>CM039122.1:20031462-20631462 GCA_022036555.1 Microstegium vimineum
TTTCCAACACCTAGACGGCTTGGTGATTGAGGAGAAGCTTCGGCACGTGTTGGTGATTGTTCGTGGCGGCTTCATCGATTGTGAGAGGGCTTGTACCCACCTCGGCGGAGAGCCAAAGGGCAACTCTATGGATTGCTCGTGTCATTGAGTAACTCTCATTTGGGTGGATTCTTGTGGCGCCCGATTAGGGGGCTAGGCTTGTCTTGCCTATTAGCCACCGAATCACCACTTGAGTAGTCGACACAACGGGACTAGCTTGGGGGAAAACCAAGTGAACCTCGGGAGAAAAATTGTTTGTCATCTTGTTCCGGCTATCTTTGGTGTTTATTGTGATTGGTTCATCCTATTGACATCCATTACATCACAAGGCTTCGGTATAACAATCACCTCCTCTCTTGTATTTACCTTGTTCATATCTTGGTTAGTTAGCTCTTAGTTATCTTGTTAGTTAGCTTGTTAGTTGTTCTTGCTAGCTTGTGCTAAGTGCTTTAGGTTCTTGCTATTGATTTACAAGCACTTAGCTAACTAGAATTGCATTGGATAGGTGGCTTTGCACCCGAAGTAAGCTAGAGCAAAAAGCTTCGCTTAATTTGTTATCTAACCTTTTGCTCTAGTGATTTGTAGAATTTTTTATTAGGCTATTCACCCCCTGTCTAGCCATCTAGGATCTTTCAAGTGGTATCAGAGCCGTGGTCACCGCTATTATAAAAGGCTTAACAACCTTCGGTGTTTGTGATGGCTCAAATTTCATTAAAATTTTGGGGGGGGAGGAAACTGCCAATGTTTGAGGGACACCTCATTTGATTATTGGAAAGGAAGATGAAGATGCATCTAGGCTCAATACATGAAAAGGTGTGGAGTGTGACCGAACATGACTTTGTCATTCTTGATGAAGCCGCTCCACACCTAAAGAGCAAGAGAACCGACAATGCAACACCATGGAAACTCAATGTCATCTACAATGGCATTGACTCAAGGTGTTTGAACAAATCAAAGATCTTGAGAAAGCAAGTGAAGTGTGGAAGAGATTAGAAGATACTTATGAGGCCACTTCAACGGTAAAGAATGCCAAGCTATACATGCTCAAGGACAAGTTTTTCTACTTCAAGATGAAGGATGATGAGTCCATCCCGAAGATGTTCCATGGGAAAATAAAAAAGTATCATAAATGATCTCAAGACTTGGGTGAGAAGGTCAAAGATGAAGATTTCTCAAACCGCTTTCTTGGGTTGTTTGCAAAAGAAATACAAAACTTTGTGGCAAATAATTAGGAGAGATGGTTTTGGACAAGATCACTCCCAATGAAGTACTTGGTGAGATCATGACCAAAGATCAATATAATGAGGAAAGTGAAGAAGAAGAGGTCAAGGAAGAAAAGAAAGAAAAGAAGAGCCTAGCATTCAAGGCTTCTTCATCCAAGAGCAAGGGCAAAGCAAAGAAGCAAGAGTCAAGTGATGATGATGATGATGAGATGATGGCCCTCTTCGTGTGCAAGTTTGGCAAGTTCATGAAGAAGAAGGGCTATGGTGCTAGAAAGAGAAGAGACAACTTCAAGGGCAAAGAATATGAGAAGAGATGCTACAAGTGCAAGAGCACCGATCACATAATTGCGGATTGTCCCAATCATAGTGATGATGATGAGAAGAAGAGCAAGCATGCCAAGAAGAAGAAGGGTGAATCCTATGTGGTGACTTGGGATGATAGTGATTCTTCTGATGATGACTCTAGTGATGATGAGAGGCAGAAGGCCAAGAAGAAGGCTTTGGCAAGCATTGCTATCAACAACAAGCCATCCATCTTCAACACTCCATCATGCTTCATGGCTAAGCCAACTAAGGTACAATCTCATGAAGATAGTGATAGTGATGATGATAGTAGTGATGATGAGGAGGAATACTCCAAGGAGGAACTAGTTGATGATGATGAAGCAAAACTTATGAGTGCTTTGAGAAAAAGAGAAAAGAGTGCAAAGAATTGAACAAGAAGCTTAAGGCTCTTGAACATCCTTTGATGAGCTCAATGGCTCTCACGAGAGGCTAATGGAAGCCATGAGAAGCTTCAGAGGACTCACTACAAGCTTGAAAAGGCTCACTCCTCTCTCCTTGATCAAAGCAAGGATAAGGTTGTTGCATCATGCAATGTTGGAGTAACTTGTGATATTCTAGATGAATCATTTTTCACTCCTATCATTGTTCCACCAACCGAAACACAATGTAGCACCTCCACTTGCACATCTACTAGTGATAGCTCAAAGGATGATGCTACACTAGTGATTGAAAATGAAAAATTGAAAAATGATGTTAATGAACTCACTCATGCTTTGGTAAGACATATGGTCGAGATGCCCGCTTGCTAAAGTGCTTGGGTAGCCAAAGATTCTCTCATTACAAAGAGGGTTTGGTCTATACCCCCAAGAAAGGCAAGTCGCCTTTGTAACTCCTAAGCCTACTTTGTGAGGAGCAATGGCCAGTTTTGGCACCAAATGCAAGCAAGTAGGGCATGTAGACAATATTGCAAACTTAACATGAGCCAAACCAAGTTACCTCTATGCACTTTGATTCTTGTTATATGCTTACCAAAAGAGCTAAAGGTATCATGGCTAAGTATGTTGGCACAATCCATAGTTGGCCCAAAGAAGAAGGCTATTTGGGTGCCAAAATCCTTGGTCACTAACTTTGGAGGACCCAAACAAATATGGGTACCTAAAAGAAACTAATTTGTTTTGTAGGTCATTACAAAGCCAGAGGAAGGCATTTGGTGCTTGATAGTGGGTGCACTCAAACACATGAACCGGGGATTCTAGAATGTTTCAAATCAATCAACTCCAACATCAATGATGGCATTGATAGTATTACATTTGGTGATAATGGCAAAGGCAAGGTCAAGGGTCTTGGTAAGATTGCAATATCAAATGACTTGAGCATATCAAACGTCTTGCTAGTTGAGAGCTTGAACTCAATTTGCTATCGGTAGCTCAATTGTGTGATCTTGGATTCAAATGCATATTTGGAGTAGATGATGTTGAGATCATTAGTGTAGATGGTTCAAACTTGATCTTCAAAGGCTTTAGATATGAAACCTCTACCTAGTTGATTCAATGCTATTGAAGCTCAATTGTCAAACTTGCTTGCTCACCAAATCAAGTATGGGTTGGTTATGGCATAGAAGGCTTGGTCATGTTGGATGAAGCAATTGAATAGATTCATCAAGCATGACTTAGTAAGAGGCTTGAAAGATGTTGTGTTTAGAAGGACAAACTTTGTAGCTCTTGTCAAGCCAACAAACAAGTTGGTAACACCCATCCAATGAAGGGCATGATGAGCACTAGTAGAGCATTTGAGTTGTTGCAACATGGATCTATTTGGACCAACAACATACACTAGTATTGGTGTTGACACCGTTTTTTCGCCACGTGTCAAATAGGCTAAGACTTGTTGATCAGCGGCCGTTTTCCATCGGCATCGGGAAGCCATGAGTCAGTATTGCCGATGGGAGTGTGCCGTGGGAAGACTAAGTGTGTTGCCGACGGAAGCTGGAAGTTTCGGATGTTGCCGATAGAAGTTGAATGGCTCACCATCGCCTGAGCTGTGAAGTTGCTGATGCTGATTGCTGATGAGGAGATGTTCGATTGCCGATGAAGAGGATGTGCCGATTGCCGATGAAGAGTTGTTTGCCGATTGCTGATAGGGACTGATTGGTGAAGACAAGTTACCAGTACAAGGTTGCCGATCGGGAAATATTGCCGATGCCGATGGGCATGGGGTGCCGAATGAGTACAGGGTGACTTAGCGTTTGATATCAGCAGAGGACTACCGATGGCCAAAGAAGGAAGCGGCGGATTGAAGGGATCTACCGATGGAAAGTTTTCATCGAAGGAAGGACATAAGGAAACTGGTGATTTTATACTAGTATTATTATAACAGTTTGAGTCCGACTCTTGCATGAGTCATTTGTTTCTTTAAATAGGTGTGTTTGTTTAGGAAAATAATATTGTTATTTTAGATCCGACTCCTGCGCAGTCAGTTTTTCCTTAAAGTTAGGAGTTTGTTTTAGGAAAGATACGAGTCGTGTCTTTGTACAACTCTCCATGCGGGAGTATAAATATGTGCCCAAGGGTTGCGTGTAAAAAAAATCCAATATCAATCAAAACCAATTTATTCTTATTCTACTTTTATCGCAATTTACCCTTTATTGCATTAGTATTAGATTATCAACGAGTTCTTCAAGCTTCGATGGGCTGCATCACCTTGATCTCCGTCAAACTCTTGTAAGTTCCGCGTGGGAGTACCTCGAGCTTTGACATCCGGGCGCATCGTTGTTGTCTCGTTCAGCTCTGCTCTAGTTATCCTGATCAAGCTCCAATCTCGACATCCGGGCGCATCGCCGTTGTCTTGATTGAATCTTGTTCTAGTTATCCTCCTTATCGATTAACTGTCAAATCGACTGGCACGCCCCGGATATCGAATTTCGGGTATAAGCCCGAGGTGTTCACAGATCCTGATGCTTTTTCTGTCAACACCTCTTTTGGCACCTCGGTGGGACTCGATTATATAGATTGTACATCTATCATGGGTGATAACGCCGACTTTAACCAGAGGAACGTCATTGAAGTCTCCGAGGCGATCTAAAAGGATGATCAAAAGCTGGCCATGGAGCGGTCTATGGAGGAGTACAAGCAATTGTACCTGAAATCCTTCAGCCTAAGCAGGAGCGGCGAGGCAATCCAGAAGCAGGATCCGCCGTTGCCACGGCAGGTCCACGTACGACGTGAATCCTGGTAAGCTACAAGAGATGGTTAATTCTGCTCTAAGTCAAGCATTAATTAGCCACTCCGGTGTACTGTCCAATATTGTCTACAATTTGTCATGCAATCATTCAAAGAAGGATGTGCACCGCAATATGTTGGTCGAGCGTATCATCAACCTAGATCGGCATCTATAAGCCCATCGGCAGCCCCAATGACGTCTTCTACTCCTGTGGAGCCGTCTGCGATGTGGCTGCGCCGCCAAGGCCGAACCCTGAAAGCGTCACCAAGCTCAATACAGATTCAGTGGCGTCGGCAAACTCAGGACCTGTAATCCAGAGTCAATCAGCTCCGTCAACTGGTGGGGATACGGTATGCCTTCAAATCTATCTCCTGGTTCTAATCTGGTGCAGGGGGATAACTCAGTTGGAAGGGCTCTATGGCATCGGCAATGCAATCGCAGCCGATGGCCCCTATGATGCAACTACCTCTGCGCCCTCTCCGACTGTGCAGGTGCCATCGAGGAAAGTTGCCTGGAAAAGAGTTTCTTCCATATCGGCAGGGAGGTTGCCTTGGGATATCCTTGAAAGCTATCCTTTGTTGCGGTTGAGTCCTGGATAGGCTGGGATGTGTCTTGTTGCAGCAAGGAAAGCAGTGCTTCGAGCTTGGGACTTGACCTCTGCCGATAGAGCTGGAGCAGAGCTTTCTTTGTCCTCATCCTCATCGGAATGTCGATAGCGAAGGAGAATAAGTTGTCTGCTCGAGCGGGGCCCTCTTGGTGTTCATCTTCGTCCTGGAGGTTGAGGCCGAAGGAGAAACAGGCTATCTAGGGAATCTGGGCCTGAAGTAGAAGAAGTTAAAAATGCCGATCATAAGCTTATACTATGAATTTTTAGGTAGCCAACTTACCATTTTGAAGCGAATTTCCTGCCTAAGGCTTGGCATGCTGGATGGTCCAGCCTCATCCTGGAGATCGGCAACAGTTGCCGATGAGCAGGCTTCTGTTGGAGGAGTGAGTGATGCCATGGGTGCTGGTGGCGCTGTCGCTGGTGTTGCTTCCGCTTGGTAGCCGGCTCCTGTGGTGGCGACACCATTCCTTCATCGGGGATTTCGGCCGGTGGTGCCGATGCCGATGTTGCCTCCGCTGCTGTAGCGGGTGGAGTTGTCTCCTGATCTGGGATGTCATCTAGTGGATGATCAAGGACTGGAACCGATGATGGTCCTGCCGTTGGCGCATCGGCGGTTGGTGGTGCAATTGGAGCTGATGGCGAAGATGGGGTAGCCAGCCTCAGACGCCTTTTCTTCCTTGGCGCGTAGCAGGAGATCCGGTTCATTTCGATGAAGATTGGGGGGCATCAGCAGCAGAACTTGGGGATGCTTGGGAGTGTTTGAAGTAGCTGCCGATGACCTCATTGCCTGAAAATATTAGTATAAGTTATACAAAATAACTTGTTGCCGATGAAACAGTATGTAATTGGTATGAGTGAAGATGAGTTTACTGCAAAAACCCGCTTCAGGGCAGCAGCAGCGGCCGATGTAGCCTTGGTTTTTGCAGGCGTCGGTGTGGGTACCTGCTGATGGATGAAGGCAGCTAGCGTGGGGGCCTTATTGCCGATGAGTGAGATGAGACTCATCATCCGAAGGTTGAAGGGCTTGCCACTGTTGCTCATCTGGGGAATTGGATCGTCAACCTGTTGAGTATAAAGGGGTTAGATGCCGATGATAAGAATAAAGTAATGAGGAATGCATCAGAATAAAAACTTACCGCATCATCGAGAATGACGTGATTGACGTCAATTATATTCCGATAGTAGTGCGATGACTTGGCAAACAATTGATACCTCCATTCTTGCCACCAGGACTTATACTCATTCGTGATGAAGGAGGTTGGTGACCAGGAAGACAGATCAATGTCTGACATATCAGCACTGGGAGGAAGATTGACGACTTTGTTCCAATCTAGAGCACTGGAGATGGTCTGCCTGGGCTTTACCACCTTGGAGTAGCAAAGCTTGATCGGCAGTTGGCCAAATGCCAATTGTCTTGCCGCTGCCGATGGGTAGTAGAACTCAAACGATGGAGGGGCATTCTTCCCGGATCCAAAGATGTTCACTGGAACAGCTCGGGGAACGATGCTGGCCTTCATGATTGTTTGATTCTGAGGCACATTCCCATCGGTGAGGTTGAACAGCAACGGGAATCGGTTGTCCTCATCAACATATGGCCACCAGAGTCGTTCCGACGCAGGGATTCCGTTGTAAAATTTTTGAAAGAACAAGCCAAACTGCTCTGCATCGGCATCGGTCCCTGGCAGCACTATGATGGCCTCTCCGAAGTTGAGTGGAGAACGGGTTGCCGATTCGTCATCCCTATATTTGTAATCTTCCGATATGTCCCTTGGGAATCGTTGAGCGAACAAGTCAAACTGGAGCGCTTTATACATGTGTGCGTTCAGCCACATGTTGATAAACCACCAGGGACCCCCAAGGTTGCTGATGGGCTCATCTAGCAGTAACTTCTGGGATACTTGATGTAAAAGACGGTATACGATCCGAGAAGGTATCTGCCTAGGAGAAGTCTTGTTCCATCGGCAAGGAGTTCAGCTGCCGGAAGGTGCATAGTGGTGGGTCCGACAACCCTGCCGCAGAAGATGAATTTCTCCAGCCACATGTTCAGGAAGGTGGCGTGCTCTCTCTGCCCTACCGATCCGATCTTTTGGTGTTCTTAGATATAACCGGTCCAGCCACCAATGTTCCGTGTATTCACTCTAAGTTCGGTTTTCCGATGGAATAAAGTTGAGACATCATCGGAAGAGACGTCAAGGCTGGTCAGCATGTGCACATCGGCAAGTGTAGGGGTGGCTGGTCTGTGTCTGAACAGGAAGGCGTTCATAGTGTCGGACTAGAAATAGGAGGCTGCCATCAGCATGTTCTCGTTCTTTTCCATATCGGCAATGGAAAGCCTGACACACTGATCCAAATTGCGCTCTTGCCAATAGACTTGTTGCGTCCTAGCGACCCTAAGGTACCAGTTCTTCCACCCTTTGGTGGGCTTGGGCCATGATCGGAAGGCATCCTTCCATAATCTTAAACGAAGCATTCAGATCTAAAAGGAATCCGGTTGGTTTCCGCGTTGATCAAATAGCTGGGGTCAGGATTCCCCATTGGGCCTAAGCAGGTGAAGCTGGACTGTTCAAGAGGGATCACTACTTTGTTGTACAGTTCCTAGGGTTTGAAAGAAAGAAAAGAAAAGAAAGAATCAGAAAAGGAAAGGGGAAGATTCTGGATTCATGCGGGAAAGGAACTGACGGGAGAATGGATGAGGAGGAAAGTGGATTTACCTTAGAGATGTCAACTTGGATTGCCATTGGAGCTGAGAAGTTCTTGTGGCTTGTGCTTGGCTTGAAGGAGAAACTATTGCTTGAGCTCGAGTTCTTCGGAGGCACTACCGGAGATTTAAGACGAAGGCAGGTGTGAAAGTAAAAGTGGACTCAAGGTGAAAAGGTAGATTGGATCCTGGTAACTTTTATAAGCCTAACCAGGGGTATTTTGGAATTTCAGTTCACACTGTGCAGGAATGTGGAGAGACCTGCGATGGATGTGCGCGATAATCAAGGAGATATTGTCAGATTTGCAACTGTTTGTTCTATAATCGAGGGATTTTATTAATAAATTGCGATTCTGTGCGCGGAAAATCGAGGAAATCGTGCATTTATCTCGAAGGTAATGGCTACAGTAGAGAGAATTTCGGTGCGTAAAGTATTATACACTCCGAAACTGGGGGGCATGTGTTGACACCGTTTTTCGGCACGTGTCAAATAGGCTAAGACTTGTTGATCAGCGGCCGTTTTCCATCGGCATCGGGAAGCCATGACTCAGTATTGCCGATGGGAGTGTGCCGTGGGAAGACTAAGTGTGTTGCCGATGGAAGCTGGAAGTTTCGGATGTTGCCGATAGAAGTTGAATGGCTCACCAGTCGCCTGAGCTGTGAAGTTGCTGATGCCGATTGCTGATGAGGAGATGTTGTCGATTGCCGATGAAGAGATGTGTCGATTGCCGATGAAGAGTTGTTGCCGATTGCTGATAGGGACTGATTGGTGAAGACAAGTTACCAGTACAAGGTTGCCGATGAGTACAGGGTGACTTAGCGTTTGATATCAGCAGAGGATTACTGATGGCCAAAGAAGGAAGCCGCGGATTGAAGGGATCTGCCGATGGAAAGTTTTCATCGAAGGAAGGACATAAGGAAACTGGTGATTTTATACCAGTATTATTATAACAGTTTGAGTCCGACTCTTGCATGAGTCGTTTGTTTCCTTTAAAATAGGTGTGTTTGTTTAGGAAAATAATATTGTTATTTTAGATCCGACTCCTGCGCGAGTCAGTTTCCTTAAAGTTAGGAGTTTGTTTTAGGAAAGATACGAGTCATATCTTTGTACAACTCTCCATGCGGGAGTATAAATATGTGCCCAAGGGCTGCGTGTAAAAAAAATCCAATATCAATCAAAACCAATTTATTCTTATTCTACTTTTATCGCAATTTACCCTTTATTGCATTAGTATTAGATTATCAACGAGTTCTTCAAGCTTCGACGGGCTGCATCACCTTGATCTCTCTCAAGCTCTTGTAAGTTCCGCGTGGGAGTACCTCTGAGCTTTGACATCTGGGCGCATCGCTGTTGTCTCGTTCAGCTCTGCTCTAGTTATCCTGATCAAGCTGCAATCTCGGCATCCGGGCGCATCGCCGTTGTCTTGATTGAATCTTGTTCTAGTTATCGTCCTTGTCGATTAACTGGTCAAATCGACTGGCATGCCTCCGGATATCGAATTTTGGGTATAAGCCCGAGGTGTTCGCAGATCCTGACGCTTTTTGTGTCAACAATTGGAGGCATCAAATATGGCTTTGTGATAGTGTATGATATTACAAGATACACTTGGGTATTCTTTCTCAATGACAAGAGTGATATATTTGCAACCTTCAAATATTTTGTCAAGAGATGTCACAATGATTTTGAAACAACCATCAAGAAAGTGAGAAGTGACAATGGAAGTGAATTAAAGAATACAAGAGTTGAAGAGCTATGTGATGAGCTTGGAATCAAGCATCAACTCTCGGCCAAGTACACTCCACAATCAAATGGCCTTGTTGAGAGGAAAAATAGAACATTGATTGATATGGCAAGGTCTATGCTTAGTGAGTACAATATGAATCAATCCTTTTGGGCCGAAGCTATCAACACCGCTTGCTACTCTAGCAATCGGTTATATTGTCATCCATTGATGGAGAAGACTCCATATGAGCTTTTGAATGGAAGAAAGCCTAACATTACATACTTTAGAGTCTTTGGGTGCAAATGCTACATCTTGAAGAAAGGCGCAAGACTTGGGAAGTTTGACAAGAAGTGTGATGAAGGGTTCCTACTTGGTTACTCAACCACAAGCAAAGCCTATAGAGTTTGGAATTCGGCTAGTGGTATACTTGAGGAGGTTCATGATGTTGAGTTTGATGAAACCAATGGCTCCCAAGTTGAGAATGAGAACCTAGAAGATGTGAGTGGTCCTCAATTGGCAAATGCTATGAAGAGCATGGATATTGGTGATATTAGGCCAAGACAAGTGATTGATGTTGAAGATGACAAAGATCAAGTGCTCAACTCACCTATCATGCAAGCTAGTATCTCTCAAGTGTAAGATCAACAAGTTGCTAGTTCATCTCAACCAAGCTCAAGCAATCAAGTCTCTATCCTCCAACCAACTAACATTGCAAGAGATCACCCCATTGATCAAATAGTTGGTGATATTACAAGTGGTGTTCAAACAAGATCAAGATTGGCATCCTTTTGTGAGCACTACTCCTTTGTATCATCCATAGAGCCAACAAAGATTGATGAAGCCTTACAAGATGTTGATTGGGTAAATGCTATGCATGAAGAGCTCAATAATTTCACTAGGAACCAAGTTTGGGAACTAGTTGAAAGACCCAAGAACTACAATGTGATTGGCACAAGATGGGTATTTAGAAACAAGCAAGATCAAGATGGTATAGTTGTGAGAAACAAAGCAAGATTGGTAGCTCAAGGATACACTCAAGTTGAGGGTCTTGACTTTGGAGAAACCTATGCACCGGTTGCAAGATTAGAGGCAATAAGAATTCTATTGGCCTATGCATGTGCACACAACATCAAGCTATACCAAATGGATGTGAAGAGTGCTTTCTTGAATGGATACATCAATGAGCTAGTATATGTTGAGTAACCTCCCGGATTTGAAGATGACAAGAAGCCCAACCATGTGTACAAGTTGAGGAAGGCTTTATATGGCTTGAAGCAAGCACCTAGAGCATGGTATGAAAGATTGAGGGACTTCCTTCTATTTAAAGGGTTCATTATGGGGAAGGTTGATACTACTCTCTTCACCAAGAAGCTTGGCAAGGATCTATTTGTGCTTAAAATTTATGTGGATGCCATCATATTTGGTTCAACCAATCAAGATTTTTGTGAAAAATTTGGCAAGATGATGGCAAATGAGTTTGAAATGTCAATAATTGGTGAACTTAGCTACTTCCTTGGTCTTCAAATCAAGCAATTGAAGAATGTCACCTTTGTGAGTCAAGGCAAGTACATCAAGGATATGATGAAGAAGTTTGGCTTAGAGGATTCTAAAGGCATTAGCACTCCAATGGGCACTAATGGACACTTGGATAGTGATTCTAGTGGAAATATGGTGGATCAAAAGTTGTATCGGTCTATGATTGGAAGCCTACTCTATGTGACCGCTTCTAGGTCAGATGTGATGTTTAGTGTATGCATGTGTGCAAGATTCCAAGCCTCTCCAAGAGAAAGTCACTTGAAGGCTACAAAGAGGATATTGAGGTACTTGAAGCATACACAAGATGTTGGATTATGGTATCCCAAGGGGTCTAACTTTGAGCTAATTGGATATTCAAACTACGACTATGCGGGATGTAAGATTGATAGAAAGAGCACATTAGGCACATGTCAAATGCTAGACATGTCACTTGTATCTTGGTCATCAAAGAAACAAAATAGTGTTACACTCTCTACCGCCGAAGCCGAATACATAAGTGCGGGTAGTTGTTGTGCTCAATTGCTTTGGATGAAAGCAACTTTGAATGACTATGGAATCAATTTCAAGCAAGTGCCATTACTATGTGACAATAAAAGTGTGGTGAAGCTAACCAACAATCCGGTTCAACAATTAAGAACCAAGCACATTGATGTGAGGCACCACTTCATAAGAGACCATCAACTAAAAGGTGATATCAAAATCACAAGTGTTGGCACCGATGATCAACTTGCCGACATATTCACCAAGCCACTTGATGAGAAGAGGTTTTGCAAGCTAAGAAATGAGTTGAACATTCTTGACTTCTCAAATATGTATTGATGCACCCCCATATATATGATGTGCCTCTCCTTCGAGCTATGCAAGGTACAAGTTGGTTGACATGTCATTCATCCTTATTAGGACTTGTTAGTGCATCTAGACATCAATTCATTAGGCTCATTCATGAAAATTCAAAATGATTTGATGCTTATATGGTACCACTATTGCTTCTATGCTTGACTTGATCTAGTGGTAGCATATGACATATTTGTGGGCTTGCAATCCTAGAGTTTGATCTAGATCATGAACTTCAAATGTTTAGCTCAACATGGGCAAGATAACCATTCTAGAATGTGTGAACAAGCTTGTCCATGGTTTAAACCGAGTTAAATAGCTTGGGGCAAGCAATCTAGATTGAACCACAACTAAACTTCTCTCCAATAATCAAACCTTTATGCACATCTTTTATGATAATAGATGACAAAGGGGGAGAAGTAAGTAGTATCACAAAGAAAAATATTTTTGAAAATTTTGAAAATGAAAGCACACAAATAGGGGGAGCAAGCCTATGAATAAAGTTGTTGCATATCTTTGTGCATTCATAAGTGCTTGCTTGCATATGTACTTATATTCATGATATGCTTGTGTGGTGAATGCTAGAACCTAAATTGATATGGTGTTTGAGGAACTAGCATGCTTAGATTGTTACATCTTTAAGTGGTATCTAGTTCTCCATAGTGTTTCCAAGTTGTTTGTTAAGTGGTTTCTAGGCATTCATGGTGCTAAGGATGGTTTATATTGCACTCTGATTGGTATCACGCTTCAAAGGTCCATCCTACACACCTTAGCATCATTTGGTAGCATTTACTCTCCCACAATTCCTATTCATGCATATGTGATCAAAATTAACCAAACTCATATATCACATATTTAGGGGGAGCTAATACTACCAAAGTGAAAAAATTTCATCATATATATTCATTTGTGAAAGGTTGTCATCAATTACCAAAAAGGGGGAGATTGAAAGACCTTGTTTGGTTTTGGTTAATTGATGAAACCTATGGACTAACCCTTGTACTAAGTGTATGATCAAGATAGGGTGGTTCATCTTGGTACATGGAGCTAGATGGATGATCATGCTGAATCAAGTACTCCATGGACTAAGGAAAAGAAGAAAGAGAAAAACAAAAATGGGCTCAAGGCAAAGGTATATCTATAGGGTCATTTTTGGTTTAGTGATCAAGACACTATAGAGAGTGTGATCACATTTAGGATTGATAGCCGTACTATCAAGAAGGGAAAACTCGTGTCTATTGCGGTTATCATGTGCCACTAGGTTTGCATTGCATATCCATATAGAACAAACCTAAGTGACACAAACATGAACTAAAATCCATGAACTATATTGTAAAAGGCTAACACAGGACTTAAATGGTTGGAACACTTGGTGTTAGCACATGGAAGCTTGGAGAAGAAGAGGTGGCTCAGTTTGCCACTCACAGAGGCTCCGAATGCAAGGTCCGGACGCAGGGCAGAGGCCAACCGGACCATCAGAGATGTGACCGGAGGCAAACCCTAAGGCTCGACCTCTCTGGACAGGTGGTCCGGATGCTGATAAGGGTCCGGACGTTGACTCCAGTCGCGGGAGAAAAATCGTTTGTCATCTTGTCTCCCGGCTACTCTTTGATGTTTATTGTGATTGGTTCATCCTATTGACATCCATACATCACAAGGCTTCGGTATAACAATCACCTCCTCTCTTGTATTTACCTTGTTCATATCTTGCTTAGTTAGCTCTCTAGTTAGCTTGTTAGCTTAGCTTGTTAGTTGTTCTTGCTAGCTTGTGCTAAGTACTTTAGGTTCTTGCTATTGATTGACAAACACTTAGCTAACTAGAATTGCATTGGATAGGTGGCTTTGCACCCCAAGGAGAGCTAGAGCAAAAAGCTTCGCTTAAGTGTTATCTAACCTTTTGCTCTAGTGATTTGTAGAATTTTTTATTAGGCTATTCACCCCCCTCTAGCCATCAAGGACCTTTCACACGCGACCAGCCCATCGTGCTCACCAAGGACTCCGAAGAAGCCTTGCTCGTCAAGAAGGATCCTGGTAGATAGACTCGGATCCCTTACTTAAAGGGACCGATCGTAATCTGTTAGGATATGGAAACTGTAACCCTGCTCCCCGGATATATAAGGCGAGTAGGTACCCCTCCAAAACAATCCTCCACAACCCGCATACAATCCCCTAGATCTCATCTACAGGTCTTGTAACCTAATAATCATACCAATCCAACCACCAAAACACAGGATGTAAGGTATTACGGTGATTTGCCGGCCCGAACCTGTCTAAATCGTCGTGTCTACGCTCTCTATGTTACGTTTGATCGCCGTTGCCACATCTCCGCCTACAATCTACTACCGTGGGGTACTCCTAGGTAGACTGCGACGCATATTTCGTCGACAAAAACATCTCAGGTTTGATCAAAATTATAGAGAAAATTATAAATATTTATGACAACAAATAATTATATTATGAAAATATAATTGATGAAAAATCTAATAATATTTAGTTGATATCATAAATGTTATTATATTATCATATAAGTTTGGTCAAACCTTTGACTTTCCAACATTTTTGAAATGTCTTATAATATAGGATGGAGGGAGCATATGGTAAATCTAATGATAGTAATTTGATACTTCACCCATATTAAATTATAAGTCGTTTTAAAAATTTTGAAGAGTGAAAGTATCTTAAGTTTGACTAAATTTATATGATAATATAATAATATTTATGATATCAACTAAATATCATTAGATTTTTCATCAATTATATTTTTGTAATATAATTATTTGATGTCATAAATCTTTATATTTTTTTCTATAATTTTAGTCAAACTTGAAATACTCTGATTCTCAAAGATTTTTAAAATGATTTATAATTTGAAATAGAGGAAGCATCATAAATCTTAATGTTTATTTTTACAAAATTTAGAAAACGTTTTAAAAAATTGAGTTAGGAACCGAGGGAGTACCATAAAATTCCAAGGGCACAAAAACCAAACCCACTTCGCCCGCCTTTTTGCACAAAAGAGGTTCAAATCTCCTATTCGCTACTGCCATTTCCGGTATCGATCAACTAATTCATCGTTCCAACCAAACCGCATCAAATTCCTCCATTCCTCCATCAATTCTAGCGTTTCTTTTCTTCTGCTCTTAAATGTCTCCGTCCTGACCAGGCTAGTCCACATAGGCCGTGTTTAGTTCCGGATTCGGGGTGGCCGAATCGGCACAGTGCCACCCCCGAACACTGTAGCACTTTTGTTTTTTAGTGCTAACAATTGTTTAAAAATTAATTAATTAGGCTTAAAATGTTCGTCTCATAAAGTACAACAAAACTGCACAAATAGTTTTTGATTTCATCTACATTTAGTACTCTATATATAGGTCGACATTTCGATGTGATGAGGAATCTTCTTTTTGCATAGTAAATTTTAGGGGTGAATTAGGCCATAGCATAGTGCCACCCAAACCTCAAAATCCCGGACATGCTCTTCCAATCGCCGCGTGTGACATGATAAAATAAAAATCTTTACTGGTTACTGCACCATCGCACTCGCGTCGAATCCATCTCGTTTCCTGTTTTGTTTTGCTTTTTTTTTTGTGTGTGTGTTCCTGGCGATTTATGCCATCACATCTGGCGCTGCTGTCGTGCCTGCTGGTACTGTTCCTCTCTTTCGACAAGTTCCTCTTCCACTACCTGAAGCGCCGCTGGTTCTCCGGCGCCACCGTCCCGAGGGTTCCCGCCAAATCGACGCGGACCATGGCTGCCGCCAAGTGGAGCGAGACGGCCATGCTCGTTATCGACATGCAGGCCTGTTTCTTCTCCCTCTCTCTCCACGTCTCGGAGGGGTGCTCTTTCGGTTTCTTGATTTTGAGTTCAAATTCTGGGTTCTGACGGCTCTGTGTTTGCTGGAATTGGTGGCTCCATCCAGAAGGACTTCGTGGACCCGGCGATGCGCAGCCCGATGCTGGTGGCCGGCGGCGAGGCCGTCGTCCCCGCTGTCGCCGAGGCCGTCGCCATTGCAAGGGAGCGCGGCATTTTCCTCGTCTGGGTCAGTTTCGCCATCACTGTTTTGGTCTTCCCTATTGTAATTTCTGTGCTGTTTCTTTGTCTAGTACAACACCAACATCTAGATTATTTGGTCAATGCAATAACGAGGCATACTGATTTCTCGGTCCAACGAAAGAGGAATCTTTTGTTAACGCGTGCGTTCTAAGTAAGTTGTTGGCATTATGCCAGGATCCAAATTTCCTGCCTTCGTTCCGTTATCTTCAAAATTGCTTTTGTCTGTGCTTTTGCCACGCAAAGAACAGGCCAACAGGAATGAGCAAGTTCAGGGAAACAATAAAATACCATTTTATCCCAGAGGTTTCTCCTTCAATGCAGTGTGTGATGTGTGTCCGCCCCTACCCCTAATAGGTTAATTCTACTCATTTCCCTCTTGTCATATTGTCATATGCATGTGGACGCTTCAACAATTTCTAGGTTCATTGACCAATGTCTTGATCCTCTCTGAACCTGCTTGCTTGGATGGACCATCCTGTCCGTTGTAAGTGCACATGCCACTCCTGAACCTCCTTTGGTCACAACAGTCCTGAGGGTTGTTTGGGTCTCAAGATCTGCAGCAATTCAGTGTTGGATGGCTGGGAAGTGCAATGGTTCTTGGAATTTCTCAACGTGTCTGCTCTGATTAACTACTAATTCGGAATAGTTCCCTTTTGCCTTCCACTTTCTCTAGGGATAATTAGAACCAGATCCTGTTAAAAAAACTACATGGCAAAATTGAGGGTTTTACAATATATGCTTGGAATGAATTCAATTTTTTTTTGAGAATGCAGGACATTGTGCATATAGTTATTTTTAATGATAAGGTGGGACACCTCACCTATGAGTTACCATATTTCTTGATTAGGTAGTTGGAAAGAACACAAAGCTCATTTGCTATTAAATGTTTAAATAGAAATTCTTCTTCAAAAGTAATAAAACAAAATTTCTTGGAAAAAATATTAAAAAACAATCTGTCTGAGTATATATTTACATTTTCAGGCACATGTCTGCAAGAACTAGATAATGTACTGCTTGAAGCCTGGAATCTTTTTGAATAAGTTATTCTGCTATTCATTTAAATCATCTGGGATGTGTGGGTGTATTGGTGTATGTGTAGGTTGTCAGAGAGCATGATCCTTCTGGAAGAGACGTTGAACTTTTCCGCAGGCACCATTATTCTGGGGGAAAGGGTCCAACAGTGAAAGATCTGAAAGGAGCAGAGCTGGCTGATGGGCTTGTTATCAAACAAGGGGAATATAAGTTGGTGAAGACTAGATTTAGTGCTTTCTTTGCAACGCACCTTGATTCTGTCCTGAAAACTGCAGGAATAAAGAACTTGGTTATTGTTGGTAAGCACTGATACACATTTATTGATATGGAAGTGACTGCCGTTTCGCTAACATGATAATTGATTTCTGTATGATTATGTCCTTGCTACTTAATAATGTTAGTCCTTCTCCTTCTGTCTCCCTTTTCAATTCTTCACTTGTGTTTTCACTTTCCAGTGGCCATATGATGGCAACACCAGTTCATATATGGGCGTGTCAATGGGAATAAACATACAAATTCTTCATTTTTCTACAGTATAGCAACCTGTGCACCCAAAAAGGAAAACTTATTTGATACAACATGCCATCCTTTGTTTTCTTCTTGAGAGAGAGAGGTCAAGATCATACATCATCATGCTACTTATACATGTATGTGTTGATTTTCAGGAGTTCAAACACCAAATTGCATTCGGCAGACTGTCTTTGATGTTGTAGCATTGGACTATGAGAAAGTTACGGTTCTTATTGATGCAACAGCTGCTGCAAGACCAGAAATCCATTTGTGTAAGTACTCATGCTTCATATATCTCTTATATTACTTTCCACATCAAAATGATATTTCTGCTCTTTACAATTTTATATGCCTATGATTAGATTGATGTTAGACATGTTCATTCACATTAAAGAGGAAAATTTTGTATTCTAGATTAAGCAGTAGATTATTCATAATGCTTATTTTTTACGGTATACATATTTTGTCCCATCCATACACAACAGCACTAAGCTTTATTTTGTCCTGTGATTGGATAGATTTTTAAGTATTTTGTCCTATGTGATTGGATAGATATTTAAGTTATGGTATTGGGAAGTGATGAGGCAAAGAACAGACATATTATGTGTCACAGTAATTTGTATTGTTCTGTTTCGAACTGCTGCATCTTTTCAAAATCTGTTTTTTTTTTTCCAATTTTGTATGCAACTGTTAGTTGGAACTGTCTCCATTAGGTTGCCAATATCCTCTAGCTAACTAGATTCCACAGAGCAGCACAGCAGTACAATATGCCCAGTATCAAATTCTGAAGTCCCAATCAGGGCATTGGATAAAGAGTATGTACAATGATTGATTTTTTTCCCTTGATTTTTTGGTCGAATGCAAGGCAGATACACAATTGAAGTTTCAGTGATCCGATAGATGAGAGATAATTGAACTTTATGGCTTCATATCACCATAGATTCAATTCATTAAGAAATTAGGACTTTAATTAATGTTTTATCCACAGTTTCTGTTGTAGTAATGGAAAGGGCTGTTTTGAAAAAACTCCAGGTTCACAAAAAAAGTTAGAATTGGCAATATCCCTGTGAGTAACTAGATTCCTCAAACCTCAGCAAAAAACCCAGCACGTCTAACATAAAACTCTGTACTCTCAGTATGCATTGGATGAAGAGTATGTACATCTATTGAATTTTCAGCATAGTTTTTCCTCGTGAAGTTGTCGTTATCTTACGCTTAGACAGTATGTACATCTATTGAATTTTTAACATAGTTTTTCCTCCTGAAGTTGTAGTTATCTTACGCTTAGACGACAGATCATTTAACCTTTTTTATTTCGTCATGTGGTCACATTTTGTAAGTAAGCTGAAAAACATTTAGGAAAGTTACACGAACTTTTTTGAAAGGTGATTTTTTCGTAAAGATGAAGTTTTTTGAACTAAATAAACATGGAAAAGCCTGTTATAAAAAAATGTTGTCTCAGGAAGAAACGGCCAGAGCTACTGCTATCGAATTTAAGGCTGCAGCGTCTGACAGTTGGCAAAGATGATAGTACTACCTCCATCTTTTTACCTCCATCCCTAAAAAAATACAATTCTAGAATAGTATACCAAATTTAATCAATTATAGATTAAAAAAATATAAATATTGTTTTATAATAAATGAATATCATTAGATTAATTATGAATTGTATTTTCATAATAAATTAATTTGGAGCCAGAAATGTGAATATTATTTATTAGAAATCTAGCCAAACGTGAAGTATTTTAACTGATACGCATATCATAGTTACGTTCTTTTTAGGAGTGAGGTAGTATATTATACTTCTCTATCTATATCATCTGTCTTGTGTGATTCCTGGTGGTGATTGATGGCATCTACTACATGTGTTACCCAGCGAATATCAGGGATATGAAGAACATCGGAGTGGACACGCCAACCCTGGAAGAATGGCGCCGCTAGGGTCCGTTGGCACCTCACTCTTGTCTTGGCAGCACCAGCAAACAGAGATGTATGAGATGCATGCAGCACCTCCCTGCATCTATTTATTTTTTCTAATCTACGTCTAACTGCGTGACTGCACGTACGTAATTGTAGTGTTATACCCTGTGACTGAGGTAGAACAATGGCAGATGATGGTATATATATATATATATATACTATATGCAAACTTGTAATCTCTCCTAAGTTCTGTTCAGCATGCCATGTGCTTGCTTTGACTTTGGAATACGGCACTGAATCTGCACGCCTCGCAGCAGATGAATGAATTTTACGAACCAAGGTCCACGGTGTGGGCTGTCGATTGCAAGTTTTTTGTTTTTTGAGAAGGGGTAGTTTCATTCATTCATACCCATAACGAGTACTCCCTCCGTATTGGAAATAGAAAACGTTTATGACAGTAACACGGTATCCAAAACACAACTTTGACCCTTTGTTTTTATAAAAATATTTATGAAAAAGTGATATATGTATACTTTTATGAAAATATTTTTCAAGACAAATCTATTCATATAATTTTTACATTTGCAAACTCAACAATTTAAAAGTTATAGATGATTTATATTCTCAATGTTTGACTCAAATCTTGTCTAAAACGTCTTTTATTTCTGATACGGAGGGAGTACAAGTTATATAAAGGAACCTGATAAAAAAGAAGATTACATTGATGCTGACATCACATATAACTTGTACTCGTTATGTAAAGACCCAGTCAAGACCAGACGGGCCAATTAGCCGAACTCCAGGCAGTTCAGCCCAGAACGACGAGACATCACATATGCGAGGGCTCAACAAGGAGCTGCATGGGAAAAAAGTCCTTTTGACTTCCTCAAGTATTGTTATGATCCTCTGCTAAAAAAAAAAGGGACTGACTACACATCTGGAAGATTTTTTTATTTGATGTCTTCCACTTCTCTAGCCAATCAAAAGTTGCCACGTAACATGTCACACAAGACAAACAAAACAACAAAAATACGCCATGTATACTACCATGACAACTTCTGGAAGATTTACATGTCTGTTATCTTCCACTTTCTGAAAATAGAAATGTGCCATGTCAAGAAAACAAAACATAACAACAATATAAATACAACACACATCACGTATGTAAAATCAAAATCTAGAATGAAGAAATAAAAAAAATGTATAGTACTTACAACAACAGCATGTCATACGCTACTACAAAAAATCATTTTTGCTGCCACGTTGTTTTTTTTCACAGGCGGTTCACAATTTCATGACGTCAGTACAAAAAATAGGGTGGGCCCAGCAAGAGAACCGCCTGTGTAAAACAATTTACACAAGCTGCTCTCCTATCTCTACCGCATGTGTAAATACCTGTATTTACACAGACGGTTTACAATAACAACCGCCTGTGTAAATACCATCAACCGCCTGTGTAAATACCTGGTATTTACACAGGCGGTCCTCCTTACCAACCGCCTGTGTTAATGCTGCAATAAATTCCCTTCTTCCACCTCCAGACAAGAACAGTTACTCCCGTGCTGTATGCATAGTGGCCGACACAGAGGTGGCGATTCCAAGGGGGGATGTTTTGAACTTCATTTCTTTGGTGAGAAACTTCCAAAAGGTTAGTTAGTGTCGTTGCCGCCATTTTTTTAGTGATTCTTTGGTTCAATTCTTGTATTGGAGGTGCTCTAAATCTAGGGTTAGGGTTCATAGCTAGGGCAAGAGAGAGAGTTTTAGCTATTTTTTTTGTAAATTCATAGTAAATTGTATCTTGCTCGAATTATAGAAAATAAATACTTTTTAGAATTCTTGTGAGTAGATCTATGTAATAGAATACTTAGGGTTTATGAATTAATTTAGTAGTTAATGTTTTGTTAATTAGGGTTAGTTATTATTGTCTATACTTAGGGTTTGTTAAATAGGGTTAGTTATTATTTCACGTAGCTTAGGTTTTTCAATAATTTTTGTTAGTAATTGATGGTTTATTATTTAGGGTTAGATATTTCATGTACTTAGAGTTAGTTAATTAATTTAGTTAGTAATTAATGGCTTATTAATTAGGGTTAGTTAGTATTTCATGTACTTAGGGTTTGTTAATTAGGGTTTGTTATTTTTGCTTATACTTAGGGTTTGTTAATCAAGATGTCATCTTCGTTTAATTAATTCTTATAATTATAAAAATGAGTTTAAATAATTATTTAAATTTTTTATTTTGTAAATTCTGTAAGAGGTAGGTTTTCATATCTATTTAATTGATGGAGGATAGAATCTTAGTTATGAGGGATTATTTTCGTTTTGTTTTTAGAGTGACATACAATATTTTCCTAACTAATTACAGATAAATATGGAGAGGTCATTATGGATGTACAACTTATCAAGATTAGACCCATCTTATGTAGTGGAGGTCCAGAAATTTATTGATGCTGTGAAGATACATGCTCAGAGAACAAAGGCGAAGCACATATGTTGTCCATGCGCAGACTGTAAAAATATTATGGTATTTGACAATGTGGAAGCAATCACTTCTCATCTGGTTTGCAGAGGATTTGTGGAGGACTACTTGATTTGGACAAAACATGGTGAGGGTAGTTCTACACCTTATATGCGGACAACTGACAACACTGCAAGTAACATCAATGTGGAGGATCCAATGCCATATCTCAATGAATGTGATGCTATGCCAGATATCAATGAAACCCATCATGTTATGACAGATGTCAATCAAACTCATAATTCTACGTCCGATGTTAATGAAACTCAACATGTTAACACTGATGCCATTGAAGATGCAGATTTCTTAGAGGCAATAATGAACCGTTGTGCGGATCCATCAATATTCTTCATGAAGTGAATGGAAGCCTTGAAGAAGGCAGCAGAAGAGCCTTTGTACGATGAGTCGAAAGGTTGCACCAAAGAGTGGTCGACACTACGGGTTGTTCTTCAGTTTTTGACGATTAAGGCTAGATATGGTTGGTCCGATGCTAGTTTCAATGATTTATTGCGTGTACTTGGAGACCTTCTTCCTAAGGAGAACAAAGTGCCTGCTAACACGTACTATGCAAAGAAGCTAGTCAGTCCACTTACGATGGGTGTTGAGAAGATCCACGCATGTAGAAATCATTGTATCCTATATCGGGGTGATCAGTATAAAGACTTAGACAGTTGTCCAAACTGCGGTGCTAGTAGGTACAAGACGAATAAAGATTATCAAGAGGAAGAGAATGCAGCCTCTGTTTCTTCAGGGAGGAAGCGAAAGAAGACGCAAACAAAGACTCAACAAGACAAACGTTCAAAGCCCACTAGCAATATCGAAGTGGACTATTATGCGTTGAGAAGAATTCCTGCATTGGTGATATGGTATCTCCCTATGGTTGATCGTTTGAGGTGTTTGTTTGCAAACCCTGATGATGCGGAACTTATGACCTGGCATGCTTCTGATGAAAGGAAAGATGATGGAAACTTACGACATCCAGCCGATGCAAAGCAATGGCAAGAATTCGATAAGAAATGTCCAGACTTTGCTGAGGACCCATGAAATGTAAGGTTTGCTCTGAGTACTGATGGAATGAATCCATTTGCCGAGAGGAGCAGCACGCACAGCACATGGCCAGTGATCATGACAATATACAACCTTCCTTCATGGTTGTGTCAAAAAAGAAAATATCTTTTGCTAACCATTCTTATTTCTGGACCTACACAACCTAGAGTTGATATGGATGTATTTCTAGAGCCCTTAATGCAAGAGATGCAAATACTATGGGAAGTGGGTGTCAAAATGATCGATGCGTTCCGCAAAGAGACATTCACACTGAGAGCAATTATTATTGTCACAATTAATGATTATCCCGCTCTCTTCTCATTACCAGGCCAGTTCAAGGGAAAGGTTGGTTGTGTAGAGTGCATAGATGGAACATGGCACGTGTCTCTTCCTTCATCTAACAAGATAGTGTACATGAGGCATAGGAGGTGGCTACTAGCAGGCCATAAGTACCGCTTACAAAAGATGAATAAGTACTTTGACAATATGGATGAATCAAAATCTACTGCTCCATCAGGTTATAGTAAAGGGCACAGAGTGTATAAGATAGTTGAGAATGTCAAGTTTGTGTTTGGAAAAAAGACCAAAGATGGGAAACCAAGAAAGGTTGTGAAGGCAAATGAGGGGGACACATTCAAGAAGAAGTCTATTTTCTTTAAGTACTTATCGTACTGGAAAGACTTAGACGTACGACATGCGATCGATGGTATGCATGTTCAGAAGAATGTGTTTGACAGCGTAGTTGGAACTTTGCTAGACATAAAGAGCAAGACAAAGGAAGGTCTCAATTCACGTTTGGACATGCAACATTTAAAGATCAGAAAAGAACTTCACCCTGTACTCCTAGAGAATGGGAAGTACCATCTACCGGCAGCAAGCTATAACCTGAACAGAGATGAGAAACATGCAATGTGTGTGTGGTTGAAGAATTTAAAAGTTCCATCTGGTTTCTGCTCCAACATAAGGAGTCTTGTTTCAATGAAAGACCTTACACTCACCAACTATAACTCACATGATTGTCATGTAATGCTGACCACTTTTCTTTCTATTGCCATCAGGGCTATAAATCCAGTGTTTTTAAAGATGACAATCACACGGTTGTGCTACTTCTTCAATAAGATATCTGAGAAGGTAATTATCCGTGATGAGTTAGAGTCGCTATAGAAATTTGCTGCAGAGACATTGAGCCAGTTGGAGATGTGCTTTCCCCCATCGTGTAGAATCATGGACCCTTGTGTTTAGGCGATTTAACGACAATACTAGATCACTATGACTAACGTGTGTTTTGCAGAGACAAAGTCATATATGTTAGGTCATGAGTGATGTATTTTGAATGGGCTTAATGGATATTCATGCCCCCAAGATGGAAATCGTGTCGGTTGCAAAGGATGGAGATACTCGACGAAGACTAGGCTAGTTCTTAGTGCCATAAGGTTGAGAAGGGCACTAAGTAAAGCTATGGCTTTTGTTTTTCCTCTGACCGTACTATAAAGAGGGGTATGAGGTTAGTAGCTTGACCTAGGAGAGTTTAGGAAAGTGGGTATATGCACACTTGTCACAACTAGTCCTAGAGACCTTGCTTTCAGCCCTTGATAAACCCTAGAAGTGGTAAGAGAAAAATCCCTTGAGAAACCTCAGCGAAAACGGTTGAAAGAGAGGGAGAAAGAGGCTCGGGACCACTCTGCTAAGTGAGCACCAGACCAAGGAGAGTAGTCCGGTGGTCCCTGACTTAGGCAGATTCTCAGCTCGAGGAGCTCTGGACCACCTGTCTGGAAAGCACCGGACCATAGGAGAGTGGTTCAGTGGCTTGGTTCAGAGAGTCAGAAGGCTCCGGACTAGTCCGACGGTGTGTCCGACGGCTAGTCCGACGCCTCAAGACAGGAAGTTTGGTCTATGCAGAGAGCACCCTGGCTCCGGACCAGAGCGTCGGACCAGGGTACCGGACCAAGGAGAGTGGTCCGGTGGTGTGTAAAAGAGAGATAGGTTTTCTCTCAGAGAGCACCGAGGCTCCGGACCAGACCGTCGGACCAGTGCGTCGGACCAAGCAGAGTAGTCCGACGGTGCCTGAGTTTGGAATGAGAGTGAGCTCCGGACTAGTCCGGTGGCTACGCAGAGAGAAGAAAAAGTGAAAAACGGCTAGTTTTGGAGGTGGGGACTATTTATAGTTGCCCCCTTGGTCCTTAGAGGTCTTCTTGGCCATTGTTTCAGCTGGTGACACCTTGAGAAATCTTTTGGAAAGCCAAGAGTCTAGAGAGGGAGAGATTAGAGAGAGTTCTTCTTGTTCTTCCCTCCTAGAGTGATTAGGAGTGACTTGTGTGCATCCATCCACCTTCCTAGCCTTGAGTGGGTCAAGTGAAGGTCTTGTGCTTGTTACTCTTGGTGTTCGACAGCACCTAGACGGTTTGGTGGTGTTCGGAGGAAGTGACCGTCGGAAGATTGTTGGCGGCGCTTCTCCAAGCTCTTGTGATCGGTTGTGGGCGATTCACCGAGCCGGAGTGGCAAAGAATCAGCCCGTAGAGAGCACTCTACCCTTGCGCGGGTAGAGGGGGAGCGATACCTTGCGAGGTGCTCCAACAAGGACTAGGGGGGTGTGTCGACACCTCGATACCTCGGGAAAAAATCGCTGCGTCCATGAGATTCTCTTTTCCCTAGCTCTTTACATTTCCGTCTTGTTTTTACATTTCCTACTAGAATTGCTTAGGTTGTCTTTAATTCCTATGAACTGCTACTGCTTTCTAGTTAGGACACACGAACGGTAGGCACTAGGGGGTGATTGGCATTTGATAGGTTTTTATATTTGCTTTAGAAATTTAAAACAAGCCCAATTCACCCCCCCTCTTGGGCATCTTGATCCTTTCAATTGGTATCAGAGCCTTGTTGCTCTAAATTAGGCTTCACCGCCTAGAGCAAGATGTCCCATGGGGATGGACCGCCACCCATGTTCGATGGGGATGACTTTCCATATTGGAAAGTGCGGATGGAGGCCTACCTTGAGGCCGTGGATGTCGGCGTTCACAAAGCCGCCACCCAAGGTGGATCGGTGTTCGCCGAGGACCCATACTTTGAGAAGAACAATGCCAAGGCAAAGAATATTCTTTTCCATGGCATTTGCAAGGATGTGTTCAACCGTGTGCGGAATTGCAAAACTGCGCATGAGATTTGGACAAACATTTGTGCTCTACACGAGGGCACTAAATGTGAAAGAGAAAAGCGCTATCACCTTATCATTGCTAAGTTAAATGCTTTTACCATGCTATCTCATGAAAATGCTAATGAATTGTATTCTCGCTTGAATGTGCTTGTAGAGGAGTTGAATGGCCTTGGACTCTCTCAAATGACACCGGCCGATGTGGTGCGCAAGATACTTTGTGTCCTTCCAATAGACAAGTATAGCCACATCGTCACGGTTCTTCATCAAGGCGATCTCTCCGCAACTACACCAACGCAAGTGTTGGGCAAGATCAATGCTCATGAGATGTACATGAAGATCAATGATGGAACTTCATCATCCTCCAAGAAGAAGGAGAAGGAAGAAAAGAAGGACTTGGCTCTCAAGGCATCTTCCAAGGAGAAGTGCAAGATTCAATATGTTGTTGAGAGCACAAGTGATGATGATGATGAAGACAACATCGCTCTCATGGTGAAGAAGACCGCCAAGATGTTGAAGAGGCTAAACAAGAATGGAGTCAAGTTTGACTCAAAGAAGAAGAAATTCTTCACAAGCTCTTCAAGGAAGCCAATCTCCCAAATGAAGTGCTACAATTGCGGCACTCTTGGTCATCTAGCCCATGCATGTCCCGAAGAGAAGAAAGACAAGTTCAAGAACAACAAGTTCAAGAACTTCAAGAAGAACAAGGGCGGCAATGATGACTCAAGTGATGACAACAAGAAGCAAGACAAGCCATACAATAAGAAGAAGAACTTCAACTTCCACAAGAAGAAGAAGGATGGCAAGGCTTACATTGTGGGTGATTGGCTCACCGACATTGATGATTCAAGCGACTCCTCCGATGATGAGAGTGAAGAAGAGAAGGTGGCCGCTTTGGTGATTGGTTCTTCGATTCCACCGCCACCTCCTCCTTCATCGCTAGGCTCATCCTCTACACACCTATGCCTTATGGCTAAAGGTGACAAGAAGGTACAAAAAGAGGATGATGGTGATGACCTCTCTAGTGATGATAGTGATGATGAAGAAGCACCTTCCTATGATGAACTAATTAAAATTTGCAACAAATATGCTAGCATCATAAGGAAGTACAAGAGTAAAAATGACAAACTTCTTAAAATCAAGGAAAACTTGCATGATAAGCTTGATAACTTGTCTAGTGCTAATGATGATTTGAAGCTTGAGATTAATTCTCTCACATCTAGCACTAGGGAGCTCAAAGCCTCTCTTAAGCAAGCCAATGAGAAACATGATAAGCTTGAGAGGTCATCCCAAGAGCTCCTCACAAGGTTTAACTTGCTAAAAGATGGCTACAATCAAGTGAAAAGTGATCATGGCACACTAGTGGTAGCAAATGAATTACTTACTCAAGATCTTACACATGTTGCTACTAACCCGTGTGCTAAGTGTGCAAGTGCTACCTCTTGTGATATCGAGCTTGATGATGTGGCTCTTGAGCAAAGCGCCAAGTGCAAGGGCAAGAGAGTTTTAGAAGCCGACAAGTATGATGATTATGTGAAGATGAGTGAAGAGAACTCAAAGCTCAAGGAAGAGCTCATCAACCTCAAGGCAAACAAGCCCTTCATCATCAAGCCGGCTCTAGAAGAAGACAAAGATTCCATCACCTTGATCAACTCTCTTCGAGAAGAAATTGCCAAGCTCAAGAATGACAAGACCAAGCTTACAAGTGGCCTTGAAAAGTTCACCAAGGGCCACAACCTCCAAAGTGAGCTTCTAATGAGCATCGTCATGAAGAGTGACAAGACCGGTATTGGGTACAAGGAGAACCAAGTGATGAAGGCCAAGGTCAAGATTGAAGCCAAGAACTACTACAAGAACAAGAACAATGGCTACAATCAAGAGAAGCCAAAGCCGAAGCCTAAGAGGTGCTTTGGATGTGGACAAATTGGTCATCTATCATTTCAATGCAAGACTCCACTTCCCAAGACCTTGCCCAAGCACACTAGGCCATTTGCTCATGATGCTCACTATGTCATCAACAAAGATTCCAAGGGTAGACCACTTGTGGTGTTTCTTGGACCACCAATGAAGAACAAGCCTAGGGTTCTTTGGGTTGCTAAGGAGTTGGTTGACAAGGCAATGGGGCCCCGCACTAAGGGGGTTCCCAAACAACAAGCTTAACTCCAAGTTGCTTGTGTGTAGGTGAACTACAAGACCGGTGGGAGCCATTGGGTAATTGATAGTGGTTGCACTCAACACATGACCGGCGACCCCCGGATGTTCACCACACTTGATGAGGATTGTGCAAATCAAGACAAGATTACTTTTGGGGATAATTCAAAGGGCAAAGTTCAAGGCTTAGGCAAAGTGGCTATCTCCCAAGATCAATCAATCTCAAATGTCTTGCTAGTACAATCATTGAGCTTCAACTTGCTATCGGTTGGTCAACTTTGTGATCTCGGGTTTCATTGTCTCTTCACACCAAATGAGGTGATTGTGACCAAGATTGAAGATTCATCAATGATATTCAAAGGGTTCCGGCACAACAACCTCTACTTAGTGGACTTCACTTCAAATGAAGCAAACTTGCAAGCTTGTCTATTCTCCAAGAATTCTTTGGGTTGGCTATGGCATAGAATATTAGCTCATGTGGGCATGTCAACCTTGAAGAAGCTAGTCAAGAAGGAAATGGTTAGAGGAATCAAGGATGTGGTGTTTGAGAAGGACAAACTTTGTAGTGCATGTCAAGCCGGCAAGCAAGTAGCAAACACTGATCCAACCAAGGCCTTCATGTCAACCTCAAGAGTCCTAGAGTTGCTGCACATGGACTTATTCGGCCCTACCACCTATGCTAGTCTTAGAGGAAATCTCTATTGCTTAGTGGTAGTGGATGACTACTCTCGGTACACTTGGGTGTTCTTTCTTCAAGACAGGGGAGAGACACAAGGCATCTTCAAGAAATTTGCTACAAGAGCCCAAAATGAATTTGATGTGAAGATCAAGAAGATTAGAAGTGACAATGGCACCGAGTTTGTGAACACAAAGTTGAAGATTATTGTGATGAAGTTGGGATCAAGCATGAGGTGTCCGCCACATATACTCCACAACAAAATGGTGTAGTAGAGAGGAAGAACCAGACACTCATAACTCTAGCAAGGTCTATGCTTGATGAGTACAACACTCCCGAGAAGTTTTGGGCGGAGGCAATCAACACCGCTTGCTATGCGGGAAACCGTCTCTTCATCCAAAGGCTATTAAAGAAGACCCCCTATGAGCTTGTCAATGGGAAGAAGCCGGATATTTCATTCTTTCGGGTGTTTGGTTGCAAGGTGTACATCTACAAGAAGCGCCAACACTTGGGTAAATTCCAACGGCGGTGTGACATTGGTTTCCTTGTTAGTTATTCACTTAAATCCAAGGCATACCGTGTATTTAACAAAGCCACCGGCTTAGTTGAAGAAACGTATGACTTGGAGTTTGATGAAACTAATGGCTCCCAAGGAGCGCTTGAGGATATTGATATAGGTGATGAACCCTTGAGGGAGGCCATGAAGAATATGCCAATTGGTGCTATCAACCCGCAAGAGGTGGAAGAAGTTGAAGATGAAGCAAATCAAGATCCTTCTCCACCTCACACGCCTCAAGTTGATGAAGGAGATCAAGTGAGGGAAGCTCAAGAAGACACTCATATTCCTCAAGATCAAGCCGAGGCCGAAGCAAGCAATATTGAAGCACCACATCCTCCTCCTCAAGAAACAAATAGAAAATCAACATCCATCCTTCAAGCTCACCCCCATGATCAAATCATAGGGAGTCCATCAAAGGGAGTAATGACTCGCTCTAGACTTGCATCTTATGTTGAACATCACTCGTTTGTTTCCTTTGTTGAGCCTACTAGTGTAGAAGAAGCACTTGCAGATCCGGATTGGGTGAATGCAATGCATGAAGAACTCAACAACTTCACCCGGAACCAAGTGTGGACACTTGAAGAGAAGCCAAAGGATGCAAGAATCATTGGCACCAAGTGGGTGTTTAGGAACAAGCAAGATGATCAAGGCGTGGTTGTGAGGAACAAAGCAAGATTGGTGGCAAAGGGGTTCTCTCAAGTAGAAGGACTTGATTTTGGAGAGACCTTTGCTCCGGTTGCAAGACTTGAAGCCATCCGTATCCTTTTGGCGTATGCTTCACATCACAAAATGAAACTCTTTCAAATGGATGTGAAGAGCGCCTTCTTAAATGGTTTCATTAATGAACTTGTTTATATCTCACAACCTCCCGGGTTTGAAGACCCAAACTTGCCTAATCATGTGTATAGGTTGTCCAAGGCACTCTACGGTTTGAAGCAAGCTCTAAGAGCTTGGTATGAGAGGCTAAGGGACTTCCTAATCAAGAAGGGCTTCAAGATCGGGATCGTCGACACTACACTATTCACCAAGAAGCTTAATGGAGAGATCTTTGTTTGCCAAGTATATGTCGATGACATTATATTTGGGTCAACAAACCAAGACCATTGCAAGGAGTTTGGTGACTTGATGTCCAAGGAGTTCGAGATGTCAATGATTGGCGAGCTAACCTTCTTCCTCGGCTTTCAAGTGACGCAAATGAGAGAAGGGACCTTCATCTCTCAAGAAAAGTACACTTATGATCTACTTAAGAAGTTCAAGATGGAGGATTGCAAGCCAATCAAGACCCCAATGCCTACTAATGGGCATCTCGATCTCGATGAGGGAGGTAAACCGATTGACCAAACTCTTTATCGTTCTATGATCGGTAGTTTACTTTACCTCACCGCATCTAGGCCGGATATCATGTTTAGTGTGTGTATGTGTGCTAGGTTTCAAGCAAACCCTAAGGAGTCGCATCTTTGTGCGGTTAAAAGAATCCTTAGGTACTTAAGGCACACCCCTAGCATGGGTCTTTGGTATCCCAAAGGAGCTCCCTTCCAACTAGTTGGCTATTCCGATTCGGATTATGCCGGGTGCAAGGTTGATAGGAAGAGTACCTCCGGCGGGTGCCACATGCTAGGAAGATCACTTGTTTCTTGGTCCTCAAAGAAGCAAAACAGTGTGGCATTGTCAACCGCCGAGGCGGAATACATTGCCATGGGAGCAAGTTGTGCACAAATCTTATACATGACCCAAACACTCTTTGATTACGGCGTGTTTTTAAAAGAAGTTCCACTTTTGTGTGATAATGAAAGCGCCGTAAAGCTTGCTAACAACCCGGTTCAACACTCTCGCACCAAGCACATAGATATTCGCCATCACTTTCTTAGAGATCATGTCGCTAGGAAAGACATAACACTAGTTGGAGTTAAGAGCGAAGAGCAATTGGCGGATATCTTCACTAAACCACTCGATGAAACAACCTTTTGTAGGTTGAGAAGCGAGTTGAATGTGCTTGATCACTCTAACTTCACTAAAAGATGAGCTTGTGTGTATCATGCATTCATTTGTAATATAACATGTTTAATTTGGTAATGCACATAGGCTTGGCTAACGCGGTTAAGATAACCGCCCTCAAAGCGTGTGACAAAGCTTAACCGCGGTTTAAACTTGCAAGCAACCTAGATTCAAATTCCGTTTTGCATTGCATATGCATAAGTGTTGCTTCTTCGTTTCTTTTCGGTTAAGTTTGTTGGTCATCATTAGGTTCAACACTTAGGGGGAGCAATTCACCGCTCTAGCTTCAGCTAATACCCCTCTAGTGCCCCTAAGGTGACCCTTGGAGCTTTATTGAACTATTTTCTTATCAAAACTAATTCTAGCCTATGGCAAACTACTTCTAAAATTGAGGGTTTGAGAGATGGTTCTTATGTTAAGTCCAACAAGTGTTCCTCTCTGCTCTTTTGTGTTGGTACTTGGCTGAGAGAAAAGATTGGAGAGAAAAATAGGAAAATTCAGAGCAATATTAAGCACCGGACCACCCTCCGGATCACTCTGCATTGGTCCGACGCAGTGGTCCGATGCCCTGTCCCTCACTGCATAAATCATCTCTAGCCAAAGAATCCGTCGGACCAGTGTCCGACGCTGCACCAGACCAATGTCAAGTTGTCCGGTGCCTCTGTCACTCTGATCTGTTCACCGTCGGACCAGTCCGGTGCTCCATCGGACTAGTCCGGTGAGTCGTCCGGCGCAGCTGTCCGATGGTCGGTTGCTCACTGGATTCCTTTCTCTGGTACTGTCGGACCACCCGTCGGACCAGCCACCGGACCAAGCGGAGTGGTCCGACGCTTTGATTTTTTGCGGATAACCCCCCACGTGCGCGTCTGTTTCAGTCGTGTTTTCACTTCGGCCGTCCGTACGTCGCCGTCTCACCGCCCTGCGCCAGCTCCGCCGCCAAGCTCCCCACGCCATTGCCGCCGGAGATCCACCTCCACGCAGCGCCGCCGCCACTCCACCACCACTCCTCGCAGCGCCGCCGCCACTCCATCACCACTCCTCGCCGCGCCACTGCGCCCCCGCTCTGCACCGCCGCCGCGCCGCCGTTCTCCTCCTCGCCGCCGGCGCCCTGCTCTGCTCCTCCACCGTCCTGCCAGCCTGAGCAAATCCCCTAGGGTTCCCCTCCTTGCATTGCCCTGCAATATCAAGTCTAGGGTTTGCCCTAACCCTAGGGTTCGGGGTTCGACGTTCGCCCTCGACCGAATCCTTTTCCGACGCGTTCGCCCTCGAATGAACTTCCTTCATTGTCATCGTCTTCGACGTCCTCGTTCGCGACCGCGTTCGCCTTCGTCGTCGACATCTTCGCCTCTTCGTCTCGCTAGGGTATGATTTCACTTTCGATATCGCATTTCGTCGAGTCGAGATTTAGTTATGCCCTAGGTTTATTCCTTGCAAATCAATATTCAATCCAATTCACTAAATTCAATTGCCAATTGTAATTCGCAGCTGGTAAATCCCGTTCGGAGAGTGCTTTGGTACTTGAGATTGCTTTGAATAGTTACGCTCTCTTACCTCAGGTATATTGTCAGCACTTCATTCTATCACTTATCTAGATGCTTGCTTCCATACGGTTTCTTATCTCTAGATGATTATATATGCTTATGTATACCCTGTCTACTCTATCCAGCAGCAGTCAGTGGCAGTTAAACTCGGGGCAAAGCTCACGAGTAAGGATTGAGGCAAAGCCTCAGAGGTTCAGTCCAGTGGCTTGGAGGCCTCTCTGACAGTTGTGATTGTGGTTTGCTCAGTTGCCAGTTGGCTCTTACAGCTTTCAGTTGTGGGCAGTGGTTCTGACAGTGGACAGTGGATCTTGTGATTGTCAGTGGGAAGTGATACTTCGCTTATTTCAGTATGACCCGCAGTACTCGTGCTCACGCAGCTGGGTCTGGTGGTGATGCTCCTCCTCCTCCACGTCCTTCCAGAGACAAGGGCAAGAGGCCAGTGATTGAGAAAGCTAAGAAGAAGAAGCGCAAGCTTACAGAGGCTGAAAAAGCCGAGGCAGTGGCCGATGCAGCGGACCGCGCAAAGCGAGGCGGTCACCGAGGTACTGTAAGACTCGGGACCCCTCCGCGGGATCTTCCCACTTCTCCTCCAGCTGGGTCACATACTGAGGACACTCCACAGGAGCCAGAGCTTGTCACAGAGGCCTTGGGTACACCGTTGGCACCTTCTTCCTAGGGGCGCTCCACCCGCTCCCAGTCTGCTCAGTCACAGCAGTCAGCGGCTCCCACAGCAGCTTCAGCTTCAGTTCACCTTGACCTGAGGAACCTTACAGCGAAGCAAGTGAAGAAGCTCAGGTTCGTCACTTTAGAGAAGTGGTGTCCGGATCAGAGAGACCCCAGAGCTTCACCTGGTTGGCATACACCTCTCATGGAGGATTTCTATCGAGCAGCTCAGTTGACCAGTATTCAGATTCGACCACACAGGGTTTGCTCCTTAGAGAGAATTGTTGAGCTAGCAGGTGAGGAGATCCATCCGTTCCTGACTTACCAGCCGGGACTCGCCGAATTGTTCGGGCGTTCCGGTAACTATATCGAGCGATGGGTCAGAGAGTTCTATGCATCAGTTTGGGTGGATCCGGAGCACAAGTATGTGCAGTACACCTTCAGAGGCGAGAGATACAGGCTATACTTGACCAGACTCAGAGAGATCTTTCGTTTCCGACAGGAGGGTGGTGAGTTTGACTTGCACTACGAGTGTTACCCAGGAGCTTCAGTGCCTCGCAGAGCTCGAGGAGGCCGTACTTTGTCAATTCAGGAGGTGGCTCCTCTGTTCAAGCCACCTTTCTTAGAGGGCTCCAGGCGCACTCCAGCTGAGCTCAGGCCTACCGTTCATAGATTGAACGAGGTGCTCCGTCGTACTCTGCTACCTCGCACGGGCTACAAGGAAGGATTGACCAACATGCAGCAGCTTCTCCTTCAGACCCTGGTATCTCAGACACCATTTGATATTGCAGACTTTCTAGTGTCAGAGATAGAGGATGTGATAGCAGATGGCATGAGGGCCCGACGACAGTTTCCCTATGCTCACTGGATCTCTGCGATTATTGCTATTGAGCTAGAGGGAGCACACCCTGGACTCCGTGCTCTATTGGATCAGTCGCCTACTTCTTTCCCAGATTACAGAGTCCTGGGGTCGTTTGATAGCCGGTTTGGAAACCGGGTCCTCCGTCTTGTCAGAGAGAGGACAACACCAGCTGACAGGGCAGATGTTGATGCTCAGGATGAGGCCATTCGGAGTGTTGAGCAGCAGGAGCTCCATGGTCTAGATACAGGAGCGGATGTGACTCCAGAGGATACATCAGACAACTCAGATGCAGACTTCCAGCCGGTTCCACATATGCCCCCACGGGCGCACGACACTGAGGCTGGCGGTTCTGCCTCTGCCACAGAGACGATGATGCTCAATATCCTTGACAGAATGAATGAGCAGCAGAGTTCTCTAGTCACTGCAGTCACTCAGATATAGCAGCGTCAGGACGAGATGCAGCGACAGTCAGAGGAGCGCCACTTTGAGATGTAGCGACAGATGCTTGCTATGCAGCTAGAGTCTCAGCGCCTTCAGTTACAGTCTCAGCAGCTGCATCAGCAGAACATGACATTCATGGCTCACGTGATGAAGTGGACTGACGCTCCTCCTCTAGAGTTCCCTGCAGCTCCTTAGATTCAGATGATGAGCACTTCACAGCCCTTTCAGTCAGTTGGGCAGCTTGGAGGGCCTCAGTTCTCAGTAGGACCCTCAGTTGGCCCCTCAGTGGCCCCTGTCAGCTCAGCCGGTCAGACAGTCACTTCCACCCCAGCCATACAGTCCAGTGGACTTCAGGGTGCTGGATTGACCACCCCGTTCCAGTCACCGGCGACTCAGGTGACTCAGTGGTTGGACACATTTGGACCTACTCAGCAGTTCACCCCGCTTACTACAGGTTTCACTCCTCTTACCGCTACACTGGGTGCTACTGCTAGAGATCTGTCAGCCTCTTTCAGTGATATCACAGGTCAGCCGTCCCCCACTGGTCCTCAGATTGCAGCAGAGGTCGAGGCCGAGCTTGTCGCACCGACAGCTGATCAGCACCGCTCCTCAGTAGCTTCCTCAGAGGCTACCCATGACAGTCGGGCTCCAGCCGTATCTACCCCTCCGACAGCTGCAGTCGCTACCGATGCTACGGTTGTCTCCTCCACTCTAGTCCAGCCTCAGCCGTCTCCGGTTCTTCAGACTCTAGACGAGTCAGTGCATGAGGCACCACCAGTCACAGCAGCTCCAGAGGCTCCAGCAGAGACACCAGCACCAGTTATCGCTCCCACTGCTTCCCCAGCTACTGCTCCAGAGTCTTCGACCGCAGCAGACCTGTCAGCTTCCGACCCCCAAACCGCTTCACTACCAGCTATGGACACTCAAGGGGAGGATTCGGATGATGAGACATATCTGGCAGCTTTCAGGGTCCTCGACCGCTCCACGGCTGCTTCCACTCCACCTCCAGACGCTTAGTTTAGGTGTTTCGACGCCAAAGGGGGAGAGGGAGAGTCGAGTAGATGGGCTAGCTTTAGGGGGAGCTAGTAGGACTCGTTCTTTTGTTGTGTATAAACTCTATTGCATCATGCATCACGTTTACCGTCTTATTGCATTGTATGATATGTGTGATGGTTGAGACTTGATGGTTGTGTGACATGTGTGGATATTTATATTTATATATCATGTCACTTGGTTATGATATTGCTTCCACGCTAATCTCTGATCTTTTGGCTATAGCATATCCTTTTTGAAATCAAGTACTATATTCATTTCATATCTATTGTGCTTGTCATGGCTTGAATGGTTAGGCATGTACTTGTCTTTCTTATTACTAACCCATGCCTATCTCATGTCAAGTCATGTCTTCTCTTATCAAAATTCACTCATTATTCTCTACTCAAGCTTGTATTGTCGTCAATCACCTAAAAGGGGGAGATTGTAGAATCATGGACCCTTGTGTTTAGGCGATTTAACGACAATACTAGATAACTATGACTAACGTGTGTTTTGCAGAGACAAAGTCATATATGTTAGGTCATGAGTGATGTATTTTGAATGGGCTTAATGGATATTCATGCCCCCAAGATGGAAATCGTTTCAGTTGGAAAGGATGGAGATACTCGACGAAGACTAGGCTAGTTCTTAGTGCCATAAGGTTGAGAAGGGCACTAAGTATAGCTAGGGCTTTTGTTTTTCCTTTGACCGTACTATAAAGAGGGGTATGAGGTTAGTAGCTTGACCTAGGAGAGTTTAGGAAAGTGGGTATATGCACACTTGTCACAACTAGTCCTAGAGACCTTGCTTTCAGCCCTTGATAAACCCTAGAAGTGGTAGGAGAAAAATCCCTTGAGAAACCTCAGCGAAAACAGTTGAAAGAGAGGGAGAAAGAGGCTCCGAACCACTCTGCTAAGTGAGCACCGGACCAAGGAGAGTAGTCCGGTGGTCCCTGACTTAGGCAGATTCTCAGCTCGAGGAGCTCCGGACCACCTGTCTGGAAAGCACCGGACCATTGGAGAGTGGTCCGGTGGCTTGGTTCAGAGAGTCAGAAGGCTCCGGACTAGTCCGACGGTGTGTCCGACGGCTAGTCCGACGCCTCAAGACAGGAAGTTTGGTCTATGCAGAGAGCACCCTGGCTCCGGACCAGAGCGTCGGACCAGGGTACCGGACCAAGGAGAGTGGTCCGGTGGTGTGTAAAAGAGAGATAGGTTTTCTCTCAGAGAGCACCGAGGCTCCGGACCAGAGCGTCGGACCAGTGCGTCGGACCAAGCAGAGTAGTCCGACGGTGCCTGAGTTTGGAACGAGAGTGAGCTCCGGCCCAGTGTGCATGGTCCGGTGGTGTGAGCTCCGGACTAGTCCGGTGGCTACGCAGAGAAGAAAAAGTGAAAACGGCTAGTTTTGGAGGTGGGGACTATTTATAGTTGCCCCCTTGGTCCTTAGAGGTCTTCTTGGCCATTGTTTCAGCTGGTGACACCTTGAGAAATCTTTTGGAAAGCCAAGAGTCTAGAGAGGGAGAGATTAGAGAGAGTTCTTCTTGTTCTTCCCTCCTAGAGTGATTAGGAGTGACTTGTGTGCATCCATCCACCTTCCTAGCCTTGAGTGGGTCAAGTGAAGGTCTTGTGCTTGTTACTCTTGGTGTTTGACAACACCTAGACGGTTTGGTGGTGTTCGGAGGAAGTGACCGTCGGAAGATTGTTGGCGGCGCTTCTCCAAGCTCTTGTGATCGGTTGTGGGCGATTCACCAAGCCGGAGTGGCGAAGAATCAGCCCGTAGAGAGCACTCTACCCTTGCGCGGGTAGAGGGGGAGCGATACCTTGCGAGGTGCTCCAACGAGGACTACGGGGGTGTGTCGACACCTCGATACCTCGGGAAAAAATCGCTGCGTCCATGAGATTCTCTTTTGCCTAGCTCTTTATATTTCCGTCTTGTTTTTACATTTCCTACTAGAATTGCTTAGGTTGTCTTTATTTCCTATGAACTGCTACCACTTTCTAGTTAGGACACACGAACGGTAGGCACTAGGGGGTGATTGGCATTTGATAGGTTTTTATATTTGCTTTAGAAATTTAAAACAAGCCCAATTCACCCCCCTCTTGGGCATCTTGATCCTTTCACATCGTTCTTTGATATCATGGTACACCTTATTGTTCATTTGGTGCCGCAAATTGAGGCATTGGGCCCCATGTATTTCCAAGAAATGTGGACGTATGAGCGTTTCATGTCAATATTGAATGGCTATATGTCAAATCGTAGGAGCAATTGAAGGATTTTTTTGAGCAGCAGGCTGCCAAAAAATTTAGGGATTTGATGGAAGACTTCGTTAAAAACCCTGATCCTGAAGTGATGAAGCGGTTGGCGGGAGCAGTGTCTGCTCAACAGATGTCATCACAAGCTCCTTCATATATGCAGCATGTCCCAGCTCAACCCTTGGGTAGCTAGGAGACGGCCACACAATCTATGCCCTTTCAAAGCAGTATAGCGTCAACATCAAATAAGGACCATTATCCAGTTGACGATATTGATAAACCTTGGCCTTGCTCATTGTTAATTGGATATGGCCTTAGGAATCAACATACAAAGCAAGTGGCCACAGGCAATGCCATCCCTGGACGTATGTTCCATGGTGTCGAGATGCAAGATGCATACTGCAGGGTGGAAGTGTTGACGGTCGAGAGTGCATATGAAGACGACTTCATCGACATCCCGATCTCTGAGGGTATAGAGAAGCTTGGACAAGCAATCAAGAACTTCATACAATGGCCGAGACGGTACGTAAGGTTGATTGATCCACCAACGGCACCCTCTCCACAAGTGCATCAAGCATCCCAAGAGGCCGAAACAAGTCAACAACCAGCATCGCCAATGCATGCCCCAGCATCCCCGTATATTTATGAGCCACCGTCGTCATCCCCAATACATGATATGTCATTCTCGCTGGATGAGCTCGAGGGGCTGACCACGAACATGCCTGAGCAGCAGACTTCGCCAGCCAAGAAGGACACAACACCAGAGAAGGAGGTAGAGCAAACCCCCCCGCCACCACCAAAGCATAAGGAAGCAGAGCAAACTCCCCACAAGTACCGGCCTTCAAGAAGGCAAAGAAATTTCCAATTCCAAAATTGGTTTCTCCCTATGAGCCAAAAAAGGGGAAAGCAGCAGGCACAGTTCTATTTCTGAAAGGGATTGGAAAGCAGCGGACGACACGAGTCGTTGAGCTCGAACCGTCACAGAATAAGGAAGCCACCGACCAAGCAACTGAAGCCGTGCCACCAACAAAGGAAGCCCCAAGTGGCGATGTTCATGTCGAACCGCCATCAAATACACCATTGACCCTTAAGGATATAAGAAAGCCAACGGTTGATGATTATGTCAATGTCCCCAGTAACTATGTGCCCGGAAGGCCTATGCTGCAATGGACGGTGCTTGAAAATGGTCCATGGATGATAAAAAGGTTTCATGACTGGTACATGAGAGCAGTGAATGCTGGCCTGCATGCAGTTAGTGTTGACATACCAGCAGACATGTTTGCTACTGGCAAGGATAAAAACGAGGCATTTGTTATCTTCGAGGACATGCACCTGCTGTTGAACTATAGGAAACTTGACGTCCAACTCATTACAATCTGGTGCCTGTAAGTATCACTCATGCACACACATTGTTATTATTAAATTTGGAATGTGATAAACTCTAATATGTGGATGTTGTAACCAGTTTGCAAGACCACGAGCAGAGATCGTTAACTACAGGCACGATGGTCGGTTACCTGAGTCCAATCAGGTTGCAAGAAAATATGCACAAATTTGTACTTACAAATGAAGATAGAGCAAGGATAGAGAAGGACAAAACACCAGAACAAGTTGCAGAAGCTGTAAAAGAATTGCAACGAAAATACGAGGACACATATTCCCTCTATCTCGGTAGAGCAATGCTGAGATATAAGTACAGGGATTTTATATTGGCACCCTACAACTTTGGGTAAGCGTGACCTCGTATACGTACTTCAAATTATCGTGTTAACCCTAAGTACATGTGTCGCTCACTCGTTTATTCATGCAGTGACCATTGGATTGTTTTTTATATTTATCCATTCGAAGGGAAGGTGCTTGTCCTAGACTCCTTACACTGTCCTCCTCAGTCGTATCAAACATTCCTGATTCATTTAGAAAGGTGAGCCAACATGCAACCACATCCGTACTTATATGAATTAGAGTTTCTAAATAACTATAGTGTTTTATATTCGATATCTACAGGGCATGGCGGTTTTATAAGAAGCAAAAAGGACCGGTCGACGCCGCCCGCTCAGATCCTAGTGTGCCATTGACGATACAACACCATTATCCGGTAAGTTGTCCGAACACATATCATCATATAAATAATACACAAGGCATGACAATTTTAGTTTAATCTTTTGCTCATTAATTACATAGTGCCACAAGCAACCACCTGGATCGGTCTACTGTGGATACTATGTGTGTGAGTTCATAAGGCAGCAGGGACGATACGTCAGGGACAAAAATATGGTAAAAAATATCTATGTATGAAGTTTTCTCATTAAAGTTGGAAATATTAATATTGGACATGTGTCAATGATGCTTTTAAACTTTGTTTCCAGCCGAGAAGCAAAGGAAAGGACGTGTCATTCACTCCAAAAACTATGGAAAATATAGTAGCAGACTTCTGCGGTTTTATTATGAGAGAAATAATTCCAAGTACCGGATCATATTTTGATGAAGCCGGTGATTTAGTAAGTGAAGGATTTAGAGCGCTGACAGACCTAGCAGGTCTAAACTTAAAACGAAATGACATGTAAACACCAAATGGTTGAACTCATAACTTGAAATGACGTGTATTATATGTAATTTTATGCTTGATGTTTGATTTCGTGTGGACATATCTGTAATATTTATATGTGTTGTATGTATGATGCAATTTTATGGTTCATGTTTGCATATCTTATATATATATATATATGTGTGTGTGTGTGACAAATATAGTACAGTGTGGAGGCAAATATTGAAATTTGAAATAAAAAAAAATTACACAGGCGGCACACAGAGTGAGCCGCCTGTGAAAAATGGGTTTTCACAGGCGCATGTGAAAACCCTTTTTTCACAGGCGGCTCACAGCCCGCCGCCTGTACTGTGGGCCGATTAGTACTGACCCTTAGTATAGGCGGTGGGCTTAGCCGCCTGTATAAATGCCTCTACCACCGACTGTAAAAACGTTTTCTGTACCAGTGATAGATACGACGCACAAGTATATAAAATCAAAATATGGAATGAAGAAATAAAAAAAATGTATGGTACTTACAACAACAGCTTGACATAGATACAAAGCACAACACGTATAGAAAATCAAAATCTGGAATGAAGATCTAAAAAAAATAACAGAAGAACTACAAACGCACAACACGTATACATAATCAAAATCTAGTATGAAGAAAATAAAAAATAATAGAATACAACACACATCACGTATGGGGAATCAAAATTTTGAATGAAGAAATAAAAAAGATACAACATGTACATCTACAGACTACAACAGAGATACAGGTTGTTTGTTTGATGAAGTAGAGGCGATGCATCACTGACACAAAGGAAAAAATGCATCGGCACGAGCACACGCCCGGTGCACGTGCACGGCAGCTGGGCAAGAGGATCGGAAGGAGATAGCACTGCCCTTCAGTTCATGCATGTGGATTCACGTTTCGCTGGTCTGTTCAACAGCAACGTGATAGGTGCATGTGTTTTTTTTTTTTGCGCTGGTCTGTTCACGTACGTGCCGAAGAAAACGGTCACTCACTAGTCACTACCACCGTCGCGGAGCACTGTGCACGAGTAATAGGTGCATGTGTTAGCACGGATCTTAACATATATCTGGACCATATAAAAGTGGAAGAAAACAACACAGAAAATATGCTGGCAGATATTTCGAAATTCCAAAAAAAGAGTATTGTTATGATCCGATTTACCTCAAACTAGAAAATCAAATGTATTGGGTCCTTTAACTATTGATGAAATCAGAGTTTGTCCTTCTTGGACCATTTTTAAGGCGGTTTAATTTGACATGACATCATGTTAGACGTCCTACGTAGCGCCATATTAATCATGAGCAAGGTAAATTGAACAACGTTGATAGCTCAAGGGTCAAAATATGCTGTAGCTCACCACATACACATGGGGTGCCAAGATTAGTTAGTTCTAGGCACCCAATGTGTATGTGGTGAGCTACCAAAGATATGAGCCCTTAAGAGGGGAAGAATGTAACACCCTAGCCCATTAATATCTTGTAGTTGGTCATGTGATTATACTTGGCAGCTTTATTACCACCTTGAAAGTTCATAGGGTGAGTCAGCCCTTAAGGGGAGGTGGTTAAATGTAACATCTTCACCAGATTGAGAATAAGTGATCCCCTTTTCTTATAACCAGAAATAAAGAAATTGAAGGTAAAAATCAAGCTCCAACAAATCCCCTTTTCCATTTTTTTCAATTGAGAAAACCACACACTCAGTCCCACAAAGAAAGGGGAGGAACTAGTGATTTTCTCAACCCTCTTTCTCCCTTCCTCTCACACTGACCTCTAGGGTCCACTCCATACTGGGAGGGCTGTTATCACTCTTACTACACCTCGCTCTGCCCCTTGCTAGGAGGGACTTACCGGTGGAGAGCTATGACATTTGCATGCGCCCTTGCTATGCCAGAGGGCCTCCATTGCCACGCTATGCGCTGGTTGAGCTTCTGCTGCTTCACGAGACCATGCATGTGTTGACGGTGGATAAGCCCTCAAATTATATGCTCAAAACACTGTCAACATGCTTCAAACTCAAAGGAAAAACAACATAACAAGAACATACTTTATCAATGACTAATTCTACTTGTACCTTGAGCTATGTTTTGTAGGAGATGACATTTTGGATCAAAACATGACCTAGAAGGCCACATAAGGGGGTCTCTCGACCCTTCTAAGGGCCCCTCTCAGGACCTGCCAAGGTGGCATGATCCAAGAGAAGCTCCTCAGAGTCATTTCCAACCTTTAGATAAACTTTGTGCTTTCTATGAACGGCTCAAGATGAACTCATATGGATTCCCGAAGTCACAATGAAAGATCTAGAAGGAGACAAGTACTAACCTTCACCATGACACGTGGGGATACCTTCTAGAAGAAGGTGGCAGGGCCTAGTAGTCATAAGGGGTCGGCTAACCCCCCCAAGGACTCTACAGGGTGTTACTTGCTCCCATCGACATTTGCATGCCTCCATGTAGCACAACGAACATGTGCACTATCTCATCCATCCATCTTCTGATGGTTTGATCCTATGGTGGAGGATAAAAGTCATTTGGATCGCTGACGTTTCATTGGAGTAGCCTCTACTCCACCTCCACCTATAAATACCCCTAGGACCTCACTTTCAAGTCATGACACAATAGAGTAAACCACTCTTTAGTAGCTTGTTGTAGTGCTATGCTAGAAGGGAGAGAGTGAGGGAAGTCTCATGGAGGAAGCCCCGGGTCTATCGGGAGTCTCCTCCAAGCTCTATTTCAGTGGATGCAACCTTCTTGTAAGTAATACATCCGAGTTCTTTTATAGTAATTGATATTCTGGTTCTGGTATAATAGTTATATATTCATTTTACTTGTACATCACTTTACTTTTGTGGAGTGCTCTAATTACTCATGAAGATTAGAGTAGTAAGTGTAGTGTAGACGTGGTGTCTGGGCTATATCTTACTTGTGTAGACCGCTTATCACACGGATTGTTTGTGGATGCTAGTAGGTGGTGATAGCCCTGTCTAGTCTTATATTCCACCATATGTGGGAGATAAGTTCTTAAAAGGTAAAACTACCATAACAGTATAGGGTGCTTCTAGTAGGGTTTCACGCCCTACTGTTCACCTATCGCCACCTGTAAGAGAGGGTTGACTAACCCGTTATTCCTACCAGACCTTGACCAGATATCATTGCTATATCGGTCCTATCTACCTAGTTATCATAGACTTCTTTGTCTCATCATAGGATGATCTTGACTCTTAGTACACTTCTTGTTTCCCATGGAAATATGATACCTGGAATACTCCAGGGTGAAGTGCTATAGTGGTATATTCTTTGCACTTGCGGAATTATTCAATAGACAAGCATTTTTGGCGCCATTGCTAGGGAATGATAGCTATTTTTAACTTAGAATTGAGTCATCCAAGTTATCCTTCTTTTTATCTTTCTTTCTTTTTTATCCTTTTCACACCATGAACCAATCATCCAATTGTTGTCTTGTCACTTCAAAGGGTGATTGTTTGGAGCCACCACTATCATCATAATCCATACTTTCACCTAGCTATGAGCTTCCCCCTAGTTTTATAGTTATGGTTCATAAACAATCTTTTGCTGGGGAAGAAGATGAAAACCTCTACACTCACTTATGTGAGTTTGATCAATTGTGTTTGTGTCTTCACATTCAAGGCATGACACGAGATACCTTGAAATGAAAGCTATTCCCGTTCTCTTTGATGGGAGCAACTAAACATTGGTATGCTCGACACATAGAGTACACAGAGAGTGGGAAAACCTTATATCTAATTTTTTTCCTAACTTTATTTCCTATCTCTCATGTTATTTGTCTTCGAGTAGAGGTCCTCACCTTCAAGAAAAATAAGAAGGAACTTCTAGGTGCAGCATGGGCTTGCCTCATAGATCTAGCATCCTCTGGGCCTTATCTTGCTATAATCGAGCCAACATTATTACACCATATTTAGATCAGTCTTAGCAAAGATTCTGCACAATTCCTTGATCTAACCTCTGGAGGAGCATTTCTATGTCACCTTGTTGGTGAAGGGAAGGAAATTCTTTCCAAAATCCTTGAAAACACTCCCAACACCAACATGCATGATGAACCTCTTGAGCAAAAGAAGGAATCCATCCCCAATCAAGAAGAGAATACGATAGCCAAATCCCCACCAATCTCACCCAAATATTTATCCATTGATCCTGAACCACAAATACCATAAATCTTGAAGGAAAAAGAAAGCTATTGCGTAAACCATTCCTTGGAGTTCTAGGCTAACCTTCTATCTGATCTTGTTGGTTTTAGGAATGCGTTGAATTATCCTTTTCTAAAGAGATCTTTTAAGAAACATCTTTCAAAACCTCTCAAGAAGATATCTCTTTAGAAGCCTTCCAAATCAGTATCATCTTATGCCTCAAAATCCCACGTGTGGCACATCGGGAAAAATCTAGGATCTCTAATAAGCTTTCAAAAAGGATGCCAAGTGAGCCTCTAGAAAGAGAACCAAGATGTCTAGAAGAGAAATCTTCTCACTTCCCTTCTATGCCCACATCTGACTTGTCGTTTGAACTTATATCTAAACCCACCCTTAATCCCGATGATCCCCCATGTGCTTCTTTTTCTAAGTCTTATGATGACCCGATCATTGATTCTAGGAATTTATTAAGACACCCAAGGCATGGAAGTCATGAGGGCCATAAATTTGACCAAGAAGAGCAACAATAATGGTTAGACCATTTGTCTACCATCGTAAGCCAAGAATGGTTGGATGAGGTCAAAGTGTTAAATGAAGTTGTTAAAATTCCCACTCGTGCAAGGAGAATATCCTATCAAGTCATCGACATTTATGGTGAAATTTTCTATAACCCTAGCCTAGGGATAACCATCATTCCTAATTTCCATATACAAAATTCATTAAAGGATCATCTCATGCAATCGCAAAAGCATCTCAATGTCCCTAATGGTCAAATCCTTGATTGTTAAGGAGTTCTACGAGGCATACTTGTGGTGATTGATGATCTCAAAATCTTCCTAGATTTCCATATCTTTTACCTTCCTAGACTATCCTTTTATCTTACATGTATCGGGAGGCCCATTATGCAAATCTTGGAGAATGTTTTGGGAAATGAGAATCTTGGTCATAGAATAGATGAAGATTATCTACTAATTTGGTTTTCTCGACCTCTCTATTGTCATTTCTTAGCGTCATCAGCAAGAATGATAGTCCCCGACAATTTTGCCAGAAATGCTTGTTGGTATTTCTTATGCTCATGTAGAATATTAGAGTCAGAGGATACGAAGGACACGACAAGGGTGAGAAAAAGCAGATAGTTGGCACTAGGGACCCGATTCACCTAGCAGAAGACTCAATGCACAAGCACAACGAACAACTCAGCCACGTACCCAGATGGAGCAAGGGATGCTGTAGGGTTGAGATGGCGGACTAGAGGGGGGTGAATAGTCTTTTCTAAAACTTAAGCGCTCCGGCTAACCGAATCAAATGCGGAATTAAAACTATCGGTCTAGCCAAGACTACACCCCTCTATCTATAACTTTAGCACCTAGCAAATTATACTAATTGGGCTTACTAAGGTGCCAAGCTAGGAAGCTCACCTAAACAAGTCTAGGTTGCAAGGTCACACAAACCTAAGCAACTAGTACTCTAAGCACACCGGGAGCTCCTACACATACAAGTAAGCAAAGCACAAAGCACCTAAGCTCACTAGCAACACTCAATAGCAAGTCTACACAAGCCTAACTAGAGAGCTCAACTTACTTAGCTACACAAACTAAGCAATGTGACTAACAAGGCTACACAAGCCAATTAGCCACTCAAGAGCTACTTCTATGTGTCAGTGCTTTGACCCAGGGGGTCAATCACCAACTAGTGAATTTGTGTATTGCGTGCTCCCTCGCCCAGATGTGATGCAAGAAGAACATAGTATTTATCCTGGTTCGGGCAAAAGAAGGCCCTACGTACAACGGGGAAGGATGGATTGTATTATCTTGCACCGAAGTGCTCGTACAGGGGGGTACAAGCTGGTTACACGGATGAACTCGAGGGAGGTCGAGGACTAGAGCTAGCAGTGCTATATTAGGTGACCCGGATGATTGCTTGAGATGTTGATCAAGCAATTGGTCGATTGTAGGGTGTGCGGAAGACTTGCTGTCTTTGGTTCTGGTGAGAGTTCGTGTGTGATTGCGGGTAGAGTCGATGATCGTCTCTTGTCCCATGTGTCATCTGTGTCGTCTTCTCTATCATCTCTCTGTCATCTCTCTGTCGTCTCTCTATCGTCTCTCTGTTCTTATTATCCCAACGTCCCCTTTTATAGGCCAAGGGGAGGCTTAGGGTTACAGGAAACTAGTACGTATTGGAATGGGAGACATGTGCGTGCGCCATGCCTGCGACAAGACGTCGATCGCTGTAGCGGCATGTTCCTTCTGTACTTCCGGTGTTCCGAGGTATGGTGATGGCAGACTGGTCGTCGTCGGGCGGTATGGCGTGGAACCTGCGAGTTCCACAGTTGAAGCGGGATGGATTGGACGAGTCCCATGCCGCAACAGTCGGGGATGAGGATCGAGCCCCCGGGTCGAGGGGTATCGAGGCCTGCGTGACCCTGACGTATCCCTGAGGACGCTGTCGAGGGCTACCTCACCCAAGATTCGAGGGGGTGCTCCGTACCCGTGGCGTGGCTGCAATAGTTGTACGGTCGACGGGTAATCCGGGTAGGGGTGATGACTTGATGGATTTGACCGAGGTAGTGAGTGCCCATGGCATTAGGCGGGGGCGGATTCCATCATAGGATCCCCCTTTTTCCCATACCGGGAGCAGGTGAGCTGATCGAGCCTCCTGTTTGGGGTCATTCGTTCGACCCCTTGTCCGTCATTTCGAGGGGTTGAAGTCGAGGGGGGAGGATCGACCTCTCTCCGCCATTCGAAAGGTCGAGGTTGGGGGTCATTCGTTCGACCCTCCCTTCGTCGATCAAGGGGTCAGGGTTGAAGGTCGTTCTGCCTTCCGTCCCTCTGATCATGGGCTGGCCCATGATTTGGCCACTTCTGTTGGTGGGGTAGGCCTCCGGCTGGCGGGCCTTTCTTCATTGCTTGGTCGACTGTTGGGATTCGCCTGGATGCTTAGGCGTTAGATTATCGTGGGTTAGGGTACCCCTTATCTTTGTACCCGACAGTAGCCCCCGATCTGCAGAGTTAGTATATGGATTGATTCTCTGCGGGGTGCGCGCGAGCGCACCCCGCGGGGGTGGCCCCCGAGGCTCCTGAGGAGTGATTAAGGACTCCTCCGGGGCTTTGATTTGCGTCTTACCTGGGGGAGCGATGTTAACTGGGGTTGTAGCGCCCCATCGAGGGGTCAACCTGGTTTAGCAGGTCTCGAATGTTTTCGACCCTCTTTCGTCAAGGGGTGTCGTGCGTAGTCGAGGCCCCGAGCCTCGTGTGGCTGGGGTGTTGCTACCTCTTAGCATCCTTCCCACGGATCCTTGCGCTCGGACTGTGAGGCGAAGAGCGTCGAGCTATCCTCGTTTGGACGAGCATCGAAGTCCGCTGTGAGCTAGTAACGGGGAGATCCAAGCGAGGGCTCGTGCCCCGCTCGATAGGGGTCGACAGAAGCCGACAGAAGCCCTGAGGCGCCCTCATTAAGCAAAACCGTTTGGGTTACCAAGGTGTCATCTCCGTTCGCTGGGAGTCGGTGGCTCGATGCCTCCCGTCGTGGGGATCCTTCGGTACTCCTAGGTTTTGCCTTGGATATGTCCCGTGGGGTCTTGAGAGTTCGTTCTCGAGCGGGGCCTTGTATTGGCTCCCCCTGGGTCATCCCTGACTCGGATACTCGAGGGCGGTTGTCAAACCCTGTTCGAGGGCCAGCCTTCGCCCCCTCGAGATTTGAGGGTGGACCGGAGTCCGTAACCCTGGGTCCTCCCTGACTCGGGGTACTCGAGGGCGGCTGTCGAACCCTGTTCGAGGGCCAGCCTTCGCTCCCTCGAGATTTGTGGGTGGACCGGAGTCCGTTTTACTTCCATATGAAGAAACTGCTCGAGAGCGGCTGTCGAAACTCTTTCGAGGGCCAGCCTTCGCTCCCTCGAGGGTTCGAGGGATGGGTCAACATCCGTTGTTTACCTCCGAAGATAACGCTCCACATTCCCTGTCATTGGTCGTGGGGCGCGCCTTTTTAGGAGATGTCCCTTCGTCTGCGCGCGGCGGGCATGGAGGGCGGCGAGAACCCCGACCACGCGACAGGTGTCCCTTACTCTATGGATCCCTGAGGGGAGTTAGGTGGGCGCATTTAATGTAGAGACTTACCTGCCTTTTCGACGGATCTGCCCGTTGCGCTTCCGTTCTTATATATATGGGGATGGGGCTTTGGCTCTCTCACCTTCGCCATTGCCTTCCACGCCTCCTTCGTTCCCGCCTTTTCCTTCATCGTCCTCTGAGCTTCGCATCTGCGCGCGCGAGTAAGGAGAGGAAAAGATCGGGAACGCACCTTCAACACCCGTCTCCGAGCGCATCCGCTTCCCCACTGCCATGGCCAACTACACCCTGCGCAGCCCCGACGACTGGCTCCCTTCGACGGTGACCGCAGAGCGGTTGGGAGAGCTAGTGGGGAGCGGCCTTCTCCGGCCTATCACTTCGGCGGACCGACCTGAGTGGATGGCGCCGCCGGAGTCAGATCACGAGCCCAACCCACCAGAGGGCTATGTGGTCAGCTTCGAGCCCTTCCACCAAGCGGGGCTGGGATCCCCCCCCCAACCGTCTCTTGCGGGGGATCCTTCATCACTAAGGCGTGGAGCTCCAACACCTCTCCCCCAATGGCGTCTCCCATGCGGCGGTCTTCACCGTCGTGTGCGAGGGGTACCTGAAGATGGAGCCGCACTGGGAGCTGTGGCTTCATCTGTTTGAGGCAAGCCTGTTCCATGCCTCGGCCGGGACTGGCTAACGGAGGATGGTCTGGGCAGGGTGCTGCAGCATCGGCCTCAAGAGGGCCGAGGACTAGATCTCGGTGAAGATCAAGTCGAGCCTCACGAGGTGGCACTCCGGGTGGTTTTACTGGAGGAACGACAACGGCTTGTTTCCCCCTTACACCGGGAGGACAATCGAGTCGAAGCCCCCCAACTGGAAGTATGGCGTCCTGCAGAAGAAGCAGAAGCGCCTCGACCACCTGCTCAGCGCGATCTCCCGCCTAAGGCTGGAGGGGCTTACGGCGGCGATCGTCGCATCGGTTTTCCACCAGCGGCGGGTCGTGCCGCTGATGGCCCGCCCGCTGCACCTCGACGAGATGCGCCCTGGGGTGGATCTCAAGGGGTGCCGTCTTGCGGAGGATGCGTTGCCCCTCGAGAGGGTGGTCCGTCGGGTGCATGCCTCCTTCGCCGGTGGGTTCGAGGCTGGACACATCGCCAACATCCCCATGGTGCCGGACCGGGGCCACGTCGAGCTGGTACGTCGTTTCTTCCTCCGTTAGTGTCCACTTGTCCGTCTTGCCTTTTCTCCTTTGCATGCCTCCTAACCGCCTCGCGTCCCTCAGGGGAACGTCGTCTTCTGGAAGTCGCGGCCACCGGTGAAGGAGGAGCGCAACGACTCCCATGTGAGACGCTTTCTGGCTGATCAGGCCAAAAAGGACAAGGATGCGGCCGAGAAGGACAAGGGAAAAAAGGCCCGTGAGAGAACAGAGTGTGACCAACGCCGGTCACGGCGGAGGCAAGCGGGCCTCTCCTCGGAGGAGTCTCCCTCAGAGGAGGATGAGGATGAGGAGTCAAGCGGTGGCGAGGTTATTGAGAACAGTGGCGTGATGTAGTAGCATCGGGATGCGACCGTTACTTCGAGTCTGACAGATGTCACCTTTGTGCAGGAAGAGGCGTCGGAAGAGGAGGAGGAGGAGGCGCCCGCGCAAGGGGCGACCACCGATGGCGGAGGGGAAAGGGGGTCGACATCGAGGTCGGCCCCGACCGCTGGGACCGAGTCGAGGGGTCGGTCGAGCGCGCCGCTGTCCCCTTCTTGGTCCGGTGCCCGGTCGTCGGACCCGTCGATCCAGGAGGGGTCCATGGTGGTGGCGACAAGGACGGCATCGACCCCCGCCAAGACTACGACGCTGGCGGCGTCGACAGCCCCCGCCGTGGGCAGCGGTCGCGGCGGCGGTGGGAGTGGGTCCTGAGGTGCCGCTCAGAAGCCCCCGGGCGGCTCGAGGTCTGCTGGTTGGGCCCCCATGATTCCGCTGGGGTAAGTTCCTTCTCCTTAGGTTTTGAATTTTCCTTGTATACATACTTTGCGCTTACCATCGCGAGCGTGTTCTTTTTTCAGGGTGAAGCGGTCGTTGGAGGCCGCGTCCCCTACCCCGGCCAAGAAGTTGAGGGTGGAGGCCGCGTCCAGGATGGCGGCTCTACTGGCCTGTCCCCCTCGACCGTCACCCCAGCGCGGGGTGGGTGGTCAAGGCGCAGGAGGCGTTGGTGCGCGGGAGGGCGCAGTTGGCCGCGGAGTGGGCTCGAGCGGTGGAGGAGGTGGGTCGATCCGTCGCCTCGACGGGGTCCGTCGAGCGCGCGGGCGAAGCCACGCTTACCACGTCGTTAGGGGAGGTCGCGCCTGCGACCTTGGTGGGGACGGGGCCGGCGCCAGCGAAGGTCGTGGCGGAGGGGGTCGAGCCGGCGGGCTCGACGGGTGCCGGACCGGCGCCAGAGGCGGCCGTGGCGACGGGGGTCGAGCCCCAACCCTCCGCTGAGGTGGAGGTGGTGGACATGACCGCCACTGGTGAGGAGGAGACTCTGGAGCAGCCGGCGCCGTCGCGGTGGCCCGAGAGCCTCGCAGCACTAGAGGCGCGCCAGCAGCTCGAGCGCGAGGAGAAGGCGCGGCAGGAGGGAGGCATACAGCTGAGCCTTCCTCCCCCTCAGTCGGCGTTGTCTGAGGGGGAAGATCGTGCTGCGGCCCTATCCCTCGCGGTTCCGGCTGCCTCTTCGTTGGGCGCGGGAGAGGCGACGATGACGGTGGAGGCCACCGATGAAGAGGTGGCTGAGATGGTGGTGGAGCTGGTGGACCCAGCGGAGATGGCCGCAGGGATGGCTCCCCGGTCGGAATCGGAGGGGACCATCGTCGCAGCGCATGGGAGCGGCGTGCCGGACGTAGCCATATCCGAGGCATTAGCTCGGCCTCATCTTGAGGTTGGGCAGTCGTCGTCTCGAGGTGATCCGCCCTCTAACTTAGTCGACGTGGAGGGAGGGGACCGCGGTGAGCCTGCGACATTTGGTGCTAACGTGTGTTTTCTTCACCGTGCAGGGTTATTCTCACGGCGGGGACCTCTTCCGCCTAGAGGCGATGACTCGGAGGGGCTGGCGGCGGCCCTGCAAGATGACTCTAAGGCCAGGAGTGCCCGGCTCGAGGGGGCGACCTCCTTCCCCACTCTGGCGGAGCGGGGATGCTCCACGGGGGTGACCTCGAGATGCGCCAGGGCATCATGCGGGAGGTCAAGGAGGGGATTGACCGCCGCAGCAAGTTCTGGGGATAGGAGCCCCTCGAGCTGGCCGACACCCAAGACCCAGGGCGCACCTTCTTCAAGCTCGATGATCAAGCCGAGCTCGGGGAGTAGGAGCACCTGGAGGAGTTCCGGGCGTGGCTTGCCCATGTGGTACGCGTGTCGGCGGAGGTTGCTTCCGCGGATTTGTACCGGGGGATGGAAGTAAGCCTCGTTTTCTTTCTGATCTTGCTTGGGTCATTTTGCTATTCTTTTCTGATGACCTTCCTTTTTATCCCTGCCAGGTGTTGAGGGCGAGGTCGTACGATAAGTCTCAATTCATCCTCAGGGCGCAGGAGTAGCTCCCCACCCTCCGCACATTGCTGGAGAGGGCGGAGGTCGAGGCTACCCAGGCGAGGGGCGAGGTGGCCACCGCGCGGGGGGAGGTCGAGGCTACTTGGGAGGAGGCCTCTTCCTCGCGGTCGAGGGCTGAAGCCGCCCTCAAAGAGGTCTCTGAGGCTGGTCAGGAACGGGACGCCGCCTGGGAGGCCCAGCGTAAGGCTGAGGAGGAGGCCGCCGCGCTGGCGGAGGAACTGGTCCAGGCGATGGGTCGTGCCCGGCTCCTCGAGGGCGAGTTGGCGGAGGCGGCCACCAACCGCGCCTCTCTCGAGGAGCAGGTCCGGGCGCTGCAGTCGGGCGTCGAGGCCGTCTCCCGGGACCGCGACGCGCTGAACATCGCGGAGCAGAAGGCGCGGGTCCGGATCGCCATCCTGGAGGAGGAGGTGGCTGCCAAGGCGAGGGCTCTCGAGGGCACCGGTAAGCTCATCGAGGAGCTCCGGGCTGAGAAGAGTGACCAAGTCGCGGATCTCGCCGACGCCCGCCGCCGACTCCAGGAGGTCGAGCAGGCCTACGTCACCCTAGACACGCACGCCCAAGGTGAGCTTTCTAGCTCTATTGCTGAGCTTGCTCGGTCTCGACCCTTCCCCTATTTTTGGTTTTGATGGAGTTCCTTGTTTGTTTCAGCAGCCCTCGAGGAAGATAAGGCTCGAGCCCATGAGGATCTGAGTAGCCTCCAGAGCCTCCACTGGGCGGAAGCGGCCCTGAACGAGAGGCTCGAGGGCGCCATCTCCGCCTTCTACGACGACATGGGGGTCGAGCCGGAGCCGGCGGTCGAAGGCGACGCGCGACGAGACTCCCTCCTACGCCGCTTCTACTCCACGACGAGCTGATCGAGGACGCAGAGGTGCCCGGAGGCGAGCTAGCGAAGCTCTTCGAGCCTGAAGTGCTCTCCTCGGCGGATGGAGATGGCGGTGGCGACAATTGAGGCCTGTGAGCCGAATCTGGACAAGAAGGTCCATGTAAAATAAGTTAGTTATGTGTCAAAACCGGTGTCGAGCCCCTGAGGGCTTTGAAACTTTAATGTGCTTCATTTGCAATGCATGTGTTTTTATCTCTCGAGTTGTTCCTATTTTTCCTTGCCCGAGCTGCTTTTTAGACTAAGTGTTCGACGCGTGCTCGTATCCTTCGAGGGGGGGAGGGAGTGGAGGTACCGTAGCCCGGAGGAGTAGGAGAGCCCCCGGCTCGACAGCCCTCGACCCTTAGGGAGTTCGAGGCGCTTTTTGCTTAGTCACGGAGCGTACTTGGGGCAAGGATGGAAAGAGAAACGTCGAGTTTTGGAAAAAACCGTTCGAGTTTTTTAGGGACTTAGGGAGGGGGTCCCCCCTGTCTGCCCCCGAGGGAGGCTTGACTTTGCAGGAGCAGAGTCGAGGCTACCTCAGAGTCATGAACAAACGTGAAATGTATTTCGAGAACATTTTATTCATTCATGATGCGATAAATGTACATAATGCAGAAAATGTACGAGGCCTCGAGGCCTTAGGGGTAAAAGCGTCGTAGTTGTTCGATGTTCCATGCGTTGGTGAGGATCTCGTCGTCGCTGTTCTTCAGCTAGTAAGTCCCTGGCTTTAGCACTTCTACCACGATGAAGGGTCCTTCCCAAGGTGGCGTCAGCTTGTGACGCCCCTTGTTGCTTTGTCGGCGGCGCAGTACGAGGTTGCCGACGTCGAGGTCCCTTTTGCGTACGTGTTTGTCGTGCTAGCGCCGCAGCGTCTGCTGGTACCTTGCCGACTTGAAGAGGGCCATGTCCCGGGCTTCCTCGAGCTGGTCGAGGGAGTCCTCTTGGGCTGTTGCGTTGGCTTGCTCGTTGTAGGCTTTTAATCGAGGGGACCCGTATTCGAGGTCAGTGGGGAGGACGGCCTCGGACCCATAGACCAAGAAGAACGGGGAGAATCCTGTGGCTCGACTTGGCGTTGTTCTGAGACTCCATAGGACAGAGGGCAACTCCTCGACCCATCTCTTGTCGTGCTTGTTTAGTCGGTCGAAGATCCTTGGCTTGAGTCCCTGCAAAACCATGCCATTGGCGCGCTCGACCTGACCGTTAGTTCGAGGGTGGGCGACTGCGAACCAGTTCACCTTGATGTTGTGGTGGTCACAGAAGTCCAGGAACTTTTGGTCAGTGAATTGCGTGCCATTGTCGGTGATGATGACATTGGGGACCCGAAGTGATGGATGATGTCTGTGAAGAACAACACGGCTTGTCGGGATTGGATGTTGGCGATGGGTCGAGCCTCGATCCACTTCGAGAACTTGTCTATGGCGACGAGGAGGTGGGTGTAGCCTCCTTTTGCTTTCTTTAAAGGGCCAACCATGTCGAGCCCCCATACAGCAGACGGCCAAGTTATAGGTATCATCTGAAGGGCTTGAGCCGGGAGGTGAGTTTGTCTCGCATAGAACTGGCATGCCTTGAAAGACCGAACGAGTTTGGTAGCGTCTGCGACGGCTGTTGGCCAATAGAAGCCTTGTCGAAAGGCGTTCCCTACCAGAGTTCTTGGCGCCGCGTGGTGGCCGCAAGCCCCCGAGTGGATGTCCCTGAGTAGTGCCCTTCCTTCCTCGATGGTGAGGCATCGTTGGAGGATGCCGGTGGGGCTGCGTCGATATAGCTCGCGGCCATCCCCGTACAAGATGTAGGTTTTGGCGCGTCGGGCTATGCGCCGGGCTTCAGTGCGATCTTCAGGGAGCTCGCCTTGTATCAGATACTCAAGGTAGGGCGCGCGCCAGTCCGTCGAGGGGGTTGGTGTTGCGGTTGTTTCGTCGATCTCCATGACCTCTCCTCCGTTCGAGGGAGGATCGGTCCCATCCTAGTGATAGCGGTTACCTTCTGAGGGTTGGCCTCGATCCCGCGCTGGGAGACTATATACCCTAGGAGCATGCCTCGAGGGACGCCGAAGACACACTTCTCGGGATTTAGCTTTATATGTTTTGCCCTGAGGCACCTGAATGCGATTTGAAGGTCCTTGACCAGGTTTCCGACCTCTTTGGATTTGACTACGATGTCGTCGACGTAGACCTCGACGGTCGGCCCTATGTGGCGTTCGAAAACATGGAGCATGCATCGCTGGTATGTGGCGCCGGCGTTTCGCAAGCCGAACGGCCTTGTGTGGTAGCAAAACATGCCAAAGGGGGTGATGAAGGAGGTCGCGAGCTGATCGGACTCCTTCATCTTTATTTGGTGGTAGCCAGAATATGCATCGAGAAAGCAAAGGGTTTCACATCCCACAGTGGAGTCTACTATTTGATCAATACACGGTAATGGAAAAGGAACTTTAGGACATGCTTTATTTAAACTAGTGTAATCTATGCACATTCTATCCTTTCCATTCTTTTTCTTGACAAGCAAAGGGTTTGCTAACCACTCAGGATGTTGAACCTCCTTGATGAATCCGGCCTTCAAAAGCTTGTCGACCTCCTCCCCGATGATTCTGCGCTTCTCCTCGTCGAAGCGGCACAACCGTTGCTTCACCGGATTGGATCCGGCTCGGATGTCCAAGGAGTGCTCGGCGACCTCCCTCGGAATGCTCGGCATATCCGAGGGACTCCACGCGAACATGTCAGCGTTCGTGCGGAGAAAGTCGACGAGCACGACTTCCTATTTGGGCTCGAGGGTAGCGCTGATCGTCAGCGCCTTCCCATCCGCGTGGTTGGGGTCGAGCGGGATGGTCTTGGTCTCCTCCGCAGGCTCCAAGTTGCCGACACGTCGTTTGGAGTCGGGGATCTCCTTGGAGAAGTCATCGAGGGCCACAAGGGTGGTTGACTCCTCGGCCGCCTCGACGCTTTCCATGCACTCGACGTCGCAGTCATAGGCGTGCTCGTAGGAGGTGTCGACGATGATGACCCCCTTGGGCCCTGGCATCTTCAGCTTGAGGTAGGTGTAGTTTGGGATTGCCATGAACTTGGCATACCCAGGTCGACCGATGACGGCGTGGTAGGTGCCGTGGAATCCGACCACCTCGAAGGTCAGTTCCTCGCTCCTAAAGTTCGAGGGGGTGCCGAAGCAGACGGGCAGCTTGACGCGGCCGATCGGGAGTGCCTTCTTTCCTGGAACGATCCCGTGGAACCCCCCCCCCCACTGGTAGGAGCAGGTTCCTCGAGATCCCCAAGAGGTCGAGGGTCTCGGCGTAGATGATGTTGAGGCTGCTTCCCCCATCCATGAGTACCTTGGAAAGGCTGGTGTTGAGTATGATCGGGTCGACGACAAGTGGGTAGACCCCTACGCTGGGGACGTGCTCGGGATGGTCTTCCTGATCGAAAGTGATCGGCACGTGTGACCAATCGAGGTATCGAGGGGCCTGAGCTCAAACGGAGAAGACCTCCCGACGCTCACTCTTGCGCTGACGCGTGTTGAGTCGGGTCGAGGGTCCCCCGAAGATCATGAAACAGTCGAAGACCTCGGGGAAGCCCCCGTTCTTGCCATCACCCCCGTCTTGTGGGTCCTCCTTCTTGTCGTCTTTCTTGAGGCCGAGGGAGTAGAAGTGCTTATTGATCATGCGGCAGTCCTGGAGGCTATGGTTGGCCGGCCCCTTGTGACAGGGGCAGGTCTCCTTCAGCATTTTATCGAAGACGCCCCTGTCTGGAGGGGGGCCTCGAGGCTTTTTTTCGGTCTGCCGCAGCCACAAGATCGTTGGACTCGGCGTCGCGTTGGCCCTACTGGTTCTTCTTCTTGTTGTTGTTCCTCTTGGGCCCCTTGCTCGAGCCGTCGGGCTCGTCGGCCTCAGCCTTCCCTTTGTCGGGGGACCCGCAAAAGAACGCACCAACGGTTTCTTCACCGGCTGCGTAGTTGGCGATGATGTCCATGAGCTCGTTGGCGGTCTTGGGAGTGTTGCTCCCTAGTTCCCGCACCAACTCCTTGCACGTCGTCCCAGCGACAAACGCCATGATGACGTCGTGGTCGGAGATGTGGGGTAGCTCGGTACGTTGCTTGGAGAATCGCCGCGTGAACTCGCGGAGGGTCTCGCCCGGCTTTTGCTTGCAGCTGCGGAGATCCCAGGAGTTCCTCGGCCGCACATAGGTTCCCTTGAAGTTTCCCTCAAAGATCCTGACTAGGTCGGGCCAGCCATGGATCATGTCCGGGGGGAGTTCCTCGAGCCACCTTCGAGCGGTGTCGGAGAGGAAGAGAGGGAGTTGCTGAATGATGGCGTTGTCGTTGTCGGCACCTCCTAGCTAACATGCCATCCTGAAATCAGCAAGCCAGAGCTCTGGCTTGGTCTCACCGTTGTACTTGACAAGGCTGGTGGGTGGACGGAAACAACCCGGCAAAGCGGTTCGCCGGATCGCCCTGCTGAAGACTCGGGGCCCCGGTGGCTCCGGGGATCGACATCGATCCTCGTCGCTGTCGCTACGCCCACCTCGATGGGCACTGTATCCTCGAGCCTCAGCGTCACCGTGCCGGTGTCGTTTGTTGTCGTTGATGTCGTGTCGCGCGTCGCGCGGCTATCGATTGTCGATGATGCGGTCTCGAGCCGGTTGCCGCTTCGTTCGGCCTCGAGGTGCCTCGACATGGTGGACGGATGCTTCTCGATCTTGATGTGGGGGCACGTCCCGCCGCTCGGAAGCAGCTCCTCTGCGCCTCGGGGCTTAGCTCTCCGCCTGCTGCACGACCGCGGCTTGGAGGAGCCCCCAGATTTCATCTCTAATGCGCTGTGCTTGGGGCGTCGAGGGTGCTGACATGTCACGGAGCAGCATCACGGCTGCCACGACATTCTGGCTGGCGCGATTGTAGACGTGGCGTTCGTTAGCTCCTTCCTCGATGATTTGTTGATGGACGTCGTGGGCCTGGGCGCGGGCTCCTCCACCTGGTGGTTGTTGCTGATCTTGCTCGAGGGCCTGCCCGAGCTGTTGGAGTCGTAGACGCTCCTCCTCGAGCTTGGTGAGCAGCTCTCGGAGCTGCGCGATCTGGGAGTCCCGAGGTGGATCAACTTTGGCTGGGATTGGGGGGTCGGCGGCTCGTGTTGGGGGAGCGTCTGCCCCTCCTCCTGGATCAGCATCCGCGGCGCCGGAGGTGTCGTCCTGGGAGTCGACTGCCTCGATGAGGTGGAAGCACTCCCGTGTGGGATCGTAGTCCTCATCAGGAGAATCTGGGTTGGGGCAGCTCTGGTAGAAGTTGGGGGAGGATCCCCTGCTCTCCTCCTCCAGTCGTTGCCGCAGAGTGCCCCAGGTGTAGCACCCGGGGACAGGAGCTTGTCGCAACTCCGGGTGCTCACCTGATGGAGGGGTGGTGGCGAGGCTCGTTGTCGCGCGCAGTAAATCCCTTGGGAACTCGCGCCGCGCCCGCATACTCGAGTCGATCATGGTGGAGAAGAGTCTGGCGCTGTTGTGGAGCTCATGTGGAAGTGCGCTGCGCGGCGAGGAGACCGAACACGGTGGAGAGGCTGTGGGGGCCCTCCATGGCGGCGGCGTGAAGAAGTCGAAGTCGGGTCCGGCGAGGGATCATCTAATATGACACCCGATTTGTCAAAGGGATTGGATTGGTGACTTACCCATTCAGTGACTTTGGCACTGGACGTTCCAAAAACGGGTACTATCAGATCGGGTGAATTAGAGAATAGACAGAGGTCCGTTGGCATTTCAGCTTCTCTTCTCCTTTCAGGGCCTATCCGAAAGAGAATCCAGGACCTCTTGGTCCTGAATATCAGAATAGGACGAACGAACCGGCCTCTGCGGATATCTTTGCTTCGGAACAAAACAATTAGCATTAGGCTCGGTCAACTGGAATGTGTATTATCCATATGGGAGATCTTCCAATCGAGAAGATCCATCGATCTGAGACGAAGAGAAAGGGCCCATTTTCTTTACTTATTCAGTTAAACCAAGGATTCGTTATGGAAACAGATAGTAACAACCATTTCATCAGACATGCGTATTTTTGATTATCCGGTGGATTTACACAGTTTCATTAATGCAAATTGTTTGATGTAGTTAGTACTCAGGTTATTCGACGCTCAAGAATTCTAGCGCCCATGGCGTTAGGCGGGGGCGGATTCCATCATAGGATCCCCTTTTTCCCATACCGGGAGCAGGTGAGCTGATCGAGCCTCCTGTTCGGGGGTCGTTCGTTCGACCCCCTGTCCATCATTTCGAGGGGTTGAAGTCGAAGGGGGGAGGATTGACCTCTCTCCGCCATTCGAAAGGTCAAGGTTGGGGGTCGTTCGTTCGACCCTCCCTCCGTTGATCGAGGGGTAGAGGTTGAAGGTCGTTCTGCCTTCCGTCCCTCTGATCATGGGCTGGCCCATGATTTGGCCACTTCTGTTGGTGGGGTAGGCCTCTGCCTGGCGGGCCTTCCTCCATTGCTTGGTCGACTATTGGGTTTCGCCTAGATGCTTAGGCTTTAGATTATCGTGGGTTAGGGTACCCCTTATCTTTGTACCCGACAGTAACCTTTCAACGAGTCGATGGAGGCGTAGAAGTGATCAAATGAAGCAATGACCGAAGAGGAGATGAAGAACAATGAAGAACACACTAAGAACAAGAGCAAGAAATTAAACAGAGAGGAAGAAATGAGCTCTCGGGCTCGGACAGGGGGAGGAAGAGAGTTCAATATAGGGGGGACCTTTAGTCCCGGTCCATATAACCAGCCGGGACTAAAGGCCCAAAATTAGCCTCGGTTTGTGCCTTAAACCGGGGTTAAAGGTTTAACCCCGGTTGGTAACACCAACTGGGGCTAAAAGTCCCCCCTAATAATGTCTGACCAGTGTGCCGTTGGGATGAGACTTTTAGTCCCGGTTAGTAACCGGTTGGTGTTACTAACCGGGACTAAAGGTCCCTTTAGCCCCGAGCGCAATTTTCACCGGGGCTAAAGCCGATTTTGGAAATCGCCGAAAGGTGTGTTCTGTAGTAGTGGAAGGTGGGATGAAGCCCTCATCAGATCATTGTTTTGGCCGATGGATGTGCATAGGATCCTACAAATCCCGATTTATAGAAATAGGGAGGACTTGATTGCCTAGCATTTCAATAGAATTGGATTGTTCACAGTTAAATCTGGATATCACTGTCAATGGTCATCGAAATTTGGATCCAGACCACTTGCAGTACCAGCAGGAGTGTCGGGGGTGGATTCAGTATGGAAGAAACTATGGAAACTATCTATTCCTAGCAAGGTAAAAAATTTCTCATGGTGGGCACTACATGGCTATATTCCCTGCTATGTGATTCTGGCAAACAAGCATATTACAAATGTAGTTAACTGTCCTATGTGCCAAACGGAAGCAGAAGATATTAAGCATGCATTTTTTGCCTGCATCCACGTGAAGGAAGTCTGGGCTTCATTGGGCATTGAGGAAGATATTCAGAGAATGATGACTGCTGATAGATCGGGCTCTGTTCTTATCTAGGAAATTATCAGAAACGGTGGTGAGGTGAAGAAGCTTAATCTTGGTCGAGCTGAACTTATCTTGACCGGCTGTTGGTATATCTGGTGGCAAAGACGCCAGCGTTGTCATGGTGAACATATCCAAAATCCATCAAGATCAGCCTTATCAATAGCAGCAATAACAACGAATTATGCGGTTGCATCAATGAAGGCTCCGGTAATCAATCAGGACTGGAAGAAACCTTCAGAGGGATATCTAATGGTTAACGTGGATGCAGCCTACGATGGCATAAAGGGATTGGCGAGCACGGGGGATGTTATTAGAGATTCCACAGGTGGATTTATTGCTGCTTCACATAGTTATATACCACACACAATAGACGCAGCCACAGCAAAAGCATATGCACTAAGGGATGGACTCCTTCTGGCGCAACAGATCGGTTGTATGCGAGTGGAATTCCAATCTGATTGTATGGAGGTAGTCAATACGATGGAGGATGGAAGTTTTTCAGCCATGGCTGCAGTGGCAATCTACGATGAATGTGCCATCTACTGGAAGGAGTTCACAGCAATTTCAATTAGTCATTGTAATCATTGTTGTAATTCAGTAGCCCATGAATTAGCTAGGAAAGCTTTATTAGAGGAAAACTCTCTGATTTGGGTAGAGGACCCTCCTAGATCTATCCTACAATTACTTGTACATGATGTATCCACGTTGGTGATTCAATAAAGTTTGCTAAAAGTTTCAAACAAAAAAGGATTCTACTCTCAGGCAAGTAACAACAAACAGCCATTGCAGTGCAAGAGTCTCTTTGAAAGAGCTCCTGTTTAGAGAGGCTCTTCTAGAGGAGCTAGAACTATTTTAGAAAAGCTATAATTTGTGGCTTCTTCAAAACGGCCCTGACACCTTATTTTTTATTGAAAAATGGTTTTTCCAGTAAAATATTTGATAGGTCTCCTCTAAAAGCTATAGCCCGAGCCAGAGAGGAGCCCTACGAAATAGGCCCTAGCTCCTCAAATATTCATTTCGTTATTTTACACAATGTCGTCAAATATTTTCTAGGTTTAAATTTCAATTTCAATATTGTTGACACAAAAAGCGTCAGATCTGTGAACACCTCGGGCTATTACCCAAAGTTCGGTATTCCGGAGGCGTGCCAGTCGATTTGACCAATCAATCGACAAGGATGATAACTAGAACAAACCGAACGAGACGACAGCGATGCGCCCGGACGTCAAGGCTCAGATTGATCAAGGATAACTAGAGCTGAGCTGAACGAGGCAAACAGCGATGCGCCTGGATTGCCAAAGCTCGGAGGTACTCCCACGCGGAACTAGCAAGGATTTTGACGGAAATCAGGATGATGCAGCTCGTCGAAAGCTTGAAGAACTCGTTGATAGCTACACCTAATGCATAAAAAAAGGGTAAATTGCGATAAAAGGTAGAATAAGATAAAATTGGTTTGTTTTTTAATTGAATTGTATATATTCCATAGCCCTCGGGCACATATTTATACTCCCGCATGGAGAGTTGTACAAAGACACGACACATATCCTTCCTAAAACAAACTCCTACTTTAAAGGAAACTGACTCGCGCAGGAGCCAGATAACAATATTTATTTCCTAAACAAACACACCTATTTTAAAGGAACATAAATGACTCATGCAAGAGCCGGACTCATACTACCATAACAACACTGGTAAAACACCAGTTTCCTTATATTTTTCCTCGATGGAAGCTTCCCATCGGCAGATCCCTGCAATTTTCTTCTTTGGCCACCTGTAGTCTTCTGCTACCACCAAGTGCTAAGTCACGCCCATCGGCATCGGCAATCGGCAACATCTCCCAATTAACGACCTTGCGCTGGTAACCGTCTTCACCGATCATTCCTAATCAACAACCACCCTTCATCGGCAATCGGCAATGACCCTTCATCGGCAGTTGGCAGTGACCCCTCATTGGCAATCGGCAAGGACTCTTCATCGGCAATCGGCAATACCTCTTTGTCGGCAATCGGCAATACCTCTTTGTCGGCAGTCGGCATCAGCAACATAACTTTTAACCTTTGTCGACAAGAACCATCCAGTCTCCATCGGCAACACACTTGGCCTTCCCGCTATACTCCCATCGGTAATATTGGTTCATACTTCACCGATGCTGATGGTAAACGGCTGTTGACCAGTCATACCTTAGCTCATTTGACATGTGCTGAAAAACGATGTCAACACATGCCCCCCCGTTTCGGGATGTACAATACTTTACGTGCCGAAATTCTCTCCACTGTAGCCGTTTGCTGTAGCCGTTACTTCCGAGATGGACGCACAGTTTCCTCGATCCCCGCATGTGGAACTGCAATTTAATAATAAAATCCCTCGATTGTAGCACAAACAGTCGCAGACCACCTCGATCATTGCGCGTATCTACCGCGGGCTTCTCCACATTCCTGCACAATGTGAAACAGAACCCCAAAATGCCCCTGAGCAGGCTTATAAAAGTTACCGGGGTCCACACTACTTTTCACCCTGAGCCCACTTTCACTTTTACCCCCTTGCCATCGTCTTTAACCTCCAGCCGCTCCGAAGAACATGAACTCGAGCAACAGTACTCTTCCGCAATCTAAGGACGAACTGCAAGTACTCCCTCGACTCCGATGGCAATACAAGTTGACATCCCCAAGGTGAGACCTATTTTCTTCCCAATCCAACCTTCTGCTGGTACTTTTCTCGCACAAATCTGGATTTATCCCCATTCCTTTTTTGATTTTTCCTCTTCTTTCCTTCGAACTCTAGGAGCTGTACAACAAAGTAGTGATCCCACTTACTGGTTCCACCTTTAGCTGTTTAGGCCCCATGGGCAATCCGGATCCCAGCTACATAATCAACGCAGAAACCAACCGAATCCCCTTCAGATCTGAATGTTTCGGTTTAGGACTGTGGAAGGATGTTTTCCGATCATGGCCCAAGCCCACTAAGGGGTGGAAAAACTAGTATCTCAGGGTTGTCAGGGCGCAACAAGTTTACTGGCAAGAGCGCAACTTGGACCAATGTATCAGGCTTTCCATTGCCGATATAGAGAAGAACGAGAACATGTTAATAGCTGCTTCTTACTTTTGGTCGGACACCTTGAATGCTTTCTTATTCCGACATGGACCAGCCACCCCCACTCTTGCCGATGTCCACATGCTGACCGGCCTAGACGTCTCCTCTGCCGATACCTTCTCCTTATTCAATAGGAAAGCTGAGCACAGAGTAAACACTCGGAACATCGGCGGTTGGACGGGTTACATTCAGGAATACCAGAAAATGGGATCGGTAAACCAGAGAGAGCATGTCACCTTCCTGAACATGTGGCTGGACAAGTTCATTTTCTACGGTAGCGCAGTTGGACCTACGACCATGTATCTTCCAGCAGCTGAGTTGCTTGCCGATGGGACAAGAATTCCCTTGGGCAGATATCTTCTAGGATCGGTATACTGTCTTCTCCATCAAGTATCCCAGAAGTTGCTGCTAGGTGAACACATCGGCAACCTTGGAGGCCCCTGGTGGTTTATCAATATGTGGCTGAACGCACATATGCAGAAAGTACTTCAACTTGACCTGTTCGCCCAATGTTTCCCGCGAGACATACCAGAAGACCACCAGTGTGGGGAGGATGAATCGGCAACTCGCCCTCCACTCAACTTTGGAGAAGCCACTATAGTGCTGCCAGGGACCGATGCCGATGCGGAGCAATTCGGTCTATTTTTTTAGAAGTTTTACAATGGAATTCCTGCCACAGAACGGCTCTGGTGGCCATATGCCGATGAAGACAACCAGTTCCCATTGCTATTCAACCTTACCGATGGGAATGTGCCTGAGAACCAGATAACTATGAAGGCCAGCATCACTCCCCGAGCTATCCCAGTGAACATCTTCGGATCAGGAAAGAATGCCCCTCCATCATTTGAATTCTATTACCCATCGGTAGCGGCAAGACAACTGGCGTTCGGCCAACTGCCGATCAAGCTTTGTTACTCCAAGGTAGTGAAGCTCAAGCAGACATTCTCCAGTGCTCTGGACTGGAACAAGGTTGTCAACCTTCCTGCCGATGCCGATGTATCAGATCTTGACTTGTCCTCCTAGTCACCAACCTCCTTTATTACAAATGAGTATAAGTCTTGGTGGCAAGAATGGAGGTGCCAACTGTTTGCCAAATCGTCACACTACTATCGGCACATGATCGATGCCGATCACATCGTCCCCGATGACGCAGTAAGTCCTCATTCCGATGCATTCCTTACTTTTACCTTCGCCATCGGTATTTAACCTTCTTGTGTTTGACAGGTTGATGACCCGATTCCTCCGATGAGTAAGAGCGGCAAGCCCCTCAAGCTTCGAATGATGAGTCCCGTATCACTCATCGGCAATAAAGCTCCCTCGTTAGCTGCCTTCATTCCTCGACAGGTACCCACACCGACACCTGCAAAAGCCAAGGCTACATCGGCCGCTGCTGCTGCCCTGACGCGGGTGTTTGCAGTAAACTCATCTTCACTCATACCGATTATATACTATTTAATCGGCAACATTTACCTTGTATAACTTGTATTGAATATTTTCAGGCTATGAGGTCGTCGGCAACTGCTCCAAGCAAACAACCACCTCCAAGTTCAGCTGCCGATGCCCCCAGTCCTCATCGAAATAGATTGGATCTTCTTCCGCTGCCGCGCCAAGGAAGAGGAGATGTTTGAGGCTGGCTAGCCCATCCTCGTCATCGGCACAAGTCGCACCACCAAATGTCGGCGCGTCATCGGCAGAAACTCCAACGGCTCCTATCCCAGATCAGCCGATGGACGACGTCCTCGGTCAGGAGGCAGTTCCATCCGCTGCAGAAGTGGAGGCGGTATCAATATTGGCACCGTCAGCCAAAGCTCCCAATGAAGAAACACCCTTAATGGCGGAGGCGGCATCGACATCGGCACCATCAGCCGATGTCCCTGATGAGACGACTACACCCACTGCAGCAGCCGAAGCAACATCAGTATCGGTACCATCAGCCAAACTTGCTGATGAGACAGCTCCGCCCGTCGTAGCGGCAAAGGCAACATCGGCATCGGTACCAACCGAAGATCCCGATGAAAGAGTGGCATCACTGCCACAACCAAGTATCACGCCGGAAGCAACGCCAGCGACAACACTACCATCACTAACGACGTTGACTGCTCCTCTGGCGGAAGCTCAGTCATCGGCAACCGCCGCCGATGTCCAAGACAAGGCTAGGGCATCTAATATACCAAGTCCTGGGCAAGAAATCCGTTTCAAGATGGTAAGTTAATCACTTGAAAATTCTAGTATAATCTTTCAATCGGCCTATTTTAACCCCTCTGTGTTCAGGCCCAAGATTCTCCAGATAGTCTTTTCTCCTTCAGCCTCAACCCGCAGGATGAAGATAGACGCCAAGGCCCCCTCCAAGCAGACAACCTGTTTTCCTTCCCGGTTGACATACCCGATGACGAGGAGGACGAGAGCTCTGTCCCAACTCTATCGGCAGAGATCAAGACCAAGCTTGAGGCACTGCTTTCCTTGCTGCTACAAGACACATCCCAGCTCATTCAAGACTCATCGACAGCAAGGATTGCTTTCAAAGACATCCAAAGTCATCTCCCTGCCGATATGGCAGAAACCCTTCTCCAGGCAACCTTCCTCGACATCAAGCAAATTCAATACCAGCGGCTTTCCCGTCGCATTGCCGATAGGGCCGCTCAATCTAAGAGCGAGGAAGAGAAGCTTAAGTTCAAGAATATTGCCGATGAAAAGCACAAGGGCATCGGCCAGGCAGAAGCCTCCACCAACGGCCTCAATCAAGAAATCACTCGGCTATCGGCCAAAAAAGAAGACCTTTTGGCCGAGTTACAAAAGGTTGAAGAGGACCTGACCGCTGCCAACCAGCAGAGAACCCAATTATCCGATGCCATTAGGGTTCTGCGGCAAGAGAGGGACCAGAACGCCCGGCAAGCCATCTCGTGGAAGAAGAAGATCAAGCCTGTCGAGGGCTCTGCCGATGCCGACGCCAAGGAGATGAGCGAGATAGAACAGATTCGCCTGCGTGCGGTATCAGTCATTCATTCCCTGCTGTAATTTATTTATCGTATCGGCGAAAATGTAACTCCGATACTTAATTCTGGGCCTTGTTATATAACGTTTACACGTTTTTACCGATGTATTATAATTTTCCTTTTCCTCGGCATCCAAACGAGCACGTCATATATCAACTCCTCCGAGAGTTCCTGGAATGTATGCTTTGCTGGAGGCAGACTGTCTTATCCGATAAGAACTTGATTAGGAAACCACTCCCAGGCCTAGAATTCAATCCTGATCGGTAAAATCAATCTCCACGCCAGAGTACCATCGGCGAACTCGTTCACCCAGTCATCGGCAATCATCACTGATACCATAACTCATCAAGTCGGCTAAAATCCTGAGTAATCCCAACTTATTAACAGACCCTGGCATCTAGCCCGACTGTAATAATAATCGGCAATGAGGCTCCATACTTCCATCGGATCAGAATTAGAACAATGCCGACAGACCCATCAAAGAGTACGAGGAGTAACTCCCAGAACGCGTGCACCGCACACTTAGTCATCGCAAGTGCGGCAGAATCATTCTTACAACCATCTTCTGGCAGTTAATGAACCTATCGGCAATACGTCGTCCCATACACAAACCATCGGTAAGTGCCCCCAACTATAATAATTGAAATCGCCAGTTTGCCGATTGCAGCCCCCAAGCCCACAGGTCCAAGATTGACCTTGATCAGACCACCGGCAAAATATCGCCGTCTGCCGATGGATCTCCATCCTTGCGCTTTGGCCTCCACTGCTTCTCCCTTAAGAGTTCTGCATCATCGTACAGGTCATTGCGGCGTTGGCGCTGAATTCTTCTTTTCTGGGTTTTTGTTAAACCCTTAGGGCACCACTAAGGGAGTTTGGTTTTCCAGACAGGCTGGTGCCGCCTTTCATTACTTACATCGGTATGTCTTTCGATGTTTGAATTTTTGGAGAGCACTTCTTCATCGGGTGTTTTTGTCTTGGTCTGCTCCTTGCTCTCCCCTTGATCAACCTGCCCGCCAAGCCTGCTATGGGCATCAAGCTTGCCCCCCAGTTGGTCACGTACCGATCTCCTCTCTCTGGGCAGCTTGGCGCACCTAGATGCCCGAACATCGAAACAAGGCTTACCTGACTGATCGGCAGTGTAATACCCGTTGCATTCAGGACAATCATCGGCAGTGGGTAGCTTAATGCTTTCTTCCCAATAGTGAATGAAGAAGGGACACCTCCAATGATTTTTCCGACGAAGCCACTCCCGATGTTCCTTTTCTTCCTGTCGATATCGTTCATCTCGTGATTGCCAATAGTTCTGCCTTGGTAGCTCGTGCGTGATTACTATACCAGGAGCCCTACTGATACATGCACCTTTATCGGCAATTCTCTTGCCTTTCCTGTCATCGGCAAACTTTCCGACGTCACGCTCAGCCACTTGATGATCAGGATCTACCGATGCACTCTTTCTAGCAGCGTCCGATGTCAGTACCTTAGTATTTCCACCGGCTTCCACCATATTATTTGGAAACGGGCGCTGATCAATTTCCATCGGTTTTTGGATTTTAGGATTTTCAAATTGGATCCGTCCAGAATTAATTTCTGACTGCAACTGCTGCCTGAACACTTTGCAGTCGTCAGTACTGTGAGAAGTTGTATTGTGCCACTTGCAGTACCTGGTCTCCCTGAGTTCCTCGGCCGATGGAATTACTTGATTAGGGGCTAGCTTAATTCGCCCTTCCCGAAGCAATAAGTCAAATATCCCATCGGCTTTCGCGACATCGAAGGTGAACTTTCTAGTCCTTTTCTGGTCGAGCACACAAGGCGTCGGCTCCCCATCATTTACCCATTCAACAGGGCCGACATTCATCTCGTCATCTGACTCGGAGTCCCCTTGTCCGACGAAGAGCACTTTCGCGCTCCAAGTCCTCTTGGGTTCGAACGATTTAACGTCCTGATCGGCCTCTGTGATATCAAAGGTGAATTTCTCCAACTCAGCAGTGTCGAGGTCTGGCTCTTCATCCAGCTCTGAATGTTCTATCTTCTTGGTCGAAAACACCTTTATGTCTGGATCTTGCCGATGCGCAGATTCGTTCCCTAGTTGGGCAGATGGATGCATCCCTTCATGTTTCCGTAGTGAGCAAGCCGGAGCGACCGATACATCAGCAGTACCAATCTGTCGGACATCATGCATCGACTGTCTAACCGATGAGCAATCCTGGACGCTTACTGGTTGAGCAGATTGATGCACCTCTTCACATCTTTGCACTAAGTAGGCCGGAGTGATCGGCTCCTTGACAGCACCAAACTGTTGAATATTGTGCATCGGTTGATTGACCGATGGGTCACTCTGGATGTCCACTAGTTGATGAACTTCATATCCCCATGGCGAGCAAATCGGGGCAACCAATACATCAGTAACACCAATTTGCTGAATATTGTGCATTAGCTAATTAACCGATGAGCAATTCTGGATGCCTACCGGCTGAGTGTGCTGATCTTTCTCTCCAGATCTTGAAGTCAAAGCACTTGGGGTGATTGGCGCGTGCATAGCACCAGTCATGATAACACCATGCATCGGTTGTAGTGCCGATGAGTAATTTTGCACCGTTGCTAGCTTGTGCCGTGGCGTTATATTTATTGCATTCATCGGTTGCTGTACCGATGTCTCATTGTACGCTCTTTCTTGCGAGCATTGCAGTGTAGTACTTATCGGTTGATGTACCGATACTTCGCTCGGAAGATTCGTTGGGCGATGCTGTGGAACCCCTGTCATTTGGTGTTCAGGCTGCGCATATTGCTGCTGAATCGATGATTGACTGATCCAACCTGCGTTAAGTGTCATCGGTATGTGATTTACCGATGGCTGATAACCAGCTGACTCTTGCAACCCTTGTACCTTCGAATGATAGTGTTGATCTGCAAGTACCATAGACTGAGCAACTACTGCCGATGCAGGTTGATTGGCATTTAACACACTTTGCATCGGCCAGGAATTCACCATCGGTTGATTGCCCGCTAAGATCCGTCGCTCTTGTACCCTTGCATGATCGCTTTGACCTGCGGGTACCACAACTTGAGCGGTCATTGCCGCTACAGACTGATTGTCAATCGGCACACCTTGTTGCATCGGCCAAGCAGTTGCTGGTGACTGATAGCCAGCTGAGGCTTGCAACTCTTGTATCCTGGGATGATAGCATTGATTTGTAGCCACCGTGGGATGAACAGCTACGGCTGATGCAGGCTGACTGACGCTCGACATGGTTGATCGCATCGGCCAAGAATTTACCGACGTAGGCTGATTAACTATCGGCGCGTCTTGTTGCATCGGCCAAGCATTCGCCGATAACCGATAACCGGCGGGTGTTTGTTCTTGTTGTACCCTTGATTGACCGCTCGGACTCATGGGTACCGTAGCTTGAGTAGCTATTGCCGATACAGGTTGATTGACAATCGGCGTACCTTGTTGCATCGGCCAAAAAGTTGTCGATAGCCAATTGCCGGTCGACGCCTGTTGCCCTTGTGGCGCCGGATAGTTAATAACATAGCTGCTTTGATTAGCAGGTGTCCCAGTTTGAAGAACCATTGCCGCCATGGGTTGACTTGCAATTGCTAGGCTTTGTTGTGTCAGCAAGTGACTTGCCGATGGTTGGGCATACGGCACTCTGGGTATTGCCGTTTGCAGATTCCCTGTCGGCAACTGCACCGTTGGAGGAGATGTAGTATAATGCATTGCTGGAATCATCGGCTGTACAGATGTTGCCGATGCCGTGGGAACCTTCCACCCTGCATAATTATCTTGGACCAATATGGAATCAGCAGATAGATTTGGAGACATACCATATCCCCAGCAGTCGGCAGAAGTTGGCTGACTCTGGATTACAGGTCCAGACATTGTTGAAGCCACCAGATTTGCGTTCACCTGAGTAATGCTCGTTGGGCTCAATCTTGGTGGCGCGATCTCATCGGCAGATCGGCTCGTAACTGGTGTGGACACCCTTGGAACCACCGATGGAGTCGCAACAGATGCCGATCCGAGTTGACGATACTCTGGACCAACATAATATGGTGCCTGTCCCTTGAAAGCTTGTTTGACAGCATTGCACATGGTATCGGACAGCACATTGGATTGGCTAATTAATACATTATTTAATGCATAATTAACCGTATCTTGAACTTTACCAGGATCGGCGTACAAAATAGTCTGCCGTGGCGACGTCGGGTCTTGCCTCTGTACCGCTTCGCTGATCCCGTTTAGGCTGAAGGATCTAAGATATGAGCGCTTGTATTCCTCCATTGCCTGCTCCAGAGCCTGTTTCTGATGACCTGTCAGATTTGCTGTGGAGACTTCAATGACACTCCTTGGATTAGTCATGATAAATATATTTATATAATCGTGTCCCACCGAGCGTGCCAAAAGAGGTGTTGACACAAAAAGCGTCAGATCTGTGAACACCTCGGGCTATTACCCAAAGCTCGGTATTCCGGAGGCGTGCCAGTCGATTTGACCAATCAATCGACAAGGATGATAACTAGAACAAACCGAACGAGACGACAGCGATGCGCCCGGACGTCAAGGCTCAGATTGATCAAGGATAACTAGAGCTGAGCTAAACGAGGCAAACAGCGATGCGCCTGGATTGCCAAAGCTCAGAGGTACTCCCACGCGGAACTAGCAAGGATTTTGACGGAGATCAGGATGATGCAGCTCGTCGAAAGCTTGAAGAACTCGTTGATAGCTACACCTAATGCATAAAAAAGGGTAAATTGCGATAAAAGGTAGAATAAGATAAAATTGGTTTGTTTTTGAATTGGATTGTATATATTCCATAGCCCTCGGGCACATATTTATACTCCCGCATGGAGAGTTGTACAAAGACACGACACATATCCTTCCTAAAACAAACTCCTACTTTAAAGGAAACTGACTCGTGCAGGAGCCACATAACAATATTTATTTCCTAAACAAACACACCTATTTTAAAGGAACATAAACGACTCATGCAAGAGCCGGACTCAGACTACCATAACAACACTGGTAAAACACCAGTTTCCTTATACTTTTCCTCGATGGAAGCTTCCCATCGGCAGATCCCTGCAATTTCCTTCTTTGGCCACCTGTAGTCTTCTGCTACCACCAAGTGCTAAGTCACGCCCATCGGCATCGGCAATACTTTCCCGATCAGCAATCGGCAACATCTCCCAAATAGCGACCTTGCGCTGGTAACCGTCTTCACCGATCATTCCTAATCAACAACCACCCTTCATCGGCAATCGGCAATGACCCTTCATCGGCAGTTGACAGTGACCCCTCATCGGCAATCGGCAAGGACTCTTCACCGGCAATCGGCAATACCTCTTTGTCGGCAATCGGCAATACCTCTTTGTCGGCAGTCGGCATCAGCAACATAGCTTTTAACCTTTCTCGGCAAGAACCATCCAGTCTCCATCGGCAGCACACTTGGCCTTCCCGCTATACTCCCATCGGTAATATTGGTTCATACTTCACCGATGCCGATGGTAAACGGCTGCTGACCAGTCATACCTTAGCTCATTTGACACGTGCTGAAAAATAGTGTCAACAAATATATATATATATATATATATAGTTTTACAATATGTAAACTTAAAATTATAGAAACATACTTATTTTGAACTAAAATATATAAAAAGTCAATTTTAGGTCCCTCATCTTTCGCGAAAGTTTACTTTACGTACCTGAACTCCAAAATCGGACAAAAACATCCCTCAACTTTTAAAACCACTATCCATATTATGTCCCTGAGCGGTTTGGATGGTAGTTTTGCTGGCGGTTTGCTATATTGATGATGGTTTTTTTTTTCTTTTTTATTTATTTTGGTTGAATATTTGAAAAATCATAGTAAATCATTGAAAAAATATAAAATGGAAAATCAAATTTTGTTTGGACTCCACATGAGTAGATCTACACAGTGAATATATAATATGGTATGATTTAGTACAAAGTTTTTGTTTTATTTATTTCGACTAAATTGGTGAAAACTCCTAGTAAATCACAGAAAAATGCTTAGTGATTATTTGTGTGATCTTAGGATTTAGGTTATTTATGATTTCATCCATTTCTTCATCACTAGAACCTTCATCACAAGAGGAGTCACTAATATCACTACTACAAGCATCATGAGAGGGAGTCTGAGATTTGGCTTTTGATTTTACCTTCTCACCCTTTGCCATGAGGCAAATGTGAGGGGAGTAGTAGTCATCATGATCACTCATGTTGTTGAATAGCTTTGGTGTAGAGGATGGCTCTTGGATAGCAATTGTTGCAAGGTTCTCATCCTCATCACTTTGACTCTCTAGTGATGAATCTCACTCATGGCTGATGTGGGCTTCACCCACTTGCTTGAACCTTCTCTTGTTCTCAAACTTGCCATCTTGTCTCTCTTTCTTGTGGAAGACATCTTTCTTCTCATTTGGGCACTTAGCAATAAAATGCTCGGTGCTCCCACAATTGTAGCAAGTTCTCTTCTTCTTGCTAGAAAATCTTCTCTTCACAAACTTGTATTCATTTTGCTTCAAGCCCTTGTTGTACTTCTTGATGAAGAAGGCCATGTCTTTGATCTCTTCAAAATCAGCCCCATCATCTTCATCATCACTTGAGGAGGAAGTGGAGTCATCTTCTTGTTGCACTTGCTTCATTTTCTTAGGCTTGCTTGTAGATCCTTGCTTGCTGCCCTCTTTCTTGCTTGGGAAGCTTTTTTTGGTTTTCTTGCTTGACTTGAGAGCCACATCCTTGATCTTCATGCCATCAAGCTTTGATTGCAACTCTCCAAGCTTTCTTCTCTCATTGGCTTCCTCTCTTTGCATATCAAAGGTCAACAATCTTCCAAGCACATCATTGGGAGTGAAATGCTCAAACTTCTTCTTGTCTCTAATCAAGGTGACCACGGTCTCATTCCTTGGTGAGTAAGCTTCCAACATGATTTTCACTACTTTGTGATCATCAAGCTCCTCACAACCATATCCTCTAATTTTACCAACCATGGTCATCAACCGGTCAAACATCTCTTGTGGCCCTTCACCATCCACAATCACAAACCTATTGAGCTTGACCATCATCAAATCAATCTTTGGTTTTCTCACCTTATATACACCTTCATGAGCTAGTGTAGGGTGTCCCAAATTTGCTTGGCCACATCCACATTCATCACCCTATTGTACTTATTTCAATCCAAAGCACTAAGGAGAATGCTAGTGGCTTGAGCATTGAGATGGACAACAATCATCTCTTCATTTGTTGGCTTTTCGGGATCCTCCGGTACCTGCACACCCTTCACAACAATCTCCCAAAGGCCGGGGTGAAGACTAATAAGGTAAGCCTTCATCAAATGCTTCCACTTAGCAAAGTTAGTCCCATTGAAATGAGGTAACTTGCCGGTGGGAACATTTACAAAAGACTTACGGTCTTGGTTAGTCAAATAAGAATAATTGAAAGAGACGGCGGAGTACTTTTTCTTGTTGTTGCTGCTGCCATCATCCTTCTCCTTCTTCTTCTTTCCACCCTTGGAGTCGTGGTAGGATGCATCATCATCTCCATCATCTGAGCTACTTGATAGCTCACTAGATGAGGCATCCTTAACCTTCTTCGCTTCCTTCCTTGCTCTTGCTGCCCTTCTCTTCACTCTTTCTTCTCTCTTGATTCTTCTCTCTTCTTTTCTTTCCTTCTTCTCTAGTTTTCTTTTCTCTTCTCTTTTCTTTTCTCTAAGTGCTCTTCTTTCTTTCTTTGCTTGTAACTTGTCCTCATCGGTGGCCTTGGCAGCAGGAAGTGAGGAGTAGCTTGAGGCAGATACCTCACTGCTGCTCCCATCTTCCACAACTACCTTGTCCGCTGCCTCACCACCTTTTACTCGCCCAGAGCCTTGACCGCTTTCCATACTTCACGCGGTGAAGCGTATACGAAGTAACCAACGCTTTAATACCACTTGTAGGATCTCTAGAAGGGTAAATAGCCTAGAGGGGGGTGAATAGGCCTATAAAAATTCACTTCAAGCAAATGTCAAACACCAGGGCGACACTGCTGACCTATAGAGGGCGGCACTACAGACCTATAGAGGGCGGCACTGCCGGCCTATGAAAACTGAGCAGAATGAGATGAGTTTTGGCAGGGAGATACTAGTCACCAAGATGAGTCCTTCCCTGCAAAATCAACACCAAAACCAGTTCGAAGACTAGTTACCACAGAAATGCTTCCTTTCCTCGAATCACGAACACAAACCCTAGCACAATATATATTGCAAAAACCAAACCCTAGGGGACCAGCACACAAGACACAATGATTTATCCCGTGGTTCAGCTCGCCACCAAGGCTTGCCTAAGTCCACGTTGTTGAGGTGCCACAAAGGCTTGGAGCTTTGCAACTCCAACTCAGTCTCAAGTCAATGAAGTGAATCCTTGAGATGAGGGGTAATCTCTTAGCTTCACACAACGATTACAAACCTCCCTAGGCTGCCACAAGCGAGGGGCAAGCTCTAGGGCGACGCCTAGACAACTAGGAGCAAGCTCCAAGGGTAACAAACCCTAGCACCGCCGACCAAATGAGAACCACAAGCTCTTAGACTTTGGGAAGTAGTAGATCCGCTCTCTAGGAGTGTTTTGCTGCCTTTTCTCTCAAGAATCTATGGTTGGAAGTGTGGGATTGCTTGGAGGATTAATGTCAACAATGGAGTGAGAGAGAGGGAGAGAGAGCTCCGTTTCCAACTGTCAGATTCGGAGGAAGACGAAGAGGTACTGAACTAGTGAGGTGGAGACCGTTCTAGCGGTATTTATAGTCAAGGAAATCTGTTGGAAATAGAGGGCGGTACTGTCGCCCTTTAATGGGTGGCACTGCCGCCCTAGCTCAGTGTGTATGCTGGATCTGAATTTTGGACTGGACACTGAGCTAGCTGAGTGCATTTCTGAGATAGAGATATGAGCATGTGATTCACATTTGACCAAACAACACTAGAATCCCCCTTAATAGTACGGCATACCTATACTAAAATTCAAATCATAAATGAATTTAAACCTTTGATGAGTAGGCAAGCCACCATAATAATTGGGGTACCTCCACCTTCTCTATATCTTCCTCTTTTTGTTATTACCTGCTTGTCATCTCAATGAGTCAAAATTAGATCTTGAATTAAGCGGTCATCAACACCAAAACCCGCATAAGGCTTGATTGCACTTTCAATATGACATATTTGTAGGCTTGCAATCCTAGTGCTTGATCTAGAATATGATCTTCAATTGGTTAACTCAACATGTGCAAGATAAGCATTCTAGGATGTGTGAAGAAGCTTGTTCATGGTTTAAACCGAGTTAACTATGTTGAACAAGTAATCTAGATTGAGCCACAACTAAGCTTCTCTCCAATAATCAACTCTTTGATTACATCTTTTATGATAATAGATGACAAACGGGGAGAAGTAAGTACCATAACGAAATATTTTTCAATTTTTTTGAAAATATAAGTACACAAGTAGGGGGAGCAAGCCTATGAATAACGTTGTTGCATATCTTTGTGCATTCATAAGTGCTTGCTTGCATATGTATTTGAATCCATGACATGCTTGTGTAGTGAATGCTAGAAACATAATTGACTTGTTGCTTGAAGTACTAGCATGCTTAGGTCTTAGCCTAATTCTTCTTGAGCTAAGCTTTCCAAGTGGTATTTCAAGTTTGCTCTCAAGTGGTTTCTAGGCATTCATGGTGCTACGGTTGGTATAAATTTGCACTTCGATTGGTATCACGCTTCAAAGGTCCATTCCTTATACCATAGAATCATTTGGTAGCATTCACTCTCCCATAATTCCTATTCATGCATATGTGATCAAAATGAACCAAACTCATATATCACATATGTAGGGGGGCTAATACTACCAAAGTTGGAATTTTCATTTAATATATTCATTTCTGAAAGGTTGTCATCAATTACCAAAAAGGGTCAGATTGAAAGCCCAAGTTTGGTTTTGGTTAATTGATGAAACCTATGGACTAACGCTATTGCTAAGTGTATGATCAAGATAGGGTTATCCACATTGACATGTGAAGCAAGAAGGATGATCATGGTGCATTGATCAAGTGCTTCATGGAATAAGGAAAAGAAGAAAGAGAAAAACAAAAATGGGCTCAAGGCAAAGGTATATCATAGGGTCATTTTTGGTTTAGTGATCAAGACACTATAGAGAGTGTGATGACATTTAGGATAGATAGCCGTACTATCAAGAAGGGAAAACTCGTGTCGATTGCGGTTATCATGTGACACTAGGTTTGCATTGCATATCTAAAACAAACATAAGTGACATGAAAATGAAATATAATCCAGGAAAACATAATGTAAAAGCTAACATGTGAGCACAAGGTTTGGATCACATCATGTTAGCATATGGAAGCTTGGAGAAGAAGAGGCAGCTCAGTTTGGAACAAGGCAGAGCTCCGGACGCAGGTCCGGACGCTAGCAAAGATGATGTTTGGACCATTGGCGCGCGTCCAGAAGCATACCCTAAGCCTTGGCCTCGGCGCATAGGAAGTCCGGACGGTGATTGGAGTCCGGACGCTGACTCCGAACACATGTACGGAGGTTTGGACGTCTCTGGAAGTTCTCTGCAGAGCGTCCAGATGCTTTGTGTTGTCCGGACTGTGAACTCTGGATGAGCGTCTAGAGCTTTTGCACTCTCTAGACGGTCTCTGCATAGGGTCCGGACGCTGGCAGTTTTAGTCCGGACCCCAATTGTTCCTGACATCCAGAGCCACGTGGCTAGATCAGACGAAGGCGCCAATAGGTGATTCAATGGACAAGGGTCCGGACGCAGACACGATGGTCTGGACCCCAAGCGTCGCGCGTCCGGATGGTGCGTTCGGACTTGAAGACAGAGGCGCTGCAGCTTGGTTGATGAAGGGTCTGGACGCTATCAATGGTCCGGACCCCAAGTGAAACAACGTCCGGAGTCACGCAGTGCACTGAGAAAAGAGGACAAAACGACTAGTCTTTTGGTGAAGGCTATAAATATATTTTGGCCAGCTCCTAGGGTTCTCTCTTGCACCTCCTATTCATTCTCACTCTTTGTTCTTGCTTGAGATAGCCCCCAACTCATCTCTCTTTGCTTTGCTTGCTAATTCATGAGAGTTTGAGTGATCCAAGTGCTTTGATCATTGCATTCCATCTTAGTGGCACTTGGTCATCATCATCGCCGCGGGATTTCTTGTTATTCTTGGTGTTTGCCAACACCTAGACGTCTTGGGTGATTGAGGAAGCTTCGGCACATTTGGTGATTGTTTGCGGTCGGCTTCGACGATTGTGAGAGGGTTTGTACCCACCTCGGTGGAGCGCCAAAGGGTAAATCTAGTGGATTTCTTGTGTCATTGAGTTACTCTCATTTGGGTGGATTCTTGTGGTGCCCGAGTAGTGGACTAGGCTTGTGATTGCCTATTAGCCACCGAATCACCACTTGAGTAGTCGACACAACAGGGACTAGCTTGGTGGCAACCAAGTGAACCTCGGGAGAAAATCTTTGTGTTAACTTGTCTCTCGGCTAATCTTTGGTATTCATTGTGATTGGCTCTTCATATTGACATCCATACATCACAAGGCTTCGGTATAACAATCACCTACTATCTTGCATTTACTTTCTCTCATATATTGCCTAGTTAGCTTGCTTGTTAGTTCTTTTGTTACTTGTTCTTGCTAGCTTGTGTTAAGTGCCTTAGGTTCTTGCTATTGTTTGTTAGGCACTTAATTAACTAGAATTGCTTGGATAGGTGGCTTTGCACCAGTAGTAGAGCTAGAGCAAAAAGCTTCGCTTTAGTGTTATTCTAACCTTTGCTCTATTGGTTTGTAGAATTTTTAATAGGCTATTCACCCCCCTATTGGGGATATTACCTCGGCGTATCCCCAGGGACCTTATGGGCCTACCGACCAGAAGATGTCTGAGCTCGTGAGGCCCTGCAGCACGCGACCAGCACGTCGGGCTCGCTAGGGACTCCGAGGAAGTCTTGCTCGCCAAGGAAGATCCTAATAGATAGACTCGGATCCCTCGCCTTAAGGTACCGATCGTAATCTGTTAGGATATGGAAACTATAACCCTGCTCCCCGGCTATATAAGGCGAGCAGGGACCCCCTCGAAAACAATCTCTTAGATCTCATCTACACCTCGTGTAACCTAATACTCATACCAATCCAGCCACCAAAACACAGGACATAGGGTATTACGGTGATTTGCCGGCCTGAACTTGTATAAATCACCGTGTCTACGCTCTCTGTGTTACAATTGATCATCGTCGCCACGCCTCCGCCTATAACCTACTACCGTAGGGTACCCCCTAGGTAGACTGTGACGCATATTTCGTCAATAGTTGGTGCCAGGTAGGGTGTGTGTGCATCGACTCCATGGCTCATCAAGCAGTTACCTTTCCCGGATCCATGGTCATCCCCGCGAGCAGCGCCATCCTCCAGATTGGATCTATGATCTAGACTATCGATGGCACTGTCTCCGTCTCAGAGACCGTGGAATCCACACGACTCCTCGCGCCGAACCTTCTTCTAGTCCAAGATTCAACCACCAAGATGGCCCGAAGCGCTACATATCGTGTTGCTCCTAACGATCTGGCGAGCGCTGTTGACTGGGTCGACGAAGACCTCGCCGATTGCCTCGGCCTCATCGACGCCGCTCGCCACCGACTCCGTCCTCACGCGTCGGTCATGCACAAGAAAATCACCCTAGAAGCTCCACAACGTCGTTCGGGGCCCGACTTCGCTAGCCCCGGCATCGAGCGAAAGCGCCGACGTGGTAACAGCCACAAGGAAATCCTCGACGGCCCCTACCCCCTCCACGAACAAGGAAAACACGCCATGTGGGAGTGTATCGCCCTCAAAGAGGCCATTCAAAGCAAGGCGGACGCGAAGCGACCAGACAACAACCCATCAAGAGAAGACATGACAAAAGCTTCGACCACACACTTCACGAAGGCCACGTGCATCTTTCCCATATTCGGCGGACACCCAAGCAGTAACAGTAAGTGTCGTCGAGCTCTTACTAACAGCAACAACGTTCATGTCCCTCCTCCAGGTTGGACAAAGCGCCAGATCGACTTCTCCAGAGATGATCAACAGATACGTCATGACTACCCTGGTCGCTTCCCCCTGGTCGTCAGCGCAACTGTCTTGACCAGCTTCTTCAAAAAAAATACTCGTCGACGGGGGTAGCTCCCTCAACATCATCTTCCCAAGCACGCTCCAATGACTCGAATTCCGGGAACGCAGTCTCTACCCGGTGAACTTCTCTTTCCACGGTATAATCCCCGGCAAAACCTCGAAGCCGTCCAGACAGATCACTCTCCCAGTACGATTTGAGTCTGATCGCCAAATCCGCGAAGAACCTATTGGTTTCATTGTCGCCGATTTTGATACCCCGTACGACGCCATCCTTGGACGACCTGCACTCTCGAGGCTCATGGCGATACCACACTACACCTACTTAGTGCTCAAGATACCAACACCACAAGGCATCATCAGCCTCAATTCCGATCTTCAGGTCGCCTACGAGTGTGAGCAAGAGACGATCAATGACGCGACCAGACGGGAACACCAATGCGGTACCCAAATCTGCTTGTCTGATGTGGCCAAGCCCCGAGCGAGGGACTTCGACATCCTAGAGCCCCCGACTACACGCACTTCGAAAAAATCCAGAGAAACAAAGACGATGGCCCTGGTCGACGACGACCCCGAGAAGACCGCCGTGATCGGTGCCGACCTTGGCCCTGAACACGAAAGCGCGCTTGTCAGCTTCCTACGGCGCAACATCGACATCTTTGCTTGGAAACCGGCGGACATGCCTAGAGTCCCCCGTGACCGTGCCGAGCACTCGTTGAACGTGGTCGTAGGGGCCAAGCCAACTCGTCAGAGACTTATAAGATTCGCACCGGATCGCAAAGAGGCCATTAAAGCTGAAATAACCCGGCTCCTAGCTATAGGGTTCATTAAGGTAGTAAATCATCCCGATTGGCTTGCCAATCCGGTACTTGTAAGGAAAAGGAATAATGAATGGAGAATGTGTGTCGACTATACGAGTCTCAACAAGCACTGCCCTCCTGACCCTTTCCTTCTCCCGCGTATCGACAAAGTCGTTGACTCCACTGCCGGATGCGAACTCCTCTCCTTCCTCGACTGCTACTCCAGCTACCACCAAATAGCGCTGAAGGTGGAAGACCAGATCAAAACCTCGTTCATAACTCCTTTCAGCGCCTATTGCTACACAACAATGTCCTTCGGGCTAAAAAACGTCGGCGCCACATACCAACACGCTATACAAGAATGCTTGAAGGAACTCATTCCAGGGAAGGTCGAAGCCTACGTAGATGATGTAGTCATAAAAACGCACTCCACAAAGACGTTAATCGCCGACATAGAGGCCACCTTCAAGGCCCTCAACGAGTTCAGGTTAAAGTTAATCCTAAAGAAATTCATTTTCGGGGCATCATCAGGGAACCTGCTGGGCAACATCGTCAGTCGATCTGGCATCCGAGCTAATCCGAAAAAAAACTGTCGTGGTTCTTCAAATGAAACCTCCATCTAACGTCAAGGACATATAGAAACTCGTTGGGTGCATGGCCGCCCTGAACCACTTCATCTCTCGCCTCGGTGAAAAAGTCCTTCCGTTCTTCAGACTTTTGAATGGTGGACAGAAGTTCGCATGGAACGACGAGGAACATCGCGCATTCACCGACCTAAAGAAGTACCTCACCAAGCCTCCTATCCTTGTCGCCCCAAAGGACGACGAACCAATGCTGCTTTACATCGCCGCTACCAACCGGGTCGTCAGCATCGTCATGGTGGTCGAACGTGAAGAAGGCGGACGCGCATACCCGGTCCAGCGACCATGCTACTTTGCAAGCGAGGTGCTCAACGAGTCAAAAACTTGATACCCCCAGGTGCAAAAGCTATTATACGCGGTCCTTATCACCATGCACAAACTCTGGCACTATTTTCAACGGCCATCTAAGGTGACAATCGTCACCGAAATTTTGCCAGACGATATCCTGCGCAACAAAGACGCCATCGGACGGATAATCAAATGGGCGGTCGAGCTTGGAATGTTCAACATCACTTTCAAGGGCGTCATACAATCAAGTCACAAGCACTCGTTGACTTTATCACCGAATGGACTGACATCCAGGTCCCAGTAACCACCCAAGCCCCCGAACATTGGACTTTATTCTTCGACGACTCTCTTTCCATTCATGGAGAAGGCGTCGGTCTCCTATTCATATCGTCGTCCAGAGATAAGCTTTGCTATGTCCTGCGAAAACTATTCCCGCATCAAACAACGCCGCTGAATACGAGGCAGCATTACACGGGCTCTGCATCGCCAATGAACTTGGCATAAAGCGTATCATCGTCAATGGCGACTCGGCTCTAGTAATCAACCATCTCAACAAAGAATGAAACTGTTTCAATGAGAAGATGGACGCGTATTGCGCCGCCATCCGAAACTAGAAGGAAAATTATTCGGGATTGAATATCACCACATTCTGCGTGATTGAAATCAAGCAGCAGATGAAATGTCCAAACTAGGGTCATCACGATCCCCCAACCTGGCAGGAGTCTTTGTCCAAGACCTACTTGATCCAACAATCGCCGATAAATATAAAGCCCCATCCGACGACATATCTCTACTGCAAGCTAACATGCTGATCGCCGCGAGCACTAGCCGACTAGTCAACTGGCGAGATAGTTTCATTCAATATCTCTCCAATAACCTGGTGCCATCAGATGAGACAGAAGCAGAACGATTAACCCGCCAAGCTCACAACTACGTCCTTGTCGACGGAACGCTGATGAGGAAGAATTCCAAGTTTGAAGCACTGCAAAAGTGTGTTTCCATGGAAGATGACGCTGCAATCCTACAAGATATCCACGTCGGCACATGTGGAAATCACGCTGCCGCAAAGACGCTGGTACGAAAAGCTTTTTGAGCAGGTTTTTATTGGCCCACAGTGGTCGCCAACGCAGAGCAAATGGTGCGCACGTGCAAGGGGTGCCAATTCTTCGCCAAACAAACTCACCTTCCCGCCCAGGAACTCCAAGCAATACCAACCTCCTGGCCCTTCGCCTGTTGGGGCCTCGATATGCTCGGTCCCTTCTAACCAGCTCCGATAAACTTCAAGTGGACCTACGTAGCCATCGACAAGTTCTCTAAGTGGATCGAGATCAAGCCGATCACCAAGGCCTCCGCTGGAAATGCAGTTTGCGAACACATGGTGCATAAGTACCCATGTTGTTCAGTTTTGTGATGAGTGATTGCCCAACACTTGAGCGTTTCAGTTTGAGTGGCTTACTTCTAACCCTTTGCGAAAGAAAATGAGTGCTTGTCTATCGGCTTGTGGTGTGCAGGTGTTATGCCTAGTGACAGTGGTCAATGGCATGGAGAAGGTCGAGTAGAGGCTTGCTGTGCCGATAGACTGAGAGCGGTGAAGGGCGGAAGCGAGGCTCGGACTGAGGGACCATGGGCACCGACAGACTAGCTGTGGTGGCTAGTACTTGACACCGGCGAGTGCGAGAAGACATGGAGGTAGACCGAGTTGACCAAGTGAAGACAACGGACGAGCGGGTCGAGCGGAGGCTCATGGGACTCGGAGTCCCACCAGGCGAGGACAAGGTGGCTCGAGTCGAGTGGTTTGATGGTTTGGGCCTCAAAACCATCGGAGGACGGTTTCCGAGTTTGGGCCTCAAAACTCGGGGTTCAGTAGTTGAGCTCAAAGCTACCGATGGCGGGTTTCCTGGGTTTGGGCCTCAAAACCTAGGCGGAGCTTCCGAGGAAGTGGGGATTGCACGTGGTGGAATCTTGGAGGTTGCGTCGAGGCGACGGCAACTCCCGACAGGAAGCGGGAGGAAGATATTTTCCGGAGCTTGGACTGCAATGCTTAAGCTAGGTAGTTCACTCATGTATCTAGGGGGTCTTTGGGAAATAGCCAAAGCCCTGTTAAATAGGGGATGAAGGGGTATCCTCATCCCACCTCTTGAACCCTAATCACTTGCAACACTCCTCTCTCTCTTTAACCTCTCTCTAGTTCATGAGAGCCCTAGGTTGATTTCACCAACCTTTGTAAAAACTCGAGAATCTTTTGGTGGGAATCGAAGGCCTTACTCTCCGTAAGTCATGGCGGTGTTTATTTCTTGATCGTGTCTCGTTTTGCTTGTGTTCTTCGCGTTTTGCGTTTTGCTCTCTTTTTGTTCCCGAGATGAAATCTCTTTGTAGGGAGTAGCTCATGCAAATCCGTTTGAACCAAGTTGTTCGTACTTGAGAAGAGCATCTTTGCACCAAAGGATCCATCCTCAAACCTCTCGAGCACGTAGATCGGGCAAAATCTTTGTTGTGTTCTTCGTTCTTGAGTTCCTCCCCCAAATTCTTTGTTTCCCTTCGATTTGATCCAAATCGAGCGATGATTTCTTCGGGATAGCTCCTCCATAGCACTAGAAACATGCCTACAAAGTTGGGTTGTTAGTGGAGATCATTTGGTTAGGATTTGGGAAGATTTGGCGGAGAGAAAACCGATTTTCGCGTTTCCTGCGCTTTGCTCGGGGGCGCCGGACGCTCCGTCGAGAAGCGTCGGACGCTAGGTCGTGCTGACCAATAATTATAGAAAAACTTACTAAGATTTATGACATCAAGTAGATATAATATGAAAATATAATTGATAAAGAATCTAATGATATTTAGTTGATATTATAAATGTTATTATATTGTCATATAAGTTTGGTCAAACTTGAGACTTTGACTCTTCAACATTCTTGGGATGTCTTATAATTTGGGATGGAGGAAGTAACTTTTTATGTATTTTTTATTCTACGGAAGCATTACTCATTTCTTCTGGGCACCCAGTAAGAAAACTTAAGAGCACATCGGAAGTTCTCAAATGAACCATATGGCAACTACTTCGCCAATTTTCACTCTGAATTCCTGGGCTAGAAACTTAAATCTAACAATATATTATAATGGAACCCAAAGAAAAGAAGAAAAAAGACTGAAGTAGTCAACATGTTCCCAGTTTACAGAAACAAATGGTTTACATGGGGAAAAATTTAAAGCAAAGGAAACAATCGATATAAAATGCATTGTGGTTTGGAAAGTTAATGTAAAGCTTCATATTTGTAAATAATCAGAGTTAAAAAGTTAAGAATTGGAAAGATTATACATCAATCAGATATTGCTCGAGGATGTTCAATTTATTTGCGCACCGCACTTAAACAGATAGCTTTTTATGAGTAAATAACCCGATAGTATTCCGGCCATTTGAACAGTCCAAGTCTACCTACAGAAACGAAACTATTTTGATCAGGCAATGGCCATTTGTAGTCCAGCACTACTCTTGACAAATGTAAAGAACTTAATCTCATAGAGACGCGCTCTCCTGCAATACCATCAATGGCTAGAACCAAAGGATCAACAGATTGAACCAACTTCTGAACCTTATTTGTATCCCTCAAGAACTCCTGAAGAGGACCAAGATTCAGGTCAAATTAATGCGAACCGAAAACTGAATAGTATCATGTATTCATGTATATGTTCTGGATTCCAGCCCACAGCAAACAATTTGGTTTAACCTGGCGGTGGGGAGGGGAGTCGCCGGTGGGGAGTGGATCCGGCCAGCCGCCGGTGGATCTAGCCAGAGAAAGGCGGCGGCCGGTCCGGAGGGCCTGTATGGCTGCGTTGGCAACCTGGCGGCGGCGGAAGGCTGTTGGGGAGCCGACGGTGGGGGAGGAGGGTAGCAGCATCGGGGAGGTGAGGCGACGGAGATCTCGCCGGAGGGGAGGGAGGCGGGGTGGGTGGGGAGAGCCGGGCAGCGGCGCTTGGGACGGGACGGGACGGGTCTAGTTTTTTTCCTTTCTTTTGCGCCGGTGAGAGTTGAGACGGGGCGAGGGAGGCAGAGGCGTAAATACGCGAAGGGGCACTCGGCAGGCCACGCGTTGCTCTCAAGTGACTGTTTGGGCCTTCGAATTTAATGTCTGCAGCATTTTCTGGCCTAATAAGACATTGTAAACAGGTTTTTTTTAAAAAAACTGTTAGTATTATATTTTTATTTGTGCTAAATGAGACAAAGGACGATGAATTAGATCTTCAACTGACTATATTTTTTCATTGACCTCCATAAATTTTTTATCCCCATGTGTAAAAGTTTGCCACTATTCCAGATCATTTTGTGGTTAGTCTTATTTGACAAAGTTTGACCAAGTTAAATATTAAATTTTAAAAAATGACACTTTAACACCCGTATTTGAAACTCTAAATGGCTTCAAATAAAAAAGTCATAAATACCAAGTTTGTTAAACTCATCAAGATCTACATTAGTTGTTTTGGTCAACGTTTCATTTGACAAAGTTTGGACAATTCAAATTTTCAATTTTTAAATTTTGACACCTTCAAACCAATTTTTGAAACCCTAGATTGTCTCAAATAAAAAAATTATGAATACCAAGCTTGATCAACTCATCAAGTTCTACATTTGTTATGTTGGTCATTTTTGCATTTGAGAAAGTTTTAGGAAAGGTTAGTTCTAAATTGACAAGTCTCTTGTATAGTTTTATAAACTCTATGTGAGATTTATGATTTTGTGACTAATGTTTATTAATACTTTTTCAAATGGAAAAATAATATATATAAAAAATGTATATTTTGATGAGTTCTAACACTTTTGTATTCAAAAGTTTTTCAGATAAGGTCATTTAGTGTCTCCAAATCTTGTTAGTAGTAGTAGTTTATTTAAACTTAAAATTTAAATTGGTCAAACAAAGTTGTATGAAAATATTAATATAATAATGGTAGTAGCATCATTAAAAATTATAGATCTTGATTTTAGAAAAATCTAGGAAGAAAAATCATCATATTTGAAGTTAGTAAGAGGGAGAATGACTAGTTACAAATTTTATCTATAGATTAAAAAAATAAATCACAGTTGTTCAAATAAATCACAGTTGTTCATCATGAACAAGTGTGATTTCTTTTTTTAATCTTTAGTGAAAATTTGTAACTAGTTGTTCTCCCTCATACTAACTCCAAATGTGATGATGTTTTTTCCTAAATATTTCTAAAATTAAGAGCTATCTTTTAAATTGGTTCATGCATCAATGTGACTAACTTTAAAAGAATATAAAATTTAAATTTCAAAAAATGAAAGCTTAAAACTATTTTCGAAACCCTAGATGACTTCAAATACAAAAGTCACGAATACCATGTTTGTTAATCTTATCAAGATCTACATTTGTTATATTGGTTAACTGTTCGTTTGACAAAGTTTGGACAATTCAAATTTTGAATTTTCAAAAATAATAACGTAAATCCAATTTTTGAAACCATAAATGGTCTTAACTTGAAAAGTCATGAATACCAAGTTTGATCAACTCATCAAGATCTAAAATTTTTATATGGGTCATTTTTACATTTAAGAAAGTAGTAGGAGAGTTTAATTGTAAATTAACTAATCTCACACTTTGTTTCGTGGCTCAACTTTGTGGTCTTTGTAGTTTCAACATCTACGTGTATGTTTTGTAATGTGTGTGTGCCGCACACAAACTATAGTAGCTTGGGTAGTGTCAGTGTGTTTAGAGCACATCTACGTGTATGTTAACAAAAATAAAAAAGATCTACTTTCACACACAAATGTAGAAGTGACGCATTGGTAAGACTTTGATTTCTCCTTTGCCAGGTCACATGTTCAATCTCAACCATGTCAACATTTTGCAATTATAATTTTTTTTAAAACGCGAATAAATATGTTAAAATAGTTTAATAATCTCAAAATTACATTGAAAGTATGTTTGTCCCCATGGTTTACTTGCTTATTTTGTTTCCTGTGATGCGAGGTTTGAAACCTAGGGGCTATTTTTTCATTTTCTTTCCTTTTTCTGAATCAGGGATAAAATGTTAAAATGATTGAATAATCTAAAAATTGCACAAAAGCATGCTTGTTCTAGTGGTCTACTTGGTTGTTTTCCTTTCTATAATGCTAGGTTCTTAACCCAAGTTCTACATTTTTTTACTATTTTCTTTCTTTTTTAATCACGACCATAAGATATTGCAACCATATCTATAAATTTCCTACGGATTAAAACTTTTATAACAAATTAATAAACCTAAAATTTGATTATAAGATACAATACGAAACAGTTTATTAACATAAAGTTGTTTATACATTACTCAATTATATTAAAATTAATATATTAAAATTTGATTAAAGTAAATATATCTAGTGTACCATCAAGTACATGAAATACACTTACATGAATGAAAATATATATAATAACTTTATATTCTGTTTAGTAATCATGAAAACCCTTTATTATGAAAATAACTTAATTTGTTCTCACACTTATTTTATATTACGACTACAACTATGATCATCTTAATATTGTAACACTAACAAATATGCACGCAACGCACATAAATCGTGGCAAAAGTAAAAACTTGTTGCAACCATCAATAAATAGTTGCAATATCAACTTTGTATTGCAACACCAAACAAACCGCGCGCAACGCAAACAAACTTATGGCAAGAGTCATAACATATTGCAATCAACGACTAAAGAGTTGCAATATCATTATAGTATTGCAACGCCAACAAAAACCCATGCAACAAAAAAAACCGTTGCAATACTGACCTTTTTCTTGCAACCATCAAATAAAAATGTTACAATATCGACTTAGTATTGCAACGTTAGTAAAAGTCCCCACGACGTAAATCAAACTGTGGCAACAGTGACAACGTATTGCAACCACAGTATATTTCGTTGCGATAACAATTACTTGTTGCAACGATCTTCATCTTTTTTACCACGAAACAATTTTTGTGGCAAAAATTCCATCCATCGCAACCAAAAGTGCAAATGGTTGCAAGAGCACTCCTTGTTGCAACGAAATCGTTGACGTTGCCCCGAAAGAGCATGGCAAAAGGGTCGGAATCTAGTAGTGTGCGCTCTGCTCGGGGGCGCTAGACGCTCCGTTGAGAGGCGCTAGACGCTAGGTCGTGTTGACGTCAGCGTTCGTCGCTTGCTCTGTCTGCGCGACTTAAGTTTGCGCCGGACGCTCGCTATCGTCCGTCGCCAACCCGCCAGACGCGTCCGTCGGTTTTTACAGTTTACAGGCTCTCTATGTAAAACGCGTCAGACGCTCCTCAGCGTCTGTCGGCGTTGCGCCAGACGCGTCCGTCGATTTTTCGGCTGTGCAAGCTCTTTGTGTGATTTGCGCCAGATGCTGCCTAGCGTTCGACGGAACTGCGTCAGACGCGTCCATCGCCCAGAGTTGCTCTCGGGGTTGTTTCTGGTTTGGCGTCGATGCTGCAGTCCGAGCATCCGTCGGGTATGAGCCTAGCGTTCATCGGCTGTCTTGTCTACCTGTTTTGCCTAGGTTCTTGCCTCCTTTTCATAGGGTCTCAAACTTGGTTTTTGGGTTTTCCGGTGAGTTTTCCTCCACTGTCAGTGAGCACCCAACAACTGAGTTTGGTTTTTGGGAAGAGTGACCCGAATATTTCGAGAGAAATTTGAGGCTCCCATTCACACCCCCTCTAATCGCCGTTCTCAGTCCTTCAATTGGTATCAAAGCCGGTAAAGGACGAATCCACATTACACGGTTCTTGATCCGCGAAGGCAACATGGAGCGAGGTGCTGGTAAACCTCCTTACTTCGATGTAACCAACTTTGCCTATTGGAAGGTGCGCATGTCCGCTTACCTCCAAGGGCTTGATACGAAATTTTGGGAGATTTGTGAGAATGAAGACTATGTGGTTCTTGGCGCTCGGATTACCGAACTCCAAATCACGTAGCATTCTCTTCTCTTGTTTGTCTCTTCCTGAGTTTGAGCGAGTTTCGAGTCTCACTACGCCACGGGAGATCTGGCAAACACTCTTGAGATATCATGAGGGCAACCCTCAGATCAAGTCCAGACTCTTCGAATTGTACCGTAGAGAGTACGAGAACTTTGTTTAGTTGGTCGACGAATCTGTTGACGGGATGTTCACTCGCTTCCAATCTATTGTCAACAAGATGTGTGCTAATCGAGCCAACTTGCCTTATGATGATCATGAGATGGCCATCAAGCTTTTGCATGCTCTTGATCAGAAGGTGTGGGAAATGAAGGTGGCTGTCATTCAGGAGTCACTGGGCTATGATGCCCTGACCGTGGACGAGCTGTTCAGGAAGCTTAAGTCCTCGGAGATTGACTACCAGACCCGGGCCAAGCTTGAAAACCCGTCAAACCCATCTATGGCGTTGGTTTCTGGCCCCGGCGGTATGTCTTCTTCCTCCTCTAACCTTTCACACTCTTTGTTCGCTTTGTCTTTGATGTCTGTGACAGAGGAGCAAGTGGAGGATCTTGGAGATGACGAGCTGGCCGTAGTCATCACTAGGTTCTCATGGTTTCACAACAACCGTTTGAACCGACGACGTGGTGGCTCAGCCAAGGGGTGCTACCGTTGCGGTGATGAGGATCACTTCATCGCAAACTGCCCCGAGAAAGCTGCGGGTGACTTCACCAAGCGCAAGGACAAGCGCGAGCACCACTTTGAGGACAAGCACAAGCCCAAGGGCGGCTACAACCGAAGGTTCTCCAAGAAGGTGATCGATAAGGTGAAGGCCAAGTACCGAGCCTTCCTCGCCTCCCTCAGCGACAACGATGCCTCCTTCGACGGAGGTGCTTCCTCAAGCGATGATGAGTCGAAGAAAAGGTTGAGGACAAGTTCAACGACCTATGCTTCTACGCCGATGCCAAGCACGGTGGCTTTTGCACCATGGCGATTGAAGAAGGCAAGGTCGGCAAGCGCAAGGATGACTCCGACTACGACTCCGACACACCCGAGGTATCACCCACCATCGAATCCCTCTATCTCGAGCTTGAGTCTCTGAACGACACCTTGATGAGTCAGGATGCTTTGCTCAAGCGAGCCGCGTGCAAGAGGAACGATTTCAAGGCTAAGTATCTTAGCGCGATGCATGAGCTAGAGTTTGCTAAGGCATCGGTGGTGGTTACCGAGGAGGTAGAGTGTGATGCTTTGCCATCCACATGTCTGATCTTGTCACTCTCTAGGACAAGTATGGCACTCTACTTGAGGAGGTCAGTGAGCTGAAGGCTAGGCCTGGATTACTTGGTGCGTGCAATTTTTGCTTAGGCTTGCGTTCTGAGCTGGCACAGAAGGATGCTAGGATTGCTGTGCTAGAGAAGGTTAGCTCAGATAGCACTAAAGAGTCAGATCGCTTTGAAGCTTTGGAGCTTGAGATCGCGTCGTGCAGACACGACAAGATTCATACCGAGGAAGAAAACACATACCTTCGGTCCATCTTGAGCTGGGTGTCTTGCCAAGAGCCGCGGTTGGGGATGTTGCTTAGCCAATGCAAGTGGGCTGGTAGCACGGGAGTAGGCTTTGCTATAGGTGGGAAGGATGATAGCATGTTCGGGAAGATCGGTGAGTGCAGTGGTTTGAGCATGAGTGAGAAACCCACCACACCTCCCAAGTTTACCAAGGTTTCCCCACCTAAGCCTACTGACCCTACAAAACTACCTGTGAGAGATGGTGTGTTTGAAGAGCCACCCAAAACCACTCCACAGAAGCAAGTGTGGATTGCCAAATTGAACCATCTTCGCAACCCACTTGACACAATGTCAGACATCTCTAGTGATCCCCTTCCTAAGAAAGCTAGAGCCACCCAACCTAACAAGAGAGTGCCTACCAAGAGTGCGGTGAGGTACCATTGTGAGTATTGTGAGCGGGATGGGCACTTGGCTGAGTTTTGCTTTAGGAGGAAGAGATATGATCGGAGGAAGGTTGAGTTGAACAACTGGGACATGTACAACCCACGAGTTGGGGTGCGTGAACCGGAAGTTCAGAGGCGCACTTCTAGGCCAAGAGGTACAATGCCTCAAGGTAATAGGCCTCAGGAGGCGAGACCACGTGGTGGTCGTGCCCGGCGGGGTACCAGTCATGACCCATATGACTACGGCCTCGTGGCGGTGGCTTTACTCCACCCTTCTTTAGCGGACCACGTTTTTCCCATCGTGGTGATCGCTATTCCCCCATGGGGCAGGAGATGTTTGATTTTTCTCCTAACCCATTCTTTGGGCAAGTGGGACAACACTGGTATCCTTCACAGTTTACTAACCCCAGTGTTGGTCCGTTTGCTCACCCTATGTCTTTCTATTGATGTAGGAAGGAGGACTGGAGGACACTTGGCTTGTGGATTCTGGATGCTCATGCCGTATGACCAGAAGTGCCAAGTGGTTCTCTAGCCTCAACCCCGTGCGCCACACCAAGTACATTACATTCGGGGACAAGAGTAAAGGTAAGGTTGTCTCCCGGAGGTCCATCCGAGTCAATTCATCTTTTGTCCTTAAGGATGTTGCTTTGGTTGCAAATTTGCATTTTAACCTTCTCTCGGTTTCGCAACTCCTTGAAGACGGTTTTGAGGTGAGCTTTAAGCCAAACTTGTCTCGGATTTTGGACTCTCGGGGTGATCTTGTTTGCCGGATTTTGCCCTTCGGGAAGGTTTTTCGTGCGATTTTTTTCTATCTCTTCCGGACCTTTTCGTTGTCTTCTTGCCGGTTCTTCCTCCGAGCTTTGGAAGTGGCATAGGAGATTGGGACATTTGAGTTTTGACTTGCTTTCAAGGCTTAGCTCAATGGACCTTATCCAAGGATTGTCAAAGCTAAAGTTCGAGAAGGACTTGGTTTGTCATCCTTGTAGGCATTGCAAGATGGTTGCCGCTTCCCATCCTCGTGTAACGGAGATCATGACCACTCGACCCGGCGAGCTCTTACACATGGACACAGTTGGTCCATCATGGGTTAGGTCGGAGGGAGGGAAGTGGTATGTGGTTGTAGTCGTTGATGACTACTCGAGATACTCTTAGGTGTTCTTTTTGGAGAGTAAGGATGAGGCTTTTCCATTTGTTCGAGATCTGATTTTGAGATTGCAAAATGAGCTACCTAAGAATGCCATGAGAGCTATCTGCAGTGACAATGGCACAGAATTCAAGAATGCTCACTTTGCAACTCTTTGCTCTTCTTTGGGTCTCGATCACCAGTTTTCCTCACCTCACACTCCCCAGCAGAACGGTGTTGTTGAGCGCAAGAATCAGACCCTTATTGAGATGGCCAGGACGATGCTCAATGAGCATAGGACTCCTAGGTGGTATTGGGCCGAAGCACTCAGTTCTGCTTGCTATGTTTCCAATCGCATTTTCCTTCGAGATTTCAAGAAGAAGGCTTCTTATGAGCTATGATTTGGGAGACCACCCAAGGTAAGTCACCTATGGGTGTTTGGGTGCAGGTGCTTCATCCTCAAAAAGGGGGTAAGTTGGATAAATTTGAATCACGGTCTTCTGACGGTATCTTTCTTGGTTATTCTAATCACTCTTGTGCTTATCATGCACTTAACCTTGAGACTAACCGAGCGATGGAGACTTGTGAGATTACCTTCGATGAGACTATGCCCTGTGTTTCCATTGCTTTTGAGCTTGCAGGTGATGATGAGGTGAACACTAGCATCTTTGTGGAGGAGGAGCAGGACGACGCCGATTGGGGTGATCCCGAGCCAACTCCACTGACTGCCCCTGTCGACCCTGCGATGTCCACTTCAGCTCACGGTCTCGACCCGACTACTTCCTCTACATGGGGGCCGTTCGAGGGGGAGGCCCGTTGCACCTAAGGGAGCTCCAGCTACTGTCGAGGGGGAGGCCACCTCGTCTAGGCAGGCTCCCCCGCCACATCCAGTGGCAGCACCCACCGGAGAACATCATCGACGACATTAACCGACGAGTCACGCGGTCCAGGTCCTATATCTCTCACTTTGCTCATTCGGCTTTTGTCGCTTCTTTTGAGCCCCGAGATGTTGGACATGCCTTGATGGATCTGGATTGGGTTAATGCCATGCATGAGGAGTTAGAAAAATTTGACCGGGTTTGGGTCTTAGTTCCTCCACCACCTAGTTGCCACCCCATAGGTACCAAATGGGTTTTCAAAAATAAACAAAGTGAAGATCGGGTGGTAGTGCGCAACAAGGCTAGGTTGATAGCTCAAGGCTTTTGTCAAAAGGAGGGAATATACTATGAGGAAACCTTTGCTCCCGTAGCTCGTTTAGAAGCCATTAGAATCCTTCTAGCTTTTGCAGCTTCTAAGGGTTTTAAACTTTTTCAAATGGACGTTAAAAGTGCTTTCCTTAATGGCTACATAGAGGAGGAACTGTATGTTAAACAACCTCCCGGTTTCAAAAATCCCAAGTTTCCAAACCATGTTTTTAAACTTCACAAAGCTTTGTATGGTTTAAAACAAGCACCTAGAGCATGATATGATAGGCTAAAAAACCTTTTGCTCGCTAAGGGCTTTAAAATGGGATCGGTAGATAAGACACTTTTTTCTCCTCAAGCAAGGCAAAGACACTCTCCTTGTCCAAATATACGTGGATGATATTATCTTTGGTGGTTCTTCTCATGCTCTTGTTGCCAAGTTTGCAGATATTATGAGCAGTGAATTCGAGATGAGTATGATGGGAGAGTTGACCTTCTTTCTCGTGTTGCATATCAAGAAAACCCGGGAAGGGACGTTCATGCACCAAGGCAATTACACGAATTATATCTTCAAGAAGTTTGACATGGGTGAGGCAAAGCCTCTTTTGATGCCCATGTCGACTATGACTGCCTTGGATGCTGACGAGGAAGGAGAGGCGGTGGATCAGACGGAGTACCGAAGCATGATCGGGTCGCTTCTGTACTTGACAGCGACTCGGCCGGACATTCAGTTCGCCGTCTGCCTATGTGCACGCTTTTAGGCGTCCCCATGGACTTCACACAAGTAGGAGGTGAAACGCATCATGAGGTACTTGCGCTTCACTCCCGAATTTGGACTTTGGTTCTCCACCTCTTCCTTTCTTGCGCTTTGTGGTTATTCTGATGCCGACTTTGCCGGTTGCCGTCTTGATCGGAAGTCCACTTCTGGGACTTGCCAGTTTCTCGGGTCTTCTTTGGTGTCTTGGTCTTCTCGCAAACAGTCTAGCGTGGCACAGTCAACGTGTGAAGCTGAGTACATTGCCCCAGCTAGCTGTTGCTCGCAGTTGATTTGGATGATTGCCACTTTGAAAGACTTTGGTCTTGTGCTTACTAAGGTGCCTCTGCTTTGCGATAGCACGAGTGCAATTAGTGTGGCCAAAAATCCCATGCTTCACTCTAAGACCAAGCACATTGAGGTCCGCTTTCACTTCCTGTGTGATCACTATGAGAAGGGCGACATTGACCTCCGTCATGTCGAGACCCAAAAACAGATTGCGGATATTCTCACAAAACCTTTGGATCAAGTTGTGTTTTTGTGCCTTCGAGGCGAGTTGGGGGTTTGCTTCCCTTTTTAGTTGAGGGAAGTTCTCTGTGTATCATAGTTCTTTTTTGGTACTTATTTGTATTTTCTTTCTTTTCTTTGGTGTCTTTTTAGCTGTTAATTGGTGTCAGTGGATTGTGCATCTCATTTGCATTTGTGACATAGTTCATTTTTAAGCTTCATACCTATAGCCGATATAATGAATCTATGCTCTGTTTGAGGTGCTTTATGTGTCTATGGTGTTGCCTAACTTAGTCTCTCTTTGATCTTTTGATATGCAATAGAGCTAAGTTAGACAAGCTTTAAAACTGAATTTAATTCCCCATGTCACCTCTGAAATGACACTAGCATGTGTAGGCTTTTGAAGATCCTTCTTGGCTGTTTTGTATATAGCTTGTAACTATGGCTCTTCACTGTTTCATTCACTTCCATTGAGTACCATGATTAAAATTGATTTAAAATGAAATTGCTCTCCGTTTTGTGAATTGGAAAGATCGAGTTGGGTCTACATTGTGAGCACTTCACCGTGTGTTCGAGACTGCTTCCCATATGGGTGGAACTTGATCAGTATCGTGTATGACTGAAACCGGTGTGTCAAATACTTTGACTTCGCTCGGTTGGTAAGTGGCATCACTTTGCTTACAACCACTCGCATACAACTTAACTGTGCCTAAAACTGAAATTTGGCTGCGAAACTCTGAAACTTGAAAAATTTATTCAGTTGGGTCATTGGCTTGTTGTATGGACTTTTTTAGGGATAGTTCTACTTGTTATACATGAGATTGCTTTGAGATATATCCTATCTTGTTTGCCATGTTTAGTTGTCTCTAGGAGGTGATACCCATTCCTTGCTTACACATGTAATCTTCTCTATTTTGGCTTCTAAAGTGATCTTTAGCTCAACATGAGTCTTTGTTGGGCACGTATAGTTTTTCCTATTCTCACAGGATCACATCACTTAGAGCATCTATTCATTGTCTTACCTCTATGTATGAAGCTTGTTGCACTCATTTTGCATATCATGGCATTTGAGGCCGGTTCTTGAGTCTTGAGCTTTGATGAGCTACATGTGTCACCAAGGGGGAGAAATGTGCATTTCATTCATATCCAACCAAGGAAAACAATGCATTTTCATACTTGCACTAGTCAAGGGGGAGTTTTTGAGCCTTTAAAAGTTGTTCAAATTGGTATCTTGTTTTGGCTCTTCAATAGGTTTTCAATTGGTATCTTGCTCAAGGGGAGCTTTTGCTAGATGTGTTGAGTCGTTGCCTCTTCTGGAGGGTCTAGCTTGCTTTGTTGGCTCCGACAGGTTTCAATTGACTTTTTGAGCCTTATAAGGTTTAGTTGGTATCTTTGAGCCTCTCTTGGTGTTCCAATTGGTATTTTGAGCTTTGAGAGTCTTTGATTGGTATCTTTGGCTTGCTAACGGTGTTGAGCCTGTTTCTGCCTCTTCTTGAGGGTTAGCTTTGTTTTGCTTGGTTGCGTCGAGTCGTTGCCCATGTCTTTGGGAACCAAGTTTTGGACTCGTTTTTGCTTCTCTCAAGTGACCCCGTTTTGGCTTTCTTAAGCTTTTGGTCATTTGGAGAGCTTTACCTTGTGGCTCAAATCTGAAATGCACTTGTGTTGACAATACACTCACCAAGGGGAAGATTGCAAACACATGGTGGATAAGTACCCATGTTGTTCAGTTTTGTGATGAGTGATTTCCAAACACTTGAGCGTTTCAGGTTGAGTGGCTTACTTCTAACTCTTTGCGAAAGCAAATGTGTGCCTATCTATCGGCTTGTGGTGTGCAGGTGCTATGCCTAGTGACAGTGGTCAATGGTGTAGAGAAGGTCGAGTAGAGGCTTGCCGTGCCGATGGATTGAGAGCGGTGAAGGGCGGAAGCGAGGCTCGGACTGAGGGACCATGGGCGCCGGCGGACTAGCTGTGGTGGCTAGTACTTGGCACCGGCGAGTGCGAGAAGACATGGAGGTAGACCGAGTTTACCAAGTCAAGACGGCGGACGAGCGGGTCGAGCAGAGGCTCATGGGACTCGGAGTCCGACCGGGCAAGGACAAGGTGGCTCAAGTCAAGTGGTTTGATGGTTTGGGCCTCGAAACCATCGGAGGACGGTTTCCGAGTTTGGGCCTCAAAACTCGGGGTTCGGTAGTTGAGCCCAAAGCTACCGGTGGTGGGTTTCCTGGGTTTCGGCCTCAAAACCTAGGTGGAGCTTCTGAGGAAGTAGGGATGGACGTGGCGGAATCCTAGAGGTTGCGTCGAGGCGACGACAACTCCTGACAAGAAGCGGGGTCGTCCATTCAAATCGAGGAAGATATTTTCCGGAGCTTGGACTGCAATGCTTAGGCTAGGTAGTTCACTCATGTATCTAGGGGGTCTTTGAGAAATAGCCAAAGCCCTATTAAATAGGGGATGAAGGGGTATCTTCATCCCACCTCTTGAACCCTAATCACTTGCAACACTCCTCTCTCTCTAACCTCTCTCTAGTTCATGAGGGCCCTAGGTTGATTTCACCAACCTTTGTAAGAACTCGCGAATCTTTTGGTGGGAATCAGAGGCCTTACCCTCCGTAAGCCATGGCAGCGTTTATTTCTTGATCGTGTCTCGTTTTGCTTGTGTTCTTCGCGTTTTGCTTTTTGCTCTCCTTTTGTTCCCGAGATGAAATCTCTTTGTACGAAGTAGCTCTTGCAAATCCGTTTGAACCAAGTTGTTCGGACTCGAGAGGAGCATCTTTGCACTGAAGGATCCATTCTCAAACCTCTCGAGCACGTAGATCGGGCGAAATCTTTGTTGTGTTCTTTGTTCTTGAGTTCCTCCCTTCAATCCGAATGAAATCGAGCGATGATTTCTTCGAGATAGCTCCTCCATAGCACTAGAAACATGCCTACCAAGTTGGGTTGCTAGTGGAGATCATTTGGTTAGGATTTGGGAAGATTTGGCGGAGAGAAAACCGATTTTCGCATTTCCTGCGCTCTGCTCGGGGGCGTCGGACGCTCCGTCGAGAGGCGTCAGACGTTAGGTTGTGCTGACGTCAACGTCCGTCACTTGGTCTGTCTGCACGGTTTAAGTTTGCGCCGGATGCTCGCCATCGTCCGTCGCCAACCCGCTAGACGTGTTCGTCGGTTTTTACAGTTTACAGGCTCCTTGTGTAAAACGTGTCGGATGCTCCTCAGCGTCCGTCGGCGTTGCGCCAGATGCGTCAGTCGGCGTTGCGCCAGACGTGCCCGTCGTTTTTTTTTGCCTAGCGTCCGACGGAACTGCGTTAGACGCGTTCGTTGCCCAGAGTTGCTCTCGGGGTTGTTTCTGGTTTGGCGTCGGACGCTGCAGTCCGAGCGTCCATCGGGTCTGAGCCTAGCGTCTGTCGGCTGTCTTGTCTGCCTATTTTGCCTAGGTTCTTGCCTCTTTTCCATAGGGGTCTCAAACTTGGTTTTTGGGTTTTCCGGTGAGTTTTCCTCCACTGCCGGTGAGCACCCAACAACTGCGTTTGGTTTTTGGGAAGAGTGGCCTGAATATTTTGAGAGAAATTTGAGGCTCCTATTCACCCCCCTCTGGTCGCCGTTCTCGGTCCTTCACAGTTGCTTTCATTGATGAAATCATACACCGATTCGGCGTACCGAATTCGATCATCACCGACCTGGGGTCAAACTTCACCGGGAACCTGTTGTTGGATTTTTGCGAGGAGAACAGATTATTTGTCAAATATGTCTCCGTCGCCCACCCCAGAGCAAACGGCCAAGCCGAACACGCTAATGGAATGATACTAGATGAAGTCAAGAAATGGTTATACTAGGAGGAAGAGATGAACCCATGTCGCTGGCTACATGAACTACCCGCGGTATTATGGGGACTACATACTCAGCCCAGTCACAACACCGGCGTTTCCCCATATTTCATGGTGTTCGGCTACGAAGCTGTAATCCCAACCGACGTCGCCTTCGGTTCCCCATGCGTAGAGTACTACGATGAAAAGACATCCGACCAGGCTCGGATCGACGACCTCGATCGTCTCGAAGAACAGAGGTTAACCTCATGCATACGGACGGCCAAATACCTAGAATGCGTTCGTCGATACTACAACCGCAATGTCAACTACATATCATTCACCATAGGAGAACTCGTTCTCAAGAGGAAGCTCAAGCTCGACGGCATGCACAAGCTCTCTTCACAGTGGGAAGGCCCCTACATCGTCAAAGAAGTCACCCGACTAGGGTCGTACCGGCTTGCAGCCCAGGAAGGTGTCAACGTTCCCAACTCGTGGAGCATAGAGCACCTTAGGCGCTTCTACGCCTGAAAAAACTTGTACTATGTACCCCCTATCAATAAAAGTTCGACATGTTTTCCATAAACATTTTTCAGTCAGGCGACTTCTACAAAACGCCCACGACGTTCGACGATTTCTACAAAACACCCACGACGTTCGGCGACTTCTACAAAACGCACGCGGCGTTCGGCGACCTCTCCAAAACACTCCCACAGAGATCGACAACCTCTCCAAAACGTGATAAGGCCTTTCCTCCAAACAATCTAGCCATAACCAGAAAGCACCCGAAGCTAACGTGCCGATGAACCATAGCAAATAGAAGTAGCTACCCTAAACGCTATGACTACATCGACAAACCTCCCAAGTGGTATTTCCCTAGAAGCTGGGCGATATCACTCGGCTCGGGATCCATGAGGTTATGTGCTCAAAATCTGTATATGACCACGGTACGGTCGATGACTCTACATGTAGCATGACTTTTCACCCAGCATCTGCAAGAACGGTCTCCACAGGCCCTAGTCATGCCACGATCGAGCCTCTCAGAAAAAGGTCCTGTCCCTGGCATCTCCCTAAGCGTGCATGAGCTGCTCACCCTCTATGCCGCGGTTGTTGGCAGCGTGCCTCCTTAGGAGTCCTTATGTATCCTACACGTGCAGTGGCGCTAGCCCTACGATATGGACCATTTGAGACCCAAGGCCGAACAATTCATCGCTACGGCTCACGACTCAACTGACATGAAAGGACATGCAAGTGAAATAAAAGCTCACCGCCCCGATAAACAAAAGCTTTGATACATTTCACTTACAAGTCCATACAACCCTTGTATTATATACAAATGATGGTTACCTTGTAGCAAAAAACTCCATGTCAGAAAGAAGATCTCCAGCAACCGCGTCTGCCTCTGCCTCCAAGCGACTCACATCCGACTCAGAAGTACCAGCTGCGTATCCACCTTGTACCCTCTGTAGATCAACTCGTAGGTAATGTGATCGCAGTAGTGCGGCACCTCGCCTTCTATGGTTTTTGGGAAACCGCAACGGCCAAATATGGGACCGCCACGCCGCCCACCTTCCACGCCTCATCACGGGCTGCTAACTGTGCGGCTAATCTGACCCACTTACTCCTTTTTTATTCTCATTTCATATTTATTCCTAAATAAACTCCTTAATCCACGATTATTGATTTCCTGCGCTCCACTAACACCACAGTCTCGGGGACTGGCTATACAATTTTGTCATGAATTTTCTTGCATCTACAGTACTTCCGTAACAGTAAAACTGGTCGGCAAACTTCACCGCTAATCAAAAGTTTCAACCCTCGGGGACTTCGTCATACCGTGCAGCGCTCGGGGACCCCGACCACCACACAGAAGGGTGGAAAAGCAGTAGTAAATACTCAGGGACTGCGAACAAAACAAAGCAATATGATCCTGATACAAGAACCTCCTAGCTCCTTACATCAGGCTCGGGGACTACGGGTATTCGCAGTCGTTTTTTTACAAGAACTTATGTTTCAGTCTTTAGTTACAATTTCTCTTATCTCTTATAAAGCTTGGCACCACGTGCATACTTCACCTGCTACCAAGCTCGGGGACTAAGTGGGTACACTTCACCTAGCGGTGAATGTACTGATTTTCTTCTCGACAAAGCTCTGCTATTTTTGTGTGGTCTTTGTAGAGCCTAAGTGGGTACACATCACCAGGAAAGGACTTTTCAAAAGGTTTTCTTCTTCAACACGTCACATCCTTCTGACAAGTAGCCGCAACATCCGACAAGGCGACCTGATTGCACATCAAGCTACGACGCTCTCGACCAGCCTTACCTGGTCGGGAGACTTCTCCAAGCAGTATCTCGACCAGCTATCCTGGTCGGGACTCTGCAACGACGACTTCACGTGATGGCGACCAGCTGAACACCTCCAAGGACAATGCTGTGGGCTCGCCAAGAAGAATACAACGTGCTCGTGGACTTGTAGGGGATATTACCTCAGCGTATCCCCAGGGACCTTATGGGCCTACCGACCATAAGACGGCCCAGCTCGCGAGGCCCTACAGCACGCGACCAGCCCGTCGTGCTCTCTCGGGACTCCGAGGAAGTCTTGCTCGCCAAGGAAGATCCTAGTAGATAGACTCAGATCCCTCGCCTTAAGGGACCGATCGTAATCTGTTAAGATATGGAAATTGTAACCCTACTCCCCGGCTATACAAGGCGAGTAGGGACCCCCTCGAAAACAATCTCTTAGCTCTCATCTACACCTCATGTAACCTAATACTCATATCAATCCAGTCACTAAAACACAGGATGTAGGGTATTACGGCGATTTACCGGCCTAAACCTGTATAAATCGTCGTGTCTATGCTCTCTGTGTTACGCTTGATCGTCGTCGCCACACCTCCGCCTACAATCTACTACCGTAGGCTACCCCCAGGTAGAATGCGACGCATATTTCATCGACACACCCCCTCTAGCCATCTAGGACCTTTCACTAGATGAGAGAGAGTGTTGTTCTCAAGCTTCAAATCATCATTAACACTAGACAAGGCATCAAGCTTAGCATGCAAGTTTTCTTGAACCTCCAGGAGTTTGTCATTTTTAGCTTTGTACTTCCTTATGATTCTAGAGTATTTGTTGCAAATTTTTCTTAGTTCATCATAGGAAAGTGTTTCATCATCTCTATCACTCTTGAACTACCACTATCATCATCACTATCATCATTACCCTATTTTTGTACCTTCTTATCACCTTTGTCCATGAGGCATAGGTGTGTAAAGGATGAGCCCGATGATGGTGGAGGAGGTGGTGGTGGAGTAGAAGAACCAATCACCAATGTGCGGCCACATTCTCATCTTCACTCTCATCATCGGATGAGTCACTTGAATCTTCAATGTCGGTGAGCCAATTACCAACAATGTAAGCCTTGCCATCCTTCTTCTTCTTGTGGAAGTTGAAGTTCTTCTTCTTCCTATCTCAGACATGCACTCAGCTAGCTCAGTGTCTAGTCCAAAATTCAGATCCAGCAGACACACTAAGCTAGGGCGGCAGTGCCACCCTCTATTTCCAGCAGATTTCCTTGACTATAAATACCCGCTGGAACGGTCTCCACCTCACTAGTTCAGTACCTCTTCGTTTTCCTCCAAATCCGACCGTTTGAAACAGAGCCTCTCTCTCCCTCTCTCTCACTCCATTGTTGACCTTCATCCTCCAAGCAATCCCACACTTCCAACCATAGATTCTTGAGAGAAAAGGCAGCAAAACACTCCTAGAGAGCGGATCTACTACTTCCCAAAGTCTAAGAGCTTGTGGTTCTAGTTTGGCCGGCGGTGCTAGAGTTCGTTACCCTTGGAGCTTGCTCCTAGCCGGCTAGGTGTCGCCCTAGAGCTTGCCCCTCCCTTGTGGCAGCCTAGGGAGGTTTGTAATCGTTGTGTGAAGCTAAGAGATTACCCCTCATCTCAAGGATTCACTTCCTTGACTTGAGATTGAGTTGGAGTTGCAAAGCTTGGTGGTGAGCTGAACCACGAGATAAATCATTGTGTCTTGTGTGCTGGTCCCCTAGGTTTTGGTTTTTGCAATATATCTTGTGCTAGGGTTTGTGTTGGTGATTCGAGGAAAGGAAACATTTCTTTGGTAACCAGTCTTCGAACTGGTTTTGGTGTTGATTTTGCAGGGAAGGACTCATCTTGGTGACTAGTATCTCCCCGCCAAAACTCATCTCATTCTGCTCAGTTTTCATAGGCCGGCAGTGCTGCCCTGGTGTTTGACATTTGCTTGAAGTTAATTTTTACAGGTCTATTCACCCCCCCTCAAAGCTATTTACCCTTCCAGAGAACCTACAATTAGGTTTATTTAAAATTTTCTAAAGCAAATATGAAATCCTAAACAATGCCAATCACCCTGTGTGTACCAAATGTGTTCCTTAGACTAAGAAAGCGGTAGCATGCCAAGGAATGGAAGAACACCCTACACAATTCTAGTATGAATGTAAGAACAAGTGTAGACTGTAAAGAGCTAGAGTTAGAAATTCTTGACACGACGACGTTTTGCCGAGGTATCAAGGAGTAGACACTCCCCCATAGTCCTTGTTGGAGCACCTCGAAAGGTATTGCTCCCCCTCAATCCAAACACAAGGATCGAGTGCTCTCTATGGGCTGGTTCTTCGCCACTCCAGCTCAGTGAACTGCCCACAACCGATGCACGTACAATTCGATGGAGAAGGGTCGACGACAATCCTTCCTACGATCACCATCGGACCGTCTAGGTGATGTCGATCACCAAGAGTAACAACCTTGAACCTTCACTTGACTCACTCAAGCTTCACAAGATGAGTGGATGCACACTTGAACTCTTGGATGAACTAGTGAGTGGATTGATGGATGGATTCGCAAATCTCTCTCACTAGGGCTCTTGCTCTCTTCCCAAACCTCACAAGGTGTTTCTCAGCTATCAAAAATGAGCAAAGGCAGGTTGGGAAGGCAAGTGATGGAGTATTAATACCCCCACACACAACCACCCTACGGGCAGGACAAACACACAATTTAAGTTTGCATCGGATGCTCTGATGCCTAGGCATCGGACGCTCCGATGCGTGCCCCAACGGCTAGTTGCTGTTGAAACTAGCATTCAATGGACGCTCCGAAGCAATGGCAATGGACGTTGCACCGAGCATCCAATGCAAACTATGCACTCTCGAGTTTCTGGAAATAATCCAACGGACGCATCCGTTGCAAGCGAGCCTCTCTGGAACCTCTCTGTTACGCCGACGGATGCTGCTAGGGTTTACCCCAGCGTCTGTCACCCGCGTCTGATGCGATGGACCTGCGTCCGAGGCAATGGACCGAGCGTCCAATGCCTAGAAGAAAGCTCTGTCAACTATGTTTTTTCATCGTGATGAATATGGTAGTTGTTCTAGGCTATCTTACGATCACCATAGGCTTGCTTAGAGCTAAGGTTGTCAAGTGTGCACCACATTGTTGACGGTCCTTAAGTACCAATTTCAACCATCAACTAAACAAGATAAGGATCTAAATGAAACCAATGCCTAGAAATAGGGTTTATACTGATACAATTCCATGAGTTTTGGTGAATGTCTGTTTCTGCAGAGGGTTATCAGAAAATGAGGAGGAAAGGCCCACATCCATGCATTACATAGAGATAATTATCATCCGCAGGATTTTCTATACTCTAGAGGGTTCCAGAAGGCGCGGGAAGAAACGAGAAGGTGAGAGGGCCTAGGGGCAGGGCGCCCGCCCTACCCCCTGGGGCGGCCGCCCTGGCCTGGTGGCCAATCACAGGCCACTTCGCGGATACCCCCCTCCACCGCCTTTGAGGTTGCATCTAAACCCTCCATTAAGGTCGGTTTGATCCGACGGTCGACGTTCATTTGAGGAGGCTATATAAGGAAGGCCCCCCTGGCCCTGAGGAGGCATCTCATCTCATTATTCTTCACCAGAGCAAAAGCTAGGGTTTCAATTAGATGTAGAGGAGAGAGGTCCCTCTAGTTGTCTAGATCTAGTTCTTCTAGTTCTAGTTCATCTAGTTGTAATTAGATGTGAGAGAGAGGAGGAGAGAGCTAGGAGGAGCCGGATCTGTCGGATCTTCCTCAACATTGTACCTTTGCAGCATCTGGTTCGGAGCAATCTCTAGGTTCTTCATTTATTATTTCTAAGTATCTTATTTCAGTTCTTACTTTATTCTATTTACGGGATCTCCGCTCGTATTGAGTGCTCTAGGTTCCGCGCGGGATTAAAGTAGTAAGAGATAGTGTAGACGTGGTGTCTAGATTAGAGTTTACCTAAGTTTGCGCCCAATCCTACAGATAATTGTGGTAGCCCCAGGGGTTACAGCTCTATAATGCCTTTGTAGTCCACCACGTTCGGGTTGGTGTTTTCGTAGAGCTTTTGGTAGCCTCCCCCCCGACTACCTTTTTCCCAGTCTTTGTCGAGAGTTGGGAAGGTACTATTGCTCCAAAGTAAGTCGAATAGCGTGGTCCTTTGATTAGATATCCCCCTTAGAAAACTCTAAAATCTCTCTACCCATTTATCTTATCTATCCTTGGATGCTCTTAGTTCTCTTCTAGTACACTTCACGTTCCCCGTGGAAATCGATACCCTTGGAATACTCACGGGTGAAAGCTACAGCGGTATCCATGCGCTTGCGGATTTATCTTTGTGCGTTAAGAAATACCAACAAGTTTTCTGGCGCCATTGCCGGGGAACGGTAGCTATGCTAGTTTCAATCTATGGTCATCCATCTACCTTTTCCCTTTTTCCTTTTACCATATTTCTCACCTTACCACATTCATCTTACCAAAAATATAAATACTCTACTCCAAAGGGCGACTTGTTGGAGATTCCACCATCTTCACACCCCATTCTTATAAATGGCTATGAGATTCGCCCTGCTTGTATAGCCATGGTTTGGGAGCAATCTTTCTCTAGGCTTGGTTTAGTTTTAAATCTAGTTGAAAATATGAATCATCCAAGTATAGAGGAGGCCCCAAACTAGACCAATTTGAGAGTTGCCAATCCATGTGGAATTTTGAACTTGCATGAAGAATCCACCATAGAGATTGGAGAGGAGGATGACATCTATGAGCATGGAATCTATTCCATACCCATATCTTTAATTCCATGTTCATATGAGACATCTCCCATACCCATTGGTCTATCTATCTTTGTTACCACACATGACATCTTCAACACCCTCGTACTTTTTGTTTACAAATACTTTAAAAGGGTGGTTGTCGATGCATATGTTTATCGTAAATATTGTAGATATCATTGTATAAAATCTTGAGACAGGTAATAGAAGGGAAACCATGTCACTAAAAGCACATCTTGAAAGGTTTCCCTAGGAAAAGCTTAGTGTCCTAAAACAAGCACCTCTCAGATCCTAACATAAGTGTTCATCTTTTTGCCTACCCTTGTAAATTGAGCATAGAAAAATATTATGATATTCCTTCGGGTATTTATATCACTAACCTTTCCAGGTATAGAGCAGAAAGAATAAAGGAATGACAAACATAAGGTATGTCCAACAATCATCATGCAACATTGAATTACATTCATCCAATCTTGATTTTTGCAAAATTCAAGCTTGTGGGATGACCCATCGTAAAAACATCTTTTGCCATGTTGCTACATCATCTTATTTGTACCTACCTTTAAGGCATGCTCAACTACTAAAAAAATCATCATACTCTTTCATCTTCACTTGATTAAATCTCCATAATACTTTCATGCTACCTTTGTTTTCTATAGTATATGTTTAGGTTTTGAAGTATATTCATACACTTTTAAATTATGCATGGTGCTTAGTTTGAAGGTATTTGATTTTACTTCTAAAGGCTTTTAAATTTAGCGTGGTGCTTAGGTTAAAATGTCTTCCTAAATTAAACTAGACATGTCTAGGTTGATTTTTGAACCGATAGTATACTAGAGTAGATATTGGATATTTTGTTGGACTAACTCCTGTAAAAAAAACTTTCAATATCAAATTGGGAAGTCCTGAGATGAACTCATACTAAGATGAAGAGAGACACATGAACTTCAACAACCTTTACAAGAGAGAGGTAGCCAATTCATCATGATGAATTCCATGGAGCAAGGAAAAGGTGAGTAACAAAGGACAAAATCTACATCCGCTCAATCCATGGAAGAGGGTGAACAAAACTTCAAGACAAGATCAACAAAAATTTCAAGATCAGAAGGACAAGGATGAGAGAGAGAGAGAGGAACAAGAAGACAAGTCATTAATGCACAACCAGTTGATCAAGGGAAGCTTCCATGAGGGTTATGATGCCATCAATCTTCAATGACAAAGGTAAAGGTAAGTAATCATCACTCTAAAAGTTTTTCTTTGATTCTGGTATTCACATAAATAAAGAATCTAAAACATGTTTGAACTGCAACTTTATTTCCAACCTGATTAACTAAACATGTTAGTTCCTTAAAGCTTGATCGTAGTACCATTTCTTGATCTCACAGTCTTAACCATATTTGCTAATATGTTGCACATCAAACCTTGGAAGATGATAATCTTAATCATGTAAAATTCATATTATTCATAGACAATCTTTCCATGTGTTAAAGCAATCTGATTAGCCATGTGTTGTTGAAATCCTACATTAATGCTCATCCTCTGATCTGATCACTCATGTCATGGCTAAACAAAATTTTCGATTTTGCTCAATATGTTTAGGATAGAGAAGAACAAATAAACTTTTGGTTCTGTTGGTGTTTTTCCACCAGCAGAGCCCATGCACTTGATCTCTGCCTTGTTTCTATGAGCAGGACACTTTTTCACCATGCCATCAAGATCATGGGTGGATGAAATCATACCAATGAAGAAAGGAGATCCAGGGAGACCTGTCATTCCAATCTCCATTGGAGCATACACTTTTGAAGAAGTGGTCTATGACCTTGGAGCAAGTGTCAACATCATGCCAACTTGCAGATCAGACACTATGCTACCCCAAGGGAGTTCTTGAAAAAGTGGTATGTGACCTTGGAGCAAGTGTCAACATCATGCCAACTTGCAGATCAGACACTATGCTACCCCAAGGGAGTTCTTGAAGAAGTTGTCTGCAACCTTGGAGCAAGTGTCAACATCAAGCGAAGCTTGCAGATCAGACATTATGCTATCCCAAGGAATTCCTTAATATATCAGCATACGAGTTGGACACTCGTTTGTATGGGTAAAACCTTGTGATTGAAGAAACAAGCAGGGATGTGAAAGCACTTATTATCTTGGGACGCTCATTCATAACAACAGATAATGCCATCATCTACATGGACAACGCCAAGATCTGTTTCACTATCAAGGATGAGAAGGAGAGATTCACTTTCATGAAGCATACACTCAAGGCTCTTACTCATCCTAAGAGGCCATACATCTATGAGGATACAATGTTGCTACAAGAAAGAAGAACATCAACAATAGAAGAAGGAAGAGTAGAGCTCAAACAACCAAGAGAAGACCCAGATAATTAGCACTATTGATTCAGGGTATGATCAACTCCTTCTATCACAATACCTCGCTAAGCTGGGAGATCAAGGAGTACCTACCATTGATTGCAAGATCAAGGGAAGTACATTCTACAAGATATTCTACAATATTGGATCAAGCAGTGACATAGTGTCTAAGGTGGCCTACCAACATTTATATGACAGTAGACCACTATACTAGACATATGTGCAGCTACAGCTAGCAGACCAATCATTCTGATTTCTGGAGGGAATAACAAAAGACATCATGATCAGGGATCACTATGTTCCCACCAACTTCATGGTTCAAGATATGGGAGATGAAGATAAAGTCCACCTCATTTGAGGAAGATCTTTCCTCAACACCACTAGTGCAATCATCTCCAGGAAATCATGAGAGATCCATGTCCAATTTCCTGAAGAGAAGAAACAAGCCACCAAGGATGGATGGACAGACTATCTGGGAGAATTACCAAGATATGAAGATCAATTCAATAATAAAGATAAGAGTTCTCCTGAGAAAGAAGTCGTACCACCAACAGAGGATGTATCACTTGCTACAGAGGAAAGAGAAAGCAGAACCTCAGACTAAGGAAGTGTGGAAGAGGAAAGAGACTTCATCGGAAACACCAACACAAGAAGAGCAAACATTCAAGTATTCATCAGGAGTGGACCATGCTCCTTAAGACATTTGAACCAGAAGAGAGGTCCGGTTTGACGGACCTAAATCTCCGAAGCTTAGCCGGAAGATAAACTCGGTAAGTTATCTGCATATTTATTTTCCTCTTCATTGCATTGCTGCACTCTAGCATATTTATTTTCCATAAATAATCCTTAGTATAATTCATTGCATAATCATCTTAATCATAGCATATCTATATTATTGTGCTACATTATAAAAAATAAAAAAAAACCTGAAGCCCCACGTGAATAAGTCTTCCAACTACTTACTGTGGAGGCATAAAAAATATTGCATTAGTCATTTTCATATAAAATTTAAAATCTAAAAAAATATATTTGAATATTCGAATTCTGCAAAGCTCTAGACAATCAAGGTTTAATGGTTTACCGCTAACGCTTAATCTGTTCCACGAGCTTTGTTGTCTATTTTGAGTTTAGCAGGATTTGGAAAGACTAGACATGATTAGATAACTTCATCTACTTTGAGAAGTACAACTACATCAACTATCATCTTTGAAGTCTCAAAGAAGTGAAGTAAGTCTGCACTATCTAAACAAATGACTATGTCAACATCCAGCTTGGGGGAGAGCACCCCCATGTACCCAGGTAAGTATCCTTTTTCACTTAGGTTTACTTAGATATTAGTTACATAAATAAATTCAAAAAAAATATGAGCACATGAAGGTTCACACTTAATCACAAGAGTTACAACTTAGATACTTTCATTGTCTACTTTATCCTTAAGTGAGTTTTATCAATTAATAATATGATAATATGTGTGTTTAGTTTGTTTGATTTTAGAAGTTGCATAATAATAAAAAGAAGAACTTGTGGGTTGCGAATGCTTGAGCTAAATCTAGGTAGTTGATAGGTATGATATGAGAAAGTTTGAGCTACTCTTTTTCTTGTTCCTAGCAATACTAGAGTTCTGGAGATTTTATCTTTTGAAAATTAAATATATTACATGATGAGTCTTTGTATGACGAGAGCTTGAATTCCTACCACAGCCATATATACATGCCTGGTACATTAGGAAAACATTCACTATCATATTTACTGCTTGTATTTGCATTGAGTTTTGTCAAGCTTTGTTGACCCTTAGAGACTTGTCATGCGTTTAAAATCAAGATCACGTACACTCCACTCATATATGCTACTTCTATCCTGGAAGCACGCATCCACATATATGCCATTCAGATCCACCAGAAAAATGCTCTACTCCTACCCTGGGAGTAAATAACCAAAAATATCCCAGTTCTCCACCTATCCATATATCCCATTACCACAGATTTAACTGCTCCAAGGATTTCCTTGTTATCATCTCTCAAAAGTGTTATTATACAAAGAGACTTGGGGTTGTCAAAAAAATATAAAAAAATATATAAAGAGAGTAAAACATGGACAAGTGTCCTATCAAAACAATGGGAACTTAGATGCCCGCCTCTCCAAAAAAAATAAAAAATAAAGAGCAAGCCCAAGTTCTCTCAAAAGTTCCAAGTTCCAAAAGACAGATGTATGTATATATGTATTAAAGGAGCAGATTAAGATTTGGTTTCCATCATTCATCCTCATACATCCACCATATATTCACCCTCATACATCCACCATATATTCATCCTCATACATCCACCATATATTCACCCTCATACATCCACCATATATTCATCCTCATACATCCACCATATATCCTATACACATGCACATCTTGATTTGATTGTATGACCTGTTTCTCTGGATCCATTGTTTGACTTTACAATATATGCTTTGCAAGTATGTATGTGTTGTTTCTCCCCACCTATGAACTCCATATATTGCCTATTAGTTATAGTGTGTGAGAGAGAAGGCACATTATTACTTTGCCTATTCCAAAAATAATATATATTCTGAGAGAAGGCATAAGACCTTTGTTGTCTTGGTGAGGATCCACAAATACCACATATAGAGAGACTTGAGAGGGTCATACAAAAGAGACTTTGAGTTTTATTTTGAAAACTTTGCAAAACTCCAGGATGAAGGTAAAGTGAAGAGCTTGAGACATAGTGCTTGTCTTGATCATTCTACTTTTCAATTGCTCAAGACCCAAGTGATGGCTATAAGCCCCATGGTTAAAGGTAATATGTTTAAGTTTGAAAGTCAGAATAGTTTACTCTAATCCAGAGGAGGATTCTTGTTTGAACACATGTGTACCTTTAAGGCATGAAAGCATTGTAGCAACTCCTGATCCATCTTTGAGTTCATCTTTGCTCAGGGACGAGCAAAAGGTAAGCTTGGGGGAGTTTGTTCACGGTCCTTAAGTACCAATTTCAACCGTCAACTAAACAAGGATAAGGATCTAAATGAAATCAATTCTTAGAAATAGGGTTTATACTAATAGAATTCCACGAGTTTTGGTGAATGTCTGTTTCTGCAGGGGGTTATCAGGAAATGAGGAGGAAAGGCCCACATGCAAGCATTACATAGAGATAATTATCATCCGCGGGATTTTCTATACTCTAGAGGGTTCCAGAAGGCGCGGGAAGAAACAAGAAGGCGAGCGGGCCCAGGGGAAGGGCGCCCGCCCTACCCCCTGGGGCGGCCGCCCTGGCCTGGTGGCCAATCACAGGCCACCTCGCGGATACCCCCCTCCACCGCCTTTTAGGTTGCATCTAACCCCTCCATTAAGGTCGGTTTGATCCGACGGTCGACGTTCATTTGAGGAGGCTATATATGGAAGGCCCCTCTGGCCCTGAGGAGGCATCTCATCTCATTATTCTTCTCCAGAGCAAAAGCTAGGGTTTCAATTAGATGTAGAGAAGGAGAGAGGTCCCTCTAGTTGTCTAGATCTAGTTCTTCTAGTTCTAGTTCATCTAGTTGTAATTAGAGGTGAGAGAGAGAGGAGGAGAGAGCTAGGAGGAGCCAGATCTGTCGGATCTTCCTCAACATTGTACATTTGCAGCATCTGGTTCGGAGCAATCTCTAGCTTATTCATTTATTATTTCTATGTATCTTATTTCAGTTCTTACTTTATTCTGTTTACGGGATCTCCTCTCGTATTGAGTGCTCTAGTTTCCGCGCGGGATTAGAGTAGTAAGCGATAGTGTAGACGTGGTGTCTAGACTAGAGTTTACCTGAGTTTGTGCCCAATCCTATAGATAGTTGTGGTAGCCCCAGGGGTGACAGCTCTGTAATGCCTTTGTAGTCCACCATGTTCGGGTTGGTGTTTTCGTAGAGCTTTTGGCAGCTTCCCCCCGACTACCTTTTTCCCAGTCTTTGTAGAAAGTCAGGAAGGTACTGTTGCTCCAAAGTAAGTAGAATATCGTGGTCCTTTGATTAGATATCGCCCTTAGAAAACTCTAAAATCTCTCTAACCATTTATCTTATCTATCGTTGGATGCTCTTAGTTCTCTTCTAGTACACTTCACGTTCCCCGTGGAAATCAATACCCTTGGAATACTCATGGGTGAAAGCTACAACGGTATCCGTGTTGCTTGCGGATTTATCTGTGTGCGTTAAGAAATACCAACACACATCTAAGTTATGAAGCTCTCCTAAGTCAAGCTACTCATAAAAACCCCTCTTTATAGTACGGTCAAAGATCAAAACCCCTCTTTTCATATCTTTGGTAGGGAGGGATTGCTAGGTTGAGGATATATTCGTATATCTGAGGTTTCTAGGCTCAACTCATCCTGTTCATGGTCCCATTGTGGTTGGGAACATTAGTAGTATTACTTAACAATGATTGCTAGATGTACTTGCACTAAATGATGTAGCTTTGACTGTAGCTAGAATACTTAGGAGTTGTTTCTTTATTACTTGCATTGGATAACGCTTGTGTAGTGACTAGAGTGCTCTTAGAATGAAGGACCGAGAACGGCGACCAGAGGGGGGGGGGGTGAATGGGAGCCTCAAATTTCTCTCGAAATATTCGGGCCACTCTTCCCAAAAGCAAAACCCAGTTGATGGGTGCTCAACCTCCCCTGAGCAACGTGAGCGGGGATTCAGACGAAAATAGAGAAATGAGAGCTCATTGGCAGTGGAGAGAAACTCACCGGAAACCCCAAAACACAGGTTCTCAACCCCTAGGGAAAAGAGGCAAGAAACTAGGCAAAACAGGCAAAAATAGCAAACGAAAGCAGCCGTCGGACCACTCTGTCAGGACCTCCGGACCATAGCACAGTGGTCTAGAGCCTTGGTCCGACGCTCCTCCTCTCTCCCACGAAACAACACAGAACGCACCTGACCTCCGGACTCGATGCTCTGGACTAGTCCGACGCTACCATCGGACCAAGCAGCAGAGGTCTGGAGCTTTCCCTCGCCTTTGCCAAAACCACACAGTAAGCAGCCGACCATCGGACCAGACCGTCGGACAGGGCCGTCGGACTATGCCGACTGGTCCGACGCTTGGTAGAATCTCAGACAGAGACCACCGGACCAATGGGGTATGGTCTGGAGCCTCAAAAACGACTGGTCCAGAGGGTGGTCCGACGCCCTTCGCTGCTTGACACGTTCACTGGTCAAGACCACCGGACCACTTGCTATGGTCCGGAGCTAAGGGAAAGTCGTCCGACGCCTGGTCCGACGCTCTCGAGCAGAAACTCTGAAACCCGTGAAAACAGTTTTCACCAACTGATCACCAACTGCAACCAAACTTTGTAGGCATAATCCTAGTGCAGTTGGGGAGCTATCCCGAAGAAATCATCACTCAATTTGGCTTAGAGCAAAGGGAGGAGAAGAGATTTGGGGAAAAGCTCAAGAACCAAGAACACCACAAAGAAATCGCCCGATCTGTGTACTCGAGAGGTTTGAGGATGGATCCTTCGGTGCAAAGATGCTCCTCTCAAATACGAACAACTTGGTTCAAATGGATTTGCATGAGCTACTCCCTACAAAGATAAATCATCTCAGGAACAAAGAGGGAGCAAAAGCAAAACGCGAAGAACACAAGCAAAACGGGGACACGATCAAGAAAACGAAGCCACCATGGCTTACGGAGGTTACGACCTCTGATTCCTCGCAACAAACTCAAGTTCTTACAGATGTTGGTGAAATCAACCTAGGGATCTCATGAACTAGAGAGAGGGTAGAGAGAGAGTTGGGGAAAATGATTAGGGTTCAAAAGATGGGATGAGGATACCCCTTCATCCCCTATTTAACGAGGCTTTGGCTATTTCCCAAAGACCCCCCTAGATACATGACCGAATTACCTAGCCCTAAGACATTGTAATCCAAGTCGATAACCCTCAGCCACTCATTTGAATGGACGACCCTACTTCCTACTGAGAGTTGTCGTCACCTCAACGCAACCTCTAGGATTCCGCCACGTGCCATCCCCGCTTCCTCAGAAGCTCCGCCTAGGTTTTGAGGGCCAAACCCAGGAAACCCGCCACCGGTAGCTTTGGGCTCAATTACCGAACCTCGAGTTTTGGGGCCCAAACACGGAAACCGTCCTCCGATGGTTTTGAGGCCCAAACCATCAAACCACTCGACTCGAGCCACCTTGTCCTCGCCCTGTTGGACTTCGAGTCCCATGAGCCTCTGCTCAACCTGCTCGTCTGCCGTCTTGACTTGGTCAACTCGGTCTACCTCCATGTCTTGTCGCACTCGCCGGTGCCAAGCACTAGCCACCACAGCTAGTTCACTGGCACCCATGGTCCCTCAGTCCGAGTCTCGCTTCCGCCCTTCACCGCTCTCAGTCCATCGGCACGGCAAGCCTCTACTCGACCTTCTCCACGTCATTGACCACTGTCACTAGGCATAACACCTGCACACCACAAGACGATAGACAAGCACACATTTGCTTTCGCAAAGATTAGTAATAAGCCACTCAAACTGAAACGCTCAAGTGTTGGACAACCACTCATCACAAAACTGAACTACATGGGTGCTTATCCACCATGTGTTCGCAATCTCCCCCTTGATGAGTGCATTGTCAACACAAGTGCATTTCAGATTTGAGCCACAAGGTAAAGCTCTCCAAATGACCAAAAGCTAAGAAAGCCAAAACGGGGTCACTTAAGAGAAGCAAAAACGAGTCCAAAACTTGGCTCCCAAAGACATGGCCAACGACTCAACATATCTAGCAAAAGCTCTCCCTGGGCAAGAGCATACTCAAGATACCAATTGAGAGCCTTAAGGCAAAAGAGGCACAAAAACTCCCCCTTGACCAAGGAAGCTCTAAACCAATGAAATGCACTCTTTCTCCTCCTTGGAAGTAGCTGGCTAAAAATTGAATGAAATGCACATCTCTCCCCCTTGGTGACACATGTAGCTCATCAAAGCTCAATACTCAAGAAACAACCTCAAATGCCATGATATGCAGAATGAGTGCAACAAGCTTCATACATAGAGCTAAGACAATGAATAGATGCTCTAAGTGATGTGATCTTGTGAGAATACGAAAAGGTCTACGTGCCCAACAAAGACTCAGGTTGAGCTAAAGATCACTTTAGAAGCCAAAATAGAGAAGATTACATGTGTCAGCAAGGAATGGGTATCACCTCCTAGAGACAACTAGACATGGCAAACAAGATAGGATCTATCTCAAAGCAATCTCATGTATAGCAAGTAGAACTATCCCTAGCAAAGTTCATACAACAAGCCAATGACCCAACTGAATAAATGTTTTAAGTTTCATAGTTTTGCATCCAAAATTTCAGTTTTAGGCACATTTAAGTTGTATGCGAGTGGTTGAAAGCAAGGTGATGCCACTCCTTACCAACCGAGCGAAGTCAAAGGACTTAACACATCGGTTTCGGTCATACATGACACCGCTCAAGTTCCACCCATATGGATAGCAGTCTCGAACACTCGGTGAAGTGCTCACAATGCAGACCCAACTCGATCTTTTCAATTCACAAAACAGAGAGCAATTTCATTTTAGATCATTTTTAATCATGGTTCTCAATGGAAGTGAATGAAACAAAGAAGAGCCATAGTTACAAGCTATATACAAGACAACCAAGAAGGATCTTCAAAAGCCTACACATGCTAGTGCCATTACAGAGGTGACATGGGGAATTAATTAATTTCAGTTTTAAAGATTTTCTAACTTGTCTCTATTGCATATCAAGAGATCAAAGAGAGTCGAAGTTAGGCAACACCATAGACACATAAAGCACCTCAAATAGAGCATAGATTCATTATATCGGCTATAGGTATGAAGCTTAAAATGAACTATGTCACAAATGCAAAAGAGATGCAAGATGCAATGACACTATTTAAAAACTAAACACACCAAAAGAAAGAAAAAAGAAAAATAAAAAAGAACCAAAAAGAACTATGATACACCAAGAGCTTCCCTCCACTAAAAGGGGAAGCAAACACCCAACTCGTCCCGAAGGCGCGAAAACGCAGCTTGATCCAAAGGTTTTGTGAGAATATCCGCAAGCTGGTTTTGGGTCTCGATATGCCGGAGGTCAATGTTGCCCTTCTCGTAGTGATCACGCAAGAAATGAAAGCGGACCTCAATGTGCTTGGTCTTAGAGTGAAGCACGAGATTTTTGGCCACACTAATTGCACTCGTGCTATCGCAAAGCAGAGGCACCTTAGTAAGCACAAGACCAAAATCTTTCAAAGTGACAATCATCCAAATCAACTGCGAGCAACAGCTAGCCGCGGCAACGTACTCAACTTCGCACGTCGACTATGCCATGCTAGACTATTTGTGAGAAGACCAAGACACCAAAGAAGACCCGAGAAACTGGCAAGTCCCAGAAGTGGACTTCCGATCAAGATGGCAACCGGCAAAGTCGGCATCAGAATAACCACAAAGCGCAAGAGAGGAAGAGGTGGAATACCAAAGTCCAAATTCGTGAGTGAAGCGTAAGTACCTCATGATGCGTTTCACCGCCTGCTTGTGCAAAGTCCATGGGGACGCCTGAAAGCGTGTACACAAGCAGATGGCGAACTGAATGTCCGGCCGAGTCGCTGTCAAGTACAGAAGCGATCCGATCAAGCTTCGGTACTCCATCTGATCCACCGCCTCTCCTTCCTCGTCCGTATCCAAGGCAGTCGTAGTCGACATGGGCGTCAAGAAGGGCTTTGCCTCGCCCATGTCAAACTTCTTCAAGATTTCCTTCGTGTACTTGCCTTGGTGCACAAACGTCCCTTCCTAGGTTTGCTTGATTTGCAACCCGAGAAAGAAGGTCAACTCTCCCGTCATGCTCATCTCAAATTTCCTGCTCATAAGATCTGCAAACTTGGCAACAAGGGCATGAGAAGAACCACCAAAGATGATATCATCCACGTATATTTGGACAAGGAGAGTGTCTTTGCCTTGCTTGAGGAGAAACAACGTCTTATCTACCGATCCCATTTTAAAACCCTTAGCAAGCGAAAAGGTTTTTAGCCTATCATACCATGCTCTAGGTGCTTGTTTCAAACCATACATAGCTTTGTGGAGTTTAAAAACATGGTTTGGAAACTTGGGATTTTCGAAACCGGGAGGTTGTTTAACATACACTTCCTCCTCTATGTAGCCGTTTAAGAAAGCACTTTTAACGTCCATTTGAAAAAGTTTAAAACCCTTAGAAGCCGCAAAAGCTAGAAGGATTCTAATGGATTCTAAATGAGCTATGGGAGCAAAGGTTTCCTCATAGTCTATTCCCTCCTTTTGACAAAAGCCTTGAGCTACCAACCTAGCCTTGTTGCGCACTACCACCCCATCTTCACTTTGTTTATTTTTGAAAACCCATTTGGTACCTATGGGTGGCAACTAGGTGGTGGAGGAACTAAGACCCAAACGCGGTTTTGCTCAAAGTTTTCTAACTCCTCATGCATGGCATTAACCCAATCCAGATCCATCAAAGCGTGTCCAACATCTCGGGGCTCAAAAGACGCGACAAAAGCCGAATGAGCAAAGTGAGAGAGATAGGACCTAGACTGCGTGACTCGATGATTGATGTCGCCGATGATGTTCTCCGGTGGGTGCTGCCGCTGGATGTGGTGGGCAGCCTGCCTGGACGAAGTGGCCTCCCCTCGACAGCACCTGGAGCTCCCTCAGGTACAACGGGCACCGACTGAGGAAGCTGCTCGAACGGCCCCCATGTACAGGAAGTAGTCAGATCGGGACCGTGAGCCGAAGTGGACGTCGCAGGGTCGACGGGGGCAGCCAGTGGAGTTGGCTCGGGATCACCCCAATCGGCATCATCCTGCTCCTCCTCCAGAAATATGCTAGTGTTCACCTCATCATCACCTGCAAGCTCAAAAGCAGTGGAAACACAGGGCATAGTCTCCTCGAAGGTAATCTCACAAGTCTCCATCACTCGGTTAGTCTCAAGGTTAAGTGGATGATAAGCATGAGAGTGAGTAGAATAACCAAGAAAGATACCATCAGAAGACCATGATTCAAATTTATCCAACTTACCGCCCTTTTTGAGGATGAAGCACCTGCACCCAAACACCCGTAGGTGACTTACCTTGGGTGGTCTCCCAAATCGCAACTCATAAGAAGTCTTCTTCTTGAAAGCTCAGAGAAAAATGTGATTGGAAACATAGCAAGCAGAACTGAGTGCCTTGGCCCAATACCGCCTAGGAGTCCTATGCTCATCGAGCATCGTCCTGGCCATCTCAACAAGGGTCCAATTCTTGCGCTCAACAACACCGTTCTACTGGGGAGTGTGACGTGAGGAAAACTGGTGATCGATACCCAAAGAAGAGGAAAGAGTTGCAAAGTGAGTATTCTTGAATTCTGTGCCATTGTCATTGCCATTGCGGATAGCTCTCATGGCATTCTTAGGTAGCTCATTTTGCAATCTCAAAATCAGATCTCGAACAAGTGGAAAAGCCTCATCCTTACTCTCCGAAAAGAACACACCAGAGTACCTCGAGTAGTCATCAATGACTACAACAACATACCACTTCCTCCTTCTGACCTGACCCGAGCTAGACCAACTGTGTCCATGTGTAAGAGCTTGCCGGGTCGAGTTGTCATGATCTCAGTCATAGGAGGATGGGAAGCGGCAACCATCTTGCCATGCCTGCAAGGATGGCAAACCAAATCCTTCTCGAACTTTAGCTTTGGCAATCCTTGGATAAGGTTCATTGAGCTAAGCCTTGCAAGCAAGTCAAAACTCAAATGTCCCAATCTCCTATGCCACTTCCAAAGCTCGGAGGAAGAACCGGCAAGAAGACAACGAGAAGGTCCGGAAGAGATAGTAAAATCCGCACGAAAAACCTTCCCGAAAGGCAAAATCCGGCAAACAAGATCACCCTGAGAGTCCAAAATCCGAGACAAGTTTGGCTTAAAGCTCACCTCAAAACCGTCTTCAAGGAGTTGCGAAACCGAAAGAAGGTTAAAATGCAAATTCGCAACCAAAACAACATCCTTGAGGACAAAATACGAATTGACTCGGATCGACCCTCGAGACACAACCTTACCTTTACTCTTGTCCCGAATGTAATGTACTCGGTGTAGCGCACGGGGTCGAGGCTGGAGAACCACTTGGCGATTCCGGTCATATGGCGTGAGCATCCGGAATCCACAAGCCAAGTCTCCTCCAGTCCTCCTTCCTACATCAATAAAAAAACATAGGGTGAGCAAACGGACCAACACTGGGGTTAGTAAACTGTGAAGGATACCAGTGTTGTCCCACTTTCCCAAAGAATGGGTTAGGAGAAAAACCAAACATCTCCTGCCCCACGGAGGGATAGCGATCACCACGATAGGGAAAACGTGGTCTGCTAGCGAAGGGAGGAGTGAAGCCACCGCCACGAGGCCCGTAGTCGTATGGGTCATGACCGGTACCCCGTCGGGCACAACCACCACATGGTCTTTCCTCCTGAGGCCTAGAACCTTGAGACATTGTACCTCTAGGCCTAGAAGTGCGCCTCTGAACTTCTGGTTCACACACCCCAACTCGTGGGTGGTACAGGTCCCGGTTGTTCAACTCAACCTGTCGTCGATTATCTCTCTTCCTCCTAAAGCAAAACTCAACCAAGTGCCCATCCCGTTCACAATACTCACAGTGGTACCTCACCGCACTCTTGGTAGGCACTCTCTTGGTGGGTTGGGTGGCTCTAGCTTTCTTAGGAAGGGGATCACTAGAGATGTATGGCATTGTGTCAAGTGGGTTGCGAAGATGGTTCAGTTTGGCAATCCACACTTGCTTCTGTGGAGTGGTTTTGGGTGGCTCTTCAAACACACCATCTCTCACAGGAAACTCAGAGGGGTTGGTAGGCTTAGGTGGAGTTATCTTGGTAAGCTTAGGAGTTGTGGTGGGTTTCTCACTCTCACTCAAACCACTGCACTCACTGATCTTACCAAACATGCTATCGTCCTTCCCACCTATAGCAAAGCCTACTCTTGTGCTGCTAGCCCTTTTGCATTGGCTAAGCATCATCCCCACATACGGCTCTCGGCAAGACACCCAGCTCAAAATAGACCAAATGTATGTGTTTTCCTCCTCAGTATGCATTTTGTCGTGTCTGCACGACGCAATCTCAAGCTCCAAAGCCTCAAAGCGATCCGACTCTCTAGTGCTATCTGAGCTAGCCTTCTCTAGCACAGCAATCCTAGCATCTTTCTATGCTAGCTCAGAACGCAAGCCTAAGAAATAATTGCACACACCAAGTAAGCTAGGCCTAGCCTTCAGCTCATTAACCTCCTCAAGTAGAGTGTCATACTTGTCCTGGAGAGTTACAAGACTAGACATGTGAATGACGCAAGCATCACACTCTACCTCCTCGGTAACCACCACTTGTGCCTTAGCAAATTCTAGCTCATGAAGCGTGCTAAGGTACTTCGCCTTAAAATCGTTCCTCTCACACGCGGCACGCTTGAGCAAAGAATCCTGACTCATCAAGGTGTTGTTTAGAGACTCAAGCTCGAGAGAGAGGGATTCGATGGTGGGTGATACCTCGGTGTGTCGGAGTCGTAGTCGGAGTCATCCTTGTGCTTGCCGACCTTGCCTTCTTCAATCGCCATGGTGCAAAAGCCACCGTGCTTGGCATCGTCGTAGAAGCATAGGTCGTTGAACTTGTCCTCAACCTTTCCCTTCGACTCATCATCAGTTGAAGAAGCACCTCCGTCAGAGGAGGAATCGATGTCGCTGAGGGAGGCGAGGAAGGCTCGGTGCTTGGCCTTCACTTTGTCAATCACCTTCTTGGAGGACCTTCGGTTGTAGCCACCCTTGGGCTTGTGCTTGTCCTCGAAGTGGTGCTCGCGCTTGTCCTTGCGCTTGGTGAAGTCACCCGCAGCTTTCTTGGGGCAGTTTGCGATGAAGTGATCCTCATCACCGCAACGGTAGCACCCCTTGGCCGAGCCACCACATCGTCGGTTCAAACGATTGTTGTGAAACTATGAGAACCTAGTGATGACTAGGGCCAGCTCGTCATCTCCAAGATCCTCCACTTGCTCCTCTGTCACAGACATCAAAGACAAAGCGAACAAAGAGTGTGAAGGGTTAGAGGAGGAAGAAGACATACTGCCAGGGCCAGAAACCAACTCCATAGAGGGTTTCGACGGGTTTTCAAGCTTGGCCCGGGTCTGGTAGTCAATCTCCGAGGACTTGAGCTTGCTGAACCACTCATCCACGGTCAAGACATCATATCCCGGTGACTCCTGAATGGAAGCCACTTTCATCTCCCACACCTTCCGATCAAGAGAATGCAAAAGCTTGATAGCCATCTCATGATCATCATAAGGCAAGTTGGCTCGATTAGCACGCATCTTATTGATGATAGATTGGAAGTGAGTGAACATCCCATCAACAGATTCGCCGCCCAACTGAGCAAACTTCTCGTACTCTCTACGGTACGTGTCAAAGAGTCCATACTTGATCTGAGGGTTCCCTCATGATATCTCAAGAGTGTTTGCCAGATCGCCCATGCCGTACTGAGACTCGAAACTCGCTCAAACTCAGGAAGAGACAAACAAGAGAAGAGAATGCTACGGGCTCTTGTGTTTGACACATGTTCCGAGACTTGGAGATCGATGATCCATGCCCCAAGAACCACGTAGTTCTCATTCTCACAAATCTCCCAAAACTTTGTATCAAGCCCTTGGAGGTAAGCGGACATGCGCACCTTCCAATAGGCAAAGTTGGTTTCATCGAATAAGGAGGTTTACCAGCACCTCGCTCCATGTCGCTTTCGTGGATCAAGAATCGTGTAAGGTGGAATGATCCTTAACCGGCTTTGATACCAATTGAACGACCGAGAACGACGACCAGAGGGGGGGTGAATGGGAGCCTCAAATTTCTCTCAAAATATTCGGGCCACTCTTCCCAAAAGCCAAACCTAGTTGATGGGTGCTCACCGGTAGTGGAGAGAAACTCACCGGAAACCCCAAAACACAGGTTCTCAACCCCTAGGGAAAAGAGGCAAGAACCTAGGCAAAACATGTGAAAATAGCAAACCAAAGCAGCCGTCGGACCACTCTGTCAGGACCTCTGGACCATAGCATAGTGGTCTGGAGCCTTGGTCCGATGCTCCTCCTCACTCCCACGAAACAACACAAAACGCACCTGACCTCCGGACACGATGCTCCGGACTAGTCTGACGCTACCACTGGACCAAGCAGCACAGGTCCGGAGCTTTCCCTCGCCTTTGCCAAAACCACACAGTAAGCACCCGACCACCAGACTAGACCGTCGGACTATGTCGACTGGTCCGACGCTTGGTAGACTCTCAGATAGATACCACCAGACCAATGGGGTATGGTCCGGTGCCTCAAAAACGGCTGGTACGGAGGGCGGTCCGACGCCCTTCGCTGCTTGACACGTTCACTGGTCAAGACCACCGGACCACTATAGGGTTATGAGGTTGCTATGCTAGCCGGAAAATAAAAATTTTCTACCCCATAAACCAGGAACTATTGCTAGTTATAGATCACGGGGTTACCACTAGACGTGCAGGTGCAGCGGAAGCGACTTGATGTAGTCTGTGCGCGTCGCAGCAGTGCCGTGCTGTTGCGAGGTCATCCGTCTCAACGTCTGTTGGTATTTCTTATGACTATTGGATAAATCCGCAAGCGTATAGATTATACCGCTGTAGCATTTCACCAAGGAGTATTCTGAGGTATCGTAATTTATATTATCCCAAGGGAAAGCTGGCTAGAAATGATAATTAGAGAGAGATCCTAGAGAGCACCTCAACCTTAGTACCAACTAGTATACGGGGGTAAATGATAAAAGTGATAGGAAGGGGTTGATGAATGAAGAATCTACGGTAAAGGATACTTAGAACGGACCTCAGAGACTAGCTAGGTGGGAGGACAACTAGAAGAGAACATGGACTCCTATGTACTTCTCTCTACTTCAATATACTTAGCTAGATAACTAGTCAAGACACTATAATTTTTCTCCTCAATACAAGTATGCTAGGCGAGGGGGATAGATCAGTAGGAGGACTACTCTCCTACCGGACCGCGCCCTCTTCTTACTAGGGCCTTACCTTTTAAGAACTTGCCTATAAACACGTGGTGAAATACAAAGACTAGACAAGGCTCTCACCTCTTGCTAGCTACCACAAACAATCTGTGCAACAAGCAATAACCAAGGATAAGATGATGTATAAGCACCACGCTTACACACAACTTACTACTTTGACTATGATCAATAACCAAAGTACCCTATGATAGGCAATGATCGCATACACGAAAGGTCACAAAGATCACACACTATGGGTGAAGACTATTAAAGAGCAAAAGCATATAGCAAGACTATATCTAGTATAGAAATACTCAAAGTAAATACTAAGTAAAGTAAAGAGAAAGATATATATTGAATAAGATAAAGTCTTACAAAGAAGGAAAGATACAAGAGCTATACCAGACTCTCCAGAAGACGACTCCAGAAATCCCGAGCACAGCTCGACTCAACTCGAACTCCCACTCTAGACTAACTCCTAGAAGAATCTAAGGAATAGAGCTTGTAGGCTTCTTCTTCATGATTAGAGAGCGGGGGTGTCCCTCTATTTATAGAAGGAGGTGGAGTAGGGGCTACTCCGGCACCACGTCAGCGATCCAGGGCCTTCCATTCTCCACCCTTGGATCCAACCGACCTTGGAACTGACCAAGGCATGGATGGTTGTGATCCAACACGTGGGGAGAAGCTATGGCGGTTGGAGGGAGCCCAACCGACTTAGGGGGCACTCGGCCGAATGCCCCTATGGCTAGTGGGCCCTCCCCTGCCTCCTTGGATGGGGTCCCACCAGTCAGAGACTGAGTGGGACCCATTTGGGCCTTCTTGAGGTTCGACCGAATCCCCCCTTGGGGGTTCTGGTCCTCCTCTGCTTCCTGGTGCTGGTCCCACTCGTCATGGGTGTTGGATGTTGGTCCTGAGGTATTTTTTCATGTTTATCTCCTTGGTGTGGGTCCATGGATCCACGTGCTTCGCTTGTGAGCCGTTGAGAGGAAACACAGAGTGATCCAATGGATGGATTCTATTCTAGAGTGCCTCTCTTGGATCATGCTCGAGAGGAGAGAGCATGGTGGTCCCATATGGCTCTCCTTTGCTCCATTTGTTCATTCCTGCACTCAAACACTCATGGACATGTGGAACTAGTTATTTGATAAAGAATGCTCATGATGTGTTTGTTTTATCCTTGATCCTTGGATTAGTGGCACCATTTTAGCTATGTAAAAGATGGTCATATTTTGTGCCAACAAGATCCCCAAGCTTAACCTTTGCTCGTCCCGAGCAAACAATCAAACTTAGCTCGATGGATCAGGAGTTGCGACTATGCTTCATATTTGAAGAGTACTAAGTCTACAAAATCATACTTCTCTTTTGAATGGAAAAGTTAGCAATAAAAACTCACCCATATTACCTTAGTCCTTCATGGGGCTTATAGCTTTAACCTTTGTCTTGAGAGGTTGAGAGATAGAACAACTTGACTTGAGCACTAGTTTTCTCATTCTTTCACAAGTTTCATATCAGAGGTTTTGTAAAAGAAAACTTAGTGTTCCTCCAATGGTACTCTCGAGTCACTCATAAGGTGTATGATTCCTCACCAAGGCATATATCAAAGTTTGCCTTCTTCCATCCTATCTCTAAAGCTTATATGGAGCTATAGGTAGGGATCAAAGATGTAGAAAACTTACCTTGCATATATTGTAATGTCAAATTCCGGACCCGAGGAGGGAAGTGTCATACTCTTAGATCAAGATGTGCAAGTGTGTGGAAACATGGTAAATGATCAATACTCCTATTTGTGGATCTCTCTTTTCTAAAATTATTTTGAGACATAGCTATCTGTTTCATCATTTTTTATATATATTTTTTTCAAGAGAGCTTTGGAAATGCTCATAAAGATTAGGACTTTAGAATGCCCTTGGATTTTTCAAAATTTTGCATAGTCTATGTCTCATTTAGTAACAAAAAACTAGAGAGAGTTTTTCTACTTAGAGCATGGAGTATGAACTATGTGGAAATGTTTCTGCGTACTTCCAGTGTAGAAGCAGCATGTATATGTGGCGTGTACGTGATCTTGATCTTGGGAGCATGATAAATCTCTCGACAAGGGTCACAAAACTTGATCAAACTCAACACAAATCAAGCAGCTTATGTAGAAAGCTTATATCATGAAAGAGCATGTATGGCTTTGGTAGGAATTTTCACCATTGAGGAACATCACAGTGTTTTATTATTTAAATAAATAAATACTCCGATAATCATTCTTGCTTAGAACAAAATTATAGCAGCTCTTATCTTGTCATATCATGTCTCACAATAACTTAGACTTAGTTACGGCATTTGCAACCCACAAAAGGTTGAGGTTCATGATGAATTCTTTTAAGCCAAATAACCCATACTTAAAGAAGTATCAAGTTGTAAACTAAGTTCTAGAGAAACACTTAGCAGAGCAACTATTCATCATTTCCATAGGAGATATTAATTTTCATGGAATATGTGAGAGTGGAGTAAGAGAAAGTCTTTTTATTTTATTTTATCATATGCAGATTTTTAAATGCAAAGCTAAGATAAGCAAGAGAATGCATAAATGTAAATGCTGAAATTAGAAACTTACCTTAGTGGGGGAGAGAATCTCCCCCAAGCTTGTCTTTTGCTTAATGGTGTGGCGGGTGTGGATGTTGCTGCCACCAAAAGTCCCCATACCGCTGTTGTTCTTCTTGTATTGCTTGAATGTTCTCGGCGGTTTGCTGGACGATGCGTGCTGTTTCATCGTGCTCAACACGCAACTCACCTAGGGTGTTGGTGAGGTGATCGAATTCTTGCCGCAGCCCACGATGCTCCCTATCTCAGTTGGACAAGAAGGATGCTCGTGCTCGTTGCGGCCGTGATGGTCGAGGAGGCATGCCACTTGAAGTGTGCATGGGGTCGGAAGATGCATCGTCTTCCTCCTCGCCAACAGCTCCTTGGGAAGGTCCACCTTGCTCAAGATGAACAAAGTGTAGCCCCTCCTGAGCTCTCCTGTCTGAGCCTGCAAAATCTCTTTGCCCACTTCATTGATCTAAATCAAGGGTTAGCTTGCGGGTCCTATACAATTGAAGTTGCCTATTTGGAAGAGGCACCTCAATTGTATGGCCACTGTAAATCATTTTTAGATTACCCTTAGCATCTCTTTTTAGCATTTGAATATGAGCAAAATATTGTTCTGAGATCATTACTAAAGGAGCAGAGATGTAAACAAAGGGGTTTGTGCCATCTAGCAGGTTTATGGATTCGGCAAGATGAGTAATTAAGGATGTGATTTGAACAGATATATTACTCTCAACTGAACTTTGCCAAAATTCCACTAAATACTTCACATGAGAGATTCACATTTTATTGACCATGGCATAAAGCAGTTTTAGTTCCATGACACTCATTAAGTTAGCATTACTTCCAGGAAACAAGGTCATTTTCATCCAAAGAAGCATGAAACGAAGAGTTGGGTTGTGAATTTCCTCAGACTTAAGATTTGAGCAATCTTTTAAAGCAGAGAGGGAGAACCAAAATTTCCTTTTGTTGAAACTACGCATGGCAAGGTCTAAATCAATCAAACATGAATTATCAAAGCCCAGAGCAACAATTAGATGGTTCCATGATAGACTATGGTTTTGATTAAGCATGTGAAAGACAATTCCATCATTAGAGATTTGGAGAGAGCTTAGAAATTCTGCGGTGAGCAACTCAATTCCAAACTCTTCTATTTGCCAAAAGCTAGACCAACCAATAGAGGAAAAGATAGTTTCGAATTCGGTGGTAATACCTGCGTTGGAGAGAAGACTTGGATCCAAAATCCATGTGTGCTCAAAGGATCGATCCCGAAGAGAAAGATGCCTCTGATACTCTAGTTGGTTGAACCAGAGTCCGCTTTGCTGTTCATAGGTTGTCATTGGGGGTACCGATAATGCCTCGACATGTGGTACCTCTGTTGGTACTTCCTCCTCCAGAGGGTGTTCTTCGGTTTGGAGATTCTCCCATGTGTATCGGGCCGAACCTCCCCTTGTTCTTCTTTGGGAAGTATCCTCGGATTGGTGGGAGCGTCGGGATGAGCTCCCACTCATAGCTTGCTTCATTTTCTTGAATGTGGATGTCAATGGGTTCTTCATCTTCTAGAGAGGAAGAGGGACACGAGAGCAAGACTAGAAAGGGATATGTGTATGTGGAGTAGATTTCTAGTTTGCCTTGTGGGGAGAAGTTTGAGCTAAGAGAAGCTTGATGAAGACATAAGATCTTCTTGTGGACTAGCAAGAGCAACACTACTTCTCTTTGAGAGCTAAGAACTTATCTTGAATGTAGAGAGGAGAGAGCAAGGCAAGGAGAGGCTTGAACTAGAACTGAATTCTTGTGGAGGTGTGAGGAAAGAAGCTCTCCTTGCATGGGGTTTTATAGGGGAAGGAAGTGGCACCAAGGGGGTGCCATGATCACATGTCTAGTGGATGCCTTACACAAAGGAAAAGAGAGAGAGAAGGAGGTGACACAAAGTGGTCGACCATCCCTTTAAAGTAGAGATTCCACTCATGCCTTTTCTAGTGCTTGGTGAAAGGTGAAAGATGTGATATGATGTGATCAAAAGCTGAGCTAAAGTAGTCAAGATTCTCCTCTTTAAACAAAGAGTAGTGGGGGACAAAGGTATGTGATGCTTTGATTGAAAGTGATTGATGTGTTTTCTTTTTCAAAGAATGACAAAGTGAAAGTGATGGATGTCATGATTCCCCACTTTGGACAAGGAGTAGTGGGAGACAAGGATATGTCATGCTTAAAGTGATTGATGTACTTTAAAACATGACAAGACAAAAGAGATGCCTTCCAAAGCAAGAATCTGATTTTTGAAAATCCCACCTCCCAAATCATGAGATGCTTGGACAAAGGATGGTGGAGAGGAAGAGAGGGATGAAGATGGGGTTTCTAGGGCATTCGGCCGAACCCCTAGTGCTCCATTTTTTTCTTTTCCTTTTATAAAGGTCTCTAAATGATCCTTTAATTAAAATGCCAAAGTAGGGTACATAGGGTGTTCGGCCGAACCCCCTATGTCCCTAATTTTTTCAAGTTTTAGTGCTAAACTAATTATCAAGTTTTATTTAATCTAACTTTAGTTTTCTGAATTTTAAGTATGAAAGAAATTAAAGGTTTGAACTAAATTTAAGAAAGGAAATAAAAGATAACTACCGATTTACCTTTCGGTGAAGGCTCCTCTATTTTAAGTCCTCGGAGTGGGACTCTCCTTCTTGTTCATTCCTCGGGTGCACTTGATGTCTCCGGAGGCGGAGATTGTGATGTGTGCACCTCTTTTGTTTTTCAGACCTGCCTTGGATTGGCGGGTTCATTCTTCTTGAGTTCTTTGATCTTGATCTTTGGATATTGCTTCTTCTTCCGCGGAGCTTGAACTCTTCTTTTTGGTGGTTGTGTTTTTGCCTGTTTGTTAAACTTATAACCATTGAAAGTACATTTTACCTTATGACTTGGGAATTGGAAGTGAATTTGGCCCGATCCAACGTAGATGACTGCGTTGGTGGCGTTGAGGAAAGGCCTTCCCAAAATGACAGGGACTTCCGTGTTAGCTCCCATGTCCAGGATGATGAAGTCGGTGGGGATGTACTCATCTTGGATGTTCACCAAGATATCTCTTGCATGTCCCTCAGGAAACCGTATTGTTTGATCTGCCATCTGCAAGCGAACACATGTGGGGACCAAAGGTCCTCCTAACAGATTATCATACGTTACCTTGGACATAATGTTGACGTCCGATCTGAGATCGTAGAAGGCGATGTGGAATGTTTGTTGTCCGATTGAGCACTTGATCGTTGGGAGGCCTGGATCTTCCTTCTTCATGATGAAGGGAGGATCGAGAAGATAGCCCCAATAGGAGCGAAGTGGAGGCTTACCGAACCTTAAGTTAACCATGTTTACATGCTCAATTGAATCTTCTGGTTTCCCAGGAATTTTACCTTGTTCCATGGAGGGCATACCTGCTGCTAATTGAGCTAGTTGGGTTTCTAGCATTTTATTAAAACTCAATTGATTTTTCATGGCAGTTGTAAAGCTATCCATTTTCTCACCAAAGGTTTCAAGAACTTTATCAGTGGCAATCATTTTTATATTTATTCCATCATTAATCTTAGATTAACCAAGAACAAGATCTTTTAATGAAGGTTGGTTGTTGTAAGAATTGTAATTATTGTAATTACCATTAACTCCATTACCTTGGTAGAAGGGGTGTGAATTCCAATTTCTCTGTTGTTGGGGTCGATACCCGTTGTTGTTGTTGTTGTTATTGTTGCTGTTGTTGCTGATGAAGTTCACATCCTCCTTCGAAGTCTCGGGGCAATTGTTGCCCGAGTGATCATTTCCTCCGCACACCTCGCACCATGGATTGGCTTCAATAGCTTGTGTGGTGGCAACTTGGTAAATGGCCTCTCGTTCCTTCTTGGAACCTTCTTCTATATTCTTCATCAAGAGATCCATCTTGGCGGAGAGCATGTCCACCTCATTGACGGTGTGCATACCTCGCCTCTTTGGCTGGAGACGTTCGTCACCCCATCCTTGGTTGATCACCATTTTCTCGATGAGGTCCTTGGTATTCCTCACTGTGTGTTGGAGGAATGCCCCTCCAGCGGCAGCATCATGGTGACTACGGGCCATGCTAGTCAGCCCGTCGTAGAAACCTTGGATCAGGAGCCAGTCGTCTATCCCATGATGAGGACAGGCACGAACATACTCCTGGAGACGTTCCCATGCTTCGGGAATTGCCTCGTCAGATTGTTCTTGAAAGCTTGAGATCTTCCCGTGAAGAGCATTAGTTTTGCCCGTCGGGAATAACTTCTTGAGGAATGCGTTAGCACACCTCTCCCATGTAGTGGCATCTTCTTTGTGGGCGTAGAACCATTGCTTCGCCTTTCCCAATAGCGAGAATGGAAAAAGACAAAGGCGAATGGCGTCAGACGCCACTCCCTTGATAGTGAATGTGCCACATAACTCCATGAAGTGATGGAGATGAGCATTTGCATCCTCATGGGGCTTTCCGCAAAACGGATTGGCCTGCACCATGTGGATCAAGGCAGGCTTTAGCTCGAAGGTGGCATCTCCGAAGTTGACCTCGGGACCCTGAGCTACGTGGGTAGCTGACGGAGCTGAGAAGTCAGAGATCGCCTTCTGGGCCATAGTTTCCTTGAGTGGTGGTGTAGAGCCTCCTTCGTTGAACGGATCCTGGTTTGAGAGGAACCTCTGAGGGGGAACTTGACGACGTCTAGTCCTCCTCAACAGCTATTCGGGATCTTCAAGATAGTTTCCCGGCAGTTAGAAACCGCTCATACACTGTCTGGATTCACAAGAAAGGAAGACACAGACAAGGGTAAGCCCCTATGACTAATTGATAACTAATTTAACAAGAATCTCTGGATTCAATCTAATTAAAATTTCTTGGCTAAGCTCTCCCCGGCAACAGCGCCAGAAATGCTTGTTGGTATTTCTTATGACTATTGGATAAATCCGCAAGCGCACAGATTATACCGATGTAGCACTTCACCAAGGAGTATTCCGAGGTATCATAATTTATATTATCCCAAGGGAAAGCTGGCTAGAAATGATAATTAGAGAGAGATCCTAGAGAGCACCTCAACCTTAGTACCAACTAGTATACGGGGGTAAATGATAAAAGTGATAGGAAGGGGTTGATGAATGAAGAATCTACGGTAAAGGATACTTAGAACGGACCTCAGAGACTTGCTAGGTGGGAGGACAACGAGAAGAGAACAGGGACCCCTATGTATTTCTCTCTACTTCAATATACTTAGCTAGATAACTAGTCTAGACACTATAGTTTGTCTCCTTAATACAAGTATGTTAGGCGAGGGGATAGATCAGTAGGAGGACAAAACTCCTACCGGATCGCGCCCTCTTCTTACGGGGGCCTTACCTTTTAAGAACTTGCCTATAAACACGTGGTGGAATACAAAGACTAGACAAGGCTGTCACCTCTTGCTAGCTACCACAAACAATCCGTGCAGCAAGTGATAACCAAGGATAAGATGATGTATAAGCACCACGCTTACACACAACTTACTACTTTGACTATGATCAATAACCAAAGTACCCTATGACAAGCAATGATCGCATACAGGAAAAGTCACAAAGATGAGAGACTATGGGTGTGAAGACTATTAAAGAGCAAAAGCATATAGCAAGACTATATCTAGTATAGAAATGCTCAAAGTAAATACTAAGTAAAGTAAAGAGAAAGATATATATTGAATAAGATAAAGTCTTACAAAGAAGGAAAGATACAAGAGCTATACCAGACTCTCCAGAAGACGACTCCAGAAATCTCGAGCACAGCTCGACTCAACTCTAACTCCCACTCTAGACTAACTCCTAGAAGAATCTAAGGAATAGAGCTTGTAGGCTTCTTCTTCATGATTAGAGAGGGGGGGTGTCCCTCTATTTATAGCAGGAGGTGGAGTAGGGGCTACTCCGGCGCCACGTCAGCGATCCAGGGCCTTCCATTCTCCACCCTTGGATCCAACCGACCTTGGAACTGACCAAGGCATGGATGGTTGTGATCCAACACGTGGGGAGAAGCTATGGCGGTTGGAGGGAGCCCAACCGACTTAGGGGGCACTCGGCCGAATGCCCCTATGGCTAGTGGGCCCTCCCCTGCCTCCTTGGATGGGGTCCCACCAGTCAGAGACTGAGTGGGACCCATTTGGGCCTTCTTGAGGTTCGACCGAATCCCCCTTGGGGGTTCTGGTCCTCCTCTGCTTCCTGGTGCTGGTCCCACTCGTCATGGGTGCTGGATGTTGGTCCTGAGGTATTTTTTCATGTTTATCTCCTTGGTGTGGGTCCATGGATCCACGTGCTTCGCTTGTGAGCCGTTGAGAGGAAACACAGAGTGATCCAATGGATGGATTCTATTCTAGAGTGCCTCTCTTGGATCATGCTCGAGAGGAGAGAGCATGGTGGTCCCATATGGCTCTCCTTTGCTCCATTTGTTCATTCCTGCACTCAAACACTCATGGACATGTGGAACTAGTTATTTGATAAAGAATGCTCATGATGTGTTTGTTTTATCCTTGATCCTTGGATTAGTGGCACCATTTTAGCTATGTAAAAGGTGGTCATAATTTGTGCCAACAACGTCTCCTTCTCGCGGTTCGTCCTTGTGCTCCAGATGCAGCACCTCCGAGGAATCCCACACGTGCAGGGATGAAGCGTCACGCCTCCGGACAGCTAGGTCCACGAGGAGTACTAGGCGCGAGCATGGGGAGGGCGACGACGGCTGCTAAAAGGTGTGAGAGTAACTCACCCCTGCGCCCACCCGTTGCTTATATAGGAGTCCTAACGAGCTCCCATGTTGGAGGCCCATTACTAACCCTAAACCTAGTCTAATTCGGGTCCAACATGAATTAGGCTTCAAGCCCCTTAAGCGTGCGACCCTATGGGCTCACGCGCACGTAGACATGGCCCAAATACTCTTACTCGTCCAATAGTTGATAGCGGCCTCTAGCAAGGCGTGTCAACTCCTATGTATACGCTACGATCATATTAGACGAACCATCACAATACAATATACATGTTATTCCTTTGCCTCATGATATTTGGTTCAACTCGTGAGTTAACACTTAACCCAAGCACGGCCATACATTTCATGATCTAATCATTTGAGTGATCCAGTGATATCTCTCTCATATGGAGAGTGGCAAATTCCATCTTGATTGACTATGTCTCACAACATGTTTCTCGACAAGCCCGAAAGCTACCTTTATAACTACCCAGTCACGGAGTAGCATTTGGTAGTCCCTAAGTAGGTCGTTTCACATCTTGAGTACATATGACAATCTCAGGTCTAAGGACATAACGTACACGATGTATATAGAGACAATCTCATGTTGGGTCTGTCCAGCCCCATGTCATACATGTGCCCATATTATTAGTTTGACATCTCTATGTCCATGACTTGTGAAACATAGTCATTAACTAATAATGTGTTGATCTAATATTCATGTGCATTCTTGCACAAACTCCGATCAGGGACAACTTTAGAATAACCATACAAGTAAAAGAGTTTCACAAACAATTCACATAATTGCTAATCAATACAAGTTGTCTTTAATGGATATTCATTGAACTCATAACATGTCATGGATACAAGGAAATACAATCATCTCTATGATTACCTCTAGGGCATACTCCCAACAGTCTCCCACTTGCACTAGAGCTAATCTCGAAGATATCTAATACCCATAGCTTTCACGTGCGCCTCATGCTTAGGCTGTGGAAGAGCCTTTGTCAAACGATCTGCAACATTCAAATCCGTATGTATCTTGCACATCTTGATCTCATCTCTACCGACGAACTCTCGAATGAGATGAAACTTCCGCAGTACATGTTTGTTCTTTTATTGATTCCTAGGCTCCTTAGCCTGTGCTATCGCCCCATTGTTGTCCCAATGTAGATTCAATGGGTGAGACGCATTTGGAACCACACCAAGCTCGATGAGAAACCTCCTCATCCAAACACCTTCCTTTGCAGTGACAAAAGCTGCAATTTACTCGGCTTCTGTTGTAGAATCAGTCACCGTCTCCTGCTTGTAACTCTTCCAACGTACAACACCACCATTTATTGTGAACACAAAACCTGATTGAGATTGTGAATCATCCACATCAGTTTGGAAGCTAGCATCAGTGTAACCATTTACAACGAGCTCCTCCTCACCTCCATAGATTAGGAACGCATCTTTAGTCCTTCTCAAGTACTTAAGGATGTTTTTAACAAGCGTCCAGTAGATTAGGAACGCATCTTTCACCACCTGGATTTGCTTGGTACCTGCTCGCAACACTTAGAGCATATGAGACATCTGGGCGAGTACATATCATGGTGTACATAATGGAACCAATGACCGAAGCATATGGAACCTTACTCATGCGCTTTTTCTCATCAGCTGTCGAAGGACACTGTTTCTCGCTAAAATGCATACCATGTGACATAGGCAAGAACCCTCTCTTGGATTGTTCCATGTTGAACCGTTTCAACACCTTGTCAATGTACGTATCTTAGCTTAATCCTATAAGCCTCTTTGATCTATCTCTATAGATCTTAATGCCCAAAATGTATGTTGCTTCTCCTAAATCCTTCATAGAAAAACTATTATTCAATGAAGTCTTTATGGATTGCAACATAGGAATGTCATTCCCAATCAATAGTATGTCATCTACATACAAGATTAGAAATACAACAACACTCTTAGTTTCCTTCTTGTAAACACAAGGTTCTTCTTCATTCTGACGAAAGCCAAACCCTTTGATCACTTCATCAAAATGAATGTTCCAACTCCGAGATGCTTGCTTCAACCCATAAATGGATTTTTGTAGCTTGCATATTTTTCTAGCATTATTAGGATCAACAAAACCTTCGGATTGTATCATATACACGTCCTCTTCCAAATTTCCATTTAGAAAGGCTATTTTAACATCCATCTGCCAAATCTCATAATCGAAATAAGAAGCAATTGCTAGAATGATCCGGATAGATTTGAGCATCGCTACCGGTGAGAATGTCTCATCGTAGTCAAGTCTTGAACTTGCCGAAAACCCTTTGCAACAAGTCGAGCTTTATAGACGTGAACGTTTCCATCCATGTCCTTTTTCTTTTTATAGATCCATCTGCACTCAATAGGTTTAACCCCATAAGGCGGGTCAACCAAGTTCCAAACTTGATTGTCTCCCATGGAATCTATCTCGGATCTCATGGCACTTTGCCATTCCTCGGAATCTGGGTCCATCATTGCTTCCACGTAAGTCGCAGGATCGTCATCGTCTAACAATAACACTTCCCCACGTGCCTCACGGATTCTAGCTGACCTTCGTGGTTGTGGTGGTGTTTCTCTTGCCACATGTATCTCGACTTGTTATGCTACATTAGCATCACTCGTAGAGGTATCCCCTATTAGCTCATCTTGAACTTCTTCAAGATACACCTTTTGTCCACTCTTCTCTTTATTGAGAAACTCTTTCTCTAAGAAGACACCGTTTCGAGCAACAAACACTTTGCCCTCTGATCGGTTGTAGAAGTAATACCCTAAAGTTTCCTTTGGATATCCCACGAAAAAGTATTTGTCCGACTTGGGTGTTAGTTTATCCGACATAAGTCGTTTGACATAAACTTCACAACCCCAAATCTTTAGAAAACAAAATCTGGCACTCTTACCAGTCCATATCTCATATGGTGTATTAACTAGGGACTTAGACGGTACCCTATTCAATGTGAAAGCGGTTGTTTCTAGAGCATATCCCCAAAACGAGAGTGGTAGGTCTGACTGGCTCATCATAGACCAAACCATGTCCAACAAAGTCCGATTACGTCGCTCGGACACGCCATTTCTCTGAGGCGTTCAGGTGGCGTAAGCTGTGGAACAATTCCGCAACTCTTTAGATGATTGCTAAACTCATGGCTCAAATATTCGCCTCCACGATCAGATCGCAAGGCTTTAACCACGTTGATTCTCTACTTCATTGTGAAATTCTTTGAACTTTTCAAATGTCTCAGACTTATGTTTCATTAAGTAGACATATCCATATCTACTAAAATCATCAGTGAAGGTTATGAAGTATTGAAATCCGCCTCTAGCTATCGTACTCATTGGTCCACATACATCAGTATGTACAAGTTCCAACAAGTCTGCCGCCCTCTCAGGAAAACCTGTGAAAGGCGATTTGGTCATCTTTCCCAATAAGCAAGCCTCACATGTCTCGTATGATTCAAAAATCAAACGAAGTTAGAAGCCCATCAGAATGGAGCCTCTCCATGTGATTCTCACTTATATGACCTAAACGACAATGCCACATATAGGTAGGACTTAACTCATTAAGCCGAGACCTTTTAGCATTAATATTACAGATAGGTGCAACATCAAGATTTAATATAAACAACCCATTCACAATGGATGCAAAAGCCACAAACATGTCATTCTTTGAGATCACACAACCATTGTCTTTACTCGCAAATGAATAACCATCCTTCATCAAACATGAAGTGACACAATGTTTCGACTTAAACTAGGAACAAAATAATAATTATTCAACTCCATGATAAATCCTGACGGGAGGTGAAGTTGCATCGTCCCAACGTTCAACGCAGCAACTCTTGCATTATTGCCCACGCAGAAATCAACTTCTCCTTTTTTTACGCTTCTACTCCTTATCATTCCCTACACCGTATTGCAAATATGAACAACCGATCCGGTATCAAATACCCAAGAATTAATGTAAGAATCAGCGAGAAAAATGTCTGTAACATAAACAACAAGTGTACAAGCAGAGGGGGTACCTTTACCACCGTGATCCTTCAAGGACTCCAAGTACAGCTTGCAGTTCCTTTTCCAGTGACCTTTCCCATTACAATAAAAGCATTTAGCTTCAGCTGGTCTAGCAACCTTGGCCGCAGGAGGAGGGTTTGGTTTAGAGATCTCATCTTTAGCCTTCACCTTCTTCCTTTTCCAAGCCCTCTTCTTAAAGTTAGGCTTGTTTTGGACCGCCATCACATGGCTACTGCCAGCGGCTTTCTTGATATCAGCTTCTGTTGTCTTAAGCATGCCACACAATTCATTCAAGCCCTTCTCCGCCCCATGCATATGGTAGTTCGAAATGAAGTTCCCATAGCTAGGCGGAAGAGACGCAAGTATGAAATCAGTGGCCAACTCTAGGCCCATTGAGAAGCCTAGCTTATCCAATCTTTGAGTGTGACCAACCATCTTGATCACATGTGGGCCAACTGTTGCGCCTTCTGCTAGCTTGGTTTTGACAAAAGCCTTGGATACATTGAATCTTTCAGTCCTGGCTTGAGTCTGAAACATATCATTAAGCACCACGATCATATCATACGTTGCATAATTATTGTCAAATTGCATCTGGAGATCTGGCTCCATGCAAGCGAGCATAAGGCAACCCACTTCAAGGTCAGCATCACATGCTTTCTTGTAAGCGGTTTTCTCTGCAGCAGGTGCATTATCAACAGGCTCATCTGGGAATGGGGTGTCTAGAACATCTTCCTTTTTCTCAGCCTTGAGAATGTAACACCCTAAAATTTGAAAATAGAAATTAGATTTGAATTTAAATTTAATTTGATTTATTTCAAACATTTTTGTGATCATAGAATTAAATAAATAAAACTAAAACAAATATCACATGTTAGGGTCCAAAATATTTGTGCATATCATGCCTCTGCATATTCTTTGTGTTGCTTGGTTTACAAAACTCAAGAAAAGCATTTCAAAATTTCAATTTAGAAATCAATTTGGAAAATCATTTGCAAAAGAAAATAAAAAGAGAAAAACCCTTTCTCTCTCTCCCTCCTTTCGGCCTGTCGGCCTAGCCCACAGTGCCCCTCCCTCTCCCTTTCTTTTCCCCGCATGGGCCGGCCCAGCTCACCTCGACCCAGAGCTGCGCAGTGCACGCCCCTCCTCTCTCTCGTTGACACACCGACCCCGCCTGTCAGCCCCATCCCCTTCCTCGAGTCCGAGCCGGACTCTGTCCGCGCCGCGTGTGTCCACAACCGCCGCGCGCGTTCTCCGCGTCGCGTCCATGTAGGACTCTGCCTCTGCCTCCTATAAGTAGCGCCGACCCCGCGCCGCCGTTCCCCATCGCCTCGCCTCGCCACCAGCTGCAGCAGCACCGCAGCCGAGTGTCGACGCCGCCGCACCACCGTTCTGCGCCACCAGACGTCGCAAGTACCCCGCCGAGCTTCGCACTCACCTCACGTGCGTGCGTAACACCTCCCCTCTCTCTTTTTCCTCTCTTTTGCGCTCGGGTTGACCCTACCGCCGCTCTGCAGGAAGCCACCGTCGCTGTCTCTCGTCGCCGGCCACCCACGGCTAACCCCGAGCCCCGCAAGTCGCGTAGGTGAGTTCGCCTCCCTCTCCTCTCTCTCCCGATGCTCTCAGATTTGGAAATCGAGCACCGTAGCGCCCGATCGACTTCCGCCGCCGAGCACCGCCTCGGGCCGGCCATGCCGCCGCTGTCCTCCGCCCCTGCTCCGGCCACTGCGCCACCTCTATCTCCCTCTTCTAATCTGAGTCATTCAGATCAGATCCAGTGGCTCAAGGCCACCAAGAGCTTTGTGATCAAGGCAAGTTTAACATGGGATCATCCTTGTTACCTATTCACCCTAATTCATCTAGTCATATTGCATGTGTCTAATTTGATTCCTATTAGATCTATACCATAGCTTTGTTATCCTTTTACCTTGTCACCATGGGTTTCTATGCATATGGGTAGCTTTGCTATGCTTTACATGATGAATATTGAATTGAATATTGATTAATGATATATGCAACAATGAGATAAAATTGGCTTTTGTAGCAACATGGAATAGGACCCCACTGTAGGGCAAAAGCTGGGACTTGAATGCAACTATGAGTTCTATAATGGCTCTGGCTTTAGTTAAGTATGAAGTTTGGACTAGCATGTTTGTGGTTCGTGAAAGGCACCTTTGTCGAGCTGGTTATGGGGTATAGTTTGTGGTACCATCGGGGTGTCCCATATGCCCCTTTGCATTGGGTCCGTAGGGTCCGCTACATGCTAGAAAGGGCTTTTGAAAGACTTCATAGTGTTCCCTACCCGCTCACCTTGGAAGTGTTTTGGGAGTTGCAAACCCGGGCATATGGGCAACACGGCTTGTGGGTAAAGTGCGTAACCTCTGCAGAGTGTAAATCTATCATGATAGCCATGCTCACGGTCACGAGAGGCCTGGAAAATCACAGTGTAGATGATCATGTTGTTTAATTATTAATATTGATTACTAATCTTATCATGTGGTTATTAAATGGGTTATGCATAATTAAAGCTAAGTGTTGGTAAAACTTGACCAAGTTAAAAGCAACCGCAGTACAGACAGTGTCAGCCTTTGAGCTTCATAACCTTATGTTACTCTTGCTGAGTACTTTAAGTGCTCACTCTTGCTTTCTCAACCCCTTCAGATGGCTTTGAAGACTACCGTGAGGAGTACTAGACTAGTGGTCAACCAGTCGGCGTTCCCTGTGAAGTGGAGCTTCGTCGCGAGAGTTATCTTTATTTCCGTTGTTATGTTTTAAGAATATTAATCGTTATGTAATAGGCACTCAGTGATGGAACTATTTAAAGATTTGTCGGCTTATGTGTGTGATTGATCTCTGGGCACACTTGACTTATTCTATTGTGAAAATGTTGTTCTAATATATCCCTATCTTTGTCATGATAAAGATGTCTACCCTTCGCCGATCAGCTCGTCTCAGTTTCAGTGAACGTGTTCCTCAGCAGCAGTTTGCCCCTCTTGAACCTCAAGCACCAATGGTGGAATCTCAGGAAGAACCAGAGGAGGAGATCCAGTAAATCTCCAGTAGCGAAGAGTACCCCGGGGAAGAAAGCCCCCATGCCCCAAGTGCCAACGTTAATTCCTCTACTCCTGATGTCATCGAAGAAGATCTGCCAGAAGAGCCAGAGTGGATCCGCACTAAGTATATCCGAGGACGAGCGCACAGCAGCTACGCTCACTCTCAGCTAGTGGACCTTGTGATAGAATGCCACCCAGGACCCGAGATTGCATCCATGTACACTTGCAAGGAATTCAAACACCCCCTCGCCAACACCTACTGGAAGGCGAAGATCTATATCTGTGGAAGTGCTGGTGGGCAAGCAGCTGAACGTGTGGATTATACCTTCTATAGCTGTGTTGCTCATCCTACCATGGAAGCAAGCATGAAGGACGCCGCGTTCTCTGCATATATGGACATCCACAACAAGTTCAGAGAAAGGATCGCCAACACCCGGCGCCGTTTCATCCCTCGCTTCGATGCGGAACAAGGTTGGATAATCACCGAACCTAACGGGGAAGGTGGCCCCGTCCTGAATGAGCTCGTCAACTTCGTTCAGAAGATGATGAGCATGTATGGTCATCTCCTAATAGAAGCAAGGGAGCTGCGCAAGGAGCTCAAGCGCAGTTACCAACAACAAGATGAGCTTCGTGAGGAGTTTGGGTTGCCTTTGAACTTCAAGAAGATCAAGAAGAATTAGGACTAGGAGTCCCTTTATAGTTTATTCGCTAGTTCGTGAGTCGTGTGTGCTAGTGTTCTTATAAGTGTTTAGTTGCTTGTGCTTTTGCTAGTGTGTGATTTGGTTCTTTGTAATGATTGTTGAGGTTGTGGGCTTGTCCGCAACACTCATAGCTTAGGTTGGGTTTTGAAAGATAATAAATAAAGTTGCGGTTTTCGTTAATCTGTCTTTTCAGACCTCCTTGTCTTGTTAATTTTGCTTAATTAATTCTGAACATTCTAAAATCACAAAAATTTAACTGGAAACAGTAGACTTCCTTATCTTTCCGTGGCCGTAAGAAGCACCTTCATATCTGTTCGGAGTTAAGAGAAACAATACCTGCAAGTTGATGTTTCTGCGCAGTTCGGTGTGCTGGACAGATCTGCTTAAATGCAATTTATGGTTAAGTTAATGTCAGAATCAGGAAAAGTCAGAATTACGAAAGTTGTAGATAATTTCTTTATCTTTCCAACCACGTAAGCTTTGCCTCTGTTTGAGTTCGGCAACTTCAGATATGACTGTTTTTCTAGACTGCTGTTGTGCTGAAAACCTAGAAAAGTTGCAGACTCATCTCATGTCAGGTTTTAAAAATCGTGCTTATGTTCCATGTGCCAGATGCCTCGCACTAGGACCAACTCCGGATCCAACACCAGTGACAACAACAACAACAACAACAACAACAATAACCAACACCCTCTACCTCCACCACCCGCGATGACCCTAGAACAGATGCAGGTTCAGATGATGCAGACAATGCAAGCTATGATGCAGTTCATGCAGAACCAACCCCATCAACCTGCTGGAGCTCCACCTGTCAACAAGCGGAGGGAATTTCTGCAAGGACACCCTCCTGTTTTTTCTCATGCCAGTGATCCGTTGGAGGCGGATGATTGGTTGCGTGCGGTGGAGAAGCAACTCAACATCGCACAGTGCAATGACCAGGAGAAAGTTTGTATGCTTCTGGTCAACTTCAAGGTGCAGCTCAGACCTGGTGGGAGACATATCAAGATGCTCGCCCCGGGAATGCTCCCGCTATCACCTGGGAGGAGTTTTCCTGGAATTTCAAGGCGTGCCACATTCCAGAGGGAATCATAGAGCTGAAGCAAGAAGAATTCAGGAACCTTCGGTTGGGATAGATGTCAGTTAGTGAGTACCATGACAAGTTCTCGTTGTTAGCTCGCTATGCTCCCAATGAAGTAAGGGATGATGTTGATAAGCAGCGTCTCTTCTTAAAGGGGATCTACTATGAACTCCGGTTGCAGCTGAAGGGTAATACATACCCGAATTTCCAATCCTTGGTGAACCATGCCATCGTCCTGGACAATGAACGCCGGGAGATGGACAAGAAGAGGAAGCTTAGGGGACAAGCTTCTGGGAGCAACACTCGCCAGCATCCCAACTATCCTCAGCAGGGTTACCAACAGAGGTACCAAGGCATATCCAACTTTGGGAACTGTAACTCGAACCAGCAACGTCCACCATTCCAGTAGCAGGGTGGTTACTCAGGACCTCGTCAAGGCTCATCCAGCAGTACCCCAGCAAAGACTAATGTTCCCAATACCCCCATCAAGTGTTTTGCTTGTGGTGAACCCAGACATCTCTCCTATAACTGCCCCAAGAAGCAAAACTCACCAAACCCTCCAAGTCAGAACAACAACAACCAGAGAGGAAGGTACCAGCCGCCCTCTCATAATAGGAGTGTGAACCATGTCTCTGCAGAAGCAGCTCAGGAAGCACCAGAAGTGATGATGGGTATGTTCCATGTCAACTCCATCACTGCTACTGTTCTTTTTTATTCTGGAGCATCACATTCTTTCATATCGCAAGCTTTTGTTAGAATGCATGGAATATCTTTGTTAGCAATGCAAAATCCTATAATCGTAAATTCGCCGGGTGGGGTTATGAGAACCGATTGTTTTTGTCCATCGGTTACTGTTACTCTAAGGGGGTAGACTTCAAAGCTCAGCTTACAGTTTTGAGGACCGCTGGGATCGATGTTATCTTGGGATTGGACTGGATGAGAAAGCAAGATGCAGTGATCAAGTGTGATAAGAAGATAGTTGAATTGTCTACACCTACAGGGGGCAGGATCAGTGTTGATGTGGTCATACAACCTCCACCGATAGCCGCCGTCAATCAGCTTGAGGAGAACGACAACCCAACAGATAGGGCTGTGGATGAATTTCCAGATGTGTTCCCGGAAGATTTGCTAGGTATGCCTCCCGATCGTGACATTGAATTTATAATCGAGTTATTACCTGGAACTGCACCTATAACTAAAAGACCATATAGGATGGGAATAAAAGAATTAGAAGAACTTAAGAAACAAATTAAAGAGTTGTCAGATAAAGGTTTTATTCGTCCTAGCTCTTCACCTTGGGGTGCACCAGTTATCTTTGTTGACAAGAAAGATGGCAGTCAGAGGATGTGTGTTGATTATCGGTCACTCAATGAGGTAACTAGCATGCTTGTGGTTCATGAAAGGCACCTTTGCCGAGTTGGTTATGGGGTATAGCTTGTGTGGGGACCGCTGCGGGTGGTACCATCAGGGTGTCCCATATACCCCTTTGCATTGGGTCTGTAGGGTCCGCTACATGCTAGAAAGGGCTGTTGAAAGACTTCATAGTGTTCCCTGCCCGCTCACCTTGGAAGTGTTTTGGGAGTTGCAAACCCGGGCATATGGGCAACACGGCTTGTGGGTAAAGTGCGTAACCTCTGCAGAGTGTAAATCTATCATGATAGCCGTGCTCACGGTCACGAGCGGCCTGGAAAACTCACAGTGTAGATGATCATGTTGTTTAATTATTAATATTGATTACTAATCTTATCATGTGGTTCTTAAATGGGTTATGCATAATTAAAGCTAAGTGTTGGTAAAACTTGACCAAGTTAAAAGCAACCGCAGTACAGACAGTGTCAGCCTTTGAGCTTCATAACCCTATGTTACTCTTGCTGAGTACTTTAAGTGCTCACTCTTGCTTTCTCAACCCCTTCAGATGGCTTTGAAGACTACCGTGAGGAGTACTAGGCTAGTGGTCAACCAGTCGGCGTTCCCTGTGAAGTGGAGCTTCGTCGCGAGAGTTATCTTTATTTCCGCTGTTATGTTTTAAGAATATTAATCGTTATGTAATAGGCACTCAGTGATGGTACTATTTAAAGATTTGTCGGCTTATGTGTGTGACTGATCTCTGGGCACACATGAGTTATTCGCATTCAATTTTATTCTTAAAATTGGGTGTGACAGAGAACAATTCTCAGGTTGCGGATCCAATCTGCATAGTTCGTTCCATTCAACTTATCTTTCTCAAGAATTGAACGCAAAGTAAATGGTTGATTGCTGGGAGCTATCTACAACAAAAGTAATGCAAAATACTAAGACAATCCGCATAGTTCGTTTCATTCAACTTATCTTTCTCAAGAATTGAACGCAAAGTAAATGGTTGATTGCTGGGAGCCATCTACAACAAAAGTAATGCAAAATACTAAGACAAAAGTATCCAAGACGGAGTAAAAATCATATTAAATTTTTAATAGAATCTACTCCCACTAAAATCAATATCCCTCTATTGAAACTTAGTGATTCAAGACCCGCAACTAACAAGTCTACTAGTGAGCTTTAGCATCACCTCTAGAAGACATGGTAGATCGGTAAGCAACTCCTTGCTAGTCGTATCACATATGACTCTTGTTGTTGGATGACATCTTCATGCTTGTGTTACCAACAACTAATGCTCCAAGGTCCCTAACCGTTAGGATAACCTTGTTCAAGTAATCAAACCTTCTGCTTGTAAGTGTCCGACACGAACCTGTCTAGTCAAGGAAAACCAGTGGCACCCTAATTTCATAGACCCGTCACCGATCATACAAGACACGTGACAGTGCAAGATTTGGAGGAGAATTACTACTTAAACATTGATGAGAGATCGTTCTACTTCACTACCGCTTATGTAGACAAAAACATTATCGCACGTGAACATAGAACATCGTAAAAACGACATAACACAGATTTGACTTGGTATAACCCATTATTCCTTTGGAGATCTCCATCTCCATCAATCTGTTCATCATGGTGATCGCCATCTCCATGATTGAAGTATGCCATCCTCCGTGATGAGTCCACCAAGACTATCTATCACTACCGTAAAATAGTGAAATAAAATTACATAGTCGTATGATCATCACAGATTGGCACGCAGGCCATTACATATGAATTGACAATATCTGTGGCTCCAGCCATATTGTCTTAATCATGACATGCAAGCCATGAAATAATTACATACATGCATCACATACACATAAGGGCTATACCAATCATGAATACCTGCAAAACAGAGTTAACCGATTCCGACGTCTAAACTTAAAACGCCGAAAACTCAATTTTCTGGGCCGAATTTTGCAAATCTAATTTTCGCCAAAACTGCCACGGGCTGTCGTTAACGAATGCGAAATTTTCCGGAGCACGATTTTCATGTAAGGTTTTTCTCGTTCCGAGGTCGTATGCAAAAGTTATGACCGTTTTACCGAACAACACTTTTATTGTAATTTTCCCTTCTGACGGCGGATCCAATCCGCTGCCGCCTCCGCATCTCATGCGCTTGAAACTTGACCTTGGTCCGATTCGATCAATCTTATTGATCTCCAACTCACCGTAATTGGGTTTACATGTATCACGTAACTCGGATGGCGGAATCCCGACCGGTACGAGTAGATCGTTACAATACCAACGTGGCAAGATCACGAACCATGATCAGAGATTGATCCAAAACCATGCATATCTCCATATGCACACACCCGAATGTATAACGAGGCAACTAACGGCTCCGATACCACTGTAGGGTTATGAGGTTGCTACGCTAGCCGGAAAACAAAAATTTTCTACCCCATAAACCAGGAACTAGTGCTAGTTATAGATCACGGGGTTACCACTAGATTCGGTAATTTACTTTGTATCTCATTATGACTTTATTCTACTTTATTATATTTCTACTTATTAAGTTCTTGGTTTATTCTAGTTGCCTCGACATAGTTATGATTAGCTATGATTATTGTTATATGATGGTAAAATGCCTAATTCAATTTTCGAGTGGGTTGGGTGGTATGTATTATGTAAGCGTGGTGCTTAGATATTATATGTACCTACGGATGTCTCCTGATGTGGTGTGTCGTGTGGTAGTTTGCGTAGGTGACTCTTATAGATGCATTGATTCCTTTGTAGTCCACCCTTCGCACATAGGCCTGGCAGTGCGTGGTCACGACGGAGGTGACAGTTGCATCTTAATAGCCTTCTGAGTCGATTATGCTGTAGATGAGATTATGTAGCTTAGGGTGTTCTTAGTTCCTTTTTATTTAGTGATTACTTAGGAGTCTTTTACTCTAGCCGAATCTCGAGTTGCCTGACTATATTATTAGTGTGTCTCTATTTTCTATCTCGAGAATACCATTTATCTTATACTTTTAACATCATATTTATTTATCTTGACATGACTTACCCCTGCTAAAGCATTATATAGGTTGGTCTATCATAGGTTTGCACATTTATAAATGAAGGAATGCATAGATATATATTCCTTTTCTATACCTATTTATTTAATTCCTGCAATTAGTTGAAAGTTTTCCTTTTGGCATAAACAAATCAACGATACTCGGAAATCTCACCGGGTGAAATGCTATAATAGGAGAATTATCTGTGTGCTTGCGGATATATTCTATAGAGTTATAGTAAGAACAGTCAAGTGTAGATTATTTTAGCATTTCTGACATCATGCTAGGGATGATAACTTAGTGTATAGTGATATTAAGAGTTGTCTCTAGCATTTTTGGCGTTGTTGCTAAGGATGGGGATTTATCTCTATTTTTAGTGCAACGCTAAGAAATGTCAACAATTTGCAACATCTTCTTCAAGTGTGGTGAACATCTGGGGTTAGCTAGTCATGTGTTGAGTGCAACCGCTATCAATTACCCAATGGCTCACACGGTTCTTGTAGTTCACCTACACACAAGCAACTTGAATTAGGCTTGTTGTTTGGGAACCCATACTTAACGGGGTCCCATAGCCTTGTCCACTAATGCCTTAGCCACCCAAAGCACTCTAGGCCTATTATTCCTTGGTGATATAATGTGCATCATGAGCAAAGGGCCTTGTGTGCTTAGGCATTGCTTGAGGTGGAGGTGTAGTGCACTCAAATGCTATATGTCCAACTTGACCACACTCGAAACACTTCCTTAGCTTAGGCTTCGGCTTCTCTTGATAGTTGTTCTTGTTATTGTAATATTGCTTTGCTTCCTTCTTGACTTTAGCCTTCATCACTTGATTCTCCTTGAATCCAATCCCCATCTTGTCATTCTTCATCACGGTGTTGATCAAGAGCTCACTTTGGAGGTTGTGGCCCTTGGTGAACTTCTCCATCCCAATAGCAAGCTTGTTCTTCTCAATTTTGAGTCTCTTGTTTTCTTCTCTCAAGATGCCAAGCATAAGTGATGCATCTTTTTCTTCTTCACTTTGTGGTTCAATGACAATTGGCTTGTTGGACTTGAGCTTTATGAGTTCTTTGAGCTTTTCATTGTCACCCTTCATCTTGAGATAATCATCATATTTATCAGCCTCAACCACCTTCTTTCCCTTGCACTTGACACTTTGCTCACAAGCATCATTATCAATTGAGTCATCACAAGAGGTAGCTCCATCAGACTTGACAATGGGGTTAGGATCATCATGTGTTATATCATCATCAAGCAATTCATTTGCTAGAACAATAGTATCATAGTTGTTTTCACTTGTGTGTACTCTTCTTTTAGCAAGTTATATCTAGTCATCAGCTCTTGGGATGACCTCTCTAACTTATCATGTTTCTCACTAAGTTCATTTAGAGAGGCTTTGAGCTCCTTACTGATAGATGTGAGAGACTTGTTCTCTAGTTTGAGCTCATTGCTAGCACTAGAAGCAAAATCAAGTTTAGCATGCAAGTCATCATTAGCTTCTTCTAGTGTGTCAATTTTAGCTCTAGACTTTATTATGATTTTTGTGTACTTGTTAAGCAATTTCACAAGCTCATCATAAGAAGGTGCCTCAAACTCATTGTCACTATGACTATCACTATCACTCCCCTCATCCTCACTTTGTACCTTCTGGTCAACCTTGGCCATAAGGCATAGGTGTGTAGAGTCCTATCTAAAGAACTTCTTCTTTCTAGAGTCAAACTTGACTCCATTCTTGTTGAGCTTCTTCAACATCTTGGTGGTCTTCTTCACCATGTGTACAATGTTGGAGTCATCATCATCATCACTTGAGCTCTCAAGCAAAACTTGAACTTTGCACTTCTCCTTGGTGGCTTTGAGAGACAAGTATTTCTCTTTCTTCTTGTTGGAGGAAGATGAGCCTTCATCCTTGAGGTTGATGTGCATGTACATCTCATGTGCACTGATCTTGCCCAACACATGAGTAGGAGTTGCATTTGAGAGATCGCCTTGGTGGAGATCCATCATGATGTGGCCATATTTGTCGATGGGTAGCACACATACAATCTTCCTCACCACATCGGATGGACACATTTGAGTGAGCCCAAAGCCATCCAACTCCTCTACAAGAACATTCAAGTGTGAATACATTTCATTAGCATTTTCATTTGAATGCATAGAGAAAGAGTTCATCTTAGCCATAACCAAGTGATAGCGCTCCTCATGTTCACTCTTTGTTCCTTCATAAAGTGCACAAATGGATGTCCACAACTCATGTGTGTCTTTGTAAGTCTGCACACGGTTGAACACATCCTTGAAAATGCCTCGAAAGATGATATTCCTTGCATTGGCATTATGCTTTTCATGGTAGATGTCCTTACCAAAGGGACTCACTCCCTCGGTGGTGGATCTAAGGACACCTACATCCACTATCTCTAGATAGGCCTCCATCCGCACTTTCTAATAAGGAAAGTCTTCCCCATCAAAGAAGGGTGGCGGTCCATCCCCTTGAGTCATCTTGATTTAGGCGGTTAAGCCCAATTTAGATCACAAGGCTCTAATACCAATTGAAAGGATCAAGATGCCCAAGAGGTGGCTGAATTGGGCTTATTTAAATTTCTAAAGCAAAAAATAAATCCTAAGCAAATGCCAGTTACCTCCTAGTGCCTACAAAGTGTGTCCTATCTAGAAAGCAAGTAGCAATTCAAGGAAAGCACTTAAACCCTATGCAATTCTACTTAAGCAACAAGAAACTAGTGCATAAAGTAACGCTTTAAAGTAATTGCAATAAGTAAAGAGGAAGGAGGAAGAAGGATGTTGACACGACGATGTTTTGCCGAGGTATCAAGGAGTCGACACTACTGAGAGTACCCATGTGTTTGGTTTTTAGTAATTGATGAAACCTACCTAAGTACTAACCTTGATCTCTAAGCCTGAATCATGAGATAGGTTGGTACATGCCACATGATGGAGCTAATCGATCAAAGTGTTGATGGCAAGAGCTCTAGCATGGTGGAGGAAAAGGAAAATGGTGTGAAGGCAAAGGTGATATAGGAACCATTTTCGGTTTTGTGATCAAGACACCATAGAGGGTGTGATCACATTTATGATAGATAGCCATACTATCAAGGAGGGAGCTCTCGTGAATGATTGCGGTTATCATGTGCCACTAGGTTCATTGCATTGCATAGAAAATCAATTGAACTAGTGAAACAACCAACTAATTCCATGTAAAATGTGAACTAAAAGCTAACACATGTGCACAAGTGTTGAGATCACTTAGTGTTAGCTCTTGGAAGCATGGAGAAGTTGGAGAAGTGTTTGGGCAGCTCAAAAGAGCTTCATACAGTGGTCCGGACGCTAGGGTATCTGTTGTCCGGACTAATGTGTGTGCGTCCGAAAGCATACCCTAGGTAGGCTCAGCTGAGAGGAGCAGTCCAGACGCTGTTGTTGGTCCGGACGCAGGGCTTCGGACGCGCGTCCGGAGTCATGACGGTCTCTGTTGTTTCTGGAAGGAGTCCGGACACAGGTGATTGTCCGGACAGAGGATCAGGACATGCGTCCAGAGGAGAAGAAGCGTTGAGGGAACTCTCGAGTGTTCTCGGGTGCTCGGGAAAATATTTCCGGACGCTGAGAACAGCGAGTCCGGAGCCTAGCTACAGTGGTGTCCGGAGCCACATGGCGAGCTGTGGTTGCGCGGGAATCTGACCGTTTGAATGACAGGCTGACCGGACGCATGCGGCTTTGTCCGGATGGCGCCGTGTGCGCATCCGGAGGTCGCGTCCGGAGGCCAAGACAGAGAGTTTGGCTCTCGGTTGATGGGGTGTCCGGACGCAGTCTATGGTCCGGACCTCCCACTATTGCTAGTGTCCGGAGGGCGCACAGGAAGTGTGTTGAGGGGGCTAAACGGCTAGTTTGTGAGTGTGGGCTATATAAGGTGGTATGGCCGGCCCTTGGGGTCTCTCTTGCACAATTTCATCACTCACACACTAGTGCTCATTTGTGAGAGCCTCCACCACTCATCTCATTGATACACTTGCTAATTTCATGAGAGATTGAGTGAACCAAGTGCATTGCTTGATTGATTGCATACTAGTGGCACTTGGTGATCGTCGTCATCGCGGGAGCTCTTGTTATTCTTGGATATTGCCATCTCCTAGATGGCTTGGTGCGACAAGGATCGTTGAGCGGAGGAAGGTGTTTGTCTCCGGCTCCGATAGGTGGATTGTGAGGGGTTCTTGAACCTTTCGCGCGGGAGTTCGCGAAAGGTATCTCTAGTGGATTGCGCGTATCTTGTGGATCCCTATCTTGTGTTGGTTTTGGCGTGTGATGCCAATTAGCGCGTGAACCTCCAAGTAGGTGAATCGCTACAACGAGGAGTAGCTTGTTGGCAAACAAGTGAAGCTCGGTAAAAAATATTGTGTCTTATTGTCTCTACCGAGGATTTCATCTTGTGATTGATTGGTTATCTGTTTTGTACTCTTCTCGCCGGTATAACCTTCCTATCTCTAGATTTGTTCTTACTTTCTTAAATTCTTGCAAAGTAGAGATTCTAGCTTGGTCTGTGTAGCTTAGTCTTGTAGCACTGTTGACGGTAATTATGAGCTATTTGATCACCATCAAAATACCGTCAACATCCTCATATTCGAAGGAATACAAGCATAACCTGAACATATTTTACCCAATAACTAGTTCCACATGTCCCTTGACTATTTGATGCAGGTAATGACAAATGGGGACTTTTAGGAGCTAGTTGGCCCACTTAGGGGGTCGCCCGACCACCCTGTAGGACCACTAAGCCTCCCAAGCCTCCATGATCCAAGCACACCCTCTAGAGTGAAGATCCACCATTGGATCTCCTTTGTGCTTCTTCTCAACGGCTCTAGATCAGAGCACGAGGATACATGGGCCCACAAACTATCTCGGAACAATACCAAACTTCGCCAATGTGACAATGACATGTGGCCATGCTCCACACGAAAGATGGCCAATACTTGGGATCTGCCGATCCCAAATATGGGCCCACAGGCCACCCACATGATCCATGTGCTATTAGGACAACTCCTGAGGGAAAGTGGCAGGTGTTGACGGTAATTAAGAGCTATTTTGTCACCATCAAAATACTGTCAACATTCTCATTCTCAAAGGAAAACAAACATAACCTGATCATATTATGCCAAATAACTGGTTCCACATGTCCCTTGACTATTTGATGCAGGTAATGACAAATGGGTTCTTCTGGGAGCCAGTGGGCCCACTTAGGCGGTGGCCGACCACCCTATGGACCCACCTGGCATCCTTAAGCCTCCATGATCTAGTACACCCTCAAGAATACTCCTTACCCTTGGATCCAAGTGTATTCACCTCTCAATGGTCCAGAGTCACAGCACAAGGATCCATGGGCCCACATCAAGGAGATTAACGTGACAACTCAACTCAGAACCAACATCCAAGGCATATGACAGGTGGGACCAGTGCCCAGGAGGCAGAGGTGGCCCACAGACCCCACAGGGGGTTCAGCCGAACACAAGGTGGGCCCAACCTGGCCACCACTTGGTCCCTGACCAGTGGGCCACCATCTAGAAGGTGCAGAGGGCCCACATGGCAGCAAGGTGGTTCGGCAAAACCACCATAAGGCAGTTTCACCTCCCCAACCGACTTACCCACTCCCCACATGATGGAAATCAACACCCTTGATCCTTAGGAGGTTCTGAAGTCGGTTAGATCAAACGGTGCTTGATGAAGGTGACGCGGATCGCTGACGTGGCACCATAGTAGCCCCTACTTCACCTCTAGCTATAAATAGATCCATGTCGGGAATCTTCTCCGGAGTTCCTCAGTGGATGCAAGTCTCTTGTAAGTTTAGCACTTGTAAGTGACTTCTTCTGAATTCTTTATAGTAGTCAGTGTTCTAAATCTGGTTTAGCTGTTATACAACTCTTCACGCTTGATCATCGCTTTGCTCTGAGTAAAGTGCTTTAATCTTAGGCCAAGGTTAAAGTAGTAAGATTAGTGTAGATGTGATGACTAAGCTTAATCTTGCCTTTGTAAACCGCTTATCACATGGATTGTTTGTGGATGCTAGTAGAAAGTGACAGCTCTATCTAGTCTTTGTATTCCACCACGTGTGTAAGATAAGTTCTTAAAAGGTAAGGCTTCAATACAACTTGACGACGCGGTCCGGTTAGAGTTTTGCCCTCTTTCTGATCGATCTCGTCGCCTCCTGCAAGAGAAGGGCCGATAAGGCTAGTATAACGAGCTATCCCTTGTTAGACATCTGTGCTATCTTGAACCTCTCAACCCAGTTATCATAATCTCCCTTGATCCATCATAGGACATATCTTTAATCCTAGTTAGATCACTATCATTCCCTGAGGAAAATATGATACTTGGAATACTCCCGGTGAAGTGCTACATCGGTATAATCTGTGCGCTTGCGGATCTATCCAATAGTCATAAGAAATACCAACAAGCATTTCTGGCGCCATTGTCGGGGAACAATAGCTTTTAACTAGGACCCTTTGGTCCTATTTTATCTTTTGTTTGAATTCATCTTTTCACTCCACATACACAAATGGATCAAACCCCGCTTATCGAATATGGTGCTCCAACGGGCGCTAGCTTGGAGCCACCTAAATCATCTCAGGCCGTTCTGGCCGTTCGTTATGAGCTTCGCCCGAGTCTCATAGCGATGGTTCAGGAAAACCCATTTTCTGGGGACGAAGACGAAAATCCCTATACTCATATACATGACTTTGAACAAGTTTGTTCATGTGTCCATATCCACGGGATGAGGCCAGGTACCCTTAAGTGGAAGCTATTTCCATTCTCCTTAATGGGAATAGCCAAACGTTGGTACGTTCGCCACGTAGATGACGCAAAAGGAGATTGGGAAAAATTGATGCCTAAGTTTTGTCTGGCATTCTTTTCTATCCCTTGCGTCATTCGTCTTCGAAAAGAGATCATCAATTTCTCGCAAAAAGAGAAAGAATCTCTAGGTGATGCATGGGCCCGTCTGACAGATCAAGCATCTTCAGGCCCTGATCTCGCTATAACCGAGCCTACAATGTTACAACATTTTTATGGCGGTCTTAGCAGAGATTCTGCGAAACTCCTTGACATATCTGCCGGGGGAGCCTTCCTGTGTTTACCCGTTAGTACAGGGAAGAGTCTTCTCACAAAGATTCTTGCTAACACCCCTATACTAACGTTTATTATGAAGGACCCGCGGAAGAACAAAAACCAGCCCCCAGAATAGAAACAACATCGATAGCCGAAACTTTTCCCTCTACACCTCAAAATCTTGCTATCGAACCTGAACCACCAAGGGAAGAAGAAATTCATCCCTTGGAATTCCCCCTTGATATCGAGGCTAATTTATTTTCTGATTTTGGAAATACCTCGAATCAATCTGTGCAAAAGAAGTCTTCTGTTCGAAAAGCTCCGAATCGCCACATCCCTAGTCTCATTGAAGAAGCATACCTTCAGGAGACGGTTCAAGAGCTGGCATCTGTCATGAGCAATGAGTGGTTAGAAGAGGTCGAATCTTCATCCGAACCAATTCGAATTCTTTCCTCCTCTACCACCATTCCTTGTCAGATCGAGAGAGCCAAGTTAGACTCTCTTTACGATTCTGCCGTAGGAGTTAACATTATGTCTAAATCATTAGCTAAAGCGCTCCTAGGCAATATAAAACTAACTCCAACCAACAAGTTCTTGAAGCTTTCTTCAGGACAATTGATTGAGAGTTGTGGGATCGCATAGACCATTCCTACGCTAATTAACAAAGTCAATATCCTATTAAATTACTTCATATTTGATATAGAGGAATTCGACTTGTTAATTGGACATCCACTCATGAGATTCCTTGATGGATCTCTTGATGGAAGTCTCAAGGGTCATCTTGGGAGTAGCATCAAACTCTCGATTCTACTCACAAATACCATGAACACCATGACGGAATCACTCCCAGAATCTGACCCCATAGAGGAAGTGATGGTTGCATCTCTTCTAGAATCATCTCATCCTGATCTAGAAGAAGCCGAAGATTTCATCCAGGAAGAAGACGATCTAGACGAACCCTTAGATCTAGAGAAATCCGAAACTCTTGCACGCAGGGATCATCTACCCCGTTCCTCATAGTGAGTGGGTTAGCCCTGTGCAAGTTATGCCTAAGAAGGGAGGTATGACGGTCGTTCGAAATGATAAAAATGAGTTGATTCCTCAACGAACCGTCACGGGTTGGAGAATGTGTATAGATTACCGGAGACTTAACAAGGCTACAAAGAAAGATCATTTCCCACTACCCTTCATCGATGAGATGTTGGAGCGGCTTGCAAAACATTCTTTCTTTTGTTTCCTTGATGGTTATTCGAGATATCATCAAATACCAATCCACCCTGACGATCAAAGTAAGACCACTTTCACATGCCCCTATGGAACATATGCATATAGGCGAATGTCTTTTGGCCTATGCAATGCTCCTGCTTCTTTCCAAAGGTGAATGAAGTCCATTTTCTCCGATATGATCGAAGAAATCATGGAAGTTTTCATGGACGACTTCTCCATCTATGGAAAAACTTTCGATGATTGCCTTGAGAATCTGGATAGAGTCTTACAGAGATGTGAAGAAAAACACTTAGTCCTGAACTGGGAGAAATTCCACTTCATGGTTTGTGAAGTCATAGTGCTAGGACATAGAGTGTCCGAACGTGGGATAGAAGTGGATAGAGCTAAGATCGAAGTCATATAGCAGCTTCCACCTCCCACGAATGTCAAGGGAATCCGTAGCTTCCTTGGTCATGCTGGCTTTTATAGACGGTTCATACAATACTTCTCTCAAATTGCCCATCCGTTAACAAGCCTGCTAGCCAAAGATGCACCCTTTGACTTCAATGATGAATGCTTAGATTCTTTCTATATCCTCAAGAAAGCACTCATCTCAGCTCCAATCATCCAACCCCTTGATTGGAAGCTCCCCTTCGAAATAATGTGTGATGCTAGTGATTATGTTGTCGGTGCGGTATTAGGCCAAACCAAAGATAAGAAGCATCATGCTATTGCGTATGCTAGCAAGACCTTAACAGGGCCACAGCTAAATTATGCAACAACTGAAAAAGAGTTGTTGGGCGTGGTTTAGATCTTACTTTTTTTTGACGCGAAATACCATGGGGGAGTTCCCCATGGTTTCAAAAAATCTTTTATAAAAAACAAAAACAAGAGGACAGAAATACTTACAAAACAAGGGAGGGGGAGGAGGGAGGAGGGCAGGGGGGCTAGGCGAAACATGCCTAGAGAGAAAAGAGGACAATACTACCAGACTACAAGGCACCAAGGCTCAAAAGAAAAATTACAAGGCATCAAGCCAGAGCAGAACAACAGCACTATCAACTTCTTTTAATCTACAAGACTGAAGAGTAGCTTCCTCCTTGAAGTTGTGGAGCCAACTAGCAAAACTAGCATGAACCCCACCGAAGATAAGCCTGTTCCTCACCTTCCATAATTCCCATGCAGCCAGTAGAAAGATCTCCATGAAAAATATCATGGAAGACCTATGTTTGGTTCTCTGTATCCTGTTAGTTATGCTGTTGTCCTGAACCCATCTGATGTCAATCTTTTCCCAACACTGTTTTGCAAAAGAGCAGTCAAAAAATAGGTGATTGATTGTTTCGACACAGCCATCTGCACAAAGGACACAAAGAATGTTTGGTTGCACATTGAAGCTCCTTCTAACAAGCAGGTCCTTGGTGTTGAGTATATCAAGCAAAATTAACCAAGCAAAAAACTTCACCCTCGGGGTGGCCTTGCATTTCCACACCCAGCTGAAGAAACTAGACACCAGTTGGTCCTCGAAAGCCAACTTGTATAATCTGGATGCCTTGTAAGTGATACCCCAATTAAAAGTTCTCTGATCCATACTATTAGAAAGAGAGAAACTCTGAATAATATCTCCAAGTTGTTCCAACTACAGCAAAGCTTGGTAGGAGCAAAAGTTATTGTCTATACAGATCATGCTGCTCTTAAGTATTTTCTCACTAAGAAAGATGCTAAACCACGTTTAATAAGATGGATCTTGCTACTCCAAGAATTTGATCTTGAAATAAAAGATAAAAAGGGAGTAGAAAATTATGTTGCCGATCATTTGTCTAGAATGCAATTCAAAGAAGCACATAATTTGCCCATCGACGATTTTCTCAGAGATGACACACTCCTCAAGGTGACGGACTCCAACCCCTGGTATGCAAATATAGTCAACTTTATGGTTGCAGGCCATGTACCACCAGGGGAAGATATGAAGAAACTAGTTCAAGAGAGTCGAGTACATCTCTGGGATGAGCCATACCTCTATAGAGTATGCAATGATGGATTGTTAAGAAGATGCGTACCTATGGAGGAGGCAATCAAGATCATGGAAAGATGCCATGGAGCAAAGTACGGAGGTCACTATGGAGCATTCATAACTCATGCTAAGATTTGGCAGAGTGGGTTCTTCTGGCCAACCATATATAAAGATACTCATGACTATGTCAGAAAATGTGCACGGTGCCAGAAGCACGGAAACATCAACGCCCGAGAGCCATGTCACTCACCAACAACTTACAAGTCGAACTCTTTGATGTATGGGGCATCGACTACATGGGGCCCTTTCCTCCATCGAAAGGGTATGAATATATCTTAGTAGCGGTGGACTACGTGTCCAAATGGGTAGAAGCATTACCCTACCGGAAAGCTGATGCAGCCAATTCAAAGAGAATGTTCCATGAAGTGATATTCCCCAGATTTAGAACCCCAAAGTTAGTCATAAGTGACGGGGGATCTCACTTCATTGACAAAGGCTTCCGCCAGTTCCTCACCAATCAAGGAATCCGACACAATGTTGCAACTCCATACCATCCTCAAACACAGTGGTCAAGCAGAAACATCCAACAAACAAATCAAGAACATTCTGCAAAAGACTATAGAAGAGATGGGTACGACTTGGAATCACAAGCTACCAGAGGCATTCTGGGCATATAGGACCGCATACAAGACCCCAATTGGTATGACACCATACCAACTTGTATATGGGAAGACATGTCACTTGCCTGTGGAATTAGAGTTCAAAGCACATTGGGCAATCAAAAATGGAACATGGATCTGCTAGTTGCTGGAAAATTCAGGAAGATGCAAATCTCTAAATTGGAATAATGGAGTGAGAAAGCATACCATAATGCCATAATATACAAGGAGAGAACCAAGAAATGGCATGACAAGAGGATCAAAGTCAAGGAATTCAACCTAGGAGACAAAGTCTTGCTTTTCAACTCAAGATTCAAGATCTTCGGTCACGGAAAACTGAAAAGCAAATGGGAAGGGCCATACCTCGTCGTCAACGCCGCGACTCATGGAGCAATCACACTCCAGGACGATGACGACAAAATCTTCAAGGTAAATGGCCAACGTCTTAAAGTTTTCTATGAGCATGAAATTTCTAAACAAGAAATTGATATGATAGATTTCGTTCTTAATCCCAATTAGAACTAAAATCTACATGTTTTAACTTTTTTTGTTCAAATTTCGAAAAAACCCTTAGAAATGGCCTAGACTTAGCCTTGACTCCCCCCTCGTGAAAGGTCGGCCCATTTGGCCACTTTAGTGGATCAGCCGAACCTATGTTTGGGCCAAACAGCCTGAAACTTCACGAGCCGACTCACCTGACCCAAACAAGTTCGAAACCTGGCGCTCTTGTTCAAAAAGTTTCAAAAAGCATTCGGCCGAACGTGGTTCAAAGTCGTTCAAACGTCCAGTCATGTAGGAGCGTCGGGCCAACGCTCCCCTTCGGTTTTCATCGCGATCCGAGCAAAAAAGAAGGCCCTGAACGTTGTTTCTTCTCATCTTAACACCCCTCCTTCTTCTTCCACCTTCCACCTTGCTTTCTTTCACAACCAGCAGCACCACCATCACCCTTTGCAATCCTCCACACCTCCTTGATCACCCCCATGGTTCCACCATGCAATAATGGCAAGTTGCCACTCGTTCCTAGCAATGAAAGTCCTTCCAAGACTCGATACCTCATCAACTCCGATGCCATGATCATCGAGCTCCTCGATGTGGCACCTCTAGCCATGGAACCACCGCTCGCACTGCCAACCACTCCTCTAGGGGGTCAGCCGACCGGGCAGTGGAGCTCGAAGTGGATGTGGACCATCGCTCGGTCGATGTCTCCGCGCCGCAACCTCAACAAGCCCGCTACGCGACCGGTGACGCCCAAAAGGCCAACAACCGATCAAATTGGGCTGAAGAAGACACCCACCTCCTCCACCGACGGCAACACGAGTACGGGTTACACCCACTCGTACCCGCCATCAACACCGCTAGGGATGCGGATTCAGAAGGCTCAAGGAGGACCAGGGAGAGGCAAGGTGCTCATCCCTCCTCTCACCTCTGAGGAGAGGAGGGGGGTGCGCAGATCGCTTGAGACAGAGGAGTCTCACAAGTCCGTCCGATGGACTAGCAAGATGCCATCCATCTCCGGCCCTCCAGGACAGTTCGAGGACGAAGATGAAGAGAGTGATATGGAGAAACTGCTCCGCGTAGTGGCTAGGCTTAGAGAAAATAATACTAAATTAGCAGAGCGTGCAATAGAGGAGAGGATGACACGTCTTGATCTAGAGGATAATTTCAAGGATATTCGCATTAGCACCAATGCGAAGATCAAACGTCTTGCCCAAGCCATCGAGAGAGAGGATCTCTTTGACCCTCCATCTCCATATATCACTAGTCCACAAATAAAATAGGCACTTAGGTTTATTTTCCAATTATTTTTGTTCATTTCCCTTTCATCAATGTAATGTATGCCTACAAAAGTTTGAATTGAATGAAAATGTTTGGTTCTGTTGGTATTTTGCCCAGCAGAACCCCTGCATTTGATATCTTCTCTGTCACTGAATTCAGCATGCTCCGAAACAAGTATGGTGGAGGTCGGTCGACACTCCAACTTGTCAAAACACAAAAAGGATCACTGAATCATGCTGAGCACATCCATGACACGTACCAGAAAAAAATTGGACCAAAATGGCAACTTTTGTGGTTCGGCCGAACCAAGTTGGAGGCCAAAATTCAGAAAGTTCAGAGTACATCAACATTCAGAAGTAAAGGATCCAAATGCAGAGTTCGAAGTGGCCAAATGACTCCAAAGACGTTCGGCCAAACGTGCTTCTAGGGCCTGGACCCACCAGCTAGCATCCTTTGATTTTCAAACATCAAATCTGACTGGTTTGCCACGTCTCTCTCCTTTTTTCTGTACTTTTTCATTTGTTTATTCACCTTTCCCTTCAAGAATAAAAATGAAATAAAAATAATTTCTTCATGAAACTTATCACTTAGTTTAAATTCCCTTTTAATATTGAATAAAACAAGAAGATCGCATCCAAAAATTAAATTTTGAAAAGTGACATGATCTATGACATTTAAAGGGCAAAAGCGTCATAAAGACAAATTCTTGCTTTTTTGCTTATACTAGTGGGAAGAACACTTTGATAGGAAGATCATATGGACTAAGTTGTTGATTAATGGGATATAGTCTCGGCTCATGATTCATACCTTTTCTACTTAAAGTTCTTGGAGATTAATTTTTGAAAATGTCATAAAACCATAATGCGACTACTCCTCTATAGTGAGAAAATCCTACCAAAGCCATAAACATTTATGCAAGTTCAAAACCTTCCTAAAATTCTTCTTGTATTTGCTTTGAGTTTTGTCAAACCTCGTGACCCTTGTTGAGAATTATGTCATAGTTCAAAGATCAAGATCACACACACGCCACATATTTCTGCTACTTCTACACTGGAAGTACACAAAAACATGCCTGTCCATCCACATGATCCATGATCATCCAATAAATGTTATGATCTCTTTCTATATTCTTCAAAAAGAGTTATGGCTATCATAAATGAAAAATGATGATGAGCAAAGCTCTTCAATTCAAAAAAAAACTCTTATCATGATAACCATATTTCAAGTAATCTTAAAGATAGAGAGATCATATACATAGCTAAGGAGTACATGTTAGACCAATACTTTTGTCCACACACATGGACATTTTGATCTAGGATTATGACATTCTTCTCCTTGGATCCTTGTTTTGACTTTACAATATAAGTGACGCAAGTTTGCTACATTGATCATCCCTACCTAAACTCCACATAAACCTTTAGAAGTAGGAAGATACAAAGAAGGCAAACTCTTTAGCCTTGGTAAGGAATCATACACCTTGAGTGACTTAGAGTGCTATAAGAGGAGTAAAATGACTTATGAGATTTCTTTTGAAAAATTTATCAAAAACTCCAAGTACTAAAATATGATTTGGGAAGATGACTTTGCCTTGAAGATCTGTTCCATTTCTCAACCTCTCAAGGATATATGTTAGCCAATAACACATATCCCATTGGTATGACAAAATGTCTTGAATGAATCTATATGCTTGCTTTATACTTTGAATAACATGATCTTGTTAGCTTTTAACCTTTACTCAAAGACGAGCAAAGAGGTAAGTATGGGGGATCTTGTTGACGGTAATTAAGAGCTATTTTGTCACCATCAAAATACCGTCAACATCCTCATTCTCAACGGAAAACAAACATAACCTGATCATATTATGCCAAAAAATTAGTTCCACATGTCCCTTGACTATTTGATGCAGGTAATGACAAATGGGGTCTTTTGGGAGCCAGTGGGCCCACATAGGGGGTCGGCCGACCACCCTATGGACCCACCTAGCATCCTTAAGCCCCCATGATCCATGTAACACCCTCAAGAATACTCCTTACCCTTGGATCCAAGTGTATTCACCTCTCAATGGTCTAGATTCACAGCACAAGGATCCATGGGCCCACATCAAGGAGATTAACGTGAGAACTCAACTCAGAACCAACATCCAAGGCATATCACAGGTGGGAGCAGTGCCCACAGACCCCACAGGGGGTTTGGCCGAACACAAGGTGGGCCCAACCTAGCCACCACTTGGTCCCTGACTAGTGGGCCACCATCTAGAAGGTGCAGAGGGCCCACATGGCAGCAAGTTGGGGTTCGGTCGAACCACCATAAGGCGGTTTCACCTCCCCAACCGACTTACCCACTCCCCACATGATGGAAATCAATAACCTTGATCCTTAGGCACTTCTGAAGTCGGTTGGATCCAATGGTGCTTGATGAAGGTGACGCGGATCGCTAACGTGACACCGGAGTAGCCCCTACTCCAACTCTAGCTATAAATAGATCCCTAGAGATCCCTAATCATTTCATGCCTCATTGGAGAAACTACTCTGTAGCCTCTTAGCGAAGCTCTTCAGTAGTGTTATGCTAGTTGGAGGAGAGTGAGGAGCCTTCTGGAGAAAGCCCCGGGTCTGTCGGGAATCTTCTCCGAAGTTCTTCCTCGGCGGATGCGAGTCTCTTGTAAGTTTAGTACTTGTAAGTGACTTCTTCCGAGTTATTTATAGTAGTCAGTGTTCTAAATCTGGTTTAGCTGTTATACAACTCTTCACGCTTGATCATCACTTTGCTCTGAGTAAAGTTCTTTAATCTTAGGCCAAGGTTAAAGTAGTAAGATTAGTGTAGACGTGGTGTCTAAGCTTAATCTTGCCTTTGTAAACCGCTTATCGCATGGATTGTTTGTCGATGCTAGTAGAAAGTGACAACTCTATCTAGTCTTTGTATTCCATCACGTGTGTAAGATAAGTTCTTAAAAAGTAAGGCTTCAATACAACTTGACGGCGCGGTCCGGTTAGAGTTTTGCCCTCTTTCTGACCTATCACGTCGCCTCCTGCAAGAGAAGGGCCGATAAGGCCAGTATAACCTGCTATCCCTTGTTAGACATTTGTGCTATCTTGAACCTCTCAACCCAGTTATCATAATCTCCCTTGATCCATCATAGGACATATCTTTAATCCTAGTTAGATCACTATCGTTCCCTAAGGAAAATACGATACCTGGAATACTCCCGGTGAAGTGTTACATCGGTATAATCTGTGCGCTTGCGGATCTATCCAATAGTGATAAGAAATACCAACAGCAGGGCCCACCTGTCTTTGTGGATCGGCCGATCCAGGCCAGGTGCCCAAAAGGTGCACCGACCTCCCCATCGACTCCCTGCATGCCTCCATGCATCCACTTGATCTCCCCCATTGATCTAAGTCGGTTGTAATGACGGTTTGATCCTACGGTAGATGATGGAAGTGATGCGGATCGCTGACGTGGCACTAGGCTCTCCCTCTAGCTATAAATAGACCCCTAGAGCTCCCTATTCATTTCATGCCTCATTGGAGAAACTACTCCTTAGTATCCTAGCGGAGCTCTGTAGTAGTGCTATGCTAGTTGGAGGAGAGTGAGGAACACCTGGAGGAGAGCCAGGCCTGTCTGGCATCTTCTCCGAGTTGTACCTCAGAAGATGCGATTCTCTTGTAAGTTCAGCACTTGTAAGTGATACATCCGAGTTCTTTATAGTATTTGATATTCTACTTCTGGCATAGCTGGTATACATCTTTTCGCGCTTGTTCATCGCTTTACTTTAAGTAGAGTGCTTTAGTCCTTAGCTAGGGTTAAAGTAGTAAGAAAAGTGTAGACGTGGTGTCTATACTAGATCTTACCTTTGTAAACCGCTTATCGCACGGATTGTTTGTGGATGCTAGTAGAAGGTGATAGCTCTATCTAGTCTTCGTATTCCACTACGTGTGTAAGATAAGTTCTTAAAAGGTAGGGCCTCAATACAACATGATGGCGCGGTCCGGTTAGAGTTTTGCCCTCTTTCTGATCTATCTCATCGTCTCCTACAAGAGAAGGGCTGATAAGGCCACTATAACCAGCTATACCTTGTTAGATATCTTTGCTATATCGAACCTCTCAACCCAGTTATCTTAATCTCCCTTGATCCATCATAGGACATATCTATAATCCTAGTTAGATCTCTTATCGTTCCCTGAGGAAAATATGATACCTGGAATACTCCAGTGAAGTGCTACAATGGTATAATTTGTGCGCTTGTGGATTTATCCAATAGTCATAAGAAATACCAACAAGCATTTCCGGTGCCGTTGCCAGGGAACGGTAGCTGTTTTAACTAGAACCCTTTGGTCCTATTATCCTTGTTTGATTTAAACCTTTCCTTCCACATACACACCTATGGATCAAACACCTCTTTTTGAGTATGGTGCTCCAACGGGCACTAGGTTGGAGCCACCTAGTTCATCTCATGCCATATTGGACATTCCTTATGAGCTTCGCCCAAGCCTTATAAGGATGGTTTCAAAACAAACCTTTTTTTGGGGATGAAGACGAAAATCCCTACACTCATCTACGTGACTTTGAACAATTGTGTTCATGTGTCCACATCCATGGGATGAGGGGAGGTACCCTTAAGTGGAATCTATATCCGTTTTCTTTGATGGGAATAGCCAAACAATGGTACCCGCGCCACATAGATGACGCAAACGGACAATGGGAAAAGTTACAATCCAAATTCTGCCTAGCTTTCTTCCCCACCTCTCGAGTTGTTCGTCTTCGAAAAGATGTCATCAACTTCTCACAAAAGGAGAAAGAACCTCTTGGTGAGGATGGGCCGTCTCTTAGATCTAGCCTCATCTGGCCCTGATCTTGCTATAACCGAGCCAACATTGTTGCAACACTTTTATGGCGGTCTTAGGAAAGATTCTGCACAAATTCTTGACATGACTTCTAGGGGAGCCTTCCTATGTTTACCCATTAGTGAAGGGAAGAGTCTTCTCATGAAGATTCTTGAAAACACCCCCTACATTAACGTTTATAATGAAGGACCCATAGAAGGAGAAAACCCATTCCCTAGAAAAGAAATCTCGATAGCCGAATCACCACCACTCCCATCCAAAGATTCTGCCATCGATCCTTTACCACAAATACCAAAAATCTCGAAGGAAGAAGAAATTCAACATCTAAACCATTCCTTCGAGTTCGAGGCTAACCTTTCATATGATCTTGCTGGTTTTGGGAATGCCCAAAATGATCCTTTCCTAAAGAGACCTTCTAAGAAACATCTTTCTAGGCCTCTCATGAAGGGATCTCTTCAAAAACCTCCCAAATCAACATCATCCTGTGCCTCGACTTCGCGCATGGCACATCAGGAAAAGTCTAGGATCCCTCATAAAGAAATGACGAGTGAGCTTATAGAAGGAGAACTAAAGTGTTTAGAAGCCAAATCTATCCTCTCCTTCTCTATGCCCACATTTGACTTATCTTACGAACCCATCCTTGATCCTGATGATCCCCCATGTGTTCCTTCATTCAAGTCTTATGATGAACCACTTAATCACTTTGGAAATTCATTAAGACACCCAAGGCATGGAAGCCATGAGGGCCATAAATCTGACCAAGAGGAGCATAATCAACGGTTAGAGCCTTTGTCTACCGTTGTAAGTCAAGAATGGTTGGATGAGGCCAAATCCTCAAAGGAAGTCACTAAAATGCCCACACATGTGAGGATAATATCATGTGAAGTGTTGGGCATTGATGGTGAAATTTGCTACGATCCTAGCCTCCGGATCAACATTATTCCTCATTTCCATGTTCCAATAGCATCAAAGGATCATCTATCCCAATCACAAAAACACCTTAGACTCCCCAATGGTCAAGTCCTTGATTATTTAGGAATTCTTCATGATGCTCTTGTGGTGGTTGATGATCTCAAGATCTTCCTAGATTTCCATATCTTTGACCTTTCTGGACTTTCCTTTCATCTCACCTTTATCGGAAGGCCAATCATGAGAATCTTGGAGAACACAATAGGAAATGAGAAGCTTGATCATAGAATAGGTGAAGATTATCTACCCGTTTGGTCTTCCCGACCTCTCATCAAAGGGTTAGAATCCAAACCAGTTCTTGATCCAAGGGGTGAGCTAATGTCAATCTCGCCAACAGCCATGACCCATTCAAGCCTTGATGATGACTTGAAATATCATGAGAAAGAAAGTGCTCACCCACTCCTTGAAAGGGAAAATGATGTCAATGATCATGGAAGTTATTCCCTGATCTTCCAATCAAATCCATGCTCAAATGAGAAATTCCCCAAATCAATCCTTCCCTCTACCATCACTACACACATGATCTACAGCCCCTTCATCCTTCTTGTTTCTAAAATCTTTGCAAGATTGGTTGTAGATGTGTTTGTCTACCATAAATTTTGCAGATCTCGTAGTGGTTTTGGTCTTGAGGATAGGACCGCAAATGTTGGAATTGAAGGGGAAACCGCTTCACCAACTTGAGTTGCAACTTGAAGGTTTCCCAAAGACAAGCTTGTGTCTTAAAATTAAGCACTTTCGGGAGCTAACCCAAGTCTTCTTCTTTTCGATTAAAGTTTTCTTAAAAAATATGAAACAAAATAAAAATATTTTTAGTTTCCAAAATTCTGAAATAAATAAAATGACTTTGTCAAATGAAATTAAGGGAATATTTGTGAAAGTGTTCCTTCGGGTATTTTTGTCACTAACCTCATGTCATACTTCATTCTTAATTTTGTTTGGTTGTCTCTACCTTGCTTTCTCTTTATACCTTGCTCATCTTGCTAAGTCATAAAAATAAAAAAATAAAAATAAAATACAAATGCTCATTTCGTTCACCATCCATGATCTTGTCTCCTTTTTGAATCTCTTGATGCCTTCATGCTTCCTAGTTCTGTTATGAGTTTTCTTTGGTTTGGGAGTAGTGTACATACTCCTATAAGCTCTTTCAATTAATCATGGTGCTTAGGTTAAATAGCCTTCCTTAATCAAATTAGACATGGTGTCAAGTTTGATTAATGAACTTAAAGTAAACTTGTATGGAATTTGGTTGTGCTCTTGGGCTAACCAATGCATGATAACATCAAAATTTTGGTGGTTAAGTCATGAAATCTTTCATAGAGACAAATCAAGGGTTGAGGTAGTAATGAAATAATCTTGCTCATCTTTGCCTCAACCTTGCTTAACTTTTAAAGAATTGGTGAACAATGAAGGAGCATCTCTTTCTATTATAAAATGTTAAAAACAACTTTTCTATCGCATAGAAGATGTCCTCTGTTTCTATGACAATAATGCCCCTGCTTCGAATCATATGTGAATTCCTTCGGGTATGTGTTGTCCACTAATCTTTCGCAGGAGAGAAGCAATGAATGGAGAAAATGATCTAAGTACAACGCGACAATTCACAGAAGAAAGACCATTCGTCATCATTAATGTCATGACACATGGAATCATCACGCCTCAAGATTATGGCTACAACACCTTTAAAGGTAAATGATCACTGTCTTAAAAGTTTTCATGAACATGAATCACCTGAGCATGAAATTAACATGGTAGATTTTGTCCTTAATCCAAATTAGAACTAAAATCTATATGTTTTAGATTTTTTGTTCAAATTTCAAGAATGACCTTGGAATTAGCCTAGACACAACCTTGAGTACCCACACGAAAAACTTCAGCCCATTTGGCCTCTAAAGGCGGTCGGCCGACCACACGTTTGAGCCAATCGGCCCAAAACTTCACACCCTACCTAACCTGACCCGTGGGACCTCCAATCCAGGCGCGGTCGAGCCAAACCTTCCAAAAAACGGTCGGCCGATCGGGGTTCTTGCCCCTCAGCCTTGCACGTTGCTCCTAAGCATTGGACCAACACTCCTATCATGTTTCCGGCACAATCCAAGTGAAACTAGAGGTGAACGACATTGGTTTCTCTCTTCTTAATCTCTCTCTCTTCTTATTCCTCTTCTTCCCTTGTTCTTCTTCACCACCAGTCGAAATTCCATCTCTTCTTGCTTCCATTCTCACCTTCCTTGATCTCACCATGGTTCCATCAAGAAGAAGATCAAAAGAGCGATATGGAAAAGTTTCTACGTGTTGTTGTCAAAGATAGCTTTAATGATCTTCGCATTATCACTAATGCAAAGCTCAAGCACTTATCCACAGCCACTGAGAGAAAGGATCTCCTTGCCCCTCCTTCTCCTGAGCCATCCTCTAGAGCCATCGGCACAACCTGCCTCATGGCCCTAGTAGAAGAGAGCATGAAGAGATGCTTGTCATCCCTTATGCTAAGGCCATAAGACTTTCTCTCTCCACCTTCACCCTTGGCACTTAGGCTTGTTAGTATATCACTCATGAATCAACGAACTTATGCCTAAGCTGTCAATAACAAATGAAACTCTTGGTTCTGCTGGTATCTTACCCCAACAGAACACATGCATTTGATCTGTCTCTGTCATGTGTCATAGTATGCGTTGAAACAAGTATGGGGGGGTCGGTCGACACTCCAACAGGTCAAAACACTAGAATGACCACTGAATCATGTTGTACACATCCATGACACGTTCCACAAAAAGTTGGACCGAAACGGCCACTTTTGTGGATCGGCCGATCCACTTTGGAGGCCAAAATTCAGAAAAGACAGAGCAAAGCAATATTCAGAGGTAAGAGATCTGAATGCAGAGTTCGAAGTGGCCAAACGGGCCTAGGGGGCGGTCGGCCGACCGTGCCTATAGGCCCCGGGCCCACCAGCCAGCATCCAATCAACTTCAAACATCTACTCTGACTGGTTTGCCACATCTCTCCCCTTTTCCTATATGCTTTTCATTTGTTTACTCAGCCAATACTTGGTGTTGACACAAAAATGTGACGCACTGTGCCTCACACACAGCAAGCCGGAAAGTGTGACTTCAATCGGGTGCCCGGACGTTTCGAGTTTCGAGAACGTGCCAGTCAGTTTGACCTGAAATTAAGTGTGACTTCAATCGGGTGCCCGGACGTTTCGAGATTCGAGAACGTGCCAGTCAGTTTGACCTGAAATTAACAAGGGATGAAAATCATTAGGTATAAATTGGAACATGCCGGACGAGACTAGACAGTTCCATATATACGACCCTGATATAAATTCTTGCTTTTGCTTATGCTAGTGGGAAAATATCTTGATAGGAAACCATTTTGACTAAGTTGTTGATTAATGTGATATAGTTCTCGGCTCATGATTCATACCCTGTCTATTTAAGGTTCTTGGAGATTACCTTTTGAAAACGTCATAAAACCATAATGTCACTACTCCTCTATAGTGAGAAAATTCCTACCATAGTCATATATGCTCTTTCATGATATAAGCTTTCTACATAAGCTGCTTACTTTGTGTTGAGTTTGGTCAAGTTTTGTGACCCTTCTTGAGAGACTTATCATGCTCCCAAGATCAAGATCACGTACATGCCACATATACATGCTGCTTCTACACTGGAAGTACGCAGAAACATGCCTTACAGTTTCCACATAGATTCATGCTCCATGTTCTAGTATAAAAATCTCTCTCTAGTATAATAATAGTAAATGAGACATAGACTATGCAAAATTATGAAATATATATATATATATCAAAAAAATTATGAGCACATCAAAGCTCATAGAAAAAAAATGATGATGAGCATATCAAAGCTCATAGAAAAATAAAGATGGCTATGTCTCAAAATAATAAGTTAGGAAAGAGAGATCTTATAAAGGAGTTTTGATCATTCGCCATGTTTCCACACACTTGCACATCTTGATCTAAGAGTATGACATTTCTCTCCTTAGATCCGGAATTTGACTTTACAATATATGCAAGGTAAGTATGCTACATTGTTTATCCCTACCTAAGCTCCACATAAGCCTTTTAGATGTATGAAGACCCAAAGAAGGCAACATCTTTATTCCTTGGTAAGGAATCTTACACCTTGAGCGATCTAGAGTGTTATATGAGGAGTAAGTTGACTTATGAGCTTTCTTTTGAAAAAATTCAAAAACTCCAAGTACTTAAATATGATTTAAGAAGATAACTTTGCCTTGAAGAACTGTTTCATTTCTCAACTTCTCAAGGATATTTGTTAGCCAACACCACATATTCCATTGGTATGACAAAATGTCTTGAATGAATCTTTATGCTTGCTTTATACTTTGAACAGCATAGACTTGTTAGCTTTTAACCTTTACTCGAGGACGAGCAAAGAGGTAAGTATGGGGGATCTTGTTGACGGTAATTATGAGCTATTTTATCACCATCAAAATACCGTCAACATCCTCATATTCGAAGGAATACAAGCATAACCTGCACATATTTTACCCAATAACTAGTTCCACATGTCCCTTGACTATTTTATGCAGGTAATGACAAATGGGGACTTTTGGGAGCTAGTGGGCCCACTTAGGGGTTCGGCAGACCATCCTGTGGGGCCACTAAGCCTCCCAAGCCTCCATGATCCAAGCACACCTCTAGAGTGAAGATCCTCCCTTGGATCTCCTCTGTGCTTCTTCGCAACGGCTCTACATCAAAGTACGAGGATACATGGGCCCACAAACTATCTTGGAACAATACCAAACTTCGCTAATGTGCCAATGACATGTGGGTCATGCTCCACACGAAAGATGGCCAATACTTGGTGTTGACACAAAAATGTGACGCACTGTGCCTCACACACAGCAAGCCGGAAAGCGTGACTTTAATCGGGTGCCCGGGCGTTTCGAGATTCGAGAACGTGCCAGTCAGTTTGACCTGAAATTAACAAGGGATGAAAATCATTAGGTATAAACTGGAACATGCCGGACGAGACCAGACAGTTCCATATATACGGCCCTGAAGACACTTACGATGACATACAGCTATAGAAGCTATCTGCCAACAGGTCTTATAGATCATTCGGCTAAAACAAACAAAGAGCACGTGGAATGTTGATTGCCGAATATGCATGCATGGGAAAAACGTTTGAACGAATCATAGATCACTATAAGGTAAAGCGTAACCAAGCTCGGCAAATCATCCGAGTTGGAATCCATGATGAAGGAACACGTAAGTAAAACATGATCATGCTAATCTAAAGCTTGTGTCCGCCGCACGATACTTAACCTTATCAAAGCCTAAACATGGTTAACGTGCATGAACCCGCAACACGTAACAATCTAGATTAAACCAATTTGGCTACTATAAACATAATATCTTTTTGTAGAGATAACAAGATAACTATGATTGTTAAAACATAAATAGATCTATAAGAAAGAAAAGGGTCGAACCGTATTAATCTAAATTGGGCAAAATATTGCTGCAAATATATAAAACATATAAAACATGCAACACGTGGTAACTTGATGAATCTACTAGATTTTGCCAAATCTAATAGAGCTGATAAATATCTTGCTTTTGCTAGGCATAACAAGCAAACACCTGTCGCACGGCATCTACTTATAAACGAAACACAAGCAAAGACTTCTTGATTATTAAGCAAGGATCCGCCGCACGATCATTGAAAAACAAGCAAGACTACTTGCATCAATATCTAAATCCACCGCATGATACTAGACATGATAACAAGGTTGTCGGGACTTACGGAGGTCGACGGATCGATGATTCCTCTCGAAGAACTCGACGACACGACAAAAAGGACTCGAAGTTGGCACGTGGCCGGTTGTATTGATTTGGTTGTGAACAAATTTACAATGGCCAAGCGTTTTATTTATACCCTGGTCATGATATGAGTCCCAAAAGGATACGATTACAAGATATTAAAGGAAGAAACACAATATCTTGACTTATTTTCCTTTCGGAGTCTTTATTGCCTTAATTGTTGCAACTGCCATTATCCGATCAGCTTACTTGCTGCCTTCGTCGCTTTGACGGAAAAACGCCTCTTTTTGGAATAGCCGACCGCACAATCAATTGCCGAATCTCTGGAAATTAGCCGACCGCATGAATATTTGCCGAACGCTCCGAACACCCGTCTTCGGCAGTCTCACTGCATACTGGCCCACCCGTCATTCTAAGCGTACCAAAATCCAGTGTTAATGCATGCCCCCTCAATTTTGGGATAAAGGTCATTTTATTCCAAAATTGACCGCAAGCTTCTTATTCTCTTTAGGTCAATACTGCTCACTACCGCATCCCCCGCTCAAAGAATCCAAGCCTTAGTGCATCCTTGAATCTACCCCGGACCTCCAATGGCGACTCAAGATGAAATCCCAGAGGTAAACTCCATTCATCTTCATGTATTCGGCAATTTCTGCTTGACTTTCCTCATTTCCTTTCCTGATTCACTTGCTTCCCTCATTCTTGCTATTCTTCTAACCCTGATTTCTTTCTTCATTCAACAGGATCAGGGTTATCTCCACCAGTCAGAGCAACCCTCTCCCTCTGGCGACAGCAGGTTCACCAGGAACTCTGGTATCTGTCTCTTCCGGGTCTTCAGGCTCCTACCACTCCAACCCCTGGGACTTGGGTTCGGGTTCGGATGCCGCGGACGTTCCCTACACTCATGCCGAGGCGACCACCTTCAAGGGCGAAAGAGACAAGGCCCGAAGAGAGTTGGATAAGATCTCCAAACAATATGGCGTTGACCAACTCGAGTGGGAGGACCAGCGGAAGCAACTCTACGACGCCATTACTGGTTAGCAAAAGCAATCTTGTTTGACCTTCTCTTTTCTGATCCTATCTGTTTACCCGATTTGTATCTTTGTCCAACGCTTTCTGCAGAAGCTGAGCGCATGAAAACCGCGGCGAACAAGATCGCCGATAAGGTCAACGCCCAAGGAGAAACCATCGAGGCATGCCTTGAGAATGCGGACGGCCGCATCAACCAAGTCGCCATTCTTGGCGTTCACCATGGTGTAACTCAGGGGTTAGCGGCGATGACCACCCAACGTGATGAGGATTTCTCCGTCCAGCCAAATGGCTTTCGTGGTCAAGTGCCTCCAGAGAATGTTGAAGACATCGACGATCTTCTGGAGAGCTATGAAGACCACGCGACCGCCCTTGCTGAAATCACAGACGCCCAGACCGTCCTCAACAAGTTGTTTGAGGAGTAGCTTGTAATTAGGAATCTCATGTAAAAAAACTCGTTCTGTGAAATACTTATGACTTCTACTGGTTCCCTTCCTTTGAATCTCTCTGAGAATGGCCAATCTGAAGAATGTTTGCACGATATGTTTATATTTTGCTCTAAAGGTGACACATACCGTGTCAGCTATTCTCTGAGCTCTTCTTAGTGTTTTTTTGGCTAAAGGCGATACCTCTATATCGGCTATTTATGCATAAAACTCCACAAGTTTGTTTATGCTCCAACCTCAACACTGGGATGGAAACTTTAAGAAACCTTCTATTAATAGCTCTAGCGAATTCTTCACCCACTAGAGTTTTTAAGATTTACGCATTACCAGGCGCACATCTCACTATCCGAAAAGGTCCTTCCCAATTCGGAGACCACTTACCGAACGCTTCATCCTTTGTTCCAATCGATAATATAGTTTTCCAAACCAAATCTCCTTCTGCGAATTGCTTCTCTTTGACATTTTTGTTGTAATATCTGGCAACACATAATTTGTTCTTCTCAATATTTTCCAACGCTCTTAGACGAACGAAATGCAAATCCTCTAATTCATCCATCATTAGGACTTTATAATCTTCCTTCCTTAAATCATTTTGTAATGTAACTCGCCTTGAACCTAATTGTAGCTCGCATGGTAGTATAGCATGATGTTCATAAACCAACCCATAGGGAGATGCCTGAGTAGACCCATGACAAGCCATTCGGTAAGCCCATAAAGCCTCATTAAGAACCGAGTGCTTCTTTTTCGGCTTTTCATCAATCTTTTTCTGAATAATCTTGATCATGATCTTATTTGACGCTTCAGCTTGACCATTAGCTTGTGCATAATAAGGATAATAATTGTACAACTTGATTCCCATTTCTTCAGCAAAATCACAGAATTTAGATGAAGTAAACTGAGTTCCCTGATCTGTCATTATAGTCTGAGGAATCCCAAATCTGTGAATTATGTGCTCCTTAACAAAATTGACCATGTTCTCTGATATAACCTTCATCAAAGGAATAGCTTCTACCCACTTTGTAAAATAATCTATAGCTAACAACACAAACTTATGTCCTTTGCTAGAAGGAGGATGAATCTGACCAATCAAATCTATGCCTCATCCTCTAAACAGCCAAGGCTTGACAATTGGGTTTATAGCTGATGCTGGAGCTCTTTGAATATTGTCAAATCTCTGACAATCCTGGCACCCTTTGTAATATTCAAAACAATCCTCAAGCATGGTTGGCCAAAAATAACCAGTTCTTAAAATCATCCACTTCATCCGGTAAGCCGATTGATGTGCACCACACACCCCTTCATGTACTTCATACATCAGCTTTCTAGCCTCTTCTTGATTCAAACATTTGAGGAGTACTCCATCTATGGATTTGTAGTACAATTGGTTATCAAGGAGCACGAATTTGATAGCTTTGTACCTGATCTTTCGGGACACCCTTTGTGATGGATTTTTTAAGTAATCGGCAACCTCGTTTCTCCAGTCCTCGGTTACCTGATTATCTTCTAAAGGATGAATTTCTTGGCCCTCTCGGTACCCTGAAGCAGTCTGAGCCAGCTTATTTTCTTCTTCATTATGCCCCTTAGGTATATGATGCAAGGTGGCTACCTGGAAACATTTCAAAAGTTCTCGACACTCTTCATAATATCCCTTTAACATATCACTCTTGCATTCATATTGGCCGATCAGTTGGTTAATTACCAACCCAGAATCTCGAAAGACTTCTATGGCAATGACCTTTATTTCAACAAGAAGCTGAAGCCCTCTAAGCAGTGCTTCATACTCTGCTTGATTGTTAGTAACACAGAACTCAATTGGGATGGCATACTTAAAGGTTACCCCTTGTGGAGAGATTAAGAAAATGCCAGCACCACCACCCTTGCTGCAAGATGAGCCATCAAAAAACAAAGTCCATGGTGCAATACTTATCATGTTAGTAGAAGGATCACGGTGTTGGGTAACAAAATCGACAATAATTTGACCTTTTACCGCTTTTGCCGATTCGTATTTTAACTCAAATTCTGATAAAGCCAAAATCCACTTGTCAATTCTTCCATTTAAAATTGGCATTGATAACATATGCCTTATTACATCAAACTCGGAAACCACTATGCATTCGGCATTCAACAAATAGTGTTGAAGCTTGGTGCACGAGTAATACACGCACAAGCAAAGCCTCTCTATAGCCGAATACCTTGTCTCTGGATCTAGCGACTTTCGGCTAAGGTAAGCTATTACTCTTTCTTTTCCCTAAAACTCTTGCATGAGGGCCGACCCTATTGTCAGGTTGTCGGCCGCCATGTATAACTTAAAAGGCTTGTCAAGCTGTGGAGGTACCAGCACAGGTGGCGCCTTCATGTACTCTTTGATCTCGTCAAAAGCCTTCTGTTGTACGTCACCCCATACAAATTCTTGATTATTTTTAAGCTTCAACAGTGGAGAGAAAGGCATAACTCTTTCTGACAAATTGGATATGAATCTTCTTACAAAATTAATCTTGCCGAGTAGTGATTGCAATTATGTGAGATTGGTTGGAGGGACAACTTTGTCTATTGCTTCCATGCTCTTTTTACCGACTTCAATCCCTACTTTATGGACCAGAAATCCTAAAAACTCACCAGTCGAGACCCCAAAGGCACACTTGTTCGGGTTCATCCTCAAACCATGCTTCCTAGTGCACTCTAAAGTCTTCCTCGAATCATCTAAATGCCCTTCATGATTTCTAGACTTGACTACCACGTCATCAATATAGATTTCGACAATCTTGCTGATCAACTCGTGAAAAATATAGTTCATGGCTCTCTGATAAGTTGCACCGGCATTCTTCAAACCAAAAGTCATGACAATCCATTCAAACAAACCAATATGACCAGGGCATCTAAAGGTTGTCTTCGAAATATCTTCTATTGCCATAAAATTTGGTTGTAGCCTGCATTACCATCCATGAAGCTGATGACTTCATAACCAGCCGATGCATCGGCGAGCAAATCAGCAACCAGCATCGGGTAACCATCCATTGGAGTAGCCTTATTGAGATTTCTAAAGTCAATGCAGACTCTCATCTTTCCACTTTTCTTGTATATCGGGACTATGCTCGAAACCCACTCTGCATACCTGCATAGTCGAATGAAATTTGCTTCCAATAATCTCTCGACTTCCTTTTTCACATCGGCCAGTACCTCTTCTTTGAAAATCTTCCGAGGAGGTTGTTTGTAAGGGCGATACCTGGGCTTAATCGGCAACTTATACTCAACAATAGAATGATCCAGTCTAGGCATCTTTGCGTAATCCCAAGCAAAACAATCTTTGAATTCTTTTAGAAGGTCTATCAGCTTTAACCTATGCCCTAGGTCTAAATTTGTACTGATATACATTGGCCTTGGTTTGACATCATCACCAACATTTATCTCTTCTAGTTTATCGGCCGACATAAAGTCACGTCCCAGATTTCCATCATTGCCATCGATCGGGTTCTCCATTAAAAATTACTTTGAGAGTCGACTACTTGGATCGGATGTTGGCCCTTGTTAGAAACATTCACGAGACCTTCTCTCCAGATCTTCCCAGAGAAACAATCGAAGCCATCATATTCCCTGTAGGTCGGTTCTGCAGCAGCAACACTTACCGAATCATTGGCATGAACAATCTCAACATCATCCCCAATCCACTGAATGAGAACCTGATGCATGGTTGAAGGTATGCAGCAGTTGGCATGGATCCAATCTCTTCCTAAGAGCAGACTATATGCCCCCTTGCCATCAATGACAAAGAAGATAGTGATCAAAGTCTTCGACCCAATCATCAACTCGACGTGGACAGCTCCCCGGGTGCCAGAAGGATTACCAGCAAAGTCTCTGAGCACCAAGTCAGTTTTCACCAATTCTTCATTGGTCATCCCAAGCTTTCTAAAGGTGGTATAAGGCATAATATTGATGGAAGCCCCTCTATCCACAAGCATCATGGTTGGAGGCTTGCCATTGATGTATCCCTTTATGTAAAGCGCCTTCAAATGTTGATGCCTAGCTGGTTTATCAAAAACTGTCCGTTGAGTTAGGACAAGCTGAGCCACTAGATCCTGATATTTGCTTTCATCAACATCTAAGCACACTTCTTCTTGGAGGTTTTGACCCTCGGGAGTTATGAATTCCGATGGAATGAAGAAAGCCATGTATGTATTAGCTGCACGGTCGTGCTCATCAGGTTTTCTTTTAGGACGCCATGTCGGTTTCTTTTCAGCAACTGCTTGTGCTAGCTCTTTGTTCCTCAAGCATTGTACCCTCCTCTTCTGGCTCTTCTTCGACCCTGGTGGGCACCATTTTCCGCTTTGCCATACATACTCACGGTGCTCTTCCTCCACTGCACTTTTTTCATAATGGATACACTCCTGATCGACAAACCTCTTGCCTCGCCGATCCTCAGAGTTGATCATTTTTAAACGCCGATCGTCCTCTGGAACATGTGCTCCAAGTCTTTCATGGACCGAACGGCGGTTGACCCGGGACTGCCTATACCCTAAATACTGATCACTGCATTCGGGGCAATCATCTATAGTAGGCAGCTTTAGGCCTTCATTCCAACAATGCTTGAAGAACGAACATCCCCAATGAGACTGTTCTTGCTCTCTTATGCATTCTTATTTTCTCTAGTACATCTCCTCCTCGTACTTCCGATGTTCCTCCATGAACTCTTGTTCTTCATAAAATCTTTTCCTCTGATACTGTTCATGTTCCCGTCGCCACTTATTTAACAGAATACGCGTAGTAACTCTGGGCCTCGAAGCCCCCCCTCTCTCGATTCGGCTATTCTAGAACCCAGTCTGTTGCCGAAACTCCTCGTTTGTAATCTGTCGATCAGGGTCAACAGTACCAGCTTCCCTTGCTCTGTCTGAGGTTAACACCTTCATCTTGGCCTTGCCTTTGGAGTCATCCATGGCAACCATATTCATAGAGAACGACACCGTGTTTTGCGCAAAAGGATTAGCATCAATTTTCATCTTGCCATCAAACTTCAGATGCCCCTTCTGAATAGCTTTCTGGATTTTCATTCTGAACACTCGGCAATCGTTGATGGCATGGGAATTAGTATCGTGGAAACCACAAAACCTCTTGTCCTTCACCCCTTCAGGGCGTAGCATGGGGTGCCCTTCTGGTAATTTGATACGTCCCTCTTTTAGCAACAACTCAAACAGTTTATCTGACTTGGAGACATCAAAGTCATAAGTGTCCTTCTGCTGCCTCCACCATCGTTGATTAACCTGAGTCGGCTCTTTTGCCCAAATTAATTCGGCTGCGGCTATTTCATCTTCATCGTCATACTCCATAGCCTCTTCCAGGAAACTTTGATACAACTCATTGGCTACGTCACCCTTCTGGAAGCGGTTATCTCTCTTGAACCCTTGAGCCTGATTATTCATCATTGCTAGCCGTTGCGACAACTGACCAAGGTTATAAAAATCCATGCCGAACAATTTCTCCCTGATGTTCGGCCGCATGCCTGCTACTGCCATCCCCGGTAGCTGATCATCTGGCAGATTCAAAGAATAGCAGAGGTTTTTAGTGTCTCTGAACCTACGGCGATACTCTTGGGGTGTTTCATTAAACCTCTGCCTCAAGCTCATAAGGTCTACTAGCTTCTTCTCATTAGTGTCTGTAAAGAAATATGCAAGGAATTTCTGCTCTAATTCTGCCCAGCTACCAATGGAGTTCGCCGGGAGAGATGCGAACCACGTGAAAGCTGGCCCTGTCAGAGACAAAGGAAAATAACGAATTCTCCAAGCATCATCTGTGGAGTTTTCTCCAAGCTGCATCAAGTACCGGCTGATGTGTTCTATGGTGCTGGTATCATCCTGACCAGAAAATTTAGTTAAGTCTGTGGGAGCCTTAACCCTTGGAGGGAGAGCCACTCGGTTATACCACTCTGGATAAGGGGACTTGTACGCATAGGATTGGTTTTTCGACTTTAAGCCGAACTGATTCTGCATCATATCTGCCATCCTATTCATGATAAGATCAACATTGGTATTCAGAGCTCAACTTGCTTGTCCCTCAACAGGTAACCCTGCCGAATTCTTGTACCCTGGATTCGGGAAAGCATCAATAGCGCTGTAATCGGTAAATTCTTGATACCCGTCTCCGTACATACTCTTCTGCAACCTGTTTGCCACTGGAGACACTTTGAAAGCCGATTGTGGGATGCTCCCCAATGCACTGAATGTGAGCTAGCCATGAGTCATGGGATATTGTTGTTTCTGTGGAGGAACAATCTCACCTTGGTTCATGCCAGACGTTCCACCATCCTCAACAGTTTTCTCCTGGCGTTTCGGCACATGGAACAATGTTGGTCCTTGTATTGGACCATGAGTCTCCTCAAAGAGTTTATCAGCAGACGGACCGAAAGTGCTGACCATGATCTGGCAAAAGGTGTTTAATAAAGTTGTATGATGATTTGCCATGGTTTCACTCATGGCCTTGTAAACCATTGCGGTTACCTTACGGGCATCCTCCTCTTCAGTGTAATCAATCTGATGCGGAAGGAGGGTTCTCGGGAGCGACTGCTTCTGAAAAACATTGCTTCTTTTATTCCTCGAAAAGGACAGCAAGCACTTCTGTTGAAACTCATCACACGCTTGCTGGACAATATTCCTCATGTCTTCTGGCAACTCTTCCATAGTCACGTCTAGAATCTGATTATTGTTGATTTCAACCATCTTGAAATGTGGGGTCCCACCGAGAGTGTCAAAAAGTGTGTTGACACAAAAATGTGACGTGTTGTGCCTCACACACAGCAAGCCGGAAAGCGTGACTTCAATCGGGTGCCCGGGCGTTTCGAGATTCGAGAACGTGCCAGTCAGTTTGACCTAAAATTAACAAGAGATGAAAATCATTAGAAATAAACTGGAACATGCCGGACGAGACCAGACAGTTCCATATATACGGCCCTGAAGCCACTTACGACGACATACAGCTATAGAAGCTATCCGCCAACAGGTCTTATAGATCATTCGGCTAAAACAAACAAATAGCACGTGGAATGTTGATTGCCGAATATGCATGCATGGGGAAAACGTTTGAATGAATCATAGATCACTATAAGGTAAAGGGTAACCAAGCTCGGCAAATCAACCGAGTTGGAATCCATGATGAAGGAACACGTAAGTAAAACGTGATCATGCTAATCTAAAGATTTTATCCGCCGCACGATACTTAACCTTATCAAAGCCTAAATATGGTTAACGTGCATGAACCCGCAACACGTAACAATCTAGATTAAACCAATTAGGCTACTATAAACATAATATCTTTTTGTAGAGATAACAAGATAACTATGATTGTTAAAACATAAATAGATCTATAAGAAAGAAAAGGGCCGAACCGTATTAATCTAAATTGGGAAAAAGATTGTTGCAAATATATAAAACATATAAAACATGCAACACATGGTAACTTGATGAATCTACTAGATTTTTCCAAATCTAATAGAGCCGATAAATATCTTGCTTTTGCTAGGCATAACAAGCAAACACCTGCCGCACGGCATCTACTTATAAACGAAACACAAGCAAAGACTTCTTGATTATTAAGCAAGGATCCGCCGCACGATCATTGAAAAACAAGCAAGACTACTTGCATCAATATCTAAATCCACCGCATGATACTAGACATGATAACAAGGTTGTCGGGACTTACGGAGGTCGACGGATCGATGATTCCTCTCGAAGAACTCGACGGCACGACAAAAAGGACTCGAAGTTGGCACAGGGCCGGTTTTATTGATTTGGTTGTGAACAAATTTACAATGGCCAAGGGTTTATATTTATACCCTGGTCATGATATGAGTCCTAAAAGGATACGATTACAAGATATTAAAGGAATAAACACAATATCTTGACTTATTTTCCTTTCGGAGTCTTTATTTCCTTAATTGTTGCAACTGCCATTATCCGATCGGCTTACTTGCCGCCTTCGTCGCTTTGACGAAAAACTGCCTCTTTTCGGAATAGCTGACCGCACAATCAATTGCCGAATCTCTGGAAAATAGCCGACCGCATGAATATTTGCCGAACGCTCCGAACACCTGTCTTCGGCAGTCTCACTACATACTGGCGCACCCGTGATTCTAAGCATACCAAAATCCGGTGTTAACACTTGGGATCGGCCGATCCCAAGTATGGGCCCACAGGCCACCCACATGATCCCTGTGCTATGGGGACAGCTCCTGAGGGAAAGTGGCAGGGCCCACCTGTCTTTGTGGATCGGCCGATCTAGGCCAGGTGCCCAAAAGGTGCACCAACCTCCCCACTGACTCCCTGCATGCCTCCATGCATCCACCTGATCTCCTCTGTTGATCTAAGTCGGTTCTAATGACGGTTTGATCCTACGGTGGATGATGGAAGTGACGCAAATCGCTGATGTGGCACTAGGCTCTCCCTCTAGCTATAAATAGACCCCTAAAGCTCCCTATTCATTTCATGCCTCATTGGAGAAACAACTCCTTAGTATCTTAACGGAGCTCTATAGTAGTGTTATGCTAGTTGGAGGACAGTGAGGAACACCTGGAGGAGAGTCGGGCCTGTCTGGCATCTTCTCCGAGTTGTACCTCAGCGGATGCGATTCTCTTGTAAGTTCAGCACTTGTAAGTGATACATCCGAGTTCTTTATAGTATTTGATATTCCACTTCTAGCATAGCTGTTATACATCTTTTCGCACTTGTTCATCGCTTTACTTTAAGTAGAATGCTTTAGTCCTTAGCTGGGGTTAAAGTAGTAAGAATAGTGTAGACGTGATGTCTATACTAGATCTTACCTTTGTAAACCGCTTGTTCCACGGATTGTTTGTGGATGCTAGTAGAAGGTGACAACTCTATCTAGTCTTCGTATTCCACCACATGTGTAAGATAAGTTCTTAAAAGGTAGGACCTCAATACAACATGATAGCGCAGTCCGGTTAGAGTTTTGTCCTCTTTCTGATCTATCCCATCGCCTCTTGTAAGAGAAGGGTTGATAAGGCCAGTATAACCAGCTATACCTTGTTATATATCTTTGCTATATCGAACCTCTCAACCCAGTTATCATAATCTCCCTTGATCCATCATAGGGCATATTTATAATCCTAGTTAGATCACTTATCGTTCCCTGAGGAAAATACGATACCTGGAATACTCCCGGTGAAGTGCTACAATGGTATAATCTGTGCACTTTCTGATTTATCCAATAGTCATAAGAAATACCAACAAGCACTAGTTCTCTGGCTCTTGTTTGTGACATAGGATATCTTGCTAGTGACTAGAATTGGTAGGTGGCTTGCCTAACCTTAGTGCTAGCGCAAACTTGCTTTACGCCGTGTTTTATTCTAACAAATTTTCCTAAGTGTTGTTGTAGAATTTTTATTAGGCTATTCATGCCCCCCCCTCTAGCCATTCCTTGACCTTTCAAGTGGTATCGGAGCTAGTACACCGTCATACAAAGGCTTAACATCCCACGGTGTTAAAATGGCTCATATCAACAACACCAAGAGGCCACCCAAGTTCGATGGCACCGATTATAGTTATTGGAAGGCATTGATGACCACCCATATCAAAAATCAACCGGAAGGTATGGTTGGTGGTGAATGAAGTTTGAGGTGGTGAATGAAGAGGCACCCACCGCGGCCGAGGAGGAGAAGCTCCAAAACAATGACATTGCATTGAGTGCCATCCATGATGCAATATCTAAGGAAGTCTTTGAGCAAATCAAGAACATAGAGAGTGCTCATGATGCATGGAAGAAGCTTGAAGAGTCTTATGAAGGGACTCAATCCATGAAGGGGGCCAAAGATTATATTTTGAAGGAGAAGTTTGCTAGCTTCAAGATGAAGGAGGATGAAAATGTGCCAGAAATGTTCAATAGGCTTGAGGTGCTTGTCAATGACCTCAAGTCACTTGGAGAGAAGGTGGAGAACAAGGATTTATCATTCGAATTCTTGAGAAGTCTTCCATCAAGATTTGAGATGCTTGTCACTCTATTGGTGAGAAGTGGTTTGGAAACACTGACACCAAACCAAGTTCTTGGTGGGGTGATTACCGATGACACCTTTAGAGAGGACAAGGACAAGATAAGAGAGAACAAAGAAAAGAAGGATGAGAAGAAGGATGAGAAGAAGAAGAGTGTGGCATTCAAAGCCACATCATCATCAAAGGGCAAAGAAAAGTGTGATGAATAAAGCTATGATGAGTGCTCAAGTGATAGTGATGATGATGAAGAAAAGATGGCTCTATTTGTCAAGAAATTTGGCAAGTTCATGAAGAGAAGGGCTATAGATCAAGAATGAAGAATAACTCACACAAGTTCAATGAGAAGGATAGAAGATGCTTCAAGTGCAATAGCAAGGACCATCTCATTGCGAATTGCCCTCATCATAGTGACAATGAAGATGAGAAGAAGGGCAAGAAGAAAGAAAAGAAAGAGAGCAAGATGACTCTCAAGAAGAGCAAGAAGGGAGGCTCATATGTTGTCACTTGGTATAGTGATTCAAGTGATGATGATGACTCAAGTGATGATGAGAAGAGATCAAGCAAGAAGAAGGATCTTGCAAGCATTGCTATGAAGAACAAGATCTCTCTCTTTGGCACTCCATCTACATGCTTCATGGCTCGGCCCACTAAGGTACAATCCGATGATGAGTGTGATTCTAGTGATGATGATGATGATGATGATGATGATGAACCCACTAAAGATGAACTAATTGAAATGTTGGAAGATGCTAAGACTCACTTTGACCTCAAGAGAAAGGAGTGCAAAGCATTGTGGAAAGAGCTTGAAGCTCTCAAGCAATCCTTTGATGAGCTCAATCTTACTCATGAGAGGCTAGAGGATGCCCATGATAAGCTTGGCAAAGCTCACTCTAAGCTTGAAAAGGCTCACTCATCTCTTGTTGAGCAAAAGGAGAAAGAGCGTGTTCAAACAAGTAACATGGGACCAACTTGTGACATAATCAATGAATCACTCTATGAACCCATCATCATCACTCCAACTAACCCTTCTTGTAGCACTTCTAACTCTACCTCTTATACTAGTGATGACTTCACTTGTGATGCTTCACTAATGGTTGAGAATGAGACCCTTAAGGAGGAGGTTGGTAAGCTCACTCTAGCCTTAGGCAATGCCTATGGTGGAGACACTCCTTTGCTTAAGTGCTTCGGTAGCCAAAGGTTCTCCCTTTGCAAACAGGGACTTGGCTATAACCCCAAGAAAGGCAAGGTGGCCTTTGCAACTCCAAAGCCTTGCTTTGTGAAGAGCAATGGCCGGTTTTGCTCAAGTTGCAAGCAAGTAGGGCATGATGAGCAACATTACAAACTAAATCTAAGCAAGATAAAATTTACAAGTGCATCTATTCACTTTGATTCTAGTTATATTCTTACCAAGGGCAAGAAAGGTGTAATTGCTAAATACATGGGTACTCCCAAGGAGAGCTCAAAGAAGAAAGCTATTTTGGTACCTAAGTCCTTAGTCACTAACTTTGGAGGACCCAAGCAAATATGGGTACCTAAGAAGAATTGAATTGTTTTGTAGGTAAATTATAAAGCCGGAGGGAGGCATTGGGTGCTTGATAGTGGGTGACTCAACATATGACCGGAGATTCAAGAATGTTCAACTCTATCAAGCCAAATGATTGCAATGGGGTTGATTCTATGACATTTGGTGACAATGACAAAGGCAATGTCAAAGGGCTTGGTAAGATTGCAATATCCAATGACATGAGCATATCCAATGTGTTGCTAGTAGAGAGCTTGAACTTCAACTTGCTATCCGTAGCTCAATTTTGTGATCTTGGTTTCAAGTGCATCTTTGGAGTTGATGATGTAGAGATCATAAGTGTAGATGGCTCTAACTTGATATTCAAAGGATTTAGATATGAGAATCTATACTTGGTTGATTTCAATGCTAGTAAAACTCAATTGTCAACTTGCTTACTAGCCAAATCTAGCATGGGTTGGTTATGGCATAGAAGGCTTGGTCATGTTGGAATGAGGCAATTGAACAAACTAGTCAAGCATGATCTAGTTAGAGGCTTGAAAGATGTGGTCTTTGAAAAAGATAAGCTATGTAGCTCTTGTCAAGCCCGCAAACAAGTTGGAAACACTCACCCTACCAAGAGCATGATGAGTACTTGCAAACCATTTGAGCTCTTGCATATGGACTTGTTTAGGACAACCGCATATACAAGTATTAGTGGAAACAAATATGGCTTTGTGATATACATGGGTATTTTTTCTTAGTGACAAGAGTAAAACCTTTGATAAATTCAAGATCTTTGTCAAAAGATGCCAAAATTAATTTGAAACAACTATCAAGAGAGTAAGGAGTGACAATGGGAGTGAATTCAAGAATACAAGAGTTGATGAGCTATTTGATGAATATGGAATCAAACATCAATTCTCGGCCAAGTATACACCTCAATCAAATGGGCATGTTGAGAGGAAGAATAGAACACTGATTGATATGGCAAGATCTATGCTTAGTGGATACAATGTGAGTGATTCTTTTTGGGCCGAAGCTATCAACACGGCTTGCTATTATAGCAACCGACTCTATTGCCACAAGATGCTTGAGAAGACACCCTATGAGCTATTGAATGGAAGAAAGACAAATATTGCATACTTTAGAGTGTTTGGTTGCAAGTGTTATATCTTGAAGAAAGGTGCAAGATTGAGTAAATTTGAGAAGAAATGTGATGAAGGCTTCCTACTTGGTTACTCAACTACAAGCAAAGCATATAGAGTATGAAATCTTACTCATGGCATAGTTGAGGAGGTACATGATGTGGAGTTTGATGAAACTAAAGGCTCTCAAGATGAAAATGACAATCATGATGATGTGAGAGGTGAACCATTGGCTAATGCAATGAAGAACATGGATATTGTGGACATTAGGCCAAGGCAAGTGGATGAAGAGCAAGATAATGACTTTCTAGTGCATGCTCCATCCAATGAGAAACTCAATAATAATCAAGCTAGTTCATCTTCTCCAACTCAAGATCAACAAGAGGCTAGTTCATCATCTCAATCTAATGACCAACCAAGTACAAGCAATCAACCTCCAATACTCCAACCTACATCCTTTGGGTGAGTTGGCAGTTAAGGAGGATCTTACCTATGAGGAATATCCGATAAAGATCTTGGAAACAACACAGAGAGTCACAAGGAGCCGAGTCATCCGTATGTGCAAGGTTCAGTGGAATCGGTATTCAGTGGATGAGGTAACTTGGGAAAGGGAAGAGGATCTGAAAAAGACATACCCGCAGTTGTTTGAGTAAGCACCAGCTGAATCTCGGGTCGAGATTCCTTTAAGGGGGGTAGAATTGTAACACCCGAAAATTTGCATTCTTTGAAATAGATTAAAAGCAAATTAAATGCATTTTTAGTGGACATTATAATCTAGGGAAAATAATTAAGAGTTCATAAAATAAAAGTTATCATAATGATAGAAACATTTTGTTGCATACATGCTGTTGCACAATATTCTTGTTTGTCTGGAATTTTCAAAATGTAAACCAGAATTCAAAAAGGTATTTTGAAAATGGTTTGGAAACTCAAGAAATAAAAGAAAAAGAAATTTTTTTCCTCTCCCGCTCTCGTTCTTCTTTCTGGCCCGAGCCCTTTTCCCTCGGCCCCCTTTTTCTTTCTCTGGCTAGCCCAGTTCCCGGCTTGGGCCGATGCCCTTCCCTTCGCACAGAGGCCCAGCAGCTGGCCTGCTGGCTTGGACGCGCCGACAGCTGGACCCCACCTGTCGGTTTCTCCTCCCACCTTTCCTTCTTCCTCCTCCCTCCCTTCCTTTTTTGCTCAGCCGGCGCCTTCCTTTTCTGCCTTGCATGATTGGATCTCGGGGAGGATCCCCTTCCTTCGCCGACGCAGCCCCGGGGCTATATAAGCCGAGCCCCCGCACCCACCGCCTCCACCCTGCCCTCTCGGAGCACCACAGAGACACCCCGCCACCGCCGTAGCCCTAGCGCCGAGCCGCTGTCATTGTTCGGCCGTCGGGGTACACCACCGCTGCCTTCACCCGTTTCCCGAGCTTCGCGTGGTGGTAAGGAGAGCCCCAGGAGCTCGATTTCCCTCTCCCTTCCCTCTGTTTCGCCCGTTCCGCACCCGCTGTTCGAACCGAGCCGCCTCACCGTGCGGGCACCGCACCCTCGTGTGTAATCGGAACCACCGACCCCGCTATCGAGTTCGTCGTCTCTCTCTCTCTCTCTCTCCCGCTCTTTTCCGCGTCGAGTTTTGTGCACCACAGCGGCGTATTGAGTCACGCCGCCCAACTCCGGCCATGGCGCCGCCGTCTGTTCCGTCTCCGGTGGCCACACCACCGCTCTCTCCCCCTGATCTAATCTCGGTCGTCTGTTCTGGATCGGATGGCTCTTAGAGCCCCGTACCACTTCGGCCTGTGCTTTTTGCAAAAGAAACCCTGAAACATTTTTAAGTTTTAACCCGCGGTCCTCCGGCCGACTTAAATCCGAAAATAATTCTTTTTAATTCAAAAAGAGTTCAAACTATTTACAGTATTGCCACTAGATTTCTTTAACTTCTAAAAAGCTCATTTTAACTCCGTTTTGACCCATTCAAATTGCGTTAAGATCGTATCGACGTAATCTACGTGTTAGTTAGTTCATAGATCATGTTAGACAACTTTTAAAAACATTTATTTGTTTAGTCTCTTTTAATCTCAAGTTTAGTTTATTAATCTTGTTTAGAGCATATCTTCTACGTTATAGCTCCGATTTTCGTGATCCAAACGTCTATGTGATCGTAGTAAGACGTAGATTAGTTTTATATACTTTTAATACTGTTTTACTACTATTGGTGTACTGTTCTAATCTATAGCCTTGTTTGTTTGCATGTTATGCCTTGGTATGATTGTATGTTGATGTGGTGGTCGAGTATAAACGGTGAGCAGTACGTGGGTGACCAGGAGGATTTCTTTGTTGAGCAGGAACCGTTTGAGCAAGGCAAGTATACATGGAATCATCCTTGTTGTCCTAATCACATTAAACACTAATTCATGTTATGCATGTGTTTCCTTGATATCCTATGAGGTTTTATCATAGATTTGTACCTTATACCTTGTTAACCGGGATTTATGCATTTTGGTAGATCAAGCTAGCGTTGTTAATAAATAACTATGATCATGTAATATTGACTAATGACTTATGCAACAAACAGTAAAAGATGCTTTTTAGCAACATGGATTAAGGTGATCTAGAGCACAGTTTTTGAGATGCTCTAGAACCTCTGTAAGCGATCACCCTGGATTTACAGTACAACCATGAGAGCTACATGGCTCTGGTTTTAGTTAAGTAAGTGGGTTACTTTCTCGCATGTGATAGTTCATGAAATTTTCCATTGACGAGCGGTTGCGGGGTATGGCCAGAGTGGCTACCGCTGCGTGTGTGTACCATCGAGAAGACTCCGTATACCCCTTGCCCATGGATCCATAATGTCTGTTGTATGTCAGCGAGCCCCCCTGGAAGACTTCATAGTGTACCCTGCCCTCTCACCTCGGTAGTGTTTTGGGAGTTATAAACCCGGGCATTTGGGCAACACGACTCATGGGTAAAGTTGTACCACCTCTGCAAAGTGTCTTAAACTAATATATTAGCCGTGCTCACGGATACGAGCGACCTGGAATTCTTATGGAACAGAATGACTTTAATCTACCATTTACTCGTTTGCTATTCATTATACATGTTTACTTGATCATATGTTATTTGGGCTTGTGATTATATTGATGCTATCCTTATGCTAAAATTGTGACAACATAAAAGCTGATGCACTTTAACCAGTGTCATCCTTTTTGAGCCTCATGAACCCCATATATACTTGTTGAGTACTAGAAGTACTTACTCTTGTTTACTTTTCATATTTGGATAAAAATCCCAGATAGGTACCAGATTATCAAGGTTATGAGGAGTATCCTAAGGACTACTAGGTTTGGAGTCAACCAGTTGACGTCCCTGTGCGATGGAGCTTCGCGGCAGTTATCTTTTATTTTCGCTGTTATGTAATAGACTTTAATTAGATACTTATTCGCTATGTAATAAACACTTGTAATGGTACCTTTTTGATAATTTGTCGGCTTATGTGTGTGACTGATCTCTGGGCACACATAAGGTTTATGCATCCCGTTTTGTCTTTAAAACTAGGTGTGACAAATTGGTATCAAAGTCGTGTTGACTGTAGGACACAAGCCTAGTTAGAACTGGTTTCTTAGGAATGCTATTTTCATGCTTTTATACCTTGTTATTATTTGCTAAAACTATTATTTATCTCAAAATTATATTGTCTTGATTCTAACTTAATTCTCATCATTGCTTTTCTATAGATGGCCCGCAACAAGAAGACCGCTCGCAAGTCCACTCGTCCCCCACCGAGGTATGCGCCAATGGAGCGCCGCGAGGATGAAGAAGTAGAAGTCCATGAAGTGAGCTCAAGAATCAGCAGCTCCAAGACTCCTTCTAGTGGTTCTGAAGCCGGGGATGAACGCTTGGGGTGGACCAAGCTCTTCCACTACAAAGAGGGAGATGATGATTGATGAGGATTACTACCATGGCCTGCTGATGTGGACATTGGAGAACCATTACATGGACTGGAAGTCCGTTGTGAAGTACATGTGCAATGAGTCCCGGCACTTCCAGGACCCTTCCTACTGGAAGTGTGTCGTCTACATCTGCATCTGGAACGAATGAAGGAGGACAAGTACCGGCACCTTCCCCTTGAGACCCATAATGGTTGGACCATGTTCGCAGCAAGATATGGGTATGATGATGTCACCAAGGTGATGATTGACTTTGCCCATGAGTTGGTGCATCAGGTGGAGGAGCTGACTGATGAGGTAGGCAGCATGCGCAAGCTGCTCAAGAGGGCCCGTGCAGAGAATGATGAGCTCAGAGGACGCCTGAAGATGCCCAAGTTCTACCATGTGTGGCAATTCTAGGTTTATAATGCCACAGTTGTATTATTCAGTTGCAATAACCAACACCTTAATTGCAATGGTCGTGAGCAACCTTGCAACCCACCAACACTGTGGCAATACAATGAATGAATAGCAACTATGTACTTTATGTTGCAAGAGCACTAGATAGTTGCAACGCTAATCAACATTAATGCCACGAAATGTCATCATGGCAAACGTGCAAACCTGTGGCCATGGTGTATAAAAAAGGGTTGCTATAGGGATAACATATTGCCACGGTTTGGACAAATGTTGCAGAACGTCCCCCTTTTATCACATATTTTCAGGCGTTGCATGGAGGGTACTGTGGCAAGAAGGCGCGAGTCTTGTAGTGGCTCCGAATGCTCACCAAGCCTCCGATCGCCACCAAACCGTCTAGGTGATGTCGATCACCAAGAGTATCAAGCTAGAACTCTCACTTGACTTACACAAGTCTCATGAGGTGGATGGATGCATACTTGAACTATTGAAACTCACTAATGAGGGCTCTAACCAATAGATTAGAAAATCTCACTCCTCACTAGGGCTCTTGCTCTCTCTCACACTCTCAATGTGCTTCTCAGCTGATCAAAATGAGCAAAGGCAAGAGAGGAGAGCAAGGGATGGGGTATAAATACCCCCCTCAAAAAACATACCCATTGGGCAAACTCATCTACGAATTAAGGGGCACCGGACGCTCTAGTGCAGGTCACAGGATGCACCGGTGCCACGCCCAATGGCTAGTTCCTATTTAAATCAGTGAGCTTCGGACGCACTGGTGCCCCTGCACTAGATGCGTCCGATGCAACTCTGCCCTCTCGGGTTCCTCTCTGAGTTGTTACCGGACGTTAGGGCGAGTCCAGTGACCCTCCATCAGATACGTTCGATGGCTTTGGGAGCTCTTTGGAACCTCTCTGCATAGACATCGGATGCACCCACTGTACTCACCCCTCCCAGGGACCCAGAGTTCGGTGCTAGTGTTCGGTGCTCCTGTGAACGCTCTATGAGCACTGGACGCGTCCAGTGATTCACTGAGGTGAGTCCGGTGCCAAACCCTCGACACCAAACGCGTCCGGTGTCAGGTGCACCAGCGTTTGGTGCTACTTAAACACCTTAAACTTCACCAAATCGAATTCCATCGAATATGGAAGTTGTTCTAAGCTATCTTAGGGTCAACCTAGGCTTACTTAGGGCTATATAGGACAAGTGTGCACCACACCTACTCCATGAGACTCACCTAAGTCAAGCTACTCATTCTAACCCCCTTAATAGTACGGTCAAAGATAAAACAAAGACCTAATCTACTCTAAGTGTCCTTCATCTCCTTTTGACACTTAGACCTAGACTAATCACCGTCTTCATCTCCATCCTTTGAACTTCAAAATGATATCCATCTCGGGGCCATTAGAAAACCATTGGTTGCCCTTTCATTCACTGTTATAATGACCTAACTTTCTAATTACCTCTGCAAAACACACGTTGGTCATCATAACCTTGCATTGTCATTAATCACCGAAACCATGGGGCCTAGATGCTTTTAGGCCTCTCCTACCACTAAATTCTTTTTTTCTATTCTAAAAACCTGAATTACACTTTTCTGGACAACAATTTCTATTGGCGGTTTTCTTAACTGAACTGTCAATAGAAATCAATTTCCACTGATGGTTGTCTTAATTGAACCGTCTATGAAAATCGATTTCCACTGGTAGTTCTCAACTAATCGTATGTATAGTGGGTCCATTTCCACTGGCCCCAGCGCTAGCGGTTCTGAAAAACATCAGTAGAAATGGGTTATCAACCGCCTTTATAGTGCTTCTATGTACTAGTGTTGCAAAAGCAATGTGCATAGGGGCAGGTCAATGGTAGCTCAGCTAGCGGGCTTGTCTTTTTATTTTTTAATCTATTCTAGAGACGGGCATTATAACTACCTATGGAAAGTTTGATTAAGGGCTTGTTTTATGATTATTAATTATTAGAGTAAATTTTACTAGCGGTCCTAAAACTTGTCCTGAGTTTTCATCTAAGTCCTTGTACATTCAAATTGCACATTTAGCTTTGTAAAGTTGTCCTAAGTTCTTGTTCAAGTCTTGATACTTCCAAATTGTATATTCAAGTTCCTAAACTTGTCCCAAATTCTCATTCTCGTTCTCTCATTTTAAAATTGCACATTAAGGTGTCTAAAGTTGTATTATTATACCAATATGGCATATCCAGCCTCACACCCACTATCCTCACCTCTGTCATGTCACAGATGCCCTGACTAACATTATCCACATATCATTACACCTTGCTTGCCTTTCTATCCCGTGACTACATATATTGCATCATCGGTGTCGTATCATACCCACACTATCACACATGCCATGCCATGTCTACTTGTGCCATTATATGGCGTGCTATGCTCACCCTACTATGCTACACTGATAGCCCTACTATAACTGTGGGACACGAGAAGGCTGGGAGAGTGGAGAACTGTAACACCCTAAAATTTGAATAGTAAATTAGAATTGAATTTGAGTTAAATTTGTTTTATTTCAAATCATTTTGTGAAGCATAGAATTAAATAAATGAAATTAAAACTAATATCATGTTAGGGTTAACATGTTGTGCATTGCATGCCTCTGCATTTTTCTTGTATTGTCTGAAGTTGCAAAACCCTAGAAAATGTTTTCAAATCCATTTTTAAAATCAATTTGCAAAAATTCAAAAAGGAAAACAAAAAGGAAATGGAAAAACCCTCCCTCTCTCCTTTCAGCCCGAGCAGCCCACCAGCCCGGCCTGTTTCCCTTCTTCCCCTCCCCCTTTCTCTTCACCCGCGGCACAGCTCCTCCCTCGGCCCAGTCCGGCTGCGGCCCCTCTCCCTCCTTTCTCTCTCTGTCGGCACGGGCCCGCTTGTCAGCGCCCCCTTCTCCTTCCTCCTGTGTCCGCTCCGGACTCTGTCCGCCGCGACGTCGCGACGCGCCGCGCGCGTAACCGCCGACGCGGTTTCCCCGCGCTCGTGTCCGCACGGGACTCCGTCCCTCGGTCCTTTAAATAGCGTCGACCCGTGTCGCCTCTTCCCATCTATCCTCGAGCCCTCGCCTCGTCGTGCCTCGCGTCGCAGCAGCAGCAGCGCCACCGCGATCCGCCAGCGAGCTGCCGCTGTTCCAAGCGTCTCCGACCGCGGTAAGTCCCCCCGACCCGCGCATCAACTTCGCGAAGCCGCCGAACGCGCTATCTCCCTCTTCTCCCTCGCTGTTGTGCCTTGATTCATCGGGTCGCAGTGCACCGAAGTCCCGCCGCCGCTGTTCATCGAGGCCGGCCATCCTCGGCCGTCCTCAGACCCCTCCGAGCTTCGCACTCGCCTCGCATGCGTGCAGAACACCCCTCCCCTCTGTTTCCCTCTCTTTTGTGCTCTGGATTGCCAGCGCCGCCGTTGCAGAGCCTCCACCACCGCTGCTCTACGCCGTCGGCCACCCACGGGCCATCCCGAGCCTCGCAAGCCGCATAGATGAGCTCGCCTCCCTCTCCTCTATCTCCCGGTGTGCTCGGTTTTGAAAACGGGGCACCAGAGCTCCCGATCGGCTTACGCCGACGAGCCTCGGGCTCAGTCGGCCATGGCGCCGCTCTCTCCGGCCTCTGCGCCGCCCTCATCCCTCCCCGGATCTAATCTGATCCATTCATCTCTGATCCAACGCACCAGAGAGGCCGATACCTCTTCGCGTGGCAAATATGCTAAAGAGCCCCTCGGTTTTCCCCCTCAACCCGCGGTCCTGAAAGCGCCTTTTGGCAATACGCTTTTCTCTCTGGAAAGCGTAATCTCCTTTAAATCTGATTTAATTCGATTTTAAATAAAAACCCTAATTACAGTTTTGCCACTGATTTTCTAATGCTTATAATTTGCTCGTTTTAAATCCAAATCGACCCGTTCAAGTTGCGTTAGATCCGTAATTTTATGCTCTATCCAGTAGTATAGATTTCATTTATGTTAATTACTTTTGAAAATCAAAGAAAATTAATTTGCTAATGCTTTAATCTTGCCCTTTTCAAAATCCTGTTTAATCTATAACTTCTTCGTTTTAGATCCGATTAGCGTGATTCTCGTGTCTTTGTGATCGTAGTAAAGTATAGATCTGTTTTATAACCTTTTCAAAGCCTCTTTATTGTTTATGGTGCAATGTTCTGATCATATCTTTATTGCTTCATGTATGATTGTTCGGATGATTGCGTGGTGATGTTAATCGAGTACAGCCGGTGAGATCTTCGGTGAGCAAGAGTTCTTTGCAACAGATCAGGATCACCAGGAGCTTTGTGATCAAGGCAAGTTTAACATGGGATCATCCTTGTTACCTATTCACCATAATTCATCTCGTCATGGTTGCATGTGTCTAATTTGATTCCTATTAGATCTATACCATAGCTTTGTTATCCTTTACCTTGTCACCATGGGTTTATGTGCACATGGGTAGCTTTGCTATGCTTTACATGATGAAAATTGAATTGAATCTTGATTAATGACTTATGCAACAATGAGATAAAATTGGCTTTTATAGCAACATGGAATAGGACTCCACTGTAGGGCAAAAGCTGGGACTTAAATGCAACCACGAGTGCTATATGGCTCTGGCTTTAGTCAAGTATGGAGATTCGTACCGGCATGTTGACAGTTCGTGAAAGGCACCATTGCCGAGCTGGTTGTAGGGCATGTCCTAGGGTGGATACCGCTTCGAAAGGTACCATCGAGTAGGGGCTTTACATACCCCTTGCCCTTGGGTCCGTAGGGTCTGTCGACATGTTGGGAAGACTTTTGAAAGACTTCATAGTGTACCCTGCCCGCTCACCTTGGCAGTGTTTTGGGATTGGCCGTCCCGGGCATATGGGTTACACGGCTTGTGGGTAAAGTGTATAACCTCTTCAGAGTGTAAATCTATCATGATAGCCGTGCTCACGGTTACGAGCGGCCTGGAAAACTCACAGTGTAGATGATCATGTTGTTTAATTGTTAATGATGTTTACTAATCTCATCATGTGGATATTACTTGGGCTATGCATAACTAAGGCTAAGTGTTGGTAAAACTTGACCAAGTTAAAAGCAACCACAGTACAGACAGTGTCAGCCTTTTTGAGCTTCATAACCCTATGTTACTCTTGCTGAGTACTTTAAGTGCTCACTCTTGCTTTCTCAACCCCTTCAGATGGCTATGAAGACTACCGTGAGGAGTACTAGGCTAGTGGTCAACCAGTCGGTGTTCCCTGTGAAGTGGAGCTTCATCGCGAGAGTTATCTTTATTTCCGCTGTTATGTTAAATAAATATTATTCGGTATGTAATAAGCACTCAGTGATGGTACTATTTAAAGATTTGTCGGCTTACGTGTGTGATTGATCTCTGGGCACACATGAGTTATTCATATTCAATTTTATCCTTAAAATTGGGTGTGACAAGAACTAAGTGTGAGGAGATGGGAAGAATGAGTATGAGCTCCCACGATATGGGGAAGAGGGAGGAATGCGGTGGTGGCACTGAATATGCGGCTGCCACAACGCATAACATTGAGGTGGAGCGAATGAGCCAAGTGAAATAGAGAAGGACCATGACGATAAAGGCTCAACTAGGATGTGTAATAGGGCAAGAACGACTAAACCACATGGTAGGTCTTAGGAAGCTAGGTCTTTGCATACCTCACGAGCTCCCATGGCACATCCTTGCCCCTATTTGGTACACCATTGTGGATGGACGAACACGGTCTAGGGCAATGAGGACGCACAAGTGTGGTGGGAACATGCAACACAATGTGAGGCAAGAAAATGGACCATGATAGTATAGTAATACAAGTTTAAGGAGTTGAGTGTGTATTTTGGAAGTATTATTACTAGGATGAGAACTTCAGACAAGTTTAGGGAACTGAATGTTGAATGTGCAATTTGAATGTACCAGGACATAAATGAGAACTCAAGACTAGTTTGAGGACTACTAGTGAAAATTCCTCTAATTATTATATGGTGTCAACTAAGTAAAATAGTGGTATAGCATTAGAATTAAGGGAGAGAAGAAAATGGTTTCTTGTACAAGAAACTCTATCTACACAAGAACTAAGAAAGAAAGAAATGTGATAGGTGGATGATATGATAGAGAAGACATGTTATTTGACAAAAATCTACTAGGGACATGATTTATGCATATAATGTTTATATGGCTTGATGAGTATGAAAACCAACTCAAAGTTTCTAGGTTTGGAATAACCAAGAAATTAGTTGATGTGTATATTATGGCTATTAGAAGTTACTCCGTGTAACACCCTAAAATTTGCAGCTTTTGAATTAGAGCTAAGATGATTTAGTTATGTATTTTTTTGCTCATGAAAACATAGATAAATAAAATTTTCATAAAATTAAAATTTAACTTAGAGTGTAGCAACATGTTGTTGCATTCATGCTGGTACATTTGAATTTTGTAGTGTGCGGTTTTAAAAATGATAGAGGTATAGATTCAAAACAGCTAAATCGATACCTAACACATGCTACAACCAAGATGTTCATCAAACACGGAGTTTCCGTACGAAAGCAGTGCTTCAAAAAAATACACACCTACCTATCCAAATAAACGTCACAATTCAGTAAGGATACTTGCAAGCTTATCCATTTTCTGCACATCAAGCATAGAGAAATGGGCAACATCAGTTGTAATGATGTTCTCAAAAAGCAAAAGGCCGTCCCAAAACAATACTAACCATTTTACAACTTCGATAGCAACCGCATTGTTCCTGAACTGAAATGACTCACGGACGTGTTGTGGCTATGCCAACTGCCACATCTTGCGGCCAAGGCAACTACTCCTTGAAAAGAACCACCTTGAAGAGCAATTAAACAGTGTCTTCAAGTAACAGCAACGGACCAATTGGGGTTTCCTCTTAAGAGCAACAACCCACAGGAATCATTTTGCAATAACCAACACAGGCATTAGCAAAATAGATGCAGACATCTGGCTACCCTACAAAAGTAATCAATAGACATGTTTGAGTGACAAAATTTGAAGCTGTGTATTACCATTGATGCTCCAGCCATCTTTACTCTTGTTTCTTGATATTCATAGTACTAGTGACAAGTTTAACCTTCTCTTCTTTCAAGGGAAAGCATAACAGACCCCTTAAAGAGCCATTTTTAGCAAGTACTCAGTACTAATAAGAACTCGATGTTTCCACTCATTTCTTCTGAGAATCTTATGTCATGGGTCCACTACCAGACCCATGAGAACTATGGGTGCCAACAGGCACAGTGCGTTGAGCAAAACTGAGCAATTGCTTGCGTTGATCCTCATTGGTATGGGGGAGGCTGGCACGCAGAAGCTCTACTGGCATTTCCCTGGTTATAACTGCTGCAGCAGCAGGTTGCAATTGGGCAGTATGAACCACACTATCAAACTTACTCATGCAGTACTGTGTAAGCAGCCCGAAAAAGGCGTCAAATGATGCCTGCCATAGAGCTCGATTCTGCATACTGTAGTTAGAAGCCACGTGCTGATCAGTGAGTAGAACTGTTGCTTTGTCCAGTACAGACTTTATGATGACAGAAGCCCAATCACCTGCTGGGCATCCAAGGGGTCGAAGAGGTGGTTGCAATGATGAACACACAATAGCAGCAAGGCAAGCACTGAGATCACTCAACTCCATTCGAGCAATATGTGTGGATACAGCTCTTGCAAGTCTAGTCATTGTCTCCGCTGCACTGATATCAGAGGGCATATTTCCAAATATGGATCTTAGATGCCGGAAGACTGCCATGCAAGCTATCCTTGCAAGCTCACTGCCTGATGTCACAAGTTCAATGTAACGGGAAAGTAGTTTCCGGCCCTTTGGTAGAGTGACTATGCGAAGAAACACCAAATCATCATATGGAGACAGAGGTGAATTCTTATTTGGTGCAAGGGGGTCAACTAATTGCAGTGATTCTGCAAGCTGCTCAAGGAGTCCCTGCCTTCTGTTTCTCAGTTGCAAACCACCATCTTGCTGCTGGTTAAATTGAAGCAGACGATCAATATCATCAACATCAAGCAGTAGGCAAAGTCCATCTTCAATTGTGATCCTAGCAGCAAGCATGGGTTCTTGGTCAAGAGGCTTTGACACAGATTTTTCAGCATTATCACTTGGTGCAGAGGCTTGTTCTACATCAAGAAGTGGACGAGGCCTACGTATTGAAGAAAATGGAAGCCTCCCAAGAGCATCAACCTGTAGATACGCATGTGGCTCATCCTTACTGCGAGCACGCGAAGATGGATCTCTAATCAAGGTTGGACAAAAGTGGTGCTTTAGTTGAGCACCTGCTGATTTTTTTGCTAAACAAGCTTGGTGGTAGTAATCATCAATATATGGATCATTGATGTGTGTGGCAGCTTGCTGCATCCTTGCAATGTTCTCGATTTCTTCAGTAGACATGTACTTGGATCTGAACCGTTGCCATCCATTATCCAGCCTAATATTATTGAGCTCATAACCTTGGTGAGGAAATCGCTGTCCCAGCCTTCCATGTTGCAACATTGATCTTGCTCTTGGATCACTCAAGTCAGGCATAGCAAAGTTTGCATCAAATCTACCCATCACTTGTGAAGGAGGATGCTGAGGACCAAACATCTGCATGCTTTGTGGTGGGGAATGATGGGGACCAATCATCTGTGCATGTAGTTGTGAGAACTGTGGTGAGGACTGTTGTATTGGCAGCACTCCATGTTGACGTGGTGGCTGCATTTGAGGTGGCATCAGTCCATTGGGACGTTGCAATTGATGAGGCATCAAACCTGGCATAAACCTGGGACCGTTCCCATGCATTGATCCACTATTTAAAACATGATTCTGTCTACCAAATGGAGGCCCTGGAGGAGTACCTCCATGATGTAACTGGGGAAGGGGTAGATCATTTTGTGCAGAAGACATAGGCAACTGGAATGCAGTGGGAGGAGATGGCATGTTCACATGATGTGGCTGACTAGGTGAAGAATGAGATGCTGCACCAGATGGAGGGTACGAAATGAATGATGACTTAGGCACAGGAATTGGTTCAGTATTACTGTACTGAGGCTCTTGTTGTGGGTACGATGATGTTCTATGTAAAGGAGATGGCTTTGCTCCAAGAATAGGTTCAACAGCATTGTAATGAGCATCTTGCTGTGGGGACGACGATGTTCTCTGCAGTCTAGAGTCAATGAAGTTGACTGAATGAGGTTGTTGGGGCCACCAATTTTTCTTATCAAGCCCGTGATCAGTGTACAATACAGGCTGTGTAGGCCAATATGAAGGTCCAGATTCTTGCACCCACTCTGCATTAGAACCTACATATTGCAGAATAAGAATAAATATTAATTAAAGAAGCAGATGCGGAGCATTGCCAAGTGCCTAAAACAGACAAGAGAACAAAGATTATCATGATCCAAGCTAACTGAAACTGTCATTCTAACAATAGAAGATTATAATCATATAAGTACTCCCTCCATTCCTTTTTATAAGGCATATTCTGGTTCAACAGGAGGATTAATGTATGAAACCAAGAGAGTAGTCTTTTTATAACACATATTCTGGTTCAGCAGGAGGATTAAAGTATGAAACTAAGAGAGTAGTGGAGAGAAATGACAATAGTATCCAGGGGTTTATTGTCTTCATAACAAGAGCATATAGTAGTGTAGGCGTTCATCATAAGTGGAGATAAGATTAATGAGGAAAAGACTTTGAAACTATATGCATGCCTTATAATTTAAAAAGAAAAAAATAAGACAGCAGCTGTTGTAGAAGTTGCAAGGAATTCACATAAATCTACCAAGCATGCGGTATTGGTTTATTTTTGAACAAATTATCTACACATTAATTTTTGAAACACAAATTTACAATTTCATAATATATGGATCAAGCATATCCTCGAATGATGAAAACAAAAAATGAAGCCTGAAGCATATGGACTGAGGAACCATATCAGCAACAACTTAAGAATTTAAAGGCAATCCATACAGACAGCTACTTACTTTGTCTAGAAATAGATCCCCTATGACTAACTACTCCTGGTTGCTTTGGTTCATTGACTATTCTGGTCAGCTGAAAATTGAGAAACATGAAATAAGTATAAACCATCTATATAACAATAAAAAAATGAGTAAATGCAACAAGGCAAACATGTAAATTTGGTACACTGTACACAATTGTTGAGGTACAAATAAAAACAGATTTTTTTTAGGTCATGTGATGGCTTATAAATACTTAAATCCATGTGCTATAATATTTTCAAAAAACCTCAGTTGCATCATTATTCTAAGTAATAAATCTCAAGACCTACATATATTTACTTATGCATGTACATATTTAACAAATAAGGCACACCTTGGAGAAAGTTCCAGCAATATCATCAATGTCAGTAAATGAACCTACACCCTCCTGCAAAAAAAGAAGTTCATCAACATGAGTAGAGATACATTCCTGTGTGTTGACATAAAGAAATTATGCTGCAGGCCTGCAGCTTGAAATCTTAAAAAAAAAAAAAAAAAAAAAAGGTAGTACACCAAGCCTAAAACAGTACTGGATGCAACTGAGGTTCCAAGGGTATAACAAACAAAAGAAGAACAAGAGTTTGCAGGATGCAGCCTAAATGATAAATTGCAAGATTCGCTTCGTGACATAACATACAGCTAAAAGTTGTTTAGTGTACAAGTGGAACTAGCTCCACTACCAGAAAAGCACCACCATCATTAGCTTTGTAGACAGGATTTAGCTGCCTGCATGCTATAATGGTTAATGACTGCAGTATTCCAAAAGCCACAATGCCATCTTCATAAATTTCAAAACGATATATTTTTGGTAATGTCATACCAACCCCAAAAATATGACTATTACTTCCAGGCTTTCAGCTGTATCAGTGTTGAATGTTTTCAGAATCACAAAAAATAGCAATGCCAGCATGTATGGACTTTCGTAGCACAAAATTAATGGTATCCTCTACCAGGCTCCAGATGACACAAACCAAAATGATAATCGAGAGCAAGCAAAGAATGGTCAAATTAACTCCAAGATACATTCCTCAAGTTCTATATTGAAAAGTGAGCATGCTACCTTCTCATGCAAAAAGAAGTATGGAGCTTCAGAATATCTAACATTTTTTTTTTGGCTTATAAAGTCACAAACATAGAACTTATTCATTGTATCATCTTTGTTGTCAACAAAGCAAAAGAATTCGATAACATTTATCACTTCAAACAAATGTGAGTTCTATCAAGCACAAAAAAAACGATCATCTACACTACCTCCAACATATTATCCCTCCCATAAAGAGGGTTTCCTTCATCTTCGTGCTCCATAAATGCAGCATCACTGCCATCATCATCATCCAATCCACCTAGCTCAATCTCCTCCACGGCATTGTTGCCGAAGAAAGCATACTGTGATGCATCAAATTTGGTATTGCCTGTGCAGGGATATCAATAATCTAGCAGTCAGTATCAGATGCCATAGGGCAAATATAGGAAAAAGAAAACTAGATATAACAGACTAATAAAATTGTTGCAGGGCACAACAGCTTCAGATGAGTTCCCAACATTAAGGCAGATTAAAATGAGCTCACAACCTTTACTGGTTCCCTCACTAGACTAAAAGCTAATCTAAACAACAGTGGGCATCAGAACTAACTCCAACAGGTGTTATTAGCTACCTTGACTGCTGTGACAAAATTATTCAACCAATTATTATTAACATAATATCCATTGCGAACAAACCCCATGGGGAAATCTCAACTCATTGATTTCGGAATCACTGTTTATTGGCAGTGTAAATAATCAGAAAAAAAGCAAAGTCAAGGGTAAACGGATGGTTCACCGGAACAACACCAATCGCTATCATAAGAACCGAATGAAAAATGTACACTCATGGAATCCAAATAAACTAAGAAGAATTGATTGAGCACCTGATTCCATGGCAGGGGCAGCGTCTAACCCCAAAAAGGAAACAAGCTGCTACGAGCAGAACATCCCCCACCAAGGTATCCAAGGAGCTGAATCCACCCCCGAATGGTTTGGATTAGCGCCGGGTCGCAAACAAATCCAAAGCTACCTGCACGAGGAGTAAGCGAGACACGGATCTTACTGCATGGACTCGCAGCAAAGAGAAACCAGAAACGGAACTCCTACATGAACAATTCCTTACCGATAAAACAAATCACGCTGGTTGGATCTCCCGTCTGCGCCACGCGAATAAAGAGGACAAGGCAGGACGAAGCGAGAGAAATTCTAGGTGTTGCTCGGCGGTGGAAGGAGGACGTTGGTCTCTCTTACAGCGGCGGTGGTGGTGGCGGCGGCCAATTGAGGGTTCGGCGGACCGATGGTATCCCTGACGCAGGCCGAAGGGGTCTGGACTGGAAGGAGTTTTTTTTTTTCTCTTTTCCCGTGAGAAAGCACCGGCCCTAGGATAGGGGCATTATCTTTGGATTTTTTTATTTTTATTTTCCGTTATACAGTAGCAGTTTGGACCATTTATTACAGGGACAAAAATGCAAGGAAAAATCGTGTGGCAGTAGGTACTAGGAACGTAGGAGTAACTTCTGAAGAAAAAGTTCGACTAAGGGCTTGTCTAGGGCTTCTCTAATGCAATTTTTTTAGCCTCAAGTATTACTTAGGATCAGACAAAAAAAAATAGATGTTTTTGCAGGAGCTATATATATACTTAGGAATAAAAAAGTTAACCCATATAGTACTTAAAAAAGGAAGAGAAAGATAAATAAACATGTGACATGATAAAATAAAAAAGTTATTTTACAAATCATAAGTAGTGCTAGTTTGTATGGTGTGAATAATAGTCTCAATATCTACTACTCTATATGAATCATTTTATTTGTATCAAAATCACTAAAGACTTGTTCGGTTAGCACGCTTCTGAGCTCATCAAAAAGTATATAAATTAGACTTGCAATCCGGCTAGGAATCATTCTCATTCCAGGCCACCATTTTAGGAGAACCGAACGAGACATAAGAGTGTTAGCTTCTATTGATGGTGCCCTTAGACTCTGGGTGTAAAGTTTTTTTAGTGTCACATCTGATGTCATATGAGGGTGTTGCATAAGGTATTCAGATACTAATAAAAAAACAAATTATATAATCCGTCTATAAATTACGAGACGAATTTATTAAGTCTAATTAATCCATCATCAGTGTACTGTAGCAATTAGTGTCTAATCATAAACTAATTAGGCTTAAAAGATTTGTCTCACAAAATACATGCAAATTATGTAATTAGTTATTTTTTTATCTAAAATTAATGTTTCATGTATGTGTCTATACATTTGATGTAATAGGACATAAAATTTTTGGACCAGAACTAAATAAGGTCTAAATCTTTATATTTTTAATACATAATGTTTACTTTATATAGATATTAGTGGCCTATAATATTCTACGTGTATCTAGTGAAAACTATATATATAAAGAAAAGTTAAAACAAAAATTTGTAATGGAGGAATATGAATTTTGTTGTGAAGGGACTAGATGGGCAAGTTTAGAATTCATTTCATTCCCACCATACGATCACTGGATGTGCTTGTTAAGACTCTTTCTCACTAGCAAAATATGTCTTAAAAGGAAAAATCAAACAGTATATTTGAACCTAACTTGTTTCTATATAGTCAAATTTGCAACGGGTACATTCACTCTACTAGAGCTGGAACTTTTTCTAACAGTTATACCATGTTCGTGTGATCGTTTCAGTAGTCAACTGATGCTGTTTTTGATTGTTTTGTTATAAGAGAAAAACATTGTTTCAATGGGTGATAAGACGGCTGATAAGTGAAGCAAATACGTCGTTAATTGTTGTCGGTTCCTAGACCATCGAGAACATGAACTAATCATGTCAGCAACAAAGAAACCGTTGGGAGAGGTATTAATTATTTCTATCTGTTTTTAAAAAACCCACAGTAAACATAACCAACATCAGGAACTCTTTTAAGAATTCAATCCAAGGTCTTGTTTAGATCCAAAATAATTTGGATGTAAAGTACCGTAGCATTTCGTTTGTATTTTATTATTGTCCAATCATGGAGTAAATATGTTCGAAAGATTCATCTAAAAAATTACGGATAAATTGTGCAATTAGTTATATTTTTTATCTATATTTAATATTATATGCATGTGTCTAAAGATTCGATGTGACAGAAATTTGATAAAGTTTTGAAATTTTGAAGGGAACTAATCATGGATCAAGGGGTTTTGCAGGAGCTGCTGCTGAACATGTCGTGGGTGTTAGCAATGTGAGTGCCTAGGGGTTCGCCATCTTGTTGTCAACATTAATTCAGCCGTCCCTTCACTCGGGATCACTCGTGGGCCGTGGCTTTATTTTGCCGATCTTCTCCGACCATCGCAAAGGCCACTCATCGTTTTTCTACTGTCGGCTTTAGTCAAGACTTTTTTTTCGAAAGATCTGTTACCGGTTTTCATTGAATTAAGATGGGAAGGTTACAAACAAGAAGTGGCGCAAGCTGCGCCGCCCTAGACATGCTCGGTCTCAGCAAAGGAGATTCTCGCCACCCCTACACGCAGTCAGAAGATTTACACGGATGAAAAAAATTACAACGAGTTGTCGGGCGTGGCCGGGAGCAGTGCATTGAGCCCGGCATTACCAGCAAGACTCCAAGTCCTCGCTTCGTCCTGGATGCTATGGACAATCCGTTGGGCCGATCTAGATTCCTTCCTGAAGACCCGATTGTTCCTCTCTCGCCAGATTTCCCAAATCGTTAGCATGATTAGCGATTGCAAACCCGGCCTTGAGGATGGTTCGGCGACAACCACCATATCTGTGAACCAGAGTCCCGTGGTAGAATCTTGGTCCCAACAAGCTGGTGACAAGGAAGGGATGTTGACCCAGAGGGCAACATCTTCCCAGATCATCCTTGCTAGGGAGCACTCGCAGAACAGATGTCTCGTTGTTTCAAGGTTCCTCAAACAAAGCTGGCAGAAGTACTCGTTGGGCCAGCCTCGTCATTGTAGGCGTGCAGCTGTCCAAATTCGATCTTACAGCATGAGCCATACAAAGAATTTGCATTTTGGGGGTGCCTTCGTGCCCAACGTCTGGGACGATGCCCCGCATTGTGTTGTGCCTTCAAATTGCAATGAGTATGCAGACTTGGCGGAGTAGTTGCCATCGGGTGTGATGCTCCAAGTGATAGTGTCTTGTTGGGTCTCAAATAGGGTGATGTCTTCCAAGTCTTCCGAAAGCCTTATAAACTCCGCCACGAGCTGCGGGTTCAGGTTATGGTCGATGTTCGTGATCCACCGGTTATTTGTAAGCGTGTCAGCCAATGTTCTGTTTTTCCTTTTACTATGTTTATGCAGCTGAAAGGTCCTATGTGATGGCTAGAGTGGGGTGAATAGCCTAATTTAAATTTCTACAAGGAAACCTCAACAACAATGTTAGATAACTAAGAAGCGAAGCGAATTTTGCACTAGCCTAATGGGGATGCGAAGCCACCTATCCACAAGTGCTATCCTAATAGCTCTAGGATCACACAATGTCTACTCACTTCTAGTAGCCCTCTAGGAACAACCTAATATACTAGGACAAGTATGAATAGGGTAATGCAAAGATGGGAAAGATGATTATACCACCGTGGAGAAGTAGGGAATGAACCAATCAAGTGAATACCAATGTAATCAATCAATCAAAAGAGACAATGGTTGACACTTGATTTTCTTTCGAGGTTCACTAGTTTGCCAACTAGCTAGTCCCCGTTCTGGCAAGACACTCACTTGGAGGTTCATGCGCTAATTGGCATCACACGCCAAACCCGTCACCGGGTGCCGCACAACCAACACAAGATAAGGCTATTGAAATGCCACGAGCAATCCACTAGAGTTACCTTTGCGATCTCCCACGGTGAAGGCACAAGAACCCATCACAATCAACTTGTAGTCGACGAAGCACAATTGTCGGATACCTAGAAATAGGGTATCCAATTTACCGCACTCCGCAAAAACAAAATCATCCTCGGGGGCTCTCCGCCCCGTCCGATCCTAGGCGACATCATCACACTCGGGGGCTTCCTGCCCCCAAATCAACCAAGACCGCTACTTCCCCTCAGAGGATCTTCGCCTTGCCCGAGCTAGGGTGACATCATCCGTGACGCCACCTATCCTTGGGGATCCTTTCCACCCTCGGGGGCTCCTTCACCTCGCTCGAGCCCAGGAGGCGTCATCCATGACGTCATCTACCCTCGGGGGCTCCTTCGCCTCGCCCGAGCCCAAGAGGCGCCATCCGTGACGTCATCTACCCTCGAGGGCTCCTTCGCCTCGCCCGAGCCAAGAAGGCGCCATCCGTGACGTCGTTTGCCCCCGGAGGCTCCTACGTCCCGTCCGAGCCCAGGAGACGTCATTCATTACGTCGACCACCCTCGGGGGTTCTTCCGCCTCGTCCGAGCCAGGACGACGTCATCTGTTGGACAGAGCTGCTGACTGCTCTGCTGCTAGCTGCTGGTGCTGCCTGCTGGTGCAATCTTGTTGGTGTTGTGCCATTGGTGTTGTGCTGCTGCTAGTGCTGTGTTGTGTTGTGCTGCTGTCTTGTGCTGTGTTGCTGGTGATCATCTACCTGCTGACCCTCTGGTATTCCTCTGCCTCTAACTATGGTCCTATACTGCTCCTATGAGTTACCCATTGCATTGCTTGATTTACATTTGAGATATTGAATTGTGCAATCTGCTAGTATCAATATATACTTGGGAGTGATTGCACTATTGGGCGGATTTCCTTATTGCTCGATGATAGAAACCGGTGTAGTGAGACAACAACGTGACAGTCTTGGTACATAGTGATATTTGATACACATGTTATCCTAGAATCTACTTGTCGGATACCTAGAAATAGGGTACCCAAATTACTGTACTCCACAAAAACAAAAATCACCACCAGGGGCTCTTCCGCCTCGCCCGAGCCAAGATGGCGTCGCCCGTGACGTCATCGACCCTCGGGGGCTCTTCCGCCTCGCCGAGCCAAGGTGGCGTCGCCCGTGATGTCATCGACCCTCGGGGGCTCTTCCGCCTCGCCCGAGCCAAGGTGGCGTCGCCCGCGGCGTCATCGACCCTCATGGGCTCTTCCGCCTCGCCCGAGCCTAAGTGGCGTCACATGTGACGTCATCTACCCTCGGGGGCCCTTCCTCCCCGTCCGAGCCCGACAAACGTCATTTGTGACTACCCTCGCCCTCGGAGACTTCACCGCCACGCCGCGGTCCAAGGCGCTCTATCCCACATAGTCAAAAGGTCCACAGTACCCTCCGTCCTCAGGGATGGGGTTCAAAGCATGAGCCACCATACCAACCCCTGTTCACCCTGCGGTACAGGGTCCTGTGCTGCCTAACCGATGACTTCCACGCGTGATATCCACGCCATGGCTCCGAAGGACACTCCAACAGGGATTAGGGCGTCATCAAGCACTGTACGACAGAACGCAGGGGTGCCTGGTCCTGTGCGACCAACCTCCCCCCATACTTGGAAAGGGGGAACAGCAGGGTTCCCGGTCACAGGGCGCATGGCTATAGCTCGCCAGGGGCGAACAGGACTCGGACATGCGTCCACTGGCGCAATCTTCTTCAAGAAGGAATACAAGATGAAGACAAAGGCTTCCTTCGGCAGCAGCCCAAGCCGGGCCCACGTCACTCTCTCTCTCTACTGTACTCCTCCATCTCTCCCTACGTATAAAGGGAGGGAATGGACCCCCAATCTCGATATCTCGACATTCCAACTTTCATTCACACACACTCAAACTCGCACACATGCGAGCACTCACCCGAACCAAGAACCTCATACGCACAAGACCTGGGAACCGCCTTCCCTCTCTCACCAAAATCTTGTAGCTCCCCTCTACGAGCTCTTCGCGCTCGGTAATACAACCTCGCAACACACTGGACGTAGGGCGTTCATGCCCGAACCAGTATAAACATCCGTGTTCTCCGAGCGCAACCATCCGAACTCTGACATGCTTAGAAATTTACTTGTTGGTCGTCTAGACCCTGCCATTTTAGACACCGACAGTTGGTGCGCCAGGTAGGGGACCTTTGCGTGTCACTCGTATTTTCGAGTTTCGGATGGCTGATCGCCACATTCGCATCGCTCTGGGCACCATCATTTGTTTTGGTAGCCTGGACATCCAGTGCCACGGGCAGAACGCCGACCTGGCTCCCCATCGCCCCACGGCATCTCCCGAGGTAGCCTTGGACGCCATCGCCGCTTCCATGGCCCACCTCCATCTCTCTCCCTCCGGGGAACAAGCCGCTCGCGGGGCGGGCGTCCCGCGGGCCGACTACCCACAGTTCGAGCGCCAGCTCGACACGCTCATGGGACCCCGGCCGACTCGGGAGTCCCTGCACAACCTCTACTTCGCGTTTGCCAACGTGACGGCGCAGCTCGCGGGAGGGCAGCCGCTCTCTCCCAGACGCATTGAAGTGCCTGCCTCTGAAGTGCAGCCTTTCGCCATGAAGAATGCCGCCACATCATACGCGGAGGAGGTGGGCGTGTGGTTTCATGAAGACCCAGCGGAAGGGAAATGAGTGGAGCTCGAGTCCTACTACTCTTGTTCCACCTCCGATCTTCCCTCAAGCCCCGAGGCCGCGTCTTACGCCGACTCGAGCCTTGGGAGCGACGACCTCATGGACTTCGACGGTCTGAAGGATCAGGAGGCGCTACGCGGCTTCCTCCAGGACATCGATTATCTGCTCGACACCGACTCGAGCGGTCCCAACGAAGACCACGGCCACGAGTGCTTCATGTGCGATGCATCGTCACCCGCGGTCGCGGTCGACCCCACCCACGTCAACGAGGAGGACGAAGACGGTGACGACAACCACACGCCCGAGGACTAGACAGGTGTTCCGGTACCTCTCCAACGGCCCGATCCGCAGTCCTCGGAGGCCTGGCAGCAGCAGCTTCGCGACCTCCGCAACGTGGAGCAGCAGCTCGCGGAGCGCCAGCGAACGGTGACGTTCGAGCGTGAGAAGCTTGAGCGTGAAGCCGCCAGGGACGCCGCAGAGCCCCGCGCTTGCAGACAGGTCCGGGCGGTATACCACCGCATCATTAACGATGAGCATGGCACGCCGCAGTTCACACGAGTAAGCCAAAACATTGCGGTAGCAAGGATGTTACTCCGCAACCTCCCGATCCCGGATGCTCCAGATGGCAAGCTCGCCCACGACGAGCTAAAGACCCTCCTGGAGCGGGCCGTGGAGCAACAGGCCGACAGCTCCGCTTCGCGGAGACGCGGGCTCAGCGCTCGCCCCCCGACCGTTGCGGCTCCTAACGACCGCGAGGGGTCGGTCCACCCGGATCCCGACCCGGTCGGACACCGGCGCCCGACGGTGCACGCCCGCGTAGGCGAGAAGCGCGACGTGCGCGACACGCTCAACGCGCGCAAGCACGCGAAGCAGGACGGCGCAAGTCGAGGCTACCATGTCCGACGTGGCGGTCGATACGACAGCGATGAGGACCGACCTCCCACGCCGGAGCCCTCGGGTCCCCTGGCGTTCATCCGCCACATCCGGCGCGCGCCGTTCCCGCACCCTTTCCGACAGCCAACTAACGTCGTCCGGTACTTCGGGAAACGGACCCCGGGCTCTGGCTCGACGACTACCGACTTGCGTGTCAGGCTGGCGGCGTGGACGATGACAATTTCATCATTCGCAACTTGCCTCTCCACCTCTTGGACTCGACCCGCACGTGGCTCGAGCACTTACCTCCCAACACCATTGATGGGTGGGAATCCCTGCAACAGGCTTTTGTCGGGAATTTCCAAGGCACATATACGCGCCCCGAGAACCCCTGGGATCTCCGCAGCTACAGGCAGAAGCCGGACGAATCCCTCCGGGAATACATCCGCCGTTTCTCCCAGCAGTGCACAAAGCTCCCGACCGCGGCCGACGCAGACGTGGTCGGGGCTTTCCTCGCGGGTACCACCTGCAAAAAGCTGGTCCACAAGCTATGCCGCAGCAACCCACGTACCACCGAGCGACTCCTCGACATCACCACTAGCTATGCGTCAGGAGAGGAGGCGGTCGGTACCATTTTCCACCAAGACATGGGGAAGGGCAAGGAAGTCGAGATCGCCGGCGAAGGCGGCTCGAACCGTGCTCAGAATAGGAACAAAAAGAGGGGCAAGCCGCAGCATGGCGGCGGCGACAACATAGTCGCAGCGGTGGACGTCCGCAAGCCTCCCCGCCCTCAGGGTGGGAAGAAGATGGGCAAGTTTGATGACATGCTCACAAAGTCGTGCCCGTATCACAACGAACCGGTCAAACACACACTCCAGCAGTGTGAAATGATGGCCAGGTACTTCAAAACCGTCCCTGACAAGGACGAGCCGAAGGAGTCAGAAGGCCAGGACGGGGACGGGGGTCGCGAAGACTCTTACCCCCACGTCAAAAAGTGCCTTATGATCTTCTGAGGCCCAGAGGCCTACAACTGCAAGCGCCTACAGAAGAAGGAGCGGCGCGAGGTCTTCGCTGTTGCCCCGGCAACGCCGACCTACCTCGACTGGTCGGAACTCGACATCAAGTTCGGTCGACATGACCATCCGAGCCACATTCCTCACCCGGGCCGTTATCCACTCTTCGTGGATCCGATCATAGGGATCGTGCGCTTCACCAAAACATTGATGGACAGGGGCAGCAGCCTCAACATCCTGTACTACAACGCCTTCGAGGCCCTGGGCCTACGCAAGGAAAAGCTTCGATCCTCGGGGCTCCCTTTCAGGGGATCATTTCCGGGAGACAAACGATACCCCTGGGGCAGATCGACATGCCCATCATGTTCGGGGAGCCGGACAACTTCCGGACCGAGTACCTCACCTTGGAGGTCGTGACGTACCGTGGGACCTACCACACCGTTTTGGGAAGGGTGCTACGTGAAGTTCATTGCCGTCCCAAACTACACTTACCTAAAGCTCAAGATGTCGGGGTCGTGCGGCATCATCACAGTCTCCTCCGACCTCCTGTTGGCGTACCAGTGCGAGGTGGACTGCTGCGAAAACGCCATGACCGAGGTACGCAGCGAGGAGGTGATGGCGGCGATCGAAGCCGCAGACAAGATGAACGTCAACCCCTAGAGCGCGAAGACCTCGGACGCCCACAACACCAACAACTAGTTCGCCTTCCTCATTATTATCTAGTATATCTATCATCATGTACATATGCATGTAACCTCTCTTAAGAACAAAAAGTTCGAGGAATAAAAACGCGGGAACCCTCAGACCGACCGCTTAGCAAGGTGCACTCTCAGCGCGCGCCAGAACACACCTCGCTCGGGGGCTGGGAAGGGGGTCACCCCCTGTCTTTCACTCCAAAAAACTTTTTCGTTCAAGAAACCGTTTTGTCGACCCGCCTGGCGAAAGCCCGATCTCCCCCACCGAGAGAAGAGATCTCGCCAGACCGTGCCAAAGGGCCGCGAAATACTCCGGCTCCCCGGAGCCAAGTATCTCCACCCGACCTCACACCCAAACAAATCAAAGCTTCTCCTAGGGAAAGTCGGGCAAGTAGCCCAAGCAAAAGGCAAATGCGAAAACCAACAAGCAAACAAACATAGAGAAAGCTGACTAAAGAGCCGTTAAAGTCGTCCAAAGCCCTCTCGGGGGCACGTCACATAATGTCTTAAGTTTGTTTATTACAAGGGCCCTCGGCCCTGATCTTTTACCACACAGGGTCACTCCTCTGGCAGCGGGAACACCTCGTCATCAAGCTTGGCGGCCAAGACCACTGTTGGGTCCTCCGTGTCGGCTTCGATCCGGTCAAGCAAGTCCTCCGAGGCGTCTGGGGGGTATCCCTCGCTGACGAGCGCGGGAGTCACCACGTCGTAGAGGCAGGCGGCGATCGACATCGTGCGGTGGACATCGATGCGCAGGGCCTCCCGGATCCGCGCTTGGCCCCGCTCCCACAACAGGCCGACGCGAGTTCTGGCCGCCGCTGGACCACCCTCCACAGCTTGCACGCCGAAGAGGTCACACACCTCGTGTACTGCCTCACGCAGTGCCTGCGCCTCCTGTGCTCCAGCCTGTAACCCTGGGATGACATGAAAGAGGACTTCAACCTCTAAAAAACAACTTCCGCACAACGCCAGGGCGAACGAGCAGACAAAGGAAACGTACCTGCGTTCTCCTCCTCCAGGCCGTTGACCGCTGCACGGAGTTGCGATATGACCGTCGTCAATTCGCCCACCTGGGTGGAGAACTCCAGGATCCTCCGGTCGGCGTCGGCGCTGCGCTCGCGCGCCCTAGCGGAAAAGTCCTCAAGGCAGGCCACGGCGGCGTCACGCTCTCGGCCGTTGACCTCCCGTTGACGCCGTAGGGTGTTACGCTCCTCCTCCATCGAATCCAACGCCGAGGCAGCTTGACGTCATCCCTCGGCCTCAGCGTCACGCTCGGCCGTCAGGCGTTCCACCTCAGCCTGGCGCGCTGAGCGTTAGTCCACCAACATATGACGGGCCGCCTCCACGTCAGCACGGGACGCGTTTCGCTCTTGCTCAGCCCACGCGGCGTCGCTAGCGGTACACTGCGCCAACGCCTGGGCATCCGCCGCGCTCGACTCCGAAGCGACCAACTGCTCCTCCAGCTCCGTCACGCGACGACGAGCCGCAACGAGGTCCTCCGCCATGGCGTTTGCCCCGACGGGCGCCCACGTCCCAGGAGCCCACCGGCTGGCCTCCCGACGGAGGAACTCCGACTTCTTGACGCTGGTCGCCATCAGGATCTGCACAGAGAGAGGCATCAGGAACCCGACGAGAAAGAACAAAACAACGTCTACGGACAAAATGATTTATTATATTTCCATGATGCGAGAAGTCCTCGGAGAACGATGCAACGACCCTCTGGATCTGCTCCGCGTACCGCGCGACCTGGATGCCAACCTCCGGACGGGCACCCGCCACCCGGTTCCAATGATGGAGGTCGCGCCGATCATCCAGGGTGAACACAGGGGACCCCATGTTCCCCTGATCGGCCCAGATAAGCTGGTCGCCGTCTCCGAATGCGCGACGGTCGGGACGAGGCGACACAAAGCCCCAGGGGCGTCTTCCCTCACAGCTTCGGCTGATTCACCTGGCGAAGTCGCACTAGACTGGGAGAAGACGACCTTCGACGCTCGGGCGGCTGCCACCTCCCCATCGATGAAGGACGGGGGACCCATGGTGTCCCGGGCCGGCATGTTGGGAGGAAGGGGACTGCTCAGGGGCTCCTCCTCACTCGCACCAGCCACCCTGCCCTCAGGTGGGGCGGTGATGACATCGGCAACCACGTCCTCCAGTTCGGGCCGCCGCCCCCGCCGCCCATCACCGTCACGACGGCCGTCTCCGCGTCTTCCGACGCCTCAAACGACAGGGACTCCCCGGCATCCACGGCCATAGAGTCACCAAGGCCGCCCTCCTCCCTGGGGTCATCGATGACCACCACGACTGGGGAGTAGGCAGCGTACAAGCCTCAGGGCCGATGTTCGTGGGGGCTGGCGGCGTTCCTCCGGCGACAACGGAGCAGGATGGGGTCAGCCCGGTCCCGACCTCGGCGGCGTTTGCCAAATCCGCAATCAGGGAGGCGCCGGACCGGCCCCCCTCGACCAATGGCGCTCTCCGACGCAACTTTTTCCATCCCGCGTACGCAGAGCCGTCGGCGGTCCTGAAACATTCGACACAATCATCGCAAATCACGGGCAGCCTTTTCCCCACTAACAGGGTAGAGGAAGAGGTCGAGGCTAGCGAACTCACCCAGCGGAGATGATGCGCTTCCGCTTCGCCTCCGCCCCGCTGCGGCCGCCGGCGCCCGAACACCCGCTCTGTCCAACCCCATCGGACGAGGCGGAACGGGGGGTCACCGGAACATCCGTGGCGACACCGCTCCCAGAACCCCCTGGGGCCAGGTGCGCGCCGAGTGTCCTGACCAGGGGCACCTCCGATGGTGGCGCAACCCCCGTGGGGTAGCGTAGCATTCCGACCACCAGGGAAGCCGACGCTACCACCGGTTGAAGATTCCTGCCCTCATCATCATCATCATCATCTCCGCCGTCCGCACCGGGACCACCGCTGCCTTCGTCCGACTCGGTGGGGGACTAGTCTTTTGTTTCCCGAGCGCAGCGCTGTCTCGCCCGCCGTTGTCAGAGTGTCGTGTGCCTCAGCGCCCTTTCGGCCTTCCTCTTCTTCCTCTCGGCGGCATCCGCCTGCTGCCACGCGTTCTGCTCCCTGTTCGCTGACCGCTGTGCCGGCGGAATGGGAAGGGGAGCGGGCACGTCACGCGTTGATGAGCGGGCCCCCTGCGGGGAGAAGACCGAGGAGTCCTGGGATGTCACTAGGAAGAGAAAGCAACATGAAGGAGAAAACAAACAACAAGGCCTCAACACTCACCAGATCGACGGACGCAGGATCTGGGCGCATTGGAGGGCAACGCTTGATGTCATTAGGGGTAAACTTGTTCCCCAACAGTCTCCCCATGATCGATACTGTGCGGTCGAAGCTCAGCTCTTCGGCCGCCATGGTGGTCCCCCCGCGCGGTGCTCCGGGGACCATGTCGTTCAGCGGGAGCACCCGCACCATGGGCGGGAGGACCCGACGCCGGAGGAACTGCGCGACGACCCCCGCAAGGTTCTGCCCGCGGTCTCGTAGCTCAACCAGGCTTTGGAGGTAGGGCTGTATCCTGATGAGCTACCGCGGGGTCGGACCGTGATGCCAACGGGGAGGCTCCTCCCTGTTGACGGTAATTACAAGCTATTTTATCACCATCAAAACACCGTCAACATCCTCATATTCAAAGGAAAACAAGAATGGCATGAACATAATTTACCCAATAACTAGTTCCACATGTCCCATGACTATTTGATTGCAGGTAATAACAAATGGGGTCTTTTGGAAGCCAGTGGGCCCACTTAGGGGGTCACCCGACCACCCTATGGACCCACTTGGCATCCTTAGCCCCCATGATCCATGTAACACCCTCAAGAATACTCTGTACCCTTGGATCCAAGTATATTCACCTCTCAATGGTCCAGATTCACAACACAAGGATCCATAGGCCCAACATGACATATTTCCAAGTATGGCAAATGTGCACAAGACATACACCATCATGATGGGCATTACGTCTAGAAGCCACCTGCGAAAGATGAGCCCATTTGGCCACAAAAGGCATTCGGTCAAATGCCTAGGTGGGGCCAGAGACCACCCACAGGCCCCCTGACCAGTGGGGTCAGCTTCTAGAAAGAAAAGTGGCAGGGCCCACCTGTCATAGGGTTCGGTCGAATCACCATATGGTGGTTCTAGCTCCCCACCGACTTCCTGCATGCCGCCATGCATCCACTTGATCCCCTCCGTTGATTTAAGATGGTTACAATGACGGTTTCATCCTACGATGGCTGATGGAGGTGGTGCGGATCGCTGACGTGGCACCGGAGTAGCCCCTACTCCACCTCTAGCTATAAATAGACCCCCTAGGCCCTCACTCTCACTCATGCCTCATTGGAGAAACTACTCCTTAGTAGTAGTGCTATGCTAGTTGGAGGAGAGTGAGGGAAGTCTTCTGGAGAAAGCCCCGGATCTGTCGGGAATCTTCTCCGAAGCTCTACCTCAACGGATGTGATTCTCTTGTAAGTTCAACACTTGTAAGTGATACATCCGAGTTTTTTATAGCAATTAATATTCTAAATCTGGTTTAGCTGTTATACACCTTTCCACGCTTGTTCATCGCTTTACTTTAAGTAGAGTGCTTTAGCCTTAACGTAGGGTTAAAGTAGTAAGAATAGTGTAGACGTGGTGTCTAGACTAGATCTTGCCTTTGTAAACCGCTTATCGCGCGGATTGTTTGTGGATGCTAGTAGAAGGTGACAGCTCTATCTAGTCTTTGTATTCCACCATGTGTGTCAGATAAGTTCTTAAAAGGTAAGGCCTCAATACAACATGATGGCGCGGTCCGGTTAGAATTTTGCCCTCTTTCTGATCTATCCCATCGCCTCCTGCAAGAGAAGGGCTGATAAAGTCAGTATAACCAGCTTTGCCTTGTTAGATATCTTTGCTACATAGAACCTCTCAACCCAGTTATCATAGTCTCCCTTGATTCATCAGGACATATCTTTAATTCTAGTTAGATCACTATCGTTCCCTGAGGAAAATACGATACCTGGAATACTCCCGGTGAAGTGGTACATCGGTATAATCTATGCGCTTGCGGATTTATCCAATAGTCATAAGAAATACCAACACTCCCCGAAGCGCGGGCCCGTGAAAACCGGGAGCAGCGCCTCGGGGTGGTTCCGGATGTAGAACCACTGCGAGTGCCACCCCCGGTTTAGATGAGGTCGTCCGCGCCGGCATATAGGACACCAAGTTGGAGGAGCGGGGGCTGAGCGCACACCCCCCACAGGATGCCACCGACCTTATGCCGCTAGTGTTGAGGAGATACACTATCGCCTTGAAGAAGTGCTTCCACAGCACAAAATCCGGCTCCACTCCCAGCATTCCCTCCGACATGGCCGCGAAGGCCGCGAGGTGGAGGACGGAGTTGGGATTGAGATTCTGAAGCTCGATCCCGTAATGGTTAAGCACTCCCCAAAGAAAGCGAGACGGCGGGGTCCCGAACCCCCGTTCATGGAACAGGAGGAAGGAGACCACGTACCCCTCAGGAGGCACCGGGACGTCAGCGCCGGTGGGGACGATCCACTCGACGACATCACCGGCGGAGCGCTCGGGGCGCAGCAGCCCCTCTCGCACCAACTCAAGCACCCGCTCCCGAACGAGCGAGCACCGCTCCCAACTTCTCGGAGGATGCTCTCCATCCATGGGGGGAGTGCTCGGAGAAGGACTCATGTTGCGGCGGAAGGCGCGTTTAGGGTAGACGTGCGGCAGCGCAAACCCTAGGCACAAGCGGAACGACTCGGGAAGGGGCAGAAGACGAAGACAGCAAGCAACACGAACGCGAGGAGGGGGTAATGATGCGGCGCCAGGATATTTGTAGGAACCCGAAAGACGAACCATCACTCCATCAATCCTCCACGCCACGTCTTGGTCCCACCACTCGAGCCGCGTTAAATGCGGTCGCTTGGCCATGTCGCTTCTACCATTCGCAGGAATATCGGGAACCGTACGCACTGCGGTAGGTAACTGACACCACTCGCTTTTTCCCTCATTCCGATTCATATCCCGCATTCATCATTGCAGGATCCACCCCGGACCCATCGCGCCACGTGCACAGACTTCACCCACACATCCCCGACCAGGGCATGAGCCTTCCGAGCGCGAGAGCGTCTCGGGAGAACCCCCGACCCGTCCGAGCTCGGCCGACTCACGCGGAGGTCGGAGAGGCACGCATGTGTCACAACAAGTGGCGACGACCCATGGGCCCAGGTAAGCCAAAGGGATAAGGGCTATAGACGCCCCGGTGGCCCACTACGGTCCAGAGTTACGAGGGCCGGCCCAGCGGGGTTCGAAACGGCCGACTCAGGACAACAGAGCGAGGGGCGAATAGGGAATGGACACGCTAGCAGTCATTAACCTAGCAATCGGATGCCGAGGTCATTCCCCGATTTCGTATTTGAGTCCGTCTTACGGATGATTGGTTCATGGTATTCCTACCGAAGGAAGGCAGCAGGCCCCTAGGACCCATCGAACGGACCCGGCTACTATATGAAACCGATTTTGGGTGAGCCACGACATGGGCCACCAGCCGGGACCCTAGCGAACGGGAACCGAGCACCCCACTCAGATTTGCCCAATAGTAACTCAACGAGCAGCCATGGTTCATCCACTTTGAGGATAGCATGGTTCGGCTCGTATTCCCCCTTCTCGTGGAGAGATGTATGGGGAACGAACCCAAAAAGACAACACAGAACAGAGACGATTTTCTTTACACCGAGTAAAGACTCGGGGCTGGCGTCTCACCATGGGGCAAGCCCCACGCATTGGAGGCACGTACAGGTAAACACAAGCAACCTCTCTTTTCTGATAAATTTAGGAAACTAACCCTTGCAGGGATTACATGCTCTCTTAGAGCCAAAAGGGACAAACCCAATCATCAGACACCAAAAAGCAAAAAGAAGGGAGGTGGACTGAAGGGAAATCCTGGGCCAAGAAGCCAAAAACTAGGGGCGCCCGCGGGGCGTCCCCGTTAGTCATCACACTGCTGACAGACACGGTCGTATATCAAAGTCAGGTAACCCAGCCGCAAGGCCCGGGAAATATCAGCTTGACATACAAGACCGCGTCAGACGGCGGCGTCATGACCCATGGGCCACTCCGATCGGGTGGGTGGCGGCAGCAGGAGAGCGACCGTCGCCCCGCCTTCAGAAAGCCCTGGGTCACGCCCCTCCTCCAGAATTAGTTGGGCACTTTACACCTAAGTCGCCCAGCTGCTCCATGATCAAGGACTCTGGTGAGGGATCGCATGACATCGACTCCCCTGGGAGAGAAGGCAGAGGTCATTCCGCAAAAGGGATGGATCCTACGCCCTTCATCCCAGGGAGCGATTCGTGTAGGGGGTGTTCACAAGCTTTTGCTCCACCAGTGGTTAGGATAAAGGGAAGCAATGCGTATCTCGCAGAGCTTCCTCTAAATCCTACCACGGGGCGAAAGGAAATGAACCCACCCCAACGCAGAACTTCCTCTGAATCCGGTTTTGCTCTCAAAAGGCCGTCCACCAGGGCGGCTCGGAGGGCTCTCTGACGGGACCTCGGAGGAAGAACTTAGGGCAAGCCATACTATGAGAATGTGTGCTTTCCTATAGGCGGTCACCCCTATTTATAGCCCGCCAAGGCACTCACGTGACAGCCGGTCCGTGAAGCTACAGCTCTGCTCCCAACCACATTGCATTGTGCGACGACACCCACTTTAAGGGGCTCAGCCGTGCAGCGAGGCTATAAATGCCCAAGCAAACTGCGGACTCAGAGCATGTCGTTCAGAGTCTGGACCACAGAGCAAGCAGTTCTCTGACACCACTCCTCGAACGGGAAGGACGCGACACGTCCGCTTTTGGGCTACAGAGAAAGGGGCCGCAGTCAGACCCTGGAATCCTACAAACATATCTCCAACCGTCAACCGACCGTATAGGCCGAAGGGACAGCACGACGCAGGATTGACTCGTCGTCTCAAGACGCGCCGACCCAAGGCCAACAGTGCAACCCGCAGCAGGACTGGCGTGCAGCCAGAGCTCTGGCTCTGACGTACGGAGCAGACCACTCCCTCCCCGCCTCGTAAGGGAGGCGAAGGGTCAAGCACTGTAGAAGTCTTCCGAATAATCCCTTAGAGGAAATATCCCTCCTAAGGCCTCGGGGGCTACACCAGGCGGGTGCGGTCGCGCGCACCCACCGGAATACACAAAATCAAAACCAAACCACCATAAACGCTCTCGGAAGCCTCCGATGTAGTCCTTCACTACATCGAAGGCTCGGGGGCTACTGTCGGATACCTAGAAATAGGGTACCCAAATTACCGGACTCCACAAAAACAAAAATCACCATCAGGGGTTCTTCCGCCTCGCCCGAGCCAAGATGGCGTCACCCGTGAAGTCATTGACCCTCGGGGCTCTTCCGCTTCGCCCGAGCCAAGGTGGCGTCGCCCGTGACGTCATCGACCCTCGGGGGCTCTTCCGCCACGCCCGAGCCAAGGTGGCGTCGCCCGTGACGTCATCGACCCTCGGGGGCTCTTCCGCCTCGCCCGAGCCAAGGTGGCATCGCCCGCGACGTCATCGACCCTCGGGGGCAATTCCGCCTCACCCGAGCCTAAGTGGCGTCGCCCGTGACGTCATCTACCCTCGGGGGCCCTTTCGCCCCATCCGAGTGTGGCAAACGTCATTCATGACGACCCTCGCCCTCGGAGACTTCACCGCCACGCCATGGCCTAAGGCGCTCTAGCCCACATAGTCAAAAGGTCCACAGTACCCTCCGTCCTCAGGGATGGGGTTCAGAGCATGAGCCACCATGCCAACCCCTGTTCACCCTGCGGTACAGGGTCCTGTGCTGCCTAACCGACGACTTCCGTGCGTGATATCCATGCCATGGCTCCGAAGGACACTCCAACTGGGATTAGGGCGTCATCAAGCACTGTACGACAGAACGCAGGGGTGCCTAGTCCGGTGCGACCAACCTCCGCCCATACCCGAAAAGGGGGAACAACAGGGTTCCCAGTCACAGGGCGCATGGCTACAGCTCGCTTGGGGCAAACAGGACTCGGACATGCGTCCACTGGCGCAATCTTCTTCAAGAAGGAAGACAGGATGAAGACAAAGGCTTCTTTCGGCAACAACCCAAGCCGGGCCCACGTCACTCTCTCTCTCTCTCTCTCTACTGTACTCCTCCATCTCTGCCTATGTATAAAGGGAGGGAATGGACCCCCAATCTCGATATCTCGACATTCCAACTTTCATTCGCACACACTCAAACTCGCACACACGCGAGCACTGATCAGAACCAAGAACCTCATATGCACGAGACCTGGGAACCGCCTTCCCTCTCTCACCACAAGCTTGTAGATCCCCTCTACGAGCTCTCCACGCTAGGTAATACAACCCCGCAACACACTAGACGTAGGGCGTTCGTGCCCGAACTAGTATAAACCTCTGTGTTCTCCGAGCGCAACCATCCGAACTCCGACACGCTTAGAAATTTACTTGTTGGCCATCTAGACCCCGCCATTTTAGACACCGACACTACTTGTTACTCCTAGACTACTAGATTCTTGTTTCTCTACTTGTTACACTTGTTATCTATAACTTGTTACATTACTTGAATACTACTCTTTACCTTAACTTGTTAAGATGACTACTAGATTCTTGTTATGTCTACTCTTTACACTTGATATCTTCTACTACCCCACTTGGTAAGATGACTGTCATGTTAGTCGATGATCCGTGATCACCACGTAGCGTTGGACGGCTGCTTTGCAGTAACCCGCTATTTTGAGAGCAATGTTTCCTTAAACATGTTTATGCTTTGTATTGTTTTTTTTGTAACTCCAATAATATTAAACTAGCAAAATTCATCATATATAGAATATAAATGGAGAACTCTGGCGAGTGGAAAACACCTACCCCAAGTCCCTCTTCAAACTCATTGTGCAGTCAAGTCTCTATTACCCCTCTGAGGCCAAAGAAGAATCGCACAAAGGAGGACGCTGATCCGACATGGGCACCATGGGACGAGGGTGAAAGTGCGTCTCGAGTTCCAAGCCCGAGATAACGTCCACGCCGAGGTACTTGGAGCAACCAACGCACTTTTTGTGAATTATGCTAAAGCAGTTGAAAACTTGAATGCAAGTATCTCTGAACAACAGGTACCGGGTTCTACTCGGATGCTGGATTTCAGAGGAGAAGAGGCCCCGGCTCCCTCCATGGGGACCTCGACATCCAAGTCTAAGGGAACCAAGCGGAGGAGGGGTGAACATGGGAGGCACAGGATCGACAGGAGCGAGGAAGTCCACGAGATCCTTGAGGTGGGGCCTATGGGAGAGCCGGTCAAGCCTCGCAAGGTCATTGCAGTGTTCAGCAACCAAGTTGCCGTGATTACAAGGGACAAGGTGGAAATCACTTGGCCTGATTAGCACGCTATCCCGGAGGAATACAAGGGCCTTATCTGGACTCTGGTTAGGAGGAAGTTCAACTATCCCGAGAACGCGGATTTGGCCAAGTGCAAGGATTGGGCCATGCACGTGGCGGGGACTTCCCTTCGCAATTTCAAGTCAATGCTAATGAGAGATTGATTCAAGAAGGGCAAGAATCCATGTACCAAATACAATATGATCAAGGATCATCCGTGGGAGGCCTTTTGCAAACTCAAAAGCTCAGACGAAGAAAAAGAAAAGAGAGCCAAGTTCAGCGCACTCGCGAAGAAGAACAAGTGGCCCCACCACATGGGAATGATTGGGTTTGCCGGCAATAGGGAAGTGTGGCGGAAACAAGATGAAGATATGAGAGCAAGCGGGCAACCAGATCCGTACTAGGACATCGAACCTAGGGCTAAGGACTTCATCAGAGCTCGAATTCCAAAGAAGCTAAAGGAGGGTGCAACAAAGTTCAACGAGCCCGGGTTCGAGGATGTGGAGAAGGTTGTCATCGAAGCCTCCAAGGACAACGGGTCCTATGAGGTTCAGAGGGACCATGACCTACTTACTGAGGTCCTAGGAACCCCGGAGCACCGCGGCCGCGTACGTGGAGTCCAGTCAAAGATGAACTGGAATGCGATTAAGGCTTGGCAATCCGACGCTTCCTCATACAAGTCTAGGCAGAGGTACAAGACGAACATCTTTGAAAAGGGCTATGACCTCGGCATGTCTGATATGATCAAGAGCTCGATAAAGGAAGCCTTCACGAGGAACGACCCCGATATGGTGGCGATGAGGTCACAGATGTTCCGCCAGGCTGGCGTGCCCGTCCCTCCGGGTCCACAAGGGGGGAATGTTCCTCAAGTCGAGGATTGCCCGCGCCACCCAATCGATGAGGTCAACGAGATGACACTAGTGCGGCTCTTGATTCCGTTTGGCAGGAGCAAGAAGATTTTTGTGGGCGAGAGAGCCGTATATCCAATCAACGAAATCCAAGAATGACATGCTGCCCGGTTACCTGAGAAATATGCACTGGTGACCATAACGTTAGTTAACCCAGAGCATAAAGACTATGAACTAGATGTTCCCCACCTACAACGTCACCGTACCCTTGAAGAAGCGGAATGTGATGGCGTCTATTGGATGAAGGACGACCTTGAGATCATACCAACGACGACAGTGTCTGTTGCTGGATCTTGCCCCCCAGAAGGCGACGACGACGGAGATGACGAAGGCCATTACAAGGACCCACCAGCTCGTTCACCAATTGGCAAGAGCCCTCCTTATAGCTCGAAAAGTCCACTTTTGGGCCCAACCAATGAGGCAGAAGGTGCAAGGGCCGCTTCTGGGGCAACACAGTGCCTTCAACCCAGCTGAGCCCGAGCGGGCCACCTCCACCTCCCGACACTTAGCCTATGCCCACGACAAATGAGGAGGGGCCCGATGCTCAGCCTATGACCCCGACAAATGAGGAAGGGGCTCAAGGGGATGCACCGGTGGGAGTTACGGAGGGGGAACATGCGACACAACCAACGCCAGGTGCACCAAGCTAACAGGGAGGTTCCGAGGCAAACAACCCGAAGGACGACTCTACATCGCTCCTATACTCGACTACGTTTACAAGGTACATTATAGACGAGCACACACAACGTTCAATTCATATTTGTACCTCAATTCACATTCGTACGTTCTATCCCGACTTTTCCAAGCCTGAAGATGATCCTCATCATCTATTTCCGGAGTCAGATGACTGTCCCGACCACTTTGAGAACGGGAAGTTCATGATAACCAAGCAAGCACTCCTTGATGAAGAATCGTGGGATACAAGGAGGTTTCATCTTTGGTACATGGAAGCGGCAAAAAGAGGCATGTCAAGTTTCACCGTGAAGATTCCAGCCGATTGCTTTAACATGCCCGATATCGGGGATTTCTCTATTCCGGTGGACTTCGAAGACATGTATAGGCTGCTGCGGGGAGAAGACCTATACATCGTCCAACTCACCCTGTTTACAATGTAAGTGACGACTTGCGAGTTAATTCCATTGATCTCTCCTGTTGTATAGGTCAACTCTAGACTTATTAGACTATATGGTACGTTCACAGTGTATATACAGGATGTCTACCACTGTAAGCAACAAAAAGCATCGTCCAACTCTTTTTCTCTCTCCAATGCATATCAATGAGGGTTCCATCAAGGGTCACATGGCAACAGATAAAACAAAGACAAAGAAACAGAGAGAAAAGGAATATAGAGACAATATAAGGAATCCGAAGAAGAAAGTGGCAGACTACATATGCTCAGTAATGTTGAAGGTCAAGGAGGATGGGACACGGTGTATCATGGCTCCATATCACTTTGGGTAAGTATGAAAACATGTCCGTAGAGTTCCGAAGTGGGTAGGATCAATCTTTGTAATCATCCTAACCAATATTCTGTTTGAATCATGCAGCAACGGCCACGAGGGCCATTGGGTTGCATATCTCATCTATCCTCAAGATGGCAGAGCGGTCGTATTTGACTCATTGATGACGATAAACAAACCAGGGTACAAGACATTTGAAGATTGCTTGAAAGTGTAAGTCAATAAGCATTTCTCATCTTTTACGGTTATCGTTATTAATCAAAACATGTCTAACTCTATTACATTTTCTGCAGGGCTTATAAGTCGTACTTCAAGAATCCCGAATGCTGGGATCGCAGGACCGATAGTTGCAAGGAGAACAATACCGACCACATCAAAATCCGACGCGAATTCCTGGTACGTAAAATAATTGCAAAGTTCATTTGTGCTTTGTTTCCATATGTGTTTGTTCTAAAGCTTGTATAACGATCGTGCAGTGCGCCAAACAACCAGTTCGATCCAAAGCATGTGGCTTGTACACCTGCGAGCACCTGAGGCAGTGTAGGGAGTACACTCAAAGCTGGAAGAAGCTCAAGGAAGGAGTCAAATATTGGGTGAACACCTACAAGCCATCCTTCAAGAAAGTTAAGGGGAAATCTGTAAGTTCATCATGGAGAAATGCGTTCTCGAAGGAGAACAATTCTTTGACGAAGAATCACCCTTAGCTATCGAACCCAGGTATGAGAGGCTTAGGAAATGGATGACTCTGCTACGCCCAAGTGATTACAAATGGCCCGTGGACTTTTCTTAGAGGATTTTGTACATGTAACTCAAATTGACTTGTTGGTTTGATGTGATGTGTACATGGATGTTCAAAACTGTGTATTATGTCATGTGCAATGCTTGGATGGTTTATATATATAAATGTTTGCTGCATATGTATGAAATTTGGAATCTAGAAATATTTTGAATTCAAATTCTGGGAATTATTTGAATTTTGTTTTTTATTTTTTAATTTGAAAACTATTTACCGAAGCGGGCAACTTAAGCGCCCGCTACGGTTAACCAAACTTAACCGCAGCGGACGCTGGAAGGTTGCCGTTGCGGTATATCCATTTACCGCAGCGGGCAACACAAGGTGCCCACTGCGGTTAATGGTTGTTAACCGCAGCGGACGCTGGAAGGTTGCCGCTGCGGTATATCCATTTACCGCAGCGGGCAACACAAGGCACCCACTGCGGTTAATGGTTGTTAACCGTAGCGGGCACCTTATGTTGCCCGCTGCGGCAAACTGTTTCTTTATCGCAGCGTAGCAGCGCAAGCGGACGCTGCTGCCCGCTGCGGTAAAGCGGTTTTGGCCGCTGCGGTTAAGATTCCTGTAGTAGTGGGAGCGGGCCGCGGAACAACAATAGGCCGAGAGCTCCGCGTCACGGAGGCGTGGGCTCAGCATAGGCCACCCAGCCGGAGTGGCTCCGAATGACCGCGAGGGGTCGGTCCACCCGGACTCCGCACCGGCCGAACACCGGCGCTCGACCGTGCACGCTCATGTAGGCGAAAAGCGCGACATGCGCGATACGCTCAACGCGCGCAAGCACGCCAAGAAGGACGGTGCAAGCCAAGGCTACCACGTCCGACATGGCGGCCTATATGACAGCGATGAGGACCGGCCTCCCACGCCGGAGCCACCGGGCCCCTTGGCGTTCATTCGTGGCATCCGGCGCGCACCGTTTCCACACCCTTTTCGGCAAGCAACCAACATCGTCCGGTATTCCGGGGAAACGAACCCCGGGCTCGACGACTACCGCCTCGCCTGTCTGGTCGGCGGCGCGGACGATGACGATTTCATCATCTGCAACTTGCCTCTCCATCTTTTAGACTCGACCCGCACGTGGCCCGAGCACCTACCTCCCAACACCATTGATGGGTGGGAGTCCCTGCGACAGGCCTTTGTTGGGAACTTCCAAGGCACCTACATGCGCCTAGGAAACCCCTGGGACCTCCGCAACTACAGACAGAAGGCGTACGAGTCCCTCCGGGACTACATTCGTCGTTTTTCCCAGCAGTGCACCAAGCTCCCGACCGCGGCCGACACGGACGTGGTTGGGGCGTTTCTCGCGGGCACCACCTGCAAAAAGCTAGTACACAAGTTGGGTCGCAGCAACCCTTGCACCACCGAACAACTCCTCGACATTGCTACGAGCTACGCGTTGGGTGAGGAGGCGGTCGGCGCAATCTTCCACCCCGACAAGGGAAAGGGAAAGAAAGTCGAGACCGCCGGCGAAGGCGGATCGAACCGCGCCAAGAACAGAAATAAGAAGAAGGGCAAGCCGCAACGTGGCGGCGGTGACAACGTTGTCGCAGCGGCAGACCGCAAGCCTCCCCGTCCCCAGAGCGGGAAGAAGGTGGGCAAATTCGATGACATGCTCACAAAGCCATGCCCGTACCACAATGGACCGGTCAGGCACACACTCTAGCAGTGTGAGATGATGGCCAGGTACTTGAAAGCCGTCCCTAACAAGGATGAGCCGAAGCAGTCAGAAGGCCAAGATGGGGACGGGGGCCACGAAGACTCCTACCCCCACGTCAACAAGTGCCTCATGATCTTCGAAGGCCCAGAGGCCTATAGCTGCAAGCGCCGACAGAAGAAGGAGCGGCGCGAGGTCTTCGCAGTTGCCCCGGCAACTTCGTCCTTCCTCAACTGGTCGGGGCCCGACATCACGTTCGGTTGAGATGACCATCTGAGCCACATTCCCCACCCTGGACGTTACCCACTCGTCATGGACCCGATCATAGGGAGTGTGCGTTTCACCAAAGTGCTGATGGACGGGGGCAGTAGCCTCAACATCATGTACTACAACGCCTTCGAAGCCCTCGGCCTACGTAGGGAAAAGCTTCGACCCTCGGGGGCTCTCTTTCAGGGAATCATCCCCGGGAGACAAACGGCACCCCTGGGGCAGGTCGTCCTGTCCGTCACGTTCGGGGAGCCAGACAACTTCCGGACCAAGTACCTCACCTTCGAGGTCGTGGCTTACCGAGGGACTTACCACGCGGTCTTAGGGAGACCATGCTACGCTATGTTCATGGTCGTCCCCAACTACACTTACCTTAAGCTCAAGATGTCGGGGCCGTGCGGCATCATCACAGTCTCCTCCGACGTCAAGTTGGCGTACCAGTGCGAGGTGGACTGCTACGAGAACGCCATGGCCGAGGTGCGCAGCGAGGAGCTTGTGGCGGCAATCGAAGCCGTTGACAAGATGGACGTCGACCCCTAGAGCGCGAAGAGCTCGGACGCCCCAACAACACCAACAACTATGTCGCCTTTCTACTATTTTCTAGTATACCTAGCACCATGTACATGCACATGTAACCTTTCTTAAGCAAAAAGTTCAAGGAACAGAAACGCGGGAACTCTCAGACCAACCGCTTAGCAAGGTGCACTCTCGGCACGTGCCAGAGCACACCTCGCTCGGGGGCTGGGAGGGGGGGGGGGTAACCCCCTGTCTTTCACTCCAAAAAATTTTTCGCTCAAAAACCGCCTTGCCGAATCCGCTAAGCGAAAGCACGATCTCCCCCACCAATATAAGAAACCTCGCCGGACCGTACCGAAGGGCCGTGAAGTACTCTGGCTCCCCAGAGCCAAGTACCTCCACCCAACCGCATGCTCGAACAGATCAAAACTCCTCCCAGGAAAAATCGGACAAGTAGCCTAAGCCGAAAAGCAAATGAGGAAACCAACAAGCAAACAAACTTAAAACAAGCTCACCAAGGAGCTATCAAAGTTGTCCAAAACCCTCCCGGGGGCACATCACATGATAACTTAAACTATTTATTACAAGGGCCCTTGGCCCTGATCACTGACCACGCTGGGTCACTCCTCCGACGGCGGGAGCACCTCATCGTCAAGCTTGGAGGCGAGGATCACTGCAGACTCCTCCGCGTCATCCTCGATCCGGTCGAGCAGGTCCTCTGGGGCGTTCGGGGGATAGCCTTCGCTGACAAGCGCAGGGGTCACCGCGTCGTAGAGGCAGGCGGCGATGGCCATCGTGCAGTGGACCCCAATGTGTAGGGCCTCCTGGATCCGCGCTTGGCCTCGCTCCCAGAGCAGGCCGACGCGGGTCCTGGCCGCGGCCGGACCACCCTCGACGGCTACCACGCCGAAGCGATTGCACACCCCCTGCACGGCCTCCCGCAACGCCTGCGCCTCCTGTGCGCCGACCTACAATGCTGAAACAACAAAAAGGGGATCTCAACCTCTAAGCAAATGACACGCAATGCCATGGCAAAACGGGCAGATGGAGGAAACACACCTGCATTCTCCCCCTCTAGGCCGTTGACCGTCACATGGAGCTGCGAGGCGACCGTTGTCAACTCACCAACCCGGGCGGAGAACCCCAAAATCCTCCGCACGACATCAGCATTGCGCTCGCGCACCCGGTTGGACAGGTCCTCGAAGCGGGCCACGACACCATCTCGCTCCCGACGGATGATGTCACGCTGGCACCGCATGGTGTCGCGCTCCTCCTCCATAGAGCCCAGCGCCGAGACGGCCCGGCACCGCGCTTCCGCCTCGGCGTTGCGCTCAGTCGTCAGGCGCTCAACTTCAGCCTAACGCGCCATGCGCTTGTCCTCCAACATCTTGCGGATATCCTCAGCACCGATATGGGCTACGTCCCGCTCTTGTCCGACCCGCTCGACGTCGGTCGCGTTCCGGCGCGCTAATGCTCGGGCGTCTTCCTCCCTCGCCTCCAAGGCCCTCAGCTGCTCCTCCAACTCGACCACCCGGCTACGAGAAGTCAAGAGGGTCTCGGCCACGTCCGTATCCCCGGCTTCTGCCCACGACCTGGTGTCCCACCGCCCAACTTCACGACGGAGGAACTCGGACTTCTCGGCGCTCGTCGACATCAGGATCTACGGGGAAAGGGATGTTAGGAAGTCGACTGAAATAGAAGAAACAACGCTTACGTGTGGGCGGCCTCTCACATTGCCATGATGAGAGAGGTCATCGTTGAGCAACGCGACCGATCGCTTGAGCTCCTCCACCGCATGCGCCACATGGCGGCCATGCTCCCGGCGAGAGCTCGCAACGCGTTGCCAGTGTCGAAGTTCGCGCTGGTCGTCCAGCACGAACACTAGCTCCCCCGGGGTTTCCCGGTTGACCCACGCGATCGGGTCGGCTTCCCCGAAGGAGTGGCGGTCAGCCCCAAGCCGGCGAAGGGCCCCAAGAGCGGTCTCTTCCCCCGGCACCAGCTGGCCCGCCCTGCGAAGTCGTGCCGGACTGGGGGAGAACAGCTTTCGACACCCGCGCGGCCGCAAACTCCTCCTCTGTGAACGACCGGGGGACTATCACGTCACGAGGCGACCCACCGCGGGGAGGGGGGCCGCCCAGACGTCTTTCCTCCCCCGCGCTGGCCGTCACCGCGGCGTCCCCCAGCGTCGCGTCCGTCTGGACCCCCTCGGCGTCCATAGCCACGGTGATGTCCAGGCCACCGTCCTCCCTAGAGTCGTCGACGATTAGCACCTCCGGGGGAGAGGATGGCACAACGACCGCGGGGCCGGCGTCAGCAGGCGTCTGCGATGCCGTGCCAACCGCGGTGGCATCGTTCGGGGTCGGGCCACTCCCGGTCCCAGCGGCGTCCGTCGAACCTGTGGCCAAGGTCGCAACGTCCCGCCCCGGACCAACCGGAGGCGTCTCCCGACGCAGTTTCTTCCAGCCCGCGTGTTCGGAGCTCCCGGCAGCCCTGCGACGTCCATCCCATGGTTACGCCACAAACAATCTACCTCATTGATAAAACGGAGAAGGACACCGCACACAGCAGGCTTACCGCGGGGAGAAGACGTGGCCACGCTTTCGCAACGACTCCGTTACCCCACGGCTCGAGGACCCCGAAGCGCCGCTCCGTTCGCCGTCCCCGCCCCCCGCGGGCAGGACAGGAAGAGGAGTGGCCGCGGAACCGTCGACAGCGCCGCCCCCGGAACTACCAGGGGCCAGATGTGCGCCGAGCCCTCTCACCGGCGGCACCTCCACTATCGGCCCGATCCCAGCTGGCCAACGCAGTGATCCCGCCGTTCGACGCGCGGGAACCACCTCGGACAGAGAACGCCTGTCCTTGTCATCATCATCGTCGTCCTCCATGATGTCCTCCCAGTCCATGTCTGCCGGCTGCGGCAGGACCCAACCCATGTTTGCCGCGCCTTGCCCCGGTGAAGCGGGAAGGGGCGCGGCCATATGGCGAGCCATCGAGAGGGGCCCATACAGAAGAAGCGCAGACAGCGCGTGAATTAGTACCGCCAAGCAAAGAAAGCGCAGGGAAAAGACACTACAACACGGTCCCGACTTACCAGTTCGACGAAGTTGAGGTCAGGGCGCATTGGCGGACAATGGTAGACGCCATCTTCGTTCAGGGCATCTCCAAGCAACCTCCGGTCGATGCCAACCACGTCCTCGAGCCTTAGGTCCACTTCCGCCATGGCGGATCCCTCGCGCGATTCCCCAGGCACCATGTCGTTCATCGGGCGCACCCGCGCCATAAGCGGGAGCACCCGGCACTGCAGGAATTGCGCGACGACCCCCGAAAGGTTCAGCTCCTGGTCGCGGAGCCGCCCCAAGCTCCGGAGATACGACGCTATCCCTGCGAGCTCCTCTTGGTTCAGGTTGTCGTTCCAGTTTGGGGACTCTTCGGCAAAACGCCGGCCCGTATATTCCGAGAGTGGCGCCTCAGGGTGGTTCTGAATGTAGAACCACTGTGAGTGCCATCCCCGGTTGGACGAGCTCGTTCGCACCCGCATGTAGAGATGGGAGTTGGCGGAGCGGAGGCTAATGGCACACCCTCCGCTCGAAGCCACCCATCTCACCCCTCCAGAATAGAGTAGGAACACTGTCGCCTTGAAGAAGATCATCCACAAATTATAGTCCGGCTCCGTCGCCAACATCCCTTCCGACATGGCCGCAAAGGCCGCAAGATGGAGGACAGAGTTATGATTGAGATTGTGGAGCTCAATCCCATAATGGTGAAGAATCCTCCGAAAGAAGCGAGACGGCGGCGTCCCGAACCCGCGCTCGTGGAACGACAGGAAGGAGACGGCATACCCACCCAACGGGTCCGACCAGTCGACGCCGGTGGGGACGATCCACTTGGCATCATTGTTGGCGGAGAGCTTGGGGCGCAGCATCCCCGCGTCCACCAGCTCGAGCGCCCGCTCGTACTCAGCCTCGCATCGGGGGCAGCTCCTCTCCAGAGGTACTCTACCCATCAGAGACTCCCCCAAGAAATGACGTGCGGCGCGACGCAGGACGTGCTAGAACGGACGCACTACGTCGAAAACTCTAGCTTCGAAGGATCCGGCACGAGCAAGGCGAAGCGGCGAAAGAGGCAAATAGTGCAGGCTCACGGGGGGTGACGTGACGCACAGATATTTATAAGGGGGCGGAAGGCGGAGCGGCGCCTCCACAGCTCCCCACGCGCACGACCCCACGACCCAAGTCGCATTAAATGTGGCCGCTCGGTTACGTCCACTCCACTGTACGCTGGAATACAAGGAGCCGCGCGCGACAGCAGGTAACTGACACCGCCCGATTTCTCTCTCGCTCCAAATCCCGCATCTTGTACCTATCATCATTACAGGATCCACCCCGGGCCCACCACGCCGCGCACAGCAAGATCTTTTCTGTATGTGTCCCCAGCACACCGCAACGAAACCTCTGGCTCGTCCGAGCTCGGCCAACAAACGCAAGGGTCGGAGGGACACACATGTGGCGCGACCAACGGCGACGACCCATGGGCCCAGGTAAGCCAAAGGGATACGAGCTATAGACGCCCTGATGGCCCACTACGGTCCAGAGAAACGAAGGCCGACCTAGCGGGGTTCGAAATGGCCGTCTCACGACGACAGAGCGAGGGGCGAATAGGGAATGGACACGCTAGCGGTCATTGGCCTGGCAATCGGATGCTAAGGTCATTCCTTGATTTCATATTTGAGTCCGTGTTTACGGATGATTGGTTCATGGTATTCCTATCGAAGGAAGGCAGCAGGCCCCCGTGACCCATCGAACGGACTCGGCTACTAGATGAAACCGATTTGGGGTGAGCCACGACATGGGCCACAAGGCGGAACCCGAGCGAATGGGAACCGAGCACCCTACTCAGATTTGCCCGTTATCACCTCGACGAGCATCCATGGTTCGTCCACCTCGAGGATAGCATGGTCTGGCTCATTTTCCCCCATCTTGCGAAGAGATGCGCGGGGAACGCACGAAAAGACGGCGCAGACCCGAGACGTTTCTCTACACCGAGTAGAGACTCGGTGGCTGCCGCCGCACCCCTCCTACCGGTTCTAGCAACTGGATAACGGAGAGGGAAAAGGAGGCACCATGCCTCACCCATCAGAGGTCCGCACAGGTAAACACAAACACCTTTTTCATTTCAGGTCCACATATATATTGATCTTTGCAGGGGTTACACGCTCTCTAAAAGCCATGGGGGGATAAGCCCGGTCATCAGACACCAAAAAACACAAAAAAAATTACAAGGTGGACTGAAGGGAAATCCCAGGCCAAAGGACCGAAAGCTAAGGGTGCCCGAAGGGCACCTACGCTAAATACCTCACCGACGTCCGACGAACCGATGTATCTAGGTCAGGCAACCCAGCCGCGGGGCTCGGGAGGCATTTGCCTGAGGTACAGGATCGCCTTAGATGACGGCGCCACGACCCACAGGCCACCTAGACTAGGCGAGCTACAGCTGTGGGAGAATAGCGGCCGCCTTGTCTTCAGGAAACCCCAGCCGCGTCTCTCCTCCGGAGACGCTTGGGCACTTTATAGCTAAGTTGCCTTAACTGCTTCGCGGTCGAGGACGCCGTTGGCAAGCGGCTCCGAGCCCGTATATCCCGCCCACGGCGGCATCACCATCAACCAGCAGTCAAGGATGAGCCAACTACTAGAGTCACGCGAAAACCGCGATGACTTTTCCAGTGGACACATCCTTGACTGCCCTCTAGGGGGGGAGCACGCCATCGCTCCCCGGAGGCGGAGAGCAGGATCCAACCAAAAAAATGGACTCCGCACCTTCCGCCCTCCGGGAGCAACTCGTGCAGGGGGTGGAGACACCTCTCTTCTGCCCGGTGGCTAGGATAAGAGGAAGCCATGCGCACCTCGCAGAGCTTTCTCTGAATCCTGCCACTAGGCGAAGAGGAACACGCGCACCCGCAACGCCGAACTTCCTCTGAATCCCGTTTTGCTCTCAAGGGGCTGCTTGCCATGGCGGCTCAAGGGACTCTCCGACGAGACCTCGGAGGAAGAATCTAGGGCAAGCCATTATGTGGGGATGTGAACCTCCCCGTAGGCGGCCACCCCTATTTGTAGTCCACCAGGGGCGCTCACGTGGCAGTCGACCCGTGAGGCTACAACGCTGCCTCCCAACCACATCGCACTGTACGCCAGTACCTACTTCAAGACGGTGCGGCGAGGCTATAAATGGCCAGGCAGACGGTAGGCTCAGGGCGCGCCGCTCGAAGTCTTGACCACAGAGCGAGTGGTGCGCTGACACCACTCCTCGAACGGGAGAGACACGACACGCCCACTTTTGGGCTACCGGGGGGGCGTAGTCAGACCCCGGAATCCGACAAACACGTCTCCGACCGGTCAATCGTCCGTACTGGCTGAAAGACGGCACAGCGCAGTGCCGACTCGTCACCTCAGGGCGCACTAGCCCGAGGCTAACAGTGCAACCCACAGCGGGGCTGGCGTACAACCAGAGCTCTGGCTCTGATGTACGGAGCAGTCCACTCCCTCTCCGCCTCATGAGGGGAGCGAAGGGTCAAGCACTGTACAAGCCTTCCAGATAAGCCCTTAGGAGGAAACATCTCCCTCCTATGGCCTCGGGGGCTACACCTGGCGGGTGCGCTCGCGCGCACCCACTAGAATACAAAAACTAAACCAAACCACCATACGCGCTCTCGGAAGCCTCCGGTGTAGTCCTTCACTACATCTAAGGCCCGGGGGCTACTGTCAGATACCTAGAAATAGGGTACCCAATTTACCGCACTCCGCAAAAACAAAATCATCCTCGAGGGCTCTCTGCCCCGTCCGATCCTGGGTGACGTCATCACACTCGGGGGCTTCCCGCCCCCAAATCAACCAAGACCGCTACTTCCCCTCGGAGGATCCTCGCCTCGCCCGAGCTAGGGTGACATCATCCGTGACGCCACCTATCCTCGGGGCTCCTTCTCCTCGCCCGAGCCCAGGAGGCATCATCCGTGACATCATCTACCCTCGGGAGCTCCTTCACCTCGCCCGAGCCCAGGAGGCGTCATCCGTGATGTCATCTACTCTCGGGGCTCCTTCGTCTCGCCTGAGCCAAGGAGGCACCATCCGTGATGTCGTTTGCCCCCGGAGGCTCCTACGTCCCATCCGAGCCCAGGAGACGTCATTTGTTACGTCGACCACCCTCGGGGGTTCTTCTGCCTCGTCCGAGCCAGGACAACGTCATCCGTGACATTTCCTTTCTCTCGGAGGTCTCGTCGCCACCAGTGGACAGGGATGTCCTAGCCCATATAGTCAAAAGGTCCATAGTGCCCTCCGTCCTCAGGGATGGGGTTCGAGGCATGAGTCTACATGCCTACCCCTGTTTCCCCCCTGCGATACAAGGACATGTGCTGCCTAACCGACGACTTACGCACACTACACCCGCGCCATACCTCCGACGGACACTCGAACAGGATTAGGGCGTCATCAGCCCTGTACGACGGAACGCGGGGGTGATTGGCCCTGTGCGACCAGCCCCCGCCCTTGCCCGGGTAAGGGAACAACGGAGTTCCCGGTCTCCAGGTGTGTGGCTACATCACAACAAGGATGAATAGGACCCGGGCATACGTCTACTGGCGCAATCTTCCTCAGGAAGGAAGACAGAAAGAAGACAAAACTCTCCCACGGCAGCAGCCCAAACCGGGCCCACGTTCACTCCCTCTCTCTCTACTGTACTCCTCCATCTCTCCCTACATATAAAGGGGGAGAATGGACATCCAATGTCTCGCTCTGCACACTCTGAACTCGTTCATACACACTCATACTCGCACACACGCGAGCTCTCACCACGATCCTCGAAACACATACGCACGAGACCTGGGAACTAGCTTCCCTCTCTCATCAAAGCTTGTAGCTCCCCTCTACAAGTCCTCCACGCTCGGTAATACAACCCCGCAACACACTAGACGTAGGGCGTTCGTGCCCGAACCAGTATAAATCTCTGTGTTCTCTGAGAAATTTACTCGTTGGTCGTCTAGACCCCACCATTTTAGACACCGACAACAATCACCAAGCTTCTCAATCTACCACCGCTACTCCAAACCGTCTAGGTGATGGCAATCACCAAGAGTAACAAGAAATCCACAGCGAGAACGTCTCTCAAGTGCCACTAGATGCAAGCTATATGCGAAATGCACTTGGATAGCTAAATCTCTTTTGGGTTTTCACTAACCAAGCATAGAGATGAGTGGGAGGGATTTTGCTCAGCTCAAAGGAATCTCAAGATGTTCAAATGTGCGAGAGAGAAACCGCCTAGCCGGCCAACACATATTTATAAACCTCCCTCAAAGCCACTAGCCGTTGCTCTGTTAAGTTGGTGACGAACGCTCTTCATGAGGGCGACGGACGCTCCGTGGCCAGCGTCCGACGCCTTGTCAGAACTAGCCGTTTGGCTGATGCACAGGCGACGGACGCTCCGTCGCCAACGTCCGACGCCTTGACCTCCAGCGTCCGACACCTTTCTTTAAACTGCCCGTCTGCAGAGTCCGCTGGAAGCCTGACGGACGCTCTATTGTTTCGTGACGGACGCTCTTAATCAAAGTTCCCAGCGTCCGATGCCATCGTCCGATGCGCCAGACAACGTCCGACGCACTCGGCTGCAGCGTCCGACACCCTTTTCTCTTCTATGATTCTTCCACCTTTGCTCCAAAGTTACCAAGCACTTAGAATCCATCTTAGTGAGCTGACTTGGCATGTTTCACTTGTCATTTAGCATGGTGTATGTCACTAGGTCCTAAATGCACATGCAATATATATAGATAACACCTACACTTGACAAACCGCAATCACTTTTGCATTTCCCCTCTTAATAGTACAATTGTCTAACCTAAATTTGATCACACCCACTTGGTGTCTTGACCACCAAAAGAAAAGCCCTAGCTTATACCTTTGCCTTGAATAGTTTAGGGTCTTTTCACTTTTTCTCTTCTTCTCCAAGTGTGAACTTTAGGTCTCCGCCATCTTTGCTTGCTTCACCACTTGTCATCATCTTGAATGTGTGTACTAGACCTACTCAATCACTTAGAGCTAGGTTAGTACTTTAGGTTTCATCAATTATCCAAAACACTAGAGATCTTTCAATCTCCCCCTTTTTGGTAATTGATGACAACCCGATATAAATGATATGAAATATGATTTTGAATTCATAATGGGTTTGAAAGTGTTTTACTCCCCCTACATATGTGCACTTCTTATGATTATGAGTCAAAGTTTTGCGCATATGCTTAGATAGACCTTTTGGGAGAGGTAAAGCACTAGCAAACAATGACATGACGCTAAGGTATAAGAGATGGACCTTTGAAGTGTGATACCAATCGTAGTGCGCCAATCATACCTTCCTTAGCAACATGGTTAGCTCGATACCAATTGAAATCATGAATATAATATGTCCTATGGTTCTAGCTAACACCTATACATGCTAGTGATCAATTCATCAATCAAGATTATACTAGACATGTACCACACAAGCAAGTTATATTGAATTGAAGTACAATGCAAGCAAACATATGTGTGAATGCACATCCAAATGCAACAACTTGTTTATAAGCTTGCTCCCCCTACTTGTGTGCTCAATTTTTATTTTTTCAATTGTCAAAATCCTATTTCTCCCCCTATTTCTATTTTCTCCCCCTTTACATAGGCATTATCATATATTTCTCCCCTATTTCTATTTTCTCCCCCTTTACCAAGGCATTATCATTTTATCACATTTTTCTCCCCCTTTGTCACACATTACCACAAAGGAAACCACTTGTAGTAACATGTATCACTTGAGGATACTTATGAAAGTTGTATCAAGTCAATTTAGAAAGAGAGTGGGGTGAACATATTTTATAGTTCAATCTAGATCACTTGTCCTATATACTTAACACGGTTTAAACCATGGACAAGCTTCTTCACACATCTTGTAATGGTTATCTTGACCATGTTGGTTAAGTGCAAGAGTAAGCATTCTAGATTAAACATGTGAGGTTGCAAACTTATCAACATGTCATATGCCACCACTAGATCAATCAACTCATAGAATCCATAGTGGTACCATATGTACATACAAAATATTTTGTTTTTCATGAATGAGCCTAATTTAATGAGAGAAGATGCCTATATCCTCTACACAAGTCTAGCAAAGGATGAATGCATATGTCAATCAATTGTACCTTGCTATCTTGGAGTAGAGGCATGTCATAAGTGGGGTGCCTCAACTTATGTTGGAGAAATCTAAGATATTCAACTCATTCCTCAACTTGCAAAACCTCTTCTCATCAAGTGGCTTGGTGAATATGTTGGCGAATTGATCATTGGTGCCCACAATTTCAATGAAAATGTCACCCTTTTGTTGATGATCTCTTATGAAATGGTGTCTCACATCTATGTGCTTGGTTCTAGAGTGTTGGATGGGATTGCTTGTGAGCTTCACTGCACTTTCATTGTCACATAGCAAGGGAACCTTCTTGAATTTGATTCCATAATCACTCAAGGTGGCTTTCATCCATAATAGTTGTGCACAACAACTCCCCACACTAATATATTCGGCTTCGGTGGTGGCTTTCATCCATAATAGTTGTGCACAACAACTCCCCGCACTAATATATTCGGCTTCGGCGGTAGAGAGTGCCACACTATTTTGTTTCTTGGATGACCATGAGACTATTGATCTTCCCAATAGTTGACATGTTCCACTAGTGCTCTTCCTATCAACCTTGCATCCCACATAATCGGAGTCCGAATATCCAACTAATTCAAACCTTGACCCCTTGGGAAACCATAATCCAACATCTTGTGTATGCTTTATATATCTCAATATTCTCTTAGTGGCTTTCAAATGACTCTATCTAGGAGATGCTTGAAATCTTGCACACATGCATACACTAAACATGACATCCGGTCTTGATGCGGTCACATAGAGTAGACTTCCAATCATTGACCGATAGAGTGTTTGCTCAACCATCATGCCACTTGTATCACTATCCAAGTGTCCATTAGTCCCCATAGGAGTACTAATGCCCTTTGCATCTTCCAATCCAAACTTCTTCATCATGTCCTTGATGTACTTGCCTTGACTCACAAATGTGCCATTCTTCATTTGCTTGATTTGAAGTCCAATGAAGTAACTAAGTTCACCAATCATGGACATCTCAAATTCATTTGCCATCATTTCACCAAACTCTTCACAAAATTCTTGATTTGTAGACCCAGATATAATGTCATCCACATAGATTTGCAAGAGAAACAAGTCACTTCCAATCTTCTTTGTGAATAGGGCGGTGTCAACCAATCGAATCTTGAATCCCTTAGAGAGGAGAAAGCTTCTCAACCTCTCATACCATTCTCTAGGTTCTTGCTTCAATCCATAAAGAGCCTTCTTGAGCTTGAATACATGGTCGGGCTTCTTTGCATCTTCAAATCCGGGTGGTTGCTCAATGTATACCTCCTCATTGATATACCCATTCAAGAATGCACTCTTGACATCCATTTGGTATAGCTTGATATTGTGTGCACAAGCATAGGCCAATAGAATCCTTATTGCCTCTAATCTTGCCACCGGAGCATATTTTTCCCCAAAGTCAAGACCCTCTACTTGAGTGTACCCTTGTGCAACTAGTCTTGCTTTGTTTCTCACCACTATTCCATCTTGATCTTGCTTGTTCTTGAATACCCATTTGGTTCCAATGACATTGTGATTTCTTAGTCTATCCACTAGTTCCCAAACTTGATTTCTTGTGAAGTTGTTAAGCTCTTCATGCATAGCATTTATCCAATCCGCTTCCTTCAAAGCTTCATCAATCTTGGTAGGCTCAAATGATGAGACAAAAGAGTAATGCTCACAAAATGAAGCCAATCTTGATCTTGTTTGCACACCACTTTGAATGCCTCCAATAACTTAGTCTAGAGGATGATCTCTTGCAATGTTGGTTGGTTGGAGCACTTGCATGTGGGAATCTTGAGCAATCGGTTGAGATGATGAACTAGCTTTATTTTGATCTTGAACTTGAGCTTCACTAGAACTTACTTGATCTTGAGTTGGAGAGTTACTAGCTTCTTCTTGTAAGGGTATGGTCACTTGATCTTCATCTTCATCTTGCACTTGTCTTGGTCTAATGTCACCAATATTCATATCTTTCATTGCATTTACCAACTTGTCACCTCTCACATTATCCAAGTTTTCTTGTTCTTCTTGAGAGCCTTGAGTTTCATCAAATTCCACATCATGAACTTCCTAAAGAATTCCAATAGATGAGTTCCACACTCTATAAGCCTTGCTAGATGTAGAGTAACCAAGTAGAAAACCTTCATCAAATTTCTTCTCAAACTTGCTTAGTCTTGTGCCTTTCTTCAATATATATCATTTGCATCCAAATACCCGAAAGTAAGCAATATTTGGCTTTCTTCCATTCAATAGCTCATATGGAGTCTTCTCAAGCATAGGCATAGGCCAATAGAATCCTTTTTGCCTCTAATCTTGCCACCGGAGCATATTTTTCCCCAAAGTCAAGACCCTCTACTTGAGTGTACCCTTGTGCTACTAGTCTTGCTTTGTTTCTCACCACTATTCCATCTTGATCTTGCTTGTTCTTGAATACCCATTTGGTTCCAATGACATTGTGATTTCCTAGTCTATCCACTAGTTCCCAAACTTGATTTCTTGTGAAGTTGTTAAGCTCTTCATGCATAGCATTTATCCAATCCGCTTCCTTCAAAGCTTCATCAATCTTGGTAGGCTCAAATGATGAGACAAAAGAATAATGCTCACAAAATGAAGCCAATCTTGATCTTGTTTGCACACCACTTTGAATGCCTCCAATAACTTAGTCTAGAGGATGATCTCTTGCAATGTTGGTTGGTTGGAGCACTTGCATGTGGGAATCTTGAGCAATCGGTTGAGATGATGAACTAGCTTTATTTTGATCTTGAACTTGAGCTTCACTAGAACTTACTTGATCTTGAGTTGGAGAGCTACTAGATTCTTCTTGTAAGGGTATGGTCACTTGATCTTCATCTTCATCTTGCACTTGTCTTGGTCTAATGTCACCAATATTCATATCTTTCATTGCATTTACCAACTTGTCACCTCTCACATCATCCAAGTTTTCTTGTTCTTCTTGAGAGCCTTGAGTTTCATCAAATTCCACATCATGAACTTCCTAAATAATTCCAATAGATGAGTTCCACACTCTATAATCCTTGCTAGATGTAGAGTAACCAAGTAGAAAACCTTCATCAAATTTCTTCTCAAACTTGCTTAGTATTGTGCCTTTCTTCAATATATATCATTTGCATCCAAATACCCGAAAGTAAGCAATATTTGGCTTTCTTCCATTCAATAGCTCACATGGAGTCTTCTTAAGCATCCCATGACAATAGAGACGGTTGCTAGAGTAGCAAGCCGTGTTGATAGCTTCGGCCCAAAAGGAATGACTAACATTGTATTCACTTAGCATTGATCTTGCCATGTCAATCAAAGTTCCATTCTTCCTTTCAACTATCCCATTGGATTGAGGAGTATACTTTGGAGAGAATTGATGGTTGATTCCAAAGTCATCACAAAGTTCATCAACTCCTGTGTTCTTGATCTCACTCCCATTGTCACTTCTAACTCTCTTGATAGTTGTTTCAAACTCATTTTGGCACCTCTTGACAAATGACTTGAAGATATCAAATGTGTCACTCTTGTCACTCAAGAAGAATACCCATGTGTATCTTGTGAAGTCATCAACTATCACAAATACATACTTGTTTCCTCCAATGCTTGCATAAGTAGTTGGCCCAAAGAGATCCATGTGTAATAACTCAAAAGCTTTGCTTGTACTCATGATGCTCTTCTTTGGATGAGTGTTGCCAACTTGCTTTCCGGCTTGGCATGCACTACATAGCTTGTCCTTCTCAAATGATACATCCTTCAAGCCTCTTACTAGATCATGCTTGACTAGCTTGTTCAATTGCTTCATGCCAACATGTCCAAGCCTTCTATGCCATAGCCATCCCATGCTAGATTTGGTGATGAGACAAGTTGAGAGTTGAGTCTCACTAGCATTGAAATCCACTAGATATAGGTTCTCATACCAAAATCCCTTGAAGATCATATTAGAGCCATCCACACTTATGATTTCCACATCCTCCACTCCAAATATGCACTTGAAACCGAGATCACATAATTGAGCCACCGGCAATAAGTTGAACTCAAGCCTTTCAACAAGGAGCACATTGCTAATGCTTAGATCGTTGGAGATAGCAATCTTTCCAAGCCCTTTCACCTTGCCTTTGCCATTGTCACCAAAAGTTATACTATCAAAGCCATGATCACTATCTTGATTGATTGAGTTGAACATCCTTCCATCTCCGGTCATGTGTTGAGTGCACCCACTATCAAGAACCCAATGCCTCCCTCCGGCTTAGTAATTGACCTACAAGAGAGATCAATTATTTTTAGGTACCCAAACTTGCTTGGGTCCTCCAAGGTTAGTTACCAAAGATTTTGGTACCCAAATGGACTTCTTGGAATCCATCCATGGTGCACCAACAAACTTGGCATGAACACCATTAGTACCCTTGGAAAGTACATAGAATGAATCAACTCTCATGTAGGATACATCTTGCTTGGCCTTCTTGTTCTTGCATGCTAGCTCATTGTGACCAACTTGCTTGCAACTCTTGCAATAGCTACTGGTGTTCTTCACAAAACGAGTCTTGTGAGGAACAAAAGCGGCATTGCCTTTCTTGGGGTATAGCACAATCCCTCTTTGTAGAGAGATGCTCTTTGGCAACCCAAGCACATAAGCAAGCGGTCCTCACCTCCATAAGCCTTACCTAAGGAGTGATTGAGCTTTGTAACCTCCTTCTTGAGGGTTTCATTTTCCACCATTAGTGAGGCATCACAAGTGAAATCATCACTAGTAGATGAAGTAGAAGTGGTAGTGCTACAAGAAGGGTTAGTGGGATCAACAATGATAGGAGCATAAAAAGATTCATCAAGTATATCACAAGTAACTCCCATGTCACATGTTTGAACAATCTCTTTCTTACTTTGATCTAAGAGAGAGGAATGAGCTCTTTCAAGCTTAGTGTGAGACTCAACTAGCTTCTCATGGGCTTTGTTCAAGACTCATCAAGGTTTTGATCAAGAGCCACATTGCTCTTGGGAAATTCCTTGCATTCCTTCCTCTTCTTATCAATGTATTCCTTAGCTTGTTCAAGCATGTCCATGAGTTCCTCCCTTGAGGGCTCCTCACTATCACTATCGCTCTCACTCTCCTCATCATGAGAAAGTACCTTAGTGGACTTAGCCATGAAGCATGATGATGGAGTGTCAAATAGAGAGATCTTGTCCCTCATTGCAATGCTTGCAAAAGCCTTCTTCTTGGTAGTGGTCTTCTTTTCATTATCTTCATCTTCACCACAAGAAGAATCACTATCCTATGTCACTATGTGAGAATACCCCTTCTTCTTTTTCTTGTCAAGGGTGGGATTCTTTTCTTTCTTGTCTCTCTTCTTGTGATCATCATCATCCTTGTCACTATTGTATGGACAATGAGCAATGAGATGATCAAAGCTTCCACACTTGAAGCACTTCCTAGGCTCATCAAAGTTCTTGGAAGATGTTCTCTTCCTTCTTGCATGATAACCCTTCTTCTTCATGAATCTTCCAAATTTTCTCACAAAGAGATCAATTTCTTCTTCATCAATCTCACTAGCATTTGAGTCTTCATCCTCACTTGATTCTTCAATTTTGGCTTTGCCCTTGCTCTTGTGAGATGAAGTAGCTTTGAAAGCTATGCTCTTCTTCTTCTCATCCTTCTTTTCTTTTTTCTTGACATCTTCTTATTTGTTGTCCCGGTAAGCATCTTGTATCATGACATCTCCCAAGACTTGGTTAGGAGTCACGGTGTCCAATCCACCTCTCACGATCAAGGTCACAAGAGTCTCAAACCAAGATGGGAGACTTCTCAAGAACTTGTGAGAGAAGTCCTTGTCCTCAACCTTCTCACCAAGGGCCGTGAGATCATTGACTAGCACTTGTAGCCTATGGAACATCTCCGGCAAATTCTCATCATCCTTCATCTTGAAGCTTGCAAACTTTTCTTTGAGGATGTATGCCTTTGCACTTTTGACGGCTTGAGTGCCTTCAAATGATTCTTCTAGCTTCTTCCAAGCCTCATGAGCACTCTCAAGATTCTTGATTTGCTCAAACACTTTCTCATCAAGTGCCTCATGAATAGCACTTAGAGCAATATCATTGTGTTGCAACTTTTCTTCCTCTTGAGGAGTGGGAGCCGCCTCATTTTCCACTTCAAATTTCTTGTCCACCACAAGCCAAACTTTCCGGCTAATTGACTTGATATGAGCAGTCATCTTGACTTTCCAATAGCCATAGTTTGAGCCATCAAACTTGGGTGGTTTCTTCATGTTGTTGATATGAGTCATCTTCACACCGTAGGTTTTTAAGCCTCAAATCAATGGTGTACTAGCTCTAATACCACTTAAAAGGTCCTATGTGATGGCTAGAGGGGGGGGGGGGTGAATAGCCTAATTTAAATTTCTACAAGGAAACCTCAACAACAATGTTAGATAACTAAGAAGCGAAGCTAATTTTGCACTAGCCTAATGGGTATGCGAAGCCAGCTATCCACAAGTGCTATCATAATAGCTCTAGGATCACACAATGCCTACTCACTTCTAGTAGCCCTCTAGGCACAACCTAATATATTAGGACAAGTATGAATAAGGTAATTCAAAGATGGGAAAGGTGATTATACCACCGTGGAGAAGTAGGGGATGAACCGATCAAGTGAATACCAATGAAATCAATCAATCACAAGAGACAATGGTTGACACTTGATTTTCTTCTGAGGTTCACTAGTTTGCCAACTAGCTAGTCCCCGTTGTGGCAAGACACTCACTTGGAGGTTCATGCACTAATTGGCATCACACGCCAAACCTGTCACCGGGTGCCGCACAACCAACACAAGATGAGGCTATTGAAACGTCATGAGCAATCCACTAGAGTTACCTTTGCGATCTCCCGTGGGGAAGGCACAAGAACCCCTCACAATCAATTTGTAGTCGACAAAGCACAATCACCAAGCTTCTTGATCTACCACCGCTGCTCCAAACCGTCTAGGTCATGGCAATCACCAAGAGTAACAAGAAATCCGCAGCGAGAACGTCTCTCAAGTGCAACTAGATGCAAGCTATATGCGAAATGCACTTGGATCACTCAATCTCTTTTGGGTTTTCACTAACCAAGCATAGAGATGAGTGGGAGGGAGTTTTCTCAGCTCAAAGGAGTCTCAAGATGTTCAAATGTGCGAGAGAGAAACCCCCTAGCCAACCAACACATATTTATAGAGCTCCCTCAAAGCCACTAGTCATTGCTCTGTTAAGTTGGCGACGGACGCTCTTCACAGGGGCGACATATGCTCCATGGCCAGCGTCCGACGCCTTGTTAGAACTAGCCGTTGGGCTGATGCACAGGCGACGGACGTTCCGTCGCCAGCATCCGACGCCTTGACCTCCAGCGTCCGACGCCTTTCTTTAAACTGCTCGTCTGCAGAGTCCTCTGGAAGCCTGACAGACACTCTGTTGTTTCACGATGGACACTGCGCCTCAGCGTCCGGCGCAAACTCGTTGCTCTCGGGTTTCTGAGAAAATTCCAAGAAATATTTCTGGACGCTCTAAATCAAAGTTCCCAGCGTCCGACGCCATCGTCCGATGCGCCGGACAGCGTCCGACGCACTCGGTTGCAGCGTCCGACGCCCTTTTCTATTCTCTGTTTCTTCTACCTTTGCTCCAAAGTTACCAAGCACTTAGAATCCATCTTAGTGAGCTGACTTGGCATGTTTCACTTGTCATTTAGCATGGTGTATGTCACTAGGTCCTAAATTCACATGCAATATAGATAACACCTAGTGGCACTTGACAAACCGCAATCACTTTTGCATTTCCCCTCTTAATAGTATGGTTGTCTAACCTAAATGTGATCACACCCACTTGGTGTCTTGACCACCAAAAGAAAAGCCCTAGCTTATACCTTTGCCTTGAATAGTTTAGGATCTTTTCACTTTCTCTCTTCTTCTCCAAGTGTGAACTTTAGGTCTTCACCATCTTTGCTTGCTTCACCACTTGTCATCATCTTCAATGTGTGTACTAGACCTACTCAATCACTTAGAGCTAGGTTAGTACTTTAGGTTTCATCAATGATCCAAAACACTAGAGATCTCTTAGCAGCGCCGGATAGCGAGCGGCCAACATCCCCTGTTGCAGCCAACGAGAGGTCCAGAAGGCCGCCGTCCGACCATTCCCCAGGCTGATAGTGGTTTTCTGCATTGAACAACGCTATGTCATCTTCAGAGATTGGTAGTTGCAAGCCCTTCTGTTGGGGATATTACCTCGACATATCCCCAGGGACCTTATGGGCCTGCCGACCAGAAGACGGCCCGGCCCACGAGGCCTTGCGGCATGCGACCAGCCCGTCATGCTCACTAAGGACACTGAAGAAGCCTTGCTCGCCAAGAAGGGTCCTAATAGATAGACTCAGATCCCTTACCTTAAGGGACCGATCGTAATCTGTTAGGATATGGAAACTGTAACCCTGCTCCCCGACTATATAAGGAGAGCAGGGACCCCCTCCAAAACATACGCATACGATCCCCTAGATCTCATCTACGGATCTTGTAACCTAATACTCATATCAATCCAGCTACCAAAACACAGGACGTAGGGTATTATGGCGATTTGCCGGCCCGAACCTGTCTAAATCGTCGTGTCTATGCTCTCTGTGTTACGCTTGATCGTCGTCGCCACACCTCCACCTACAATCTACTACCGTGGGATACCCCCTAGGTAGACTGCGACACATATTTCGTCGACAGTTGGCATGCCAGGTACGGGGTGTGTGCATCGACTTCATGGCTCGTCAAGCGGTTACATTCCCGGATTCGATGGTCCTCCTGACGACCAGCACCGTGCTCTAGATCAGATACATGTCTTGGACCATCGGATCTACCCCACGCGGGGCACACACGCCCCGCTCGCATGTCGGTCTGCCACGCCAATGTACCATCCGCGATAGAAGATCGGCATCGACTGTTGGAATATGCCCTAGAGCTAATCATGTAGATGATTATATTCTGGTTGTATCCATGATTAATAAAGTGTTCTGAGAATATCCATTATAGACAACTAGTATTGATTGACAATTATGTGAATTGTTTGTGGAACTCAATTACCTGAATGGTTATTCTAAAAGTTGTCCCTCGTCGGCATTCTTGTAAGAGCACACTTGAATAATAGACCAGCACATGTATTAGTTGATGGCTATGTTTCACAAGTCATAGACATGGAGATGTCAAACTAATAATGTGGGCACATATGAGACATGTAGGCTGGACTAACCCAACAAGAGAAAGTCTCTATTCATGTCATGTACGTTATGTCCTTAGACCTGAGATTGTGGTATGTACTCAAGATGTGAAACGATCTACTTAGAGACTATCAAACGCTACTCCGTAATTGGGTAGTTATAAAGGTGGTCCTTGGGTGGTCGGGAAACATGCTATGAGACATAGACAATCAAGATGGAATTTGCCCCTCTCTTCGTGAGAGAGATATCACTGGATCACTCATGTGATTGGATCAACAAATGCATGGCCGTGCTTGGGTTAAGTGTTAACCCACGAGTTGAACCATATATCGAGTGGCGAAGGGAATAACTTGTACATGGTCATAGTGGTTCGTCTGATATGATCATAGCGTATGCATAGGAGTTGACACGCCTTGCTAGAGGCCGCTATCAACTATTGGTCGAGTAAGAGTACTTGGGCCATGTCTATGTATGCGTGAGCCCATAGGGTCGCACGCTTAAGGGGCTGGAAGCCTAATTCGGGTTGGACCCGCCCGAATTAGACTAGGTTTAGGGTTTCTAATGGGCCTCCACCGTGGGGGCTCGTTAGGACGCCTATATAAGCAAGGGGTGGGCGCGGGGCAAGTTTGATCCACGCCTTTGGCAGCCGCCGTCGCCTCCCCACGCTCGCGCCTTTTGCTCCTCGCGGACCTAGCAGTCCGGAGGCGCAACGCTTCCTCCCTGCACGTGTGGGATTCCTTGGAGGTGCTGCATCTGGAGCACAAGGACGAACCGCGCGAAGGGGACGTTGAGATGGACGACAACGCAACTGCACTGCCTGCTGCGACGCGCACGACTACATCAAGTCGTCTTCCGCTGCACCTGCGCGTCTAGTGGTAATCCCGTAACCTGTAACTAGCAGTAGATCCTGGTTTATGAGGTCAAAAAGTTTTGTTTTCCGGCTAGCGTGGCAACCTCGTATTCCTACATCGACGACTTAGACGATTCCATCGACCGCTCCAACGCCGGCATCACCGATTGCATCATCCTCGTTCAGGCGGCACGACACCGACTCCCCGGCCATCATGGCCGCCAACCACGCAATCATTGAACCGCGACGAAGGCGACTATTGTGACGACCAGGGGCACCCACCTTCCTTCAACGATGCCTCACTGAAAGGTCCTAATCCAAGGCTAGAGGGGGGGGGGTGAATAGCCTAAATCGAAATCTAAAACAAACTCAACAACAAGTTAGATAGCAATAAAGCGAAGCTAGACTTGCACTAGCCTACTAGGGGATGCAAAGCCTCCTAACCACAATTGCTATCCTAATATAGCTCTAGGATCACTCAATTCCTACTCAAGTCTAGTAGCCCTCTAGGCACAACCTAATATACTAAGACAAGTATGACTAAGTAAGTGTGAAGATGGGAAGAGTGACAATACCACCGAGTAGAGGATTGAACCAATCACAAGGAGAGCTCCAAGAGTACCAATGAATCCAATCAATGGGAGACAAAGTTGACACTTGGTTTTTCTCCCGAGGTTCACTAGTTTGCCAACTAGCTACGTCCTCGTTGTGTCGGCTCACTCACTTGGAGGTTCACGAGCTAATTGGCATCACACGCCAAACCCGTCACTGGGTGCCGCACAACCAACACAAGAGAGGGCACTCAACGACACGAGCAATCCACTAGAGTTACCTTTGCGATCTCCCTCGGGAAGGCACAAGAACCCCTCACAATCACCACTTGTGGTCGATGAAGCACAATCACCAAGCTTCTCGATTCCACACCGCTTGGTCCAAAACCATCTAGGTGATGGCAATCACCAAGAGTAACAAGAACACAATAGTGGTATCAACTCCCAAGTGCCACTAGGATGAACTCACTTTATGCAATGCACTTGATCACTCTAATCTCTCAAATGGATGAACAATCAACTAAGAGATGAGTGGGAGTGTGTGTGTTATGCTCACAAGAGTATGCAATAGCCAAATGTGCAAGAGAGGATCCTTGAACCAGCCACACACCCTTAAATAGCCCCCTCAAAGGAACTAGACGTTATTGCACTTGGGCTGTTGAAAAGCGCGACCGTCGGACCACTTGTCACCACCATCGGACCATAGCATCTGGTCCGACTCTTTGAATTTTGACCGTTGGCGCACAAAACTGGCCACCGTCGGACCACTTGCCTTGGTCCTGAGCCCTGGTCCGACGCCTCGACGGACGCCTTCGCCTCAACTTCAGTCTCAACACAGTAAGCACCTGACCTCCGGACCTTGCCTCCGGACTAGTCCACCGGACTATGTAGGGTAGTCCGACGCCTCCTCTGAGTCATGAAGTTTTCACGCAGGGAGCACCCGAGCTTCGGACCACCTTGTCGGACTCAACCGTCGGACCATGCAGACTAGTCTGATGCCTATCTTAGTCTTCTGCTGAGCCTGTGACCGAACCACTGGACCATTCGTCTATGGTCCGAAGCCTCTTTTTCCCACTGGTCCGACGCTTCTCTCTTGCCAGGCCAGTGCTAGGAGCAGCCACCGGACCACTTGCTATGGTCCGACGCCCCTAAGCCAACTGGTCCGACACCTCTGTCTTGAGCTGATTTCTCTTCTCTTTGCTTCCCTTGATCTCATCTGCCACCACCAAGTGTTTCACTGACTTGTGCATGTGTATGGCATATTTTAACAAGTTTTACAAGGGTTGCTCATTAGGTTTTATATGCAATGCAATGATAAACAACCTAATGGCACTTGATAGTTGTAACCACTAACTATTTTCTCCTCTTTATAGTATGGTTACCGATCCTAAATGTGATCACACCCACTAGGTTTCTTGATCACCAAAATAGAAAAGCCCTAGCTTATACCTTTGCCTTGATTAGCTTAGGGTCTCCTTCTTCTCTTCTTCTTTAAGTGTGGAACCTTTGCTAGTTTTCTCTTTAGCCTCCTATGCTCCACCACTTGTCAATCTCACTTCTTCATAGTGTACTAAACCTACTCACACTTAGAGCTAGGTTAGTACTTAGGTTTCATCAATTACCCAAAACACTAGAGATCTTTCACTCACGACCTCAGCAATCAGGCGGCGGTCTTCCAACGCCAGATGCTCCGATCGGTCTTCGACCAGATCTCGACACCCCCCATCTTGAACACCGTCGTCATCTCCGCAATCCCCAACAATTTCGAGCAGGTAGTGTCCCTCGATGGTACTATCTCCCCAGGCTCGACCACCAGCGTAGGGACCGAAGTCGCCAGCCCTTCCAGATCGACCAGTAGCTTCACAGACTTCCCTCCGGGCTTCGGAGGCATGATTTTTCAAGTCTCTGCTGACAGTGTCGCCCCCGACAACGAAACAGACGCCGAACGCGCCGCAAGAGAGAAGCACAACGCCGAACGCGCGCACAGGCGCAACGACGAACGCCGTGAGCAGGAAAGGCGCAACCAACATCATCTCGAGCAGGAATGTATCGCATGAGAACATCGCGAGCAGGATCAAAGGAATCGCAGTCACACGCCACGACGCAATCTCCAGTACGAGTTTGACATGATGGGCGACGTCCTGGTGTACTCAATCCCCAATGCCAATCTGGCGGCAGCCGCCTGCGAGCTGTCCAAACTTCAAGGCACGCCCGTGGTTGAGAAGATAGATGCCCACATCAAGGTGGTCGTAGTCCAGGTAAAAAGGAAGCGGCAAGTACTCGAGTCCTCCGGTCAATCCCACTTCCACTCACGAAGCCCTCTGAGGGAGCACCAGTGAAGGTCCCCAAGACACGAAGAGGAAGACCACGACAGGGCCCGGCGTGGTCGAACACCGGAACCCATGCACCGGAGCCCTCCGAGGGACCACAGACAGAGACCCCCTCGGCACAACGACGGAGAGGATGACAGGGTCTGGCGTGGTCGAACAATGGAACCCGCACGCCGGAGCTGTCCGAGACAACACCGACAAAGATCACCGAGGTACGATGATGACGAGTATGACAACCCCAGACCCAATCGAGCACCAGCACCGGCATCCCGAGCTACAGGGGGACTGCGCCCCTTTTTAGCACGTCTACGTGCCATCTGGTGGCCCCAGAATTTCAGAGTAACATCGGTGGAGAAATACGATGGCAAAGCAAACCCAGAGCAATGGGCGTCCACGTACAAGATCGCCGTGTATGCCGCCGGAGGAGACCAAGACGTGATGGCCAATTACTTGCCAGTAATGTTGTCAAGCTCCACCAACAGCTGGCTCCAGAACATCCCATAAGGCACCATCGACAGCTAGGAAGACCTCAAGGAAATCTTCATCAAGACGTACAAGGCTACGTGTGTCCAACCAGGGACGCGTTACGACCTGGAGAGCGTCCGCCAGAGGAGGAATGAAAGCCTTCGGGAGTACATCAGGCGTTTCTCCGACAAGCGCCTGAGCATAAGAGAGATCTCCGACCTAGATGTTGTCACCATCTTCTCCAACGGTCTGCGGGCAGACGACCTCCGGAACAAGTTTGCCAGAAAAAACGTAACGACCGTAGAAGAACTGATGACGATCGCAAACCCCTATGCCAACCAAGATGACGCCACCCGCAGCAGAGAAAATAGACGACACCATTCCCATTCTTCGGAACGCGTAGGGGATAACAATCGCCGACCAGACCACCGAAACGAAAGGGGGCCTAGCGACCACCATGATTACCGGTCAGGCAACTCCGAACACCATCCGCAGAAGTACGACTACAGGCGAGACAACCGCTATGTTACTAACACGAACGCCCGCCCAGAGAAGAACTACGACGACGGCTACGAGAAGATACTCGGCGGGCAGTGGCCCATACATAAACACACCAAGCACTTCCTGCATGCGTGTCATCTCCTCGAAGAGACTATGCGAGAAAGAGCTGGCAAAAGGAAGAAGGAAGACGGTGCCGACAAGAGCAAGGATAAAGAACCACCGGCACCAGGATTCCGAGCAGCCTCAACAACGTACTCCATCTTTGGAGGCAGTGTGGTTGTCGAAGGAGAGAGACGACACCACCAAGTCCGCAAGGACGTCTATTCAGTCGCCGATGTAGGAAACGCTACGGCTAACTCTCGCTACCTCGACTGGTCGGAACAAACTATCAGTTTCTCCGGGGAAGATGAATGGACGGACTACAGATACCCAGGTCGTTTCCCACTCATCATCGACCCCACCATCGCCATATGCCATTTCAGGAAGGTAATGGTCGATGGTGGTAGTGCCCTCAACATACTCTTCATCGACGCATTCCGCTAGCTCAACTATTCAAAGAAAGACCTCCTCCCGGCGAATTTCCCCTTTTGGGGGATTATCCCAGACAAGGCGTCCAAACTGGTAGGACAGATCAGCTTGTCCGTACAGTTAGGCAACCAGGACCACTTCAGGGTGGAGAACATCAATTTCATCATCGCCAACTTCGAAACAGCCTACCACACGATCCTCGGTCGTCCGGCTCTTGCCAAACTAATGGCAGTTCCACACTAAACCTAGACGGTATTGAAAATTCCAACGCCACAAGGCATCCTCAGCCTCTGCACCAACCTGAAGATTGTGTATGAATGTGAGCAGCAGACAATCAACAACATCGGGAAGACTCGTCCCCAGGTGTCGGATACCTAGAAATAGGGTACCCCAATTACCGGACTCCACAAAAACAAAAATCACCATCAGGGGCTCTTCTGCCTCACCCGAGCCAAGGTGACGTCGCCCAAGACATCATCAACCCTCGGGGGCTCTTCCGCGTCGCCCGAGCCAAGATGGCGTCGCCCGTGACGTCATCGACCCTCGGGGGCTCTTCCGCCTCACCCGAGCCAAGATGGCGTCGCCTGTGACGTCATCGACCCTCGGGAGCTGTTCCGCCTCACCCGAGCCAAGATGGCGTCGCCCGTGACGTCTTCGACCCTCAGGGGCTGTTCCGCCTCGCCCGAGCCAAGATGGCGTCGCCCGTGACATCATCGACCCTCAAGGGCTCTTCCGCCTCGCCCGAGCCTAAGTGGCGTCGCCCGTGACGTCATCTACCCTTGGGGACCCTTCCGCCCCGTCCAAGCCCGGCAAATGTCATTCATGACGACCCTCGCCCTCGGAGACTTCACCGCCACGCCGCGGCCCAAGGCGCTCTAGCCCACATAGTCAAAAGGTCCACAGTACCCTCCGTCCTTAGGGATGGGGTTCAGAGCATGAGCCACCATGCCGACCCATGTTCACCCTGTGGTACAGGGTCCTATGCTGCCTAACCGATGATTTCCGCGTGTGATATCCACGCCATGGCTCCGAAGGACACTCCAACAGGGATTAGGGCGTCATCAAGAACTGTACGACAAAACGCAGGGGTGCCTAGTCCTATGCGACCAACCTCCGCTCATACCCGGAAAGGGGAAACAGCAGGGTTCCTGGTCACAGCGCGCATGGCTACAGCTCGCCAGGGGCGAACATGACTCGGACATGCGTCCACTGGCGCAATCTTCTTCAAGAAGGAAGACAGGATGAAGAGAAAGGCTTCCTTCGGCAGCAGCCCAAGCCGGTGCCACGTCACTCCCTCTCTCTCTCTCTAGTGTACTCCTCCATCTCTCCCTACGTATAAAGGGAGGGACTGGACCCCCAATCTCGATATCTCAACATTCAAACTTTCATTCACACACACTCAAACTCGCACACACGCGAGCACTCACCAGAACCAAGAACCTCATACGCACGAGACCTGGGAACCGCCTTCCCTCTCTCACCAAAAGCTTGTAGCTCCCCTCTACGAGCTCTCCGCGCTTGGTAATACAACCCCGCAACACACTGGACGTAGGGCGTTCGTGCCCAAACTAGTATAAACCTCCGTGTTCTCCGAGCGCAACCATCCGAACTCCGACACACTTAGAAATTTACTTGTTGGCCGTCTATACCCTGCCATTTTAGACACCAACAGTTGGTGCACCAGGTAGGGGACCTTTGCGTGTCACCTGGGCACCATCATTCGTTTTTGTAGCCTGGACTTCCAGTGGCACGGGTAGGACACCGACCTGGCTCCCTGTCGCCCCATGGCATCTCCCGAGGTAGCCATGGATGCCATCGCTGCTTCCATGGCCCACCCCCATCTCTCTCCCTCCAGGGAACAAGTCGCTCGTGGGGCGGGCGTCCCGCGGGCCCACTACCCACAGTTCGAGCGCTAGCTCGACACGCTCATGGGGCCCCGGCCGACTCGGGAGTCCCTGCACAACCTCTACTTCGCGTTCGCCAACGTGACGGCGCAGCTAGCGGGAGGGCAGCCGCTCTCTCGCGGATGCATCGAAGTGCCTGCCTCTGAAGCGCAGCCTTTCGGCATGAAGAATGCCGCCACGTCATACGTGGAGGAGGTGGGCGCGTGGTTTCATGAAGACCTAGCGGAAGGGAAACGAGTGGAGCTCGAGTCCTACCACTCTCGTTCCACCTAAGATCTTCCCTCAAGCCCCGAGGCCGCGTCTTACGCCGACTCGAGCCTTGGGAGCGACGACCTCCTGGACTTCGACGGTTTGGAGGATCAGGAGGCGCTACGCGGGTTCCTCTTGGCCAGCGATTATCTGCTCGACACCGACTCGAGCGGTCCCAGCGAAGACCACGACCGCGAGTGCTTCATGTGCGACGCATCACCACCCATGGTGGCGGTCGATCCCACCCATGTCAATGAGGAGGACGAAGACGGTGACTGCAACCACACGCCCGAGGACCGGACAGGTGTTCCGGTATCTCACAAACGGCCCGATCCGAAGTCCTCGGAGGCCTGGCAGCAGCTGCTTCATGACCTCCGCAACGTGGAGCAGCAGCTCGCGGAGCGCCAGTGAAGGGTGACGTTCGAGCATGAGAAGCTTGAGCCTGAAGCCGCCAGGGACGCCGCAGAGCTCCGCGCTCGCAGGCAGGCCCGGGCGGTATACCACCGCATCATTAACGATGAGCATGGCGCGCTGCAGTTCACACGAGCAAGCCAAAACATCGTGGCAGCAAGGATGTTACTCCGCAACCTCCCGATCCCGGATGCTCCAGATGGCAAGCTTGCCCACGACGAGCTAAATACCCTCCTGGAGCGGGCCGCGGAGCAATAGGCCAACAGCTCCGCTTCGCGGAGACGCGGGCTTAGCGCCGGCCCCCCAACCGTTGCGGCTCCTAACGACCGCGAGGGGTCAGTCCACCCGGATCCCGACCCGGTCGGACACCGGCGCCCGACGGTGCATGCCCGCGTAGGCGAGAAGCGCGACGTGCGTGACACGCTCAATGCGCGCAAGCACGCAAAGCAGGACGGCGCAAGCTGAGGCTACCACGTCCGACGTGGCGGTCGATATGACAGCGATGGGGACCAACCTCCCACACCGGAGCCCCCGGGTCCCCTGGCGTTCATCCGCCACATCCGGCGCGCGCCGTTCCGGCACCCTTTCCGACAGCCAACTAACGTCATCCGGTACTCCGGGGAAACGAACCTCGGGCTCTGGCTCGACGACTACCGACTTGCGTGTTAGGCTGGCGGCACGAACAATAACGATATCATCATTCACAACTTGCCTCTCCACCTCTTGGACTCGACCCGCACGTGGCTCGAGCACTTGCCTCCGAACACCATTGATGGGTGGGAATCCCTGCGACAGGCTTTTGTCGGGAATTTCCAAGGCACATATACGCGCCCCGGGAACCCCTGGGATCTCCGCAGCTGCAGGCAGAAGCCGGACGAATCCCTCCGGGAATACATCCGCCGTTTCTCCTAGCAGTGCACAAAGCTCCTGACCGCGGCCGACGCGGACGTGGTCGGAGCTTTCCTTGCGGGTACCACCTACAAAAAGCTGGTCCACGAGCTAGGCCGCAGCAACCCACGTACCACTAGCTATGCGTCAGGAGAGGAGGCGGTCGGTACCATTTTCCACCCAGACCTGGGGAACGGCAAGGAAGTCGAGATCGCCGGAGAAGGTGGCTCGAGCCGTGCTCAGAATAGGAAAAAAAGAGGGGCAAGCCGCAGCGTGGCGGCGGCGACAACATAATCGCAGCGGTGGACGTCCGCAAGCCTCCCCGCCCTCAGGGCGGGAAGAAGATGGGCAAGTTTGATGACATGCTCACAAAGCCGTGCCCGTTTCACAACGGACCGGTCAAACACACACTCCAGCAGTGTGAAATGATGGCCAGGTACTTCAAAACCGTCCCTGACAAGGACGAGCCGAAGGATTCAGAAGGCCAGGATGGGGACGGGGGTCACGAAGACTCTTACCCCCACGTCAAAAAGTGCCTCATGATCTTCAGAGGCCCAGAGGCCTACAACTGTAAGCGTCAGCAGAAGAAGGAGCGGCGCGAGGTCTTCGCTGTTGCCCTGGCAACGCCGACGTACCTCGACTGTTCGGAACTCGAAATCACGTTCGGTCGAGATGACCATCCGAGACACGTTCCACACCTGGGTCGTTATCCACTCGTCGTGGATCCGATCATAGGAAGCGTGCGCTTCACCAAAGTACTGATGGATGGGGGCAGCAGCCACAACATCCTGTACTACAACGCCTTCGAGGCCCTGGGCCTACGCAAGGAAAAGCTTCGATCCTCGGGGGCTCCCTTTCAAGGGATCAATCCCGGAAGAAAAACGGTACCCCTGGGGCAGATCGACCTGCCCGTCACGTTCGGGGAGCCGGACAACTTCCGGACCGACTACCTCACCTTCGAGGTCGTGGCGTACCGTGGGACCTACCATGCCGTTTTGGGAAGGCCGTGCTACGCGAAGTTCATGGCCGTCCCAAACTACACTTACCTAAAGCTCAAGATGTCGGGGCCGTGCGGCATCATCAGAGTCTCATCCGACGTCAAGTTGGCGTACTAGTGCGAGGTGGACTGCTGTGAAAACGCCATGACCGAGGTACGCAGCGAGGAGGTGGTGGCGGTGATCGAAGCCCCAGACAAGATGGAGGTCGACCCCTAGAGCGCGAAGACCTCGGACGCCCACAACACCAACAACAATGTCGCCTTCCTCATTATTATCTTGTATATCTATCATCATGTACATATGCATGTAACCTCTTTTAAGAGCAAAAGGTTCGAGGAATAAAAACACGGGAACCCTCGGACAGACCGCTTAGCAAGGTGCACTCTCGGTGCGCGCCAGAACACACCTCGCTCGGGGGCTGGGAAGGGGGTCACCCCCTGTCTTTCACTCCAAGAAACTTCTTCGTTCAAAAAACTTTTTTGCCGATCCGCTAAGCTAAAGCCGGATTTCCCCCACCGAGAGAAGAGATTTCGCCGGACCGTGCCAAAGGGCCGCGAAATACTCCGGCACCCGGAGCCAAGTATCTCCACCCGACCTCACACCCGAACAGATCAAAGCTCCTCCCAGGGAAAGTCGGGCAAGTAGCCCAAGCAAAAGGCAAATGTGAAAACCAACAAGGAAACAAACATACAACAGGCTCACTAAGGAGCCGCTAAAAGTTGTCCAAAGCCCCCTCGGGGGCACGTCACAGAACAACTTAAGTTTGTTTATTACAAGGGCCCTCGGCCCTGATCTTTGACCACGTAGGGTCACTCCTCCGGCGGCAGGAACACCTCGTCATCAGGCTTGGCAGCCAAGACCGTCGCTGGCTCCTCCGCGTCAGCCTCGATCTGATCAAGCAAGTCGTCCGGGGCGTCTAGGGGGTACCCTTCGCTGATGAGCGCGGGAGTCACCGTGTCGTAGAGGCAGGGGGTGATCGACATCGTGCGGTGGACCCCGATGCGTAGGGCCTCCCGTATCCGCGCTTGGCCCCGCTCCCACAGCAGGCCGACGCGGGTTCTGGCCGCTGCCGGACCACCTTCGACAGCTTGCAGGCCAAAGAGGTCGCACACCTCCCGCACTGCCTCACGCAGCGCCTGCGCCTCCTGAGAGCCGGCTTGCAACCCTGGAGCAACAGGAAAAAGGACCTGAATCTCTAAAAACATAATCCACACGGCACCAAGGCAGGCGGGCAGACAAAGGAGACATACCTGCATTCTCTACCCCTAGACCGGTGACCGTCGCGTGGAGCTGTGAGGTGACTTTCGTCAACTCACCCACCCGAGAGGAGAACTCCAGAATCCTCCGCTCGGCATCAGTATGGCGCTCGCGCGCCTGGTTGGACAGGTTCTCAATGCGGTCCACAGCGCTGTCCCACTCTCGACGGTTGTCGTCACGCTGGCGTCGCATAGCGTTGCGCTCCTCCTCCATGGAGTTCAGCGCCGAGACGGACCGGCGCCATGCCTCAGCCGCGGTGTCGAGCTCGGTCGTCAGACGCCCGACTTCGACCCGAGGCATCGTGCGCTCGTCCTCCAGCATATTGCGGATATCCTCGGCATCAGTGAGCGCAACGTCCCGCTCCTGCTCAATTCGCTCGACGTCGGCCGTGGTCCGGTGCACCGACGCTCGGGATTCTTCCTCCCTCACCGCCGAGGCTTTCAATTGCTCCTCCAGCTCGACCACCTTGCTGCGAGTGGTCAGGAGGATCTCGGCCACGTCCATGTCCCCGGCTTCCGTCCACAACCCGGGGGCCCATCCCCTAACCTCGTGACGGAGGAACTCCGACTTCTTGGCACTCATCGCCATCAGTGTCTACGCAAAAATGGATGTCAGGAACCCGACCAATGCGGAAGAAACGACACTTACCTTTGGGCGGTCCCTCACATCTCTATGATGAGTGAGATCGTCGTTCATCGAAGCGACCGATCTCTGGAGCTCCTCCATCGCACGCGCCACGCGGCGGCCATGTTCCGGCGAACACCCGCAACGCGTTGCCAATGCCGGAGTTCGCGCCGGTCGTCCAGCATGAACACCGGCTCCCCGGGTTCTCCTGGTTGACCCACACGACCGGTCAGCGTCCCCGAAGGAGCGATGGTCAGCGCCAAGCCGACATAGGGCCCCGAGAGCGTCCTCCCCCCGGGCGCCGCCCCCCTCACCCGATGAGGTCATTCCGGGCTTAGGAAGAATGGCCTTCGACGCACGCGTGGTTGCTAGCTCCTCTTCTGTATACAACTGGGGGAGTAGCGCACCACGGGGTAGCCCTCCGCGGGGAAGGGGGTCACCTACGCGTCTTTCCTCCCTCGTGCCAGTTGCCGCCGCCACGTCCTCCAGCTCCGCCTCCGACCGGGCATCCCTGACGTCCGTCGCCACGGGAACATCCAGGCCACCCTCTTCCCCGGAATCGTCTATGACTACCACTCTCGGGAGAGAGGACAGCGAGGCTTCCGCGGGCCCAGAGTCAGCAGGCGCCCGTGACGCTGCGCCAGTCGCGGCGGCGCCGCGCGGGGTCGGTCCACCCCCACGTCTGGCGGTGTCCGTCGAACACGCGGCCAACGCTGCGGTTCTCCGCTCCGGACCAACCAGGGGTGCCTCCTGGCGCATTTTCTTCCAGCCCTCATGGTCGGGGCTCCCACCGATCCTGCAAGGTCCATCCTGCGCTCACACCACGAACAACCACATCCCATTGGTAAAACAGAAAAGAACCAAGGGCGACGCAAGCTTACCGCGAGGAGAAGACGCGGCCACGTTTCCGCGTCGTCTCCATTGCGCCACGGTTCGAGGCTCCCGAACCGCCGCTCCGTTCACCGTCCCCGCCTTCGGTGGGTCGGATGGGAATAGGAGTAGACAGAGTGCCGCCGGCAGCGCCGCCCCCGGAACTACCAGGGGCCAGGTGTGCGCCAAGCACCCTCACCGACGGCGCTGCCACCATGGTCGCGCCAGCACTCGGCTGACTCGTCGTCCCCGCCATTCGAAGCACAGGGACCACCTCCGATAGAGGGCATCTATCCTCGTCGTCATCATCGTCGTCATCGTCCCCGAGGGCCTCCCAATCTAGGTCCGCTGCGCCTTGCACCGGCGGAGCAGGGAGAGACGCGGCCACGTGGTGAGCCATCGAGAGGGGCCCCTGTAGAAAAAAGAATGAGTGGGGTGCGAGTTGTCACTACCAAATGAAGGAAGCGCGGGGAAAAACGCACCACACCATAGTCCCAACTTACCAGCTCGACAAAGTTGGGGTCGGGGCGCATTGGCAGACAACGAAAAATGTCGTCCTCGTTCAGCGCGTCCCCAAGCAGCCTTCGGGCAATGTCGACCGCGTCCTCCAGCTCTAGCTCCACCTCCGCCATAGTGGATCCCTCGTGCGGCGTGCCGGGCACCATGTCGCCCAACAGATGCGTCCGCGCCATAAGCGGGAGCACCCAGTGCCGCAAGAACTGTGCAACCACCCCCGAGAGGTTCAGCTCCTCGTCGCGGAGCCTCCTCAAGCTTCGGAGATAAGGCCGTATTCCCGAGAGCTCCTCCGGGGTCAAGTCATCGCTCCAACTAGGGAGCTCTTCTTTGAAGCGCTGGCCTGTGTACTCCGGGAGCGGCGCCTCGGGATGGTTCCGAATGTAGAACCATTGGGAGTGCCACCCCCGGTTGGACGAGCTCGTTCACGCCGGCATGTAAAGGTGGGAGTTAGCAGAACGGAGGCTGATGATGCACCCTCCGCAGGACGACACCCACCTCATTCCCTCCGAATACAGGAGGAAAACCACCGCCTTGAAGAAGAACCTCCACAAGTTGAAGTCCGGCTCCGTCCCCAACATGCCTTCCAACATGGCCGCAAAGGCCGCGAGGTGAAGGACGGAGTTGGGGTTGAGATTGTGGAGCTCAATCCCGTAGTGGTGAAGAATCCCCCTGAAGAAACGAGATGGTGGCGTCCCGAATCTGTGCTCGTGGAACGGCAGGAAAGAGACCATGTACCTGCTCGGTGGGTCCGGCCTCTCAACGCCGATGGGGACGATCCATTCGGCGTCATTGTCGACGGAGAGTTCCGGGCGCAACATCCCCACATCCACCAACGCAAGCGCCCGCTCGTGCTTAGCCTCGCACCGGGGCCAGCTCTTCTCCGGAGGTACGCCGGCCATTGGAGGTTCTCTCAGAAAGCAGTGCGTGGCTCGGCGCAAGAGGTGGTTAGGACGGACGCACTACGACGCAAACCCTGGCTCTGGAGGACTCGACGCGAGCAAGACGAAGCAGTGAAGGAGGCGAATAGTACAGACCCGTGGTGCACGGATATTTATAAGGGGCAGGAAGACGGAACGGTATCTTCGCAGCTCCCCGCTAGCACGACCCCACGACCCGAGTCGCATTAAATGCGGCCGCTCAGTCACGTTCACTCTACTGTGCGCTGGAATACCGGGAGCCGCGTGTGACGGCAGGTAACTGACACCACTTTCCTTTTTTTCCTCGTTTCGATCCGTATCCTGTGTTCATCATTGCAGAATCTACCCCGGGCCCACCGCGCCTCGTGCACAGATTTCGCCCATGCGTCCCCGGTCCGGGCCCGCGCCTCCCTAGCGCGAGCACGTCTTGGGAGAGCCCCCTGACTTGGCCGACCCACGCGCAGGTCGGAGGGACGCGCACGTGGCGCAACGAACGGCGACGGCCCATGGGCCCAGGTAAGCCAAAGGGATAAGTGCTATAGATGCCCCGACGGTCCACTATGGTCCAGAGTTACGTAGGCTGACCCAGCGGGGTTCGAAACGGCCGTCTCAGGATAGCTGAGCGAGGGGCGAATAGGGAATGGACACGCTAGCGGTCATTAGCCTGGCAATAGGATGCCAAGGTCGTTCCCAGATTTCGTATTTGAGTCCGTCTTCACGGATGATTGGTTCATAGTATTCCTACCAAAAGGAAGGCAACAGAACCCTAGGACCCATCGAACGGACCCGACTACTATATGAAACCGATTTGGGTGAGCCACGACATGGGCCGCCAGCCGGGACCCCATCGAACGGGAACCGAGCATCCCACTCAGATTTTCCCGTTATTACCTCGATGAGCATCCATGGTTTGTCCGATTCGAGGATAGCATGGACCAGCTCAGATTCCCCTTTGTCGTGGAGAGATGCGCAGGGAACGCACAAAAAGACGGAACAGACCCAAGATGATTTCTTCGCGCCGAGTGAAGACTCGGGAGCTGCTTCCGCGCCCCTCGTACCGGTTCAGCAGCTGTGACGGAACCGCCCAGATTATAAGAGATCAAGTGCTAATGTAGCTGACTTAACTACTATTTAAAACACTTGAGCCCATATAAACCCGGTAGTCCGGAAATCTCGAAGGATTTCTTACATCAACTCAGGATCGCGTACATTCAGGGATACACATTCGAGTGAGTCACAGATCAACCGAAAAATACTTAAAGTACGAAATAAAGTTATTACAACACTTTGTTCCAAATACAGGTAGTACTTACGCCACAACACTTGCGGCCAAATAAAACATTGTTTGAAACTGAACTTGAAGTTTTCAAAAGACAGGGGTGCCCACAACGTCAGGTCCAACAACAGCAAAAGGTGAGCTTGTAGAAGACCTTGCCCAAGGCCTACTCATCTTCTCCGTAGAAAGGATAGAGACAGTGCTTACAATAGCCGATGTATACTTGGCCATCTGCAACAACGGGATAAACCCTGAGTACGGGAATGTACTCAGCTAGACTTACCCGTCTAACTGAAAATAAAGACTCCAAGGATATGCATGGCTGTATCTGGAGTTGGGTAAGCTTTACTTTGCGGAAATGCTTAAAATTAAAGGAGTTTACTTTAATGATATGATGAGCAGTCATCTTTTATCCTACTAATTATCTCTAGGTTATTGCATCTATACTAGAGCACACACTTGATACTACTCAAACAATATAGTAACATAGATCCAGTTCCTTCATCAACATTTTAGTAGAACTATTAAGATGTCACATGGAGTTGTACCGTGGTGAAGCTCAGCATAATCCCCCATATCCAGTGGGGGGCGGCAATTCGAATCGATATACACCAGCTGGTCAGATTACCTTTAACACACGCCCATACTTTCCCCGTCGGGTCAGCATTAGGTTACCGCTCAACAAAGTCCAGGTGGTAATCGACGCGGGCTCGCATGGGTCCACCCCAATTGTAGAAAATAGATGGCCACCACGGGGCAGATCATGCCTACAGTCTAGAGGGGTGCTCACAGCTGAGCGAGCTCCGGCCCGGACAGTGTTTTCTCGGCTTCGGGGTCGACACTCCCGACGGCCCCTATGTGAAAGGGCGCATTCAAAGATGTAAGAGGGCCACCATCGTGTACAAACCTACACGATCCAACGGACGGACTGCCCCCAAGTCTTGACCACTTGGTGCACTTGCCTTCCAGTTGACTGTATTTCATTACTACCATAGGTTCTTTCCACGATAGCGAATATAGCCAACCGTGATAGTATTACCCACAAGGGATGATACGAAACATAAAAAAAAGAAAGGTAACCATTATTCTAAGCATGCTAAGCGGTTGCTTTTACTTTATTATTAACAGGGTAACAAGGTAGGTAAAACAAGTATCAAGGATGGTAATGCATCAATTTGGGATTCAAAACAACTCCTACTACCTAATGCATCACAGTATAAAATACTCAAGTAGATTAATTGTAAAAACTGGGAGGCTTAAGAATGCTCTGGGGCTTGCCTTGAGAGAAGGTGGAGGGTTGGTGGTCAGGGCACTCAGGAAGGTTAGTGTCGAGCTCTTGGTACTCCTCGTACAGCTCCTGTACCTCCTGGACTTCGGTCTCTGTGGGTTCCTGATGTTCCTCCACGGATCCTAAATGATTGCAATGCATAGATAAATAACTGAAAGGTGCAGGGATGATGCTTGAACATGATTTAACACACAACAGAGATTCTAAGCATACACCCAAGAAAACTACTACAAGGCTACTAAGGCTCGAGCTACTAGCTAGCAGGATACAACAGGCTATACTTATTCTAAACAGAAATTAGCAACAAGACTTTACTAACTCTAGATAAAAACACACAAGCAAGGCATACCACTGAAAACAGAATAGGAAACCATTTCGGGAACGGGCTCGAGGCACGCAGAGGCACTCGAGGCAACTGACGGGCGCGACCCTCGATTACTCGAGGATGACCCTCGATTACTCGAGGTCCAGCGACCGTCGATCGAAAACAGAGAACGGTGCGGATCGACGTTTCTCTCGCCGATGGTGAAGTCTTCGGCGGTAGGATTGGCTGTGCTAGGCTCGGGATGACTTACGCGCATCCACTAGTGGTGTTGGTTGAACTGGCGCGACCGTGAAGAGGGTTCGATGGTGTGCAGTGGCGGTGCAACACGGCGGCGTGGCGCGGCGAAGTGATCACCGGCAAAGCGAAGCTCGGCGCCGGGGTGCGTGAGCATCGTGGTGAGGTGGCGAGCGCGGCTCGAGGGCTAACTGAGCCAGAAAGGCTCTGTGGAAACCTGGCCATGTGCAAGCTCCGCGGCGGCGACAATGGCGCACGGCCAACGGTGCTGTGACGACACGGTCGAACTGAAGCTAGGGAAACGGTGTTTTCACCTCGGTTAACTTCGGCGAAGCTTCCACGAAGATGGAGGCGTCGGAGACGAGACGGTGAACGACGAACACTGGTTGATCAGTGCGGTGGCGACTTGGAGTCGAAGAACGGCGAAAGGCGTTCCGGTGACTGGAGTCTGCGGCTGAGGAAGAAGAGGCGAGCAACATGAGTGTGGGGCAAAAGAGAAGGCTAGAACGAGAGGGATTGAGCAAAAGAGCTTGGGTGGTGGTGGATTGAAGAAGAAGGCGATTGCGGTGCTCGGAGCTCTCGGCGCAACGAAGAACAGAGAACTACGAGCGAATGCGCGAGTGCGGATGAGTGCAAACGAGTGCGGGAGGTGGTGGAGGTATAGGCGCTCCTCCTTGCTTGGTCATGGCCGACCGGCGCTGCTAGAAGGGACATGACGCGATGTGCGGCGGTGGCAGCGGCGCTGGCGTGCTTGCGGCGACGAAACAGAGCGGGACTTGGTCGATGCGCCGTTAGCGCGGATTCGCGCTTAACTGCGAAAGAGACAAGGCGGGGCGCTGATCGGACGCGGCACTGCGGCGACGTTATTGCGAAACGACGGCGCGGCGCGCGGCAGGGCGGCTGGCAGGTCTGCGGCGGCGAAGCAGGACGTCAGCGGCGGAAAAGCGGAGCCGACTTGGTCCTAGCGCCGTTAACGCGGATTTGAGCGAGACAGCGCGATCGGCGACAGCGATGTCGGCGCAGAGCCGAAGCGGCGGCGATGGCGTGTTCCACTTCCGCGGTCAGGCATCGGCGGCCACGCGGCGGATGACTCCGACGTACGGCTCAGCCGCTGTCGGGTGAGTGCGCGCGAGCGTGCGCGACACGTGCGGGCGGTCGAGCGCGCGGGAGAGGGTTGATATCGAGGGTAGGGTCGATCGGCTTGATCGAGCCTCCGACTCGGTCGAGCCTTCCGTGCGAGGTCGTTCGCTCAAGCCTCAGTCCGTCATCGAGGGGTAAAACTCGAGGGGTAGAGCTCGATGGCGAGGCAGCGTCAATCGACTGGCCGATCGAGCCTCGGGTTCGGTGGAGCCCCTGGCCTGGGGTCGTTCGCTCGGACCCTCAGTCCGTCATCGAGCCTATCGAGCGGTGGGGTCGAGATCGAGGGGTGGCACTCAGCCTGTCTCGATTCTGATTCCCTTTTCCATTTTCTTGTATAAGACAAAACTAAGCAGGGTAACTAAATAGGTTAAACACAAGATTAAGCACAAAACACCAATTCAATTCTAGTTTCAAAGCATAAACACAAACACATGAAATGATAGCATATGCAAACATGAATGCAATGAAATGATGTGCTTAGTGGCTAATGATGATCCTAATGCAAGCTTGACACAGGGTGTCACAGCAACTAGGGAACAGAGCGGGAGAAACAACGCACTATGCCTCGCTCGTTAGAGGTCCACCAAGGTAAACATAAAACATCTCTTTATTATTTCAAATACATGAATCCTGACCCTTGCAGGGGTTACACGCTCTCAAAGATCCACGGGGGACAAGCCCAATCATCAGACACCAAAAAACACGAAAAACGTTTACAAGGTGGACTGGAGGGAAATCCCAGGCCAAACGGCCAAAAGCTAAGGGTGCCCAAGGGACGGCCGCGCTAAAAAACGCGCCACCGCCCAATGCACCTATGTGTACAGGTCGAGCAACCCAGCCGCGGGGCTCGAGAGGCGCTCGCCTGAAGCGCAAGGTCGCCTCGGATGGCGACGCTACGACCCAGGGGCCACCTAGACCAGGCATGCTGTAGCTATGGGAGAACAGTAGCCGCCTCGTCTTCAGGAAACCCCAGGTCACATCCCCCACCGGAGTCGTTTGGGGACTTGAAAGCTAAGTAGCCCCAGCTCCTCCATGGGCGATGCCACCGTCGGCGAGTGGTCCTGAGCTTGCCATATACCGGCTGCTCCGAGCCCGCCCATCTCGCAGACAGCGGCAGCACCATCAACCAGCATTCAGGGATGCGCCCACTCCAGGAGTAGTGCTAGAACAACAATGACTTTTCCATTGGACACATCCTTGACTTCCCTCTGGTGGGGGGAGCACGCCACCACTCCTCGAGTGTGGAGAGTAGGATCCAACCAAAAGGATAGACTCCAAACTTTCCACCCTCCGGAGCGATTCGTGCGGGGGGTGGTGACACCCCTCTTCCGCCCCAAGGTGAGGATAAGAGGAAGCTATGCACATCTCACAGAGCTTCCTCTTAATCCAACCACTAGGCGGAAGGGGACACAAGCACCCCCTACGTAGAACTTTCTATGAATCCGTTTTTTCTCTCAAAAGGCCGTTCGCCAGGGCGGCTCGAAGGGCTCTCCGACGGGACCTCGAAGGAAGAACTTAGGGCAAGCCATACTGTGAGAATGTGTGCTTTCCCACAGGAGGCCGCCCCTATTTATAGCCCGCCAGGGCACTCACGTGACAGTCGGTCCGTGAAGCTACAGCTCCACCTCCCAACCACATTGCACTGTGCGACGGCACCCACTTTAAGGGGGCACAGCCGTGCAGCGAGGCTATAAATGGCCAAGAAGATTGCGGACTCAGCGCACGCCGTTCAGAGTCTGGACCGCAGAGCGAGCAGTGCTCTGGCACCACTCCTCGAACGGGAAAGACACGGCACGTCCTCTTTTGGGCTACAGGGAAAGGGGCGTAGTCAGACCTCGGAATCTGACAAACACATCTCCGATCGGTCAATCGACCGTACAGGTCGAAAGACAGCACGGCACAGAGCCGACTCGTCATCTCAAGGGGCGTCAGCCCGAGGCCAACAGCACAACCCATGCCAGGGCTGGCGTGCGACCAGAGGTCTGGCCTTGACATGCGGAGCAGCCCACTCTCTCTCCCTCCCCGCCTCGTGGGGGAAGCGAAGGGTCAAGCACTGTAGAAGTCTTCCGAATAAGCCCTTAGGAGGAAAAATCTCCCTCCTAAGGCCTCGGGGGCTACACCCGGTGGGTGCGCTCGCGCGCACCCTCCGGAATACACAGAATGGAACCAAACCACCATAAACGCTCTCGGAAGCCTCCGGTGTAGTCCTTCACTACATCGAAGGCTCGTCCCCAGGTGTCGGATACCTAGAAATAGGGTACCCAAATTACCGGACTCCACAAAAACAAAAATTACCATTAGGGGCTCTTCTGCCTCGCCCGAGCCAAGGTGACGTCACCCAAGACGTCATCAACCCTTGGGGGCTCTTCCGCCTCGCCCGAGCCAAGATGGCGTCGCCCGTGACGTCATCAACCCTCGGGGGTCTTCGCCACGCCCGAGCCAAGATGGCGTCGCCCGTGACGTCATCAACCCTCGGGGGCGCTTCCGCCTCGCCCGAGCCAAGATGGCGTTGCACGTGATGTCATCGACCCTCAGGGGCTATTCCGCCTTGCTCGAGCCAAGATGGCATCGCCCGTGACGTCATCGACCCTCAGGGGCTCTTCCGCCTCGCTCGAGCCAAGATGGCATCGCCCGTGACGTCATCGACCATCGGGGGCTCTTCCGCCTCGCCTGAGCCTAAGTGGCGTTGCCCGTGCCGTCATCTACCCTTGGGGGTCCTTCCGCCCCGTCCGAGCCCGACAAACGTCATTCGTGATGACCCTCGCCCTCGGAGACTTCACCGCCACGCCGCGGCCCAAGGCGCTCTAGCCCACATAGTCAAAAGGTCCACAGTACTCTCCGTCCTCAGGGATGGGGTTCAGAGCATGAGCCACCATGCCGACCACTGTTCACCCTACGGTACATGGTCCTGTGCTGCCTAACCGATGACTTCCGCGCGTGATATCCACGCCATGGCTCTGAAGGACAGTCTAACAGGGATTAGGGCGTCATCAAGCACTGTACGACAGAACGCAGGGGTGCCTGGTCCTGTGCGACCAACCTCCGCCCATACCCGAAAAGGGGGAACAACAGGGTTCCCGGTCACAGGGCGCATGGCTACAGCTCGCCAGAGGCGAACAGGACTCGGACATGCGTCCACTAGCGCAATTTTCTTCAAGAAGGAAGATAGGATGAAGACAAAGGCTTCCTTCGGCAGCATCCCAAGCCAGGCCCACGTCACTCCCTCTCTCTCTCTCTACTGTACTCCTCCATCTCTCCCTACGTATAAAGGGAGGGACTGGTCCCCCAATCTCGATATCTCGACATTCCAACTTTTATTCACACACATTCAATCTCGCACACACGCGAGCACTCACCAGAACCAAGAACCTCATACGCACAAGACCTGGGAACTGCCTTCCCTCTCTCACCAAAAGCTTGTAGCTCCCCTCTACGAGCTCTCCGCGCTTAGTAATACAACCCCGCAACACACTGGACGTAGGGCGTTCGTGCCTGAACCAGTATAAATCTCCGTGTTCTCCGAGCGCAACCATCCAAACTCCGTCACGCTTAGAAATTTACTTGTTGGTCGTCTAGACCTCGCCATTTTAGACACCGACACCAGGGCACATACAACTCCAACCCCAACGACAAGCCCGCCACGAAGAAGCCAAATGAAGTAGAACCAGTAACGACCAGCGCTGACCCCTTCCGTAACTACATGTAGAGGCTATCAGCCCCCAGGGGCGTGAGAAGTCAAAATTGATCCAATAAAGCATGTACTATGTCCCTCATAGTGAATAAATAAAGGCGACATCTTTTTTCATGCATCACAAAAACGATTCAACCCCTACAAAACGTCCACGACATCCGGCGACATCTCCAAAACACTCCCATAGTGTTCGACGACCTCTCCAAAAAATGTATTACGACGTTCTCTCCAAACAGCCTGGCCATAACTGGAATAGCGCATAGAAGTAGCTACCCTATACGCTATGATCATGTCGGTAGATCTCTCAAACGACGTATCCCCATCAACCGGGAGACATCATTTGTGTCGATGGTCATGAGGTTATGTGCCTAGAATCTGTACACGACCATGATACGGTCGACGACTCTACAAGCAGCATGGCTTTTCGCCCAGCGTCTGTAGGAACGGTCTCCACAGGCCATAGTCACGCCACGATCGAGCCTCTTGGAAAAGGGTTCTATCCCGGGCATCTACCTAAGCGTGCATGAGTTGTTCGCCCTCTGCGCCGTGGGTTGTCAGCAGCCTACCCCCTGGTAATCCCTATGGTATCTACGCGTGCAGAGGCTTCGCGCCCTACGATATGGGCCATAGGGAACCCAAGGCCGAATGATTCATCGCTACGGCTCAAGACTTAGCAGGCACGTCAGGACATACAAGTGAACCAAAATCTCACCGCCCGGATATATACAGCTTTGCAGTGTTCACTTACAAGTCCGAATTCTTGTATCGGGGATACAAATTACTGCTTTCAACAGAAAACAAATCGACATCCTTAACAACGAGCTCCGCCACATGATCAGCATCAACTTCCAGACGGTCCGCCTCCTTGTCAGTCGTCCACGATGCAAATCCAGCCACAGCCCGACCAAGATCAACCTTCGGATAGTACGACTGCAACATAGCCAGGCCATGAGCAGCCACACTTTGTGCCGCCGAAGTCGTAAAAGACCGGAGCCTGACCCACAGACTACGGGCCTTTGACACCACACTCTCCACGGTTGCTCGCTCAACACGCTCAGGAATTAACGCCTGGCCGTCAACACACTCCACCACAGGGGCGACCTCTTGAGCCAACGACCAGAAGCCATCATAGTAAGCGTCCGCCCTTGCTTGCAGGTCTGCAAATTGAAGTTGAACGTGCCCCCGATATGCTGAGAACATAGTAAACATCGGATAAGGCGGCCATACAAATACAATGACGGGTAAGAAACCACTACCTTCATGCATTGCCCGCATTTTGTAAATCTCCTGTTCGGCGGCGGCGATTTTTTCCTCCGCAAGGCGTTTGGCCTCGCAAGCACCAGCCAGCTCTAAACAGAAGAACAAGTCACCACATGGCCACGACGACAAGTCGTCAAACCAAAGAATGACAAGGACTTATGGGTGGTAAGCTCGTCGACCTTCTCAACATGAGACTGAAGCTCCGTATTTTCACGCTCACGCTCCCGGACTGCAGCCTCCAAAGCCTGCGAGCGCCGATGCGCCGCCTCCAATCTATCCTTTAGCCCCGCAAATTGACTCTCGACACGAGCAACTTCACCACGCAGACGCTCGTTCTCAGTGACCAATTTTGCAAGTTGGTCGGCCATTATCTTTCGTTCCTTTTCAGCCCTGAAAAGTCCCTGTGACCACCCAACGATGGCTAAGCAAAAGAAGACACAGCGGCAAGACCAAACCCAAAATGCACAGCAGTCACCTTCGCCCGTCCGAGCAGATTGTTTGCAACGTTAAAGAAGACTGCCGCCTCCGCCTCAGCTTCATCATCCTCAACTACAATGAAGTCCTCGCCGACACGACGGAAGGTCCGGAACGGCGTCGGCTCGGGCCATCCCCTGCGCGCGGAATCTCCTCCACCGAATCCAGCTCCTCCAACATCACCGCCACCCTCTTCCGCTTCACCGGCCTCGGACCCAGCCCTGAAACTCAGAGGAACCGATCTCTGGAACAATCATCCGAGGACTCTCCGCGAACGGCAGCCAACAGCTAGAAGGATCACCAACCGGAACACTTCCAACATCAGGTTTCTCCTGGCACTCCGAAGGATCCAGGGATGCTGAAGCGCCATAAACCTCCGGAACAGGAACACCATGCGCACTATCGACAGCTCCCGACACATCGACATAGGGGCCAGTCAGATCCTCGGCGATTGGCGTCCTGCCAAGAGGCATACCTTAAGTAAGCATATGAAACCACCAATGACTCAAGCAAAACAAGGACAGAGCACTTACAAGTCCGAATTCCGGCGCACCTTTGCAAATCGCCGAGGCTCTCCGGCTAAATCTCCAGCCACAACCGTCGGCGGACGCCCCGATGCTGGAACGGTATCTTCCCTCGATACACCGCCCCCAGTGCCTAACGAAATAGGCGAGTGAACCAACAACGACTTGGGCATGGGAACCTTGGTGCTCGATGCAGACCCCCCTTCACCATCCAGATTCACCGCTGGCACATCATCCTCCACATCCGACCCCTGGTCGGTCCAGTTAGAAAGCGACGGTGGCGGCTTAGGGGCGCCTTCTTTAATAACAAACTCGCCGCCAGTGCTAACTGACGGCTTCGATTTCTTCTGGGATGGGTCGATCGGGCGCTTCCCCAAAGGAATCATGGCACACCCAACGCCTTCCAGAAATAGGCTCGGGAACTCCACTTCGTCGGGAAGAACCATGACTGTCCACCTCTCGCGACCGGGTCGCTCGCCTTGACACACGATCGACACCCGCAGGCCACTCCTCGGACGGGACTGCGGAGAAAAAAACAGCGCAATCCTGACAACGGAATCAGAACAACTACATCAGTAAGCAAACAAGAACACAAGAAAGGTTGATAACAAGCAAAGCAAAGTACGCACCGCTGGGATGGGTACCCCAACAATGAACGGTTCGCTCGGAGTCTTCATATATTGGACGCCAAGATCAAAAATCATAGAAAGTTGAACAAGCCCATCTCTCGACTCCATGCTATCTGAGGTCTCCCGAGTAAGGTCGGATCGGCCGGCGTAACGAAAAGCAGGATGAATCCTATCCTTGCAGGGCTGACAACAGCTCATGATAAAGTTCCATCAAACTGAAACCCCATCAAGCGATGGCCGGTCCATCAACTCGAGCAACTCCTGCACCTATCCCATCGTCGCCAATGATGGGCTGGCCGACTAGTTAGGCTATGATACAAGAATCTCCGACGGGTGGCCACGCGCATACGGGTTCTCCTGGGGAATATAGAACCAATAGGATCTGTACTCCGCCACCTTGGGAGGCAAAGGGGTGGCGAGATACATATCCACCATACCCTCCCGAAGCTGAAAGTAAACTGAGCTCACGACTCGGGATGCGGCGTTCCCATTTGGCTTAAGGCGGAAGAAGTAGCGAAATAACTCGAAATGGGCTTCAATCCCCAAATACGCCTCGCAGAAATGCACAAAAACAGCGATGTGCAACACAAAATTTGGATGGAGGTTGCATATCGAAATCTTGTAAAAATCCAAGAGACCGCGCAGGAAGGGGTGGACAGGCACCCCGAAGCCACGCCAGAAGAAAGGTTCGAACATGACGAGCTCACCGGTATTAGGCGTTGGAAACTCCTCCCCGGTTGCCGGCCTCCATTCGACGATGGTCCGGTCCTGAAGGATGCTAGCAGTGATAAGAAGTTGAATGTCCTTCTCCTCCAGGGTGCACTTAGTCCATTCCCCGGTCCAATCTGGAAGCACGTCCTCCATCCTCAACAAGGATTTTCCTACTTTCTTCACTGACGAGCGAGTACTTGGTTTTCTTCTGGGCGCCATCCACAAAAGACCACGGCGGAAAAAGGGCTAGGGTTTTGTAGTGGTGAGCGAGGGCAGAAGAGGAGCAGATGAAAGGAGATTGAAGAACACAAACCCTTTCACACGGAATGCAAATATGGAAACAACCGCCGCCGCCAACTCCCGTCTTTATACCAAGCGGCGCGGCTATTGGCGTCCCAGGGTTTTTGGGAAACCGCAACGGCCAAATACAGAACCGCCACGACGACCCTTCTCCGCGCCGCGACTTGGGTCGTTAACTGCGCGGCTGATTCGGCCCAGGAACATCCTTTTCTGTTTTTCTTTCCATTTCGTATTCATTTTCAATCAATCCCCACAAGTTACGGAAAAAGATTTCCTAAATACCACTAACACCACAGTCCCGGGGACTGGACGTACGATTTTGTTATGATTTCTTTTTGGCAGGAACAGTAACACAACTACAGTACACTAGTTGACAAGTCCCGCAAGATCTCTGCTATAGTGTCACTCAGGGACTTTGCCGACTGTAAACGACGACTCAGCTACCTGCTTGCAAACTCGACCAGGCTCGGGGACTCTGTCCAGGACTACACCGAGCAAGGCTCGGGGACTGCCGCCGTGGCACAGGAGCGACGACACGGAACAACAAAGCACCCGGGACTGCGAATAAAGCAATATAAGGCCGATGCAAGAACTTCTCCGCTTCTTACATCAGGCTCGGGGACTACGGGTATTCGCAGTCCTTTTTACCAAACTCTTATTTTCAGTCCTTTTTCTATAATCCTGATACAAGAACCTTATAGTTCCTTACATTAGGCTCGGGGACTGGGGGTATTCGTAGTCGTTTTTTACAAAACTCATGCTTTACTCGTTACTCATGCTTATTTATATATCCTTTATCTTTACTATAAACTTGACACCACGTGCATACTTCACCTACTACCAAGCTCGGGGACTAAGTGGGTACACTTCACCTTGTGGTGAAGGTACTGATCTTATTCTCAACAAAGATCTGTTGTTTTCTATTGTCTTTTTGCAGAGCCTAAGTGGGTACACTTCACCAGGGAACAAGCCGTTCAAAAAGTTTTTTCTTCTTCAGCACGTCACATCCTCTCGACAAGCAGCTGCAGCATCCATTGAAGGCGACCTGCTCGCACATCAAGCTACGACGCTCTTGACTAGTTCGACCTGGTCGGGAGACTTCTCTGAGCAGTGCCCTAACCAATCGGCCTGGTCGGGACCCTGCAACGACGACTTCGCGCGACGGCGGCCAGATGAACACTTCCAAGGACGATGCTGCTGACTCGTCAGAAGAATATAACATGCTCGGGGACTTGTTGGGGATATTACCTCGGCATATCCCTAGGGACCTTATGGGTCTACCGACTAGAAGACGGCCCGGCCCACGAGGCCTTGCGGCATGCGACCAGCCCATCGTGCTTGCCAAGGACTCCGAAGAAGCCTTGCTCAACAAGAAGGGTCCTAATAAATAGACTCGGATGCCTTACCTTAAGGGACCGATCGTAATCTGGTAGGATATGAAAATTGTAACCCTGCTCCCCAACTATATAAGGCAAGCAGGGACCCTCTCCAAAACATACGCATACGATCCCCTAGATCTCATCTACGAATCTTGTAACCTAATACTCATATCAATCCAGCCACCAAAACATAGGACGTAGGGTATTACGGCGATTTGCGGGCCCGAACCTATCTAAATCGCCGTGTCTACGCTCTCTGTGTTATGCTTGATCGCTGTCGCCACACCTCCACCTACAATCTACTACCGTGGGGTACCCACTAGGTAGACTGCGACACATATTTCGTCGACACCTTCCATGGCCTAGACTTATTGTTCCATTCAAACCACAACCACGTGAGCCACAGGACCGACTGAATTGATCTAGCTCCTTGATGCCTAGGTCGCCATTGCCTTGCGGTGCGCAGACCTTCATCCAAGCGACCTTACACTTGCCACCCGTGTGAGTTCGTCGTCACCTGCCCAGAGGAACTTTTTCCGCAACTTGTCTAATTCTTTGACAAACTTTTTGGGTGCCTTGATCACTGTCAACAGATATACCGTAAGCGCACTGAGAACCAATCTTATCAACTCACGCTGTCCAGCTATACCGACAAGACGCCCTTGCCACCCTGCAACCTTTGCTTTTGCTCGGTCCTATATGTATTGTAAGTGCACCATTCTAATTCTTCCGAGTGTTAGAGGCAGCCCCAGGTATTGGATCGGGAATTGGACTCTTCTTCCTGTGAAATCAGTGAGGACTTCGTCCATGTCAAGGTCTATGCATCTGATGGTGGTCACCGAGCTCTTGGCCATATTAATTCTTAGGCTCGTGGCATCACCGAAAGCCCTCATAATTTCCATGATGCAAGATATGTCAGCCTTGATTGGGTTGGTGAAGATCATAACATCATCCGCATAGAGAGATAACCGCAATGTTGTTCTTCGGTCCTTTAGAGGTGTCAGGTATCCTTCTTCAGTTGCAATGTCGAAGATCTTACTTAGCACGTCCATTGCTAGGATGAAAAGGTAGGGAGAGAGCGGATCCCCTTGGCGCAGACCCCTTGAATGGCCTATCCTGGGTTCGGGGCTGCCGTTAACCATGACCAGCGATGATGAGGATTTGTGTAACGTAGTGAGCCAGTTTATCCATCTTCTGCTGAAGCCCCTCTGACTCATCATCTCTAGCAAGTATTCCCAAGAAATTGTGTCAAAGGTTTTTCTGATATCTATCTTCATGAGGCAAACTGGGGTATTATTCCTATGATAATGCCAGGCTAGGCCTCTGACATAAACAAAGTTGTCTTCGATGCATCGTCCCTTAATGAAGGCGCTCTGTGTCTCAGCCACTAGATTGTCGATATAGGCAGCCAGGCAGATTGCTAGGACCTTCGTGAAAAGCTTTGCAAACGAGTGGATGAGGCTTATTGGGCGAAAATCTTTGGGTTCAGTTGCAACCTCAACCTTCGGGATCAAGATCACCTGGGGCCCATTAACCTGTGCCAAGTGATCGCAGTGGTGGATGTGTATACTATGGAAGGCGATGAGCACATCAAACTTAATTATGTCCCAGCAAAATTTGTAGAATTCATTAGTGAATCCATTCGGTCCAGGTGCCTTGCCACTTGGGAGGGACTTGACTGTGGCCTCGATCTCTTTTTCAGTGAACGAACGATCCAACTCCAATCCATGTATCTCCTATATTCTAGACAGGGCCAGCTTGTCCCAGTCCAGGCTTCGAGTGCGCAACTCCTTACTGCCCATGAGTTTTGAGAAGTAGCCATTAATGATCTCCTGCTTCTCCTAGTGAGTCCATGTCAGCGTTCCATCTTGCCTTTTTAGGGAATAGATATATTTTCTTCGCCTTCTAGCGCTCATCTTGAGGTGGAAGAACTTTGTACAAGCATCGCCGGACTTGATCCGGTTGATTCTAGAGGCTTGCTTCCACCTGGATCTCTCCAGGGCAGCTAACCCGAGAGCTCTTAGCTTGAGGTCTTTTCTGAGTGCATGTTCAGCATCGGATAGCTGTCTGTTTTCCTGCGCAGTATCAAGGTGCAAAATAATCTCGTTCGCGATGTGTAGCTGAATGCGTGCTTTACTGAACAGGGGTTTACTCCAAGCCTTGAGGGCCTTGGCTGTTTCATCTAATTTAACCTTTAGCACACTATGCGCCGAGCCAAACTGCTGCTTAGCCCAAGCCTGCCGAACCACCTCTGTGAAGCCATGAACATGTAGCCAAAAATTTTCGAATCTGAAAGTGGCCTTTCTCGGGACTGTATCCTGGCGGGTGAGTACGAGCGGGCAGTGGTCGGAGACCCCAGTTGACATGGCATTAAGCGCGAAGTTTGGAAAGAGCAACTCCCAGTCTGAGGTGCAGAAGGCTCTATCCAACCGGACCAGGGTCGGGTTCTCTCGCTCATTGGACCAAGTAAATTTGCGGTTGTGAAGACATAGCTCTAAAAGTTCGCAGGCATCAATGGTGGCTCTGAATTTCCCCATCAGACGCCGGTTCAAGTTCATATTATTTTTGTCGGAGGCCTGGTATATGACATTGAAGTCGCCAATAACTAGCCAAGGAGCCCCGGCGGCCGGGCTGAGCGACCGAATCTCCTGCAGGAGATCTTCCTTCCTCCCATCGTCAGCTGGCCCATAGCAAACTGCGAGCTTAAAGGTGAGGTTTGATAGCAGGACTGTGACCATTGCCATGATGGAGAAGAGTCTATGCTCGACGTCTCCCATCGAGACCACCGTGCTATCCCAGCCTAGGAGAATGCCTCCCCTGGTTCCCTCCGCATCCAGGGTGGTATGGGTGGCGATCCTAAGCACAAGCGTTTCCCGCACTATAGAAGCGGTCATCGTGTAATCTTTGTCTCTTGCAAGCACACCACCGCTGGTCTCACACAGTCTGATATTTGCTTAACCAGCTCTCTATGGGTCGCATCATTTAGCCCTCTCACATTCCAGCTTAAGACAGATAGGTCTGCACTATTCATTCCAACAATTGAATGACAACATCACAAACTGAATAATGGCTGCAACAAAGACCAACACAGGACTGAAACTAAAGACCTGAACACCAGCACTACCCTTCCTCCTCCTGACCAGCACATGACCAGGACAAGAACAGGCCAACCGAAAACACCAGGAGCTCACGCAGGGGCCTACACTAAGACACAAAGGGAACTCCCTAACATGAAGAAATTGGAGGACACAAGCTACAACAGCTCCGGGGTCAGACCGCCAACTCATCCACATCTGCTCCTCCCTCGACCTCCACCAGCTGTGCCGATGCCGCGAGGGCTGGCCTGTTATCCAGGGAGGTCAACATCCTCACTGCCTTGATGGCTTTATCTGTCATGGGGGTGTCGAAGGATCTGATGAACGCCTGTATTGCCTGGTCACCGACAGGCTCCGATGGTCCAACCATCTCAAAGGCTCTAACGAGGCGGTGTGTTGCTTTATTGGAGACTGGCACTGAACAGGCTTGTGCACTGGTATGGTACAGAAAACATTTTCACAGGCGGTGGTAGAGGCATTTATACAGGTGGCCAAGCCCACCGCCTGTACTAGGGGTCAGTACTAATCGGCCCACAGTACAGGCGGCGGGGAGTGAGCCGCCTGTGAAAAAAGGGTTTTCACAGGCGGCTCATTTTGTCAGCCGCCTGTGTAAATTTGTCAGCCGCCTGTGTAAATAGTTATTTACACAGGCGGCTCACTTTGTCAGCTGCCTGTGAAAAACTCATTTTTCACAGGCGGCTCACTCTGTGTGCCGCCTGTGTAATTATTTTTTTTATTTCAAATTTTAATATTTGCCTGCACACTGTACTATATTTGTCACACACACATATATATATATATATATATAAAAGATATGCAAACATGAACCATAAAATTGCATCATACATACAACACATATAAATATTACAGATGTGTCCACACGAAATCAAACATCAAGCATAAAATTACATATAATACATGTCATTTCAAGTTATGAGTTCAACCATTTGGTGTTTACATGTCATTTCGTTTCAAGTTTAGACCTGCTAGGTCTGTCAGCGCTCTAAATCCTTCACTTGCTAAATCACCGGCTTCATCAAAATATGATCCGGTATTTGGAATTATTTCTCTCATAATAAAACCGCACAAGTCTGCTACTATATTTTCCATAGTTTTTGGAGTGAATGACACGTCCTTTCCTTTGCTTCTCGGCTGGAAACAAAGTTTAAAAGCATCATTGACACATGTCCAATATTAATATTTTCAACTTTAATGAGAAAACTTCATACATAGATATTTTTTACCATATTTTTGTCCCTGACGTATCGTCCCTGCTGCTTTATGAACTCACACACATAGTATCCACAGTAGACCGATCCAGGTGGTTGCTTGTGGCACTATGTAATTAATGAGCAAAAGATTAAACTAAAATTGTCATGCCTTGTGTATTATTTATATGATGATATGTGTTCGGACAACTTACCGGATAATGGTGTTGTATCGTCAATGGCACACTAGGATCTGAGGGGGCGGCGTCGACCGGTCCTTTTTGCTTCTTATAAAACCGTCATGCCCTGTAGATATCGAATATAAAACACTATAGTTATTTAGAAACTCTAATTCATATAAGTACGGATGTGGTTGCATGTTGGCTCACCTTTCTAAATGAATCAAGAATGTTTGATACGACTGAGGAGGACAGTGTAAGGAGTCTAGGACAAGCACCTTCCCTTCGAATGGATAAATATAAAAAACAGTCCAATGGTCACTGCATGAATAAACGAGTGAGCGACACATGTACTTAGGGTTAACATGATAATTTGAAGTACGTATACGAGGTCACGCTTACCCAGAGTTGTAGGGTGCCAATATAAAATCTCTGTACTTATATCTCAGCATTGCTCTACCGAGATAGAGGGCATATGTGTCCTCGTATTTTCGTTGCAATTCCTTTACAACTTCTGCAACTTGTTCTGGTGTTTTGTCCTTCTCTATCCTTGCTCTATCTTCATTTGTAAGTACAAATTTGTGCATATTTTCTTGCAACCTGATTGGACTCAGGTAACCGACCATCGTGCCTGTAGTTAACGATCTCTGCTCGTGGTCTTGCAAACTGGTTACAACATCCACATATTAGAGTTTATCACATTCCAAATTTAATAATAACAATGTGTGTGCATGAGTGGTACTTACAGGCACCAGATTGTAATGAGTTGGACGTCAAGTTTCCTATAGTTCAACAACAGGTGCATGTCCTCGAAGATAACAAATGCCTCGCTTTTATCCTTGCCAATAGCAAACACGTCTGCTGGTATGTCAACACTAACTGCATGCAGGCCAGCATTCACTGCTCTCATGTACCAGTCATGAAACCTTTTTATCGTCCATGGACCATTTTCAAGCACCGTCCATTGCAGCATAGGCCTTTCGGGCACGTAGTTACTGGGGACATTAACATAATCATCAACCGTTGGCTTTCTTATATTCTTAAGGGTCAATGGTGTATTTGATGGCGGTTCGACATGAACATCGCCACTTGAGGCTTCCTTTGTTGGTGGCACGGCTTCAGTTGCTTGGCCGGCGGCTTCCTTATTCTGTGACGGTTCGAGCTCAACGACTCGTGTCGTCCGCTGCTTTCCAATCCCTTTCAGAAATAGAACTGTGCCTGCTGCTTTCCCCTTTTTTGGCTCATAGGGAGAAACCAATTTTGGAATTGGAAATTTCTTTGCCTTCTTGGAGGCCGGTGCTTGTGGGGGAGTTTGCTCTGCTTCCTTATGCTTTGGTGGTGGCGGGGGAGTTTGCTCTACCTCCTTCTCTGGTGTTGTGTCCTTCTTGGCTGGCGGAGTCTGCTGCTCAGGCATGTTCGTGGTCAGCCCCTCGAGCTCATCCAGCGAGAATGACATATCATGTATTGGGGATGACGACGGTGACTCATAAATATACGGGGATGCTGGGGCATGCATTGGCGATGCTGGCTGTTGACTTGTTTCGGCCTCTTGGGATGCTTGATGCACTTGTGGAGAGGGTGCCGTTGGTGGATCAATCAACCTTATGTACCGTCTCGGCCATTGTATGAAGTTCTTGATTGCTTGTCCAAGCTTCTCTATACCCTCAGAGGTCGGGATGTCGATGAAGTCGTCTTCATATGCACTCTCGACCGTCAACACTTCCCCCTGCAGTATGCATCTTGCATCTCGACACCATGGAACATACGTCCAGGGATGGTATTGCCTGTGGCCACTTGCTTTGTATGTTGATTCCTAAGGCCATATCCAATTAACAATGAGCAAGGCCAAGGTTTATCAATATCGTCAACTGGATAATGGTCCTTATTTGATGTTGACGCTATACTACTTTGAAAGGGCATAGATTGTGTGGCCGTCTCCTGGCTACCCAAGGGTTGAGCTGGGACATGCTGCATATATGAAGGAGCTTGTGATGACATCTGTTGAGCAGACACTGCTCCCGCCAACCGCTTCATCACTTCAGGATCAGGGTTTTTAACGAAGTCTTCCATCAAATCCCTAAATTTTTTGGCAGCCTGCTGCTCAAAAAAATCCTTCAATTGCTCCTACGATTTGACATATAGCCATTCAATATTGACATGAAACGCTCATACGTCCACATTTCATGGAAATACATGGGGCCCAATGCCTCAATTTGCGGCACCAAATGAACAATAAGGTGTACCATGATATCAAAGAACGATGGGGGAAAGCACATCTCCAACTGGCTCAATGTCTCTGCAGCAAATTTCTGTAGCGACTCTAACTCATCACGGATAATTACCTTCTCAGATATCTTATTGAAGAAGTAGCACAACCATGTGATTGCCATCTTTAAAAACACTAGATTTATAGCCCTGATGGCAATAGAAAGAAAAGTGGTCAGCATTACATGACAATCATGTGAGTTATAGTTGGTGAGTGTAAGGTCTTTCATTGAAACAAGACTCCTTATGTTGGAGCAGAAACCAGATGGAACTTTTAAATTCTTCAACCACACACACATTGCATGTTTCTCATCTCTGTTCAGGTTATAGCTTGCTGCCGGTAGATGGTACTTCCCATTCTCTAGGAGTACAGGGTGAAGTTCTTTTCTGATCTTTAAATGTTGCATGTCCAAACGTGAATTGAGACCTTCCTTTGTCTTGCTCTTTATATCTAGCAAAGTTCCAACTACGCTGTCAAACACATTCTTCTGAACATGCATACCATCGATCGCATGTCGTACGTCTAAGTCTTTCCAGTACGATAAGTACTTAAAGAAAATAGACTTCTTCTTGAATGTGTCCCCCTCATTTGCCTTCACAACCTTTCTTGGTTTCCCATCTTTGGTCTTTTTTCCAAACACAAACTTGACATTCTCAACTATCTTATACACTCTGTGCCCTTTACTATAACCTGATGGAGCAGTAGATTTTGATTCATCCATATTGTCAAAGTACTTATTCATCTTTTGTATGCGGTACTTATGGCCTGCCAGTAGCCACCTCCTATGCCTCATGTACACTATCTTGTTAGATGAAGGAAGAGACACGTGCCATGTTCCATCTATGCACTCTACACAACCAACCTTTCCCTTGAACTGGCCTAATAATGAGAAGAGAGCGGGATAATCATTAATTGTGACAATAATAATTGCTCTCAGTGTGAATGTCTCTTTGCGGAACGCATCGATCATTTTGACACCCACTTCCCATAGTATTTGCATCTCTTGCATTAAGGGCTCTAGAAATACATCCATATCAACTCTAGGTTGTGTAGGTCCAGAAATAAGAATGGTTAGCAAAAGATATTTTCTTTTTTGACACAACCATGAAGGAAGGTTGTATATTGTCATGATCACTGGCCATGTGCTGTGCGTGCTGCTCCTCTCGGCAAATGGATTCATTCCATCAGTACTCAGAGCAAACCTTACATTTCATGGGTCCTCAGCAAGGTCTGGACATTTCTTATCGAATTCTTGCCATTGCTTTGCATTGGCTGGATGTCGTAAGTTTCCATCATCTTTCCTTTCATCAGAAGCATGCCAGGTCATAAGTTCCGCATCATCAGGGTTTGCAAACAAACACCTCAAACGATCAACCATAGGGAGATACCATATCACCAATGCAGGAATTCTTCTCAACGCATAATAGTCCACTTCGATATTGCTAGTGGGCTTTGAACGTTTGTCTTGTTGAGTCTTTGTTTGCGTCTTCTTTCGCTTCCTCCCTGAAGAAACAGAGGCTGCATTCTCTTCCTCTTGATAATCTTTATTCGTCTTGTACCTACTAGCACCGCAGTTTGGACAACTGTCTAAGTCTTTATACTGATCACCCCGATATAGGATACAATGATTTCTACATGCGTGGATCTTCTCAACACCCATCGTAAGTGGACTGACTAGCTTCTTTGCATAGTACGTGTTAGCAGGCACTTTGTTCTCCTTAGGAAGAAGGTCTCCAAGTACACGCAATAACTCATTGAAACTAGCATCGGACCAACCATATCTAGCCTTAATCGTCAAAAACTGAAGAACAGCCCGTAGTGTCGACCACTCTTTGGTGCAACCTTTCGACTCGTCGTACAAAGGCTCTTCTGCTGCCTTCTTCAAGGCTTCCATTCGCTTCATGAAGAATATTGATGGATCCGCACAACGGTTCATTATTGCCTCTAAGAAATCTGCATCTTCAATGGCATCAGTGTTAACATGCTGAGTTTCATTAACATCGGACGTAGAATTATGAGTTTGATTGACATCTGGCATAACATGATGGGTTTCATTGATATCTGGCATAGCATCACATTCATTGAGATATGGCATCGGACCCTCCACATTGATGTTACTTGCAGTGTTGTCAGTTGTCCGCATATAAGGTGTAGAACTACCCTCACCATGTTTTGTCCAAATCAAATAGTCCTCCACAAATTCTCTGCAAACCAGATGAGAAGTGATTGCTTCCACATTGTCAAATACCACAATATTTTTACAGTCTGCGCATGGACAACATATGTGCTTCGCCTTTGTTCTCTGAGCATGTATCTTCATGGTATCAATAAATTTCTGGACCTCCACTACATAAGATGGGTCTAATCTTGATAAGTTGTACATCCATAATGACCTCTCCATATTTATCTGTAATTAGTTAGGAAAATATTGTATGTCACTCTAAAAACAAAACAAAAATAATCCCTCATAACTATGATTCTATCCTCCATCAATTAAATAGATATGAAAACCTACCTCTTACAGAATTTACAAAATAAAAAATTTAAATAATTATTTAAACTCATTTTTATAATTATAAGAATTAATTAAACGGAGATGGCATCTTGATTAATAAACCCTAAGTATAAGCAAAAATAACAAACCCTAATTAACAAACCCTAAGTACATGAAATACTAACTAACCCTAATTAATAAGCCATTAATTACTAACTAAATTAATTAACTAACTCTAAGTACATGAAATATCTAACCCTAAATAATAAACCATCAATTACTAACAAAAATTATTGAAAAACCTAAGCTACATGAAATAATAACTAACCCTATTTAACAAACCCTAAGTATAGACAATAATAACTAACCCTAATTAACAAAACATTAACTACTAAATTAATTCATAAACCCTAAGTATTCTATTACATAGATCTACTCACAAGAATTCTAAAAAGTATTTATTTTCTATAATCCGAGCAAGATACAATTTACTATGAATTTACAAAAAAAAAATAGCTAAAACTCTCTCTCTTGCCCTAGCTATGAACCCTAACCCTAGATTTAGAGCACCTCCAATACAAGAATTGAACTAAAGAATCACTAAAAAAATGGCGGCAACGACACTAACATTTTGAAAGTTTCTCACCAAAGAAATGAAGTTCAAAACATCCCCCCTTGGAATCGCCACCTCTGTGTCGGCCACTGTGCATACAGCACGGGAGTAACTGTTCTTGTCTGGAGGTGGAAGAAGGGAATTTATTGCAGCATTAACACATGCGGTTGGTAAGGAGGACCGCCTGTGTAAATATCAAGTATTTACACAGACAGTTGATAATGTCAGCCACCTGTGTAAATGGTATTTACACAGGCGGTAGAGATAGGAGAGCCGCCTGTGTAAATTGTTTTACACAGGCGGTTCTCTTGCTGGGTCCACCCTATTTTTTGTACTGGCGTCATGAAATTGTGAACCGCCTGTGAAAAAAAAAACAACGTGGCAGCAAAAATGATTTTTGTAGTAGTGGTGTTGCTGTCTTGAGCTGCGCCGTGTGCCCAATAATGAAATGAAAGGCGGCAGGGGAGGCCCCATTGGAAAAAAAAATTGTCTCCCTCTGACCCAAAATATTACTAGTAGATTATGTTACGCTTTGATAGCGGGTGTATAAAAACTTTGCACGGTAGTTCTGAGCAGAAAGTACAAATCCATAAGAGAACGAGAATGTTCATTTCAACCCAACATATATCATTGGTATCCCATTAAAACCCTAGTGAGTAAAGGGAGTATTTAGAGTTTTACAAGTTCGATTTGGTATGGTAAAAAAGGTAATGTTAGATTTTAGAACAAGGATATCCTCGGTACATAATGACAATTGTTGTGATCATGCACAGCATAATAACTGAGGATGAGCGGGATGAGAGAGATGACTGAGGATACATCCGATCAAGATAGTGGCGAGGTACTAAGGGGGGAGAGTATCAATGATCTAAGCCACTTGTATTGTTAGAGTTCCTCAGGATCCATAAGGAGATTGTAGACAAGCAAGCACATGAGAGGTTTGGAGAGGATCTTATTGAGCAACTAAGAAGTGAATGTAAATAAACAAGATTTGGAAGAAGTGCCATTTCATTGATTTATTGATGATATTATTTACATGTGAAGAGGTGTATCCAAAGGATACAACCGTTCATGAAACTTCAAAGGACATATCTCTCTGGAACAAACACCGTTTCACAACACCGCCCCTTCATGGAATTTTCTTTAAGATCAATGCAGATGTAAACTAAGATTCCTAAAAAAAACTTGTGAATTTTTTTTGAGAAATTTGTATATATAGATATGCCATAAAAATCCTTTAAACTTTATTGAAAAAAATAAGAAGAAAATAAACCACTATGTCATTGGTATCCCATTAAAAAACTCCAGTGGGTAAAAAAATATTGGAGATACGCCATAACGATAACTTTCCTAAAAATCTTTTAGGAAACATGTGAGGAGTATTATTAAGAGATATGCCACGAAAACTCTTGTAAAAATCTAGTGGGAAAATTAGGATAAAATATGAAAATATATTATTGGTATTGCCTCTTGTATAACTCACATGAAACATCTTTTCAGAAAAAACATAGATGAGTTGTGATGGCAATATGTATCTGATATTTCCCAAAAAATGAGAAAAATAGAAAATGTGACACATATTTATATGTTAATATTACCTCGTTAAAAGAAGTGTAACATGATACTGGTATAGGTTAACATCTAGTAGATGTCTCCCCTAGTTCTTGCAAATCTCGAAGTCGCCGCATACCAATTTCATGTACAATTTTTGAAAAATAGATGTTGATAAAGACTTAGTAAATAGGAAAGCAAGATTATCACACTTGATTTGTAAGTTGTTTATTTCCCTATTTTCTTGTAATTCATTGGGGATAAAACAACTTAAAAGCAATGTGCTTAGTGATATTGCTTTTTATATAATCTGTATGCATGTGTGTAACACAAGTGGAATTATATTTGTAGATAATTGTATGTGATTCAATTGAACCAATACCACAAGATTGTTGTATGTGGTTAATCACTCAGCGAAACTATACACATCAGAATAGCCACTATATAGTTTCCATAACCCAATTCCGTCGGAATATCGAAGTTTCCATAACCCAATTCCGTCGGCTTTGTAACAAAAGCTAATCGGAAGCTCTCTAAAATCAGAATCAAAATATAAATGAGGCGCTGAACATCTTGCAGCTTGCAGTTGGCCTAAATACTTGGTTACGAACAGACCATCAAGCAACATGATGATGACTGGAAAAGCTTTATTTCATCACGACCTGATGTCTTCAGTTCTTTAGAAAATATCCACCATGCTGGAACCAATGTTCTTGATCAATAATTGTTGCTCCAACTTCACCATCTGTTCTTGAATGAACCGAGCTACTACCCTCATGTATTGTCTTTGTACTTAATGTGCCAGCAAACCTTCCCCATTAGAGACAAGGCATGGAATTTGTACTGTATATCTGCACTTAAAGCAGATTTCATTGTGTATTCCCACATTGCCCAACTCACTGTCGCAAACCAATTTAGTGACACTCATACGTGCCTAGAAGCAGCTAATGACAGACCTTTGAACTCTCTAAAGAAGCCATGGTATTTTTGTGCAAACAAATAAACAGCCATATGTGCTCCATAAAAAAACTGCAACTAGACACTAAAAGAATAGATAGCCCTTCAATTCTTTGATCAACCCGGCCTAATAGCATTTATTCAACCCGTTGCACCCTTTCCTTGAGGATATCCATTGTGACAATTACAAATCTACTGATCAACTAGAGAAAACATTTTGTTTTTCAAAGTAACATTCAGTTTTCATAAAATTGAGTACAACCTTCATTCTGAGTTCTGACCTGAATGTAGCTGTTTGTAAACAAAATTTGACAGTATACACACCTCATTGAGAATGTTTCCATGCAAAGTGTCTTCACTAGTCACTAGGAATTAAATGTTAATAATGACATGGTTCTGCAATCTGAGTTATATTTTGCTCACCCAGATGTCCATGGAAACGTAGCATGTATGCTGCACCATTGCATGCACCGTCTTTATAAGCGCCGGCCTGGACACCCTCGCCCTGGCCACGTCGATCCCCTCGTTCCGGCCGTCCGATCGCGCCCGTGGACGGCTAGGATCGCCCCCCACACAGCCGACGCTTTTGCATAAAAGTCATCCACTTTAGTTGAAATCAACCCGCGGTACAACTAGATCTTCATAAACAGTAAATGTGTTTTGTTTTCCTTCAAATAGGCTCCTCTATTCTCGAAATGATTCGACCGAAGAAGAGAAAATTCTGATTTCGTGGATTTTTTGCGATTACCTGCCCGCCTGTATCTTTTGCATAAAACACCCCCCGCTCTCCGGCTGCCTTAGACGCCTGACCCGATGCATTCCCCTTTCTCTCTCCGTCTCTGCTCTTCTCCGGGCAGTGGCCCAGCCCTTCTCCCCGCTCCCCCGCACGACCTCCTCCAGGCGTTCTGTGGGGCAACACGACGGCAGCGCGCTGGCATGGCGCAACCCTCCACGCCGTCCTCGCCCAATATATACCTGCTCAACCCTCAAACCCTAGCTCTCTCTCTCTCTCGTGCGTGTCCGCAGCCGCCTCTCCTCCCTCTCCCAGTCTCCCTCCTGTCGGTGGCAGCAAGGATCGGCCACACGAAGGCACTGCAGCCCCGGGCGAGGGCCCCGCCGTCGGTGGCGCGGCAACCTATCACCACCGGCTAGGGCATTAGGCACGGCGACGATTGGGCCTCGGCGCGGTGGCCCCGATGAGGGTGCCCCTCCCCCTGGTGGATCGGGCGGCCGTTAGACAACTACTTCGACGGACCTGCTACCGGATCTGCTTGCTCCAATGACTGTTTCGGCCAAATTCGTTGCTTGTGTGGTATGTGTTGTCGTGCTCTTCTCAGGCGGTTCCCATTTCCGGCCAAACAGCTGTTGTGATGTACATCTACCAAGCTAAAGCTAGCAAAACGTCCCCGTAGTCACCTTGGGCATCCATTGTTTTTAGGGTTCCAAAGATTTTTTTAATCCTGCTTGGGTGTCCAGATTTTGGTCATTAGTGTGGCTCTATAATCTCTTGCCTGTGGTTCTTATTGGCTGGCAACATTGATTTGAAGCTAGATGATTGTGGTGCTCCTCAGTAGTAGGATTTTGCTTGGTCTGTTTTCTAAATAATTGGGTAGGGCAATTTCGATTCTTGAATGCGCCCATGTTCTTAATTTCTAGGTGTGTGCAGACATCTACAGGAAGCTAGAATTTTAGAAAGAAAAAAATATATATGTTTGAACTTCTATTTAGCCTTGCCAACTGATGTGAGCACTGATGACATCAACTATTTATTGTCTCATTGCAGGCTCCAGATCCTGAGCTTCTGAAGAAAAGAGAGGGTTTCAGATAAGTTCAGAGATAGCATATTGGTTAGTTCTTATGTCTCCTCCTGCTTGCTTGTCCAGTATCTGCACATTCAATTCTTCCCACTCCCATGAAACATATGATATTTGATTGAGCAGGACAGGTTGCCATAGCTTCATGTTAATTAATGGCATGTTTATTGAGAGATAATAGTGCATGACATTATTATTTTGATGATTTGTAGAGAAAAGCAATTTGGTTTTGAAACTAAATTCATTTGCATTTTGTGGTTACATCCTTAATCTGACTAAAATTACCCATCTTTACTGCCTCATCTCCTTTTTGTATCCTTTTCAGTCTAATGGCAGCATACAACATCCATAAAGATGTGATGGCTCTTTAATCAGTTTGCTTTTGGTGATCAGACTTCTAGATTTTGAGTTGACTTTATTATTTTTGTTGTGCTTTCGATTTTCCATTGTTGGTTAACCTTGGACAAATAATATGGGGTGGTATTCATGCGATGTGCTTAGGAAGAGACATGTCAGAGATTAGTATGGTTTATTAAGCACCTTATGATAATAGTATTTATTTATAAATTTCTTAGGCATGTAAACCAAATATAGCTTTGGTTTCGCCTATCCTAACTTAGTTGCAAACTGAAATTGACATTGATATCTTTTAATTTTCATTATGAATTTTGTGTTCCTTAGTATTTGATAGGGTCTAAAACAGAAAGCATGAACAAGGTCTCCTCCTTTTTGTGTTCCTTAGAATTGTGATAGCATTTTTCTTTATACCTTTGAAATAAAGGAAGATCATCCATGCAGTAAACTGAGAATGGATACACTTGCTTACTAAATAGTCCTTGCTACATTACATTTCGTCTGTGTATTATTTTTTATATTATCTGTGCCTGACTATTGTAATTATCTCAAAGCCAAACGGAAAAATTAGATATTAGATTAGGAAAAAGTTTCAAACTCTCCGTACCTATAATTCATTCTTTAAAAACCAAGAAAGAGTCGTCTCTTTTTCCAGATCCAATAGAGGAAATTAAAGCTATATATTTTGAAGAATTAAATGAACCAGACTTAGACGATGATGCCCAGTTCTTCATTGATGAAGAGGATGAGGATCCCATCGATCCTGAACCTCTCGATGAATTACTAGAGCCACCTAAGCCCTCTATTGAACTTAAACCTTTGCCTGCTGGTCTTAAATAGTTTTTTCTAAATAATGATCAAGATTCTCCTGTAGTCATAAGTGATAAATTATCTTAAGAAGAATCTTTGTGCCTAATAACTGTTTTAGAAAAGCATCGAGCTGGTTTTGGATATTCACTCCAAGACCTTAAAGGCATTAGCCCTGTTCTTTGCACCCATCGCATTCCAACTGATCCAGAAATTGCACCATCTAGAGAGCCCAATGTAGGCTTAATAATGCGATGAGAGAGGTTGTTAAGAAAGACGTCTTAAAACTGTTGCATGCCGGAATCATTTATCCTTTGCTGCACAATGAGTGGGTAAGTCCTGTTCAAGTTGTTCCTAAGAAAGGTGGTATGACCGTTGTTAGAAATGAATTAATTCCACAGAGAACTATCACGGGTTGGCGTATGTGCATGGACTATAGAAAATTAAATAAAGCTACAAAGAAAGATTACTTTCTGCTACCCTTCATTGATGAAATGTTAGAGCATTTGGCTAACCGCTCGTTCTTTTGTTTTCTTGATGGTTACTCTAGATACTACCAAATTCCTAATTATCCTGATGATCAAAGCAAAACCACCTTTACATGTCCATATGGAACCTATGCTTATCGAAGAAGGTCTTTTGGATTATGTAATGCTCCTACTTCTTTTCAAAGATGCATGATATCTATATTTTCTGATATGATTAAAGAAATCATGGAAGTCTTCATAGATGATTTTTTTTTGTTTATGGGAAGACTTTTGATGATTGTCTTGAAAATTTAGATAAGTTGTTACAAAGGTGTGAAGAAAAGCACTTAGTCCTTAATTAAGAAAAATGTCATTTTATGGTTAGAGAAGGAATAGTTCTAGGACACTTAAGCCCACCAAGGATAAAGGCACCACAGCAGAAAGCCCAAGAAAGAAGAGGTGCAGGGGTCGCGACCCAACCAGCCCAGGTAGGCAGACGTGCCCCGGGCAGACGTGACTCCGCCTCGCCCGACGTCAAAGGCAGGACGACCCCGCAACCCGGGAGATGTGCCCGCATCACAACCTATACCAACGTCCCACTAGCCTAAACCAGCTCAAGTCTCCGCAGTAAGGCCATAAGCCGCAAGGGGCAAGAAACGGATCTCTGAGGTAGAGAATGACCCATTCGCCCCTATACAGGAAGAAGAGGTCACTAGCCCTTAGCCGCAGTCGATACGTTCTATACAAGATAAGAACGGGGTACAGAGCCATGAAGGATCGTACACTCCATGTAATCCGGGGCTCAGGATGATGCTCTGATCTCTGCCCGAACGGGGACATGTCGTGTTCCCCAATCAGGGACGGGACGAAGCACGACTCATGGATAGACAAGAATCATGCCTCTCACTGAAGTAGAGTTAGTCTCACATAACCCCGACCCCTACAGAAACCCTCTGAATGGGAAGTACGTCGGGTACAAGGGCCCTCAGAAGAACGGGTACCCACTTACCAGGCGTGAGGGAATTTCGTCGTCAACAAATACAAAAAGAATTAGAAGGAGGTACAACGGTGTACCCGCGGGTGGGTGTCCGCGGTCCGGCCCCTACACCGATGGTACGACAGGAAACCATGCCTCCACCAGAATGCGGGTTCAACTGGACCCCCTCCCCGGCGGTGTAACAAGGAATCAACACGACATCCAGCCTCCGACCACGTACAAGGGCAATAGGAATATAATATTATGACTGTCCACTATCCTTCCCAGGGAAGACAATGATAAGGCACAACCTCCCACGTAGATCCTTCTCGGCCCACATTTGTAACCCCCCTGAGCTCCTTGCGACTATAAAAGGAGGGCAAGGGGGACGACTCAGAACGAACGAGCTAGAACACACTCACTCGCTGAAGCATTCAGAGACTTGGGACTCACACGCTCTCTCTCGACCCAGCTTGTATACCCCCTCCAAGCAGAGATAAGGAACACGAGTAGTCTCACACTGGACGTAGGGTTTTCTTGCACGAGCCAGTATAAACCTCTTGTCTCTTTGTCTCACCGTTCGGAACCTGACACGCGTACAAATTTACTTATTGGTAGTTTCTAAACACCGACAGTTGGCGCACCAGGTAGGGGGCATCGCGTGTCGTGACACCTTAGTGGAAGCCTGGAGTTCGCTTGCTCCCCGGATGGAACCTTCACCAGCGTGTTGTCCTCACTGGATCAGGCCATCGACGCCCTGGCCCGGTCGTACGAGGACCTCCCGGCCCCTTGCAAGGACGCACCGGTTGAGGCTCTCGGGCCACGAGGCCTGGGAGCTGACCCCGTCGGTCTTAGGGAAGAAACCCCCCATAACGATGGCAGAGGACCCCACCCGCTCGAGGCATTTATGAGTGACTTGGGGGACTCTAACGACTATGATCTTGAAACCGATTGCGCGGCTGAAATGCCGTGTTACGTTTCGTGCGCTCCCAGAAGGCAGCGATCGTGCTCTCCTCCGCAGGCGTAGACCGTGCTAGCGCGCCGAGGGCCGCAAAGCGCCGCGACCCTCTCCGAACCGTGTACAGAGACATGTGCTCTCCTACATCGACGCAGCCATCCAGATCGAAGGAGGCGCGCCACTAGAGGAAGGTGTCCTAGTAATGTATCCGTTCAGTCTCGTCAGCGCCGCATCCATCCTCGAATGACTCATCGCTCTGAAGATGACCGACTCCCCCGACGACGGATTCGTAGGGACCATCGAGTCATTCTATGATCTCCTCACCGAGGAAGAACTGACTCTCTCCAGCCTCGACAACACGGGGGCTGAGCAGGCCACCCCCGAGGACAATGCGGCCTCCCCGTGGGAGCGCTTCATGTGCGACGGGAGGGAGCCCACCCCCGAGGGAGCCGTGCGTGACCTCGACGAGAATGGAGACGAGATCATCCCTGAAAATCAGGAGGCCCTCACTCCACCACATGTCAAACTCGACGCCATGCGCGCCCGACAGGACGAGCTCGACGAGGCCCGCCACCAGATCGACGACGAGTGTGCCCTCCTCGAGCACCAGCTAAATCCCTGGCCAGCGGTCGGATCCCGAGCCCGAGCTCGGGAGGTGCAACGCCGAATTGTCGAGGATGATAGGTCTCCACCGACTTTCCCGAGGGCACAATAGAACATAGGTGCCGCCGCCATGCTCATGAGACAATTCGTCGAGGCCACGACACCTGAAGAAAAGAAGCTTAGGGGAGAGCTACACATCCTCTTGGACCGCGCGGCAATCCAGCAGGCGAAAAGCTCGGCACGACAGAGAGCAGGGGCTCTCTCCAGCGTGCAAAACACACTGCCGCCTGAAAACTCTGTCCGTCAGAGACCAAGGCCGACCCCTGTGAGGGACCAGGCTCCGGTCAGGCGGTGTCCCGGCCGCGGAGCGCGCTTTGAGAGCGACGACCACGGGTGAAGTGACAACGATGACGGTGATAGGTGATGCAGACGACATCCGTGTAGGGGTGGACGACATGACCCCGACGAGGATCGGGACTCCAGCCCGGAGCCCACCAGCCCACGCTGTTTCTCCTCGCGCATACATGCCACGCGAGTACCGACGCGTTTCTGGACACTAGCCTACCTCCAGAAGTACACTGGGCTCACGAACCTTGGCCTATGGCTGGAGGACTATCGATTCGCCTACGAGGTGGGCGGGGCGGACGACGAAAATTTCATAATCCATCACCTGCCTCTCTACCTCTCGGACAACACGCGCGTGGGACCTCAAGAACTGTAAACAGAAGTGAGGCAAGACTCTTTGCGAGTACATCCGTCGTTTCTCACAGCAGTGCAACGAGCTCCCGAATGTAGCCGACGGCGACGTCATCACCACGTTCCTGTTAGGGACGACCTGCGAGTCCCTAGTCCACAAACTGGGATGAAAGAAGCCCAAGACAACGAAGGAACTACTCAACATCGTCACCAACCATGCTTCTAGGGCACAGCCGAAAGGAGCAAGCGCGATGAAGCGGAGGCCAAGGGTCCCTCGACTCGTCCTCACAAGAAAGGGCGAAACCGACCACGGTATGACCCGTCGCTTGTCGGTGCGACGGAAAAGGGTGAAGGGCAATAGGACGGGCAGGTTAACGACCAATTCGAGAAGATGCTAGAACGGACCTGTTCGAACCATGCAACCCCTGTCAAACACCTCCTCAAAGACTGCAACCTCATGAAAAAGTTTCTCAGTGGCGGGACGAAGAAGAAGAGGTGGGCAAAGAAGAAAGAGGACGATGGAGAGGATGGCGGAGGAAAGAACAACGATTACGTTCCAGTGGACGAGACGTTGATGATCTTCGGCAGCCCCGCGTCATGTAGCTACAGGCGTCAGCAAAAGGTCGCCCGTCGAGAGGTATACGCAACCACCCCCGCTATTCCCACCTTCCTCAGGTGGTCGAAGTCTCCCATCACATTCAATCGTAGCGATCACCCCGACTATGTACCGTACCCTGGATGATTTTCGTTAGTTGTTGATCCCATCATTGGCACAAAGCACCTCACGAAAGTCCTTATGGATGGCGGAAGTGGGCTCAACATCCTCTATGTTGAGACCCTCGACGTGATGAAAATACCACGGTCACGCCTGCGACCCTCGGGGCTCCATTCTTCGGGGTAATCCCAGGCAAAAAAAGCTGACCCCATTGGGCAGATTGATTTGCCCGTCCCCTTTGGTGGACCCGACAACTTTCGGAAAGAAATGTTGACCTTTGAGGTTGTCGGCTTCAGGGGAACTTATCATGCCAAACTCAGGCGACCATGCTATGTGAATTTTATGGCCATCCCAAACTATACCTACCTAAAGCTAAAGATGTCGGGTCCAAAAGGCATCATCACAGTGGGCACGGCACCTCAGTAGGCGTACGAGTGTGACGTCGAGTGCTTCACATACGCATCAGCGCTCGTAGCCTCGAAGCAGCTCACGACCGAGATGGTAGCCGAGGCCAGCACGTCGCGAGAAGAGGCTCTGAACACCGACATTCGGCTAGTTCAAACCAATGGAGGCCATAAAGGCGGTCGTTCTTGACAACCGGGACAGAGAGGAGAGGATCCTGCACGTAAGTTCCTCCCTCTCTCCCAAATAGGAAGGCGAGCTCGTCGACTACCTCTGTGCGAGCATCGACGTATTCGCATGGAGGCCCTCGGATATGCCGGGCATAACCAGGGATGTCGTCGAGAACTTCCTGCATGTCAAGCCGGGTTCCAGGACGGTCAAGCAACGACTGCGCCGTTTTGACGAAGAGAAACGCGCCGCGATCGGAGAAGAGATCAAGAAACTCCTCGTCACGGGTTTCATCAAAGAGGTGTACCACCCGGAGTGGATCGTTGTTGGCACCAACAATGATGCATTTTTACATAACTAAAAAGATGTCAACAACATCAGGATCAAGGATAAAACAATCACATCATGATCATACTTTATCAAATAACTAGTTCCACATGTCCATGAAGTATGTGATGCAGGAATGAAGAAATGGAGCAAAGGAGAGCCAGTGGGACCCACATAGGGGGTCGGCCGACCACCCTATGGGCCCACCAGCTCTCCCCTCTTGGCCATGATCTAGGAGAAGAACCTTAGAGTGAATTCCAACCCTTGGATCACTCTGTGCTTTCTCCCAACGGCTCACATGAAAAGCACATGGATCCATGGGCCCACACCAAGGAGATAAACGTGACAACTACCTCAGGACCAACATCTGTTGACACCATTTTTTGACGTGTCAATATGAGTTAAGTATGTTGATCGGCAGAGGGTTAGTCGCAGTTTCTCATCGGTATTGGTACACTGTTTTGAAAATGAAGGATGCTGATGACAGAAAGGAAATGGCTTGTCAATGACAGATTGCCGATCGGGAGTATTACCGATGAACGCGGGGCATGGCTGACGTCAGCTGGGAGTGCTGATGGTAGTAAGGAAGGATGCCGATGAAGTTGAAATGAGAGACCGAAAGAATTCCGCTGATGGAAAGCATTATTGTAAGGGATATGGATAAGGAAACTGGTGATATTTATGCCAGATTTATTGGCTTTTAGTCCAACTCTTGCATGAGTCGTGTATTTCCTTAAAATAGGGGATTTGTTTAGATACGAGTTAAACTCTTGCACGAGTCGTTCATTTCCTTAAAAATAGGTGTTTTGTTTAGGTATGAGTCATGTCTGTATGCAACTCCTTCTACCGGAATATAAATATGTACCTAGGGCGTACGTTGAAAAGGATCCAATCATCAATCAAAGAAATCTACTATTTTCGTCTACTTTTCCAGCATCTACTTTTTTCGCATTAGCTATAGTTTATCTACGAGTTCTTACGATCCCGATGGCTGCATCTACAAGATCTCCGTCTACGTCGCATGTTCCGCGTCTAAACAATTTGAGCCTTGACGTCCGGGCGCATCGTTGTCGTCTCGTTCATAGTTGTTCTAGTTATCATCCTTGTTGATTGTTTGGTCAAATCAACTGGCACACCTTGGAATCTTCCAATTCGGGTATTAGCCCGAGGTGTTCATGGATCCGATGTATTTTGTGTCAACACCTCTTTTGGCACATCCGGTGGGACCAATTACATCACTGCTGAATTTGGATCTTGTTCACTACAAGATTATGGTGATGCAACTGAGATTGATACAGGTAATGTCATTCAAGTCTCCATAGATAATCTGAAGGACGATCAGAAAAGGGCTATGGAGCAAGCTATGGAGGAGTACAAGCAATTGTATCTGAAATCCTTCAGTTTGAACAGGAGCGGCGAAGCTGTCGAAAAGCAAGATACGCCGTTGCCACGACATATCACCATCGACGCCAATCCTGGTAAATTGCAAGAGATGGTTAACGCTGCATTAAATCATGCATTGATTAATCACTCTACCGTGCTGTCCAATACCGTATACAATGCTGTCACACAATCTATCAAAGAAGGACAAGCATCGTGCTATGTGGGTCCAGCGTATCATCAGCCTGGATCGGCATCTCCTATGATCTCATCAGCAACTCCAGCGACACCTCCTCAGGTTGAGAATTCAGTCGCCAATGAGAGTGCTCTACCAAGATCAAGTCCCATAAGCGTTACTCGTTTGAGCACGGATCAGATGGCATCGACAATGTCAGGGTATGCAACGAACGGACAACCTATTCCTGCCAACTGGTGGGGATACGGTATGCCTCCAAGCTAATTGGGTGACTCTGGATCAATGCGAGACAACACGCTATGGAGGGTTCCAATACCATCGGCGATGTCAATACCACTGATGGGTCCAACATCACATTATGCTGCGCCTCCTCCATCTATGTAGTTATCATCGGAGAGTCTCCAGATGGTGACACCCAATACGTCTTACGCGCAAACATCGGCGGGCTCTTTACGGATGCAGCAAAGCGTAATGGTTCAAAATCAGCCTATGGCGGTGATGAGCTCCTAGGCTGGAGGACCAACATTCCAGGTCCCGGATAGTTATCGGCCATTGGCAAATTATATGCCGATGATTCATAACCCTGGATGGAACCAATACCTGAGCAACATGCAGAGTGACACTTTCCAGCCAGTGAGTATGGCGCCACAGTGCTTCTTGATAGGCGCTCAAGGAGGTTCATCGGTAGCTCAGCCGATGTATGATATGCAGCGGGCTAATCTCACGCCTGCGCCTGTTGCTCCCACCCATATACCGCAGAAATATGATGGGATGCCTCAATTGGGTCAGCCGATTAACGTTCTCCCGATGCTTCGACAAGATCAGGGTGCGTTCTGGACCGACAAGATCGCCGAAGTAATGAGGGAACAGTTCGGCATTAAACCTAAAGTTAACACATACTCCTATCGGACACCATACCCTCCAGCATACGATATGGTTCCTCTTACAAATCGGTATAAAGTGCCAGATTTCACGAAGTTTGCTGGCCAAGACAATACCTCAACAATGGAGCATATCAATCGCTTCATTATCCAGTGTGGAGAAGCAGCCGGTAGGGATGAATTAAGGGTAAGATTGTTCTCATCATCGTTGTCTGGATCAGCGTTTACATGGTTTATTTCATTTCCTCCAAACTCTGCGATTACTTGGGCCAATCTAGAGAAACAGTTTCATAAATACTTCTTCATTGGCGTTCATGAAAAGAAGATTACCGATTTGGTCAAGCTAAAACAGCGTAATGACGAATCGGTGGAGGGTTTCGTCCAGAGACTTCGGGATGTGAAGAACAAGTGTTATAGCCTGGTGCTCGATGATCGGCAGTTGGCTGATTTAGTGTTTCAAGGATTTCTGCCACATCTCAAAGACAAATACGCATCTCAGGAGTTTGAAAGTCTGAGTCACCTCATGCACAGAGTTGAGAATCAGGAAGTTAAAGCTTTTGAACCTAGGAAGACCTGGAACAAAAGGTATCCTTCGTTGGGCAAGAAGAAGATTCTGAGTCAGATGAAGAAGCAAATATCGGCGCTGCTGAATGGGTTAGAGGCAACAAGCCGGTATCTTGTCCTTTTGGTCAGAAGGAAGCTAAGAGATTCACTTTTGATATAACCAAAGCCAACAGGATATTCGACCTGTTGCTTCAAGAGGGGCGGATTAAGGTAGCGTCTAATTAGGTAATTCCGTCAGCAGAGGAGCTCAGAAAGATGAGATATTGCAAGTGGCATGATGCGACTTCACACCATACCAATGATTGCAAAGTCTTTAGGCAACAGTTGCAGTTAGAGATTGAGTCTGGGCGAGTCAAGTTCGAAAATTCCAAAGCCCAGAGACCGATGAAGATCGATCAACATCCGTTTCCTGCTAATATGGTAGAGATTGGTGGGGGAACGAAGGTACTGACATCGGAAGCTGCCAAGGAAAGTGCATCAGTAGATCCAAAACATCAGATATCTGTGGATGATGTGAAAGATGTCTCCGATGATAAGAAAGGTAAAAGGGTTGTTGATGAAGGTGGTAGCTCCAAGAGTTATCATGGACATAAACCATATGATGTTGTGATCACTTATCGGCAGCCACGGAGAGATTATCATCAATCGCAAGAAGAGCGGTATCGGCAGCAGGAGGAAGAAAAGCGCCAGGAATGGTATCGACATAAAGATCATTGGAGGTGCCCTTTCTTTGTTCATTGTTGGGAAGAAGGTATTAAATTACCTACTATCGATAATTGCCCTGAATGCAACGGATACTACCCTGCGGATCGGTCAGAAAAGAGACCCCGTTTTGACAATCGGACATCAAGCTATGCCAGGCCGGTCAGAGAAAGGAAATCAGTACATGATCGGCTGGGGGGCAAGCTCAATGTGCATGACAGGCTTGGCAAACGGGAGCATCAGGAAAGAATTGAGGAGATGGCTGATGCAAGAGTACCCAATGAAGAAATATTTTCTCGAGATCCGAATATAAGAGGTGGCACAAGTATTGACAAGGGAAAGCAGTACCAGCCTTGGAAGACTAGGCTTCCTCAATGGTGCCCTAAGGGTCTGACAAAAACTCAGAAGAGAAAGCTCCAGCACGAATGTCAGGAGGATCTATGTAATGGGAAAGTTTCTCTAGTCATGCAATGGAAGCCGAAATATAGAGAAAGGAACCCATCGGCAGATGTTAATATGGTTGTAATGTTGCCGATGGAATTTATGGCACCTGGTGACAATAAGGAAGATGGTATCGAAATAGCGCAGTTGATGCTGGATCCTATGGCAGCTGTCTTCAAGAAGCCAACCGAAGATGAGAGGAAGCATATGAAAGCCTTGATTGTTAAAGGTAAGGTTGACGGGCAGTCGATATCGAAGATGCTGGTAGATGGTGGGGCAGCGGTCAACATCATGCCATATGTCATATTTAGGAAGCTTGGGAAAGGTGATCAGGACTTGGCCAAGACAGATATGACGCTCAAGGACTTTGAAGGTAAGGTGTCTCCAGCCAAAGGAGCAATATGCGTTGAGTTAACCATTGGTGGTAAAACCTTACCGACGACGTTTTTCGTGATCAATGGCAAAGGGTCCTACAACTTGCTCTTGGGGAGAGATTGAATTCATGCCAATTGTTGCATTCCTTCCACGATGCACCAAAGCTTGGTTCAATGGGTTGGAGACAAGATTGAAGTCATCCAGAGTGAAGTTTCATCGGTTGTTGCATCAGCGGAATCAGAAACCTATGAGCAAACCAAGTGCATGTCGGGTGAAGCATGGGACGTAGAATCCTTCAAGATTGCCGAGTATCGAATCATACCGATCCAAGCAGTCGGTTCTGAAAAGGTGTTTTAATGGATCAGTTCGCTGATGATGGAAAGCTCGGATAGGGGTTTACGTCAGCGGATGATTTGTTAGAAGTAGATATCGGTGATGGTAGTAGACCTAGACCGACTTTTATTAGTGCTAAGTTAGATTCTCAGTGTAAGCAACAATTGGTTGAGTTATTAAAAGAATATAAAGATTGTTTTGCTTGGGATTATATAGAGATGCCTGGTCTAGATCGGTCGATAGTGGAACATCGGTTGCCTATTAAATCTGGGTTCACACCATATCAACAGATGGCACGCCGATGCAATCCTCGTATATTGCTCGATATCAAAGCTGAGATTACGAAATTAATCGAGGTTGGATTTATTCGGCAATGCCGATATGCCCAATGGATTTCTAATGTAGTTCCTGTGTATAAGAAGAACTGAAAGCTTTGTATGTGTATTGATTTCAGGAATCTCAACAAAGCTACACCGATGGATGGTTATCCGATGCTTGTTGCCGATTTGTTGGTTGATGCTGCTGTCACACCCCATTTTTAAGAACTAAAACAAGTGCATAAAAGGCTCATGTGCACCCCAAGAATAGTCGCACACATGAGTTGACAAATTATAAAAAGTACCATCACAGTGCTTATTACATAGCGAGTAAATACTCATTACATAAACTGAAACGAATAACTTTAACTAAACGAAGATGACTGCGGAAGCTCTAAAGGGACTGGTTGACTGGTTGACTCCAAGTCTAGTACTCATTGCGGTAATCATCAACCCAATCTTCATCTGTGTTGTTTGAATGCAAGGGTGAGCACATACGTACTCAACAAATATAACACGGGTTCATGAAGCTCAAAAGGATAGGCATGGTTCATAGCGGTGAGCATTTTAAGTAGATCAAATTCATGTTAATGTCAACAATTGCTAGGGTAATTTGCATAAGCTCAAATATCCATGATCATAAAGTAAATGACAATGATACAATAAATAAATAACACTTGCATAAGCCACATAGAAATAAGAACCCAATAATTCTGTGAGTTTTCCGAGCCGCTCGTGTCCGTGAGCACGGCTATCATGATAGTTTTTAACTCTGATCAGAGGTGTACAACTTTACCCACGAGTCGTGTGTGCCCATATGCCTGGGATCATGACTCTCAAAACACTACCAAGGTGAGCAGGTAGGGTACACTATGAAGTCTTCCAAGGGTTCGTCTAACAAGTCAAGGTCGCAAGGTTTCCATGGCAGGGAGATATAGAGCCAACCTGTCCACGGTCACACTCCTTCGCGGCTATGCCCATTTATTAGGAACCACACTATACCCGTCTCGGCACACCCCTTTCGCGCCATAAAGGTAACCACTGAACGAGCTAGAAAAGGTCCCCATACTGAGCTAAAGCCAGAGCCATATAGCCCTCGTGGTTGTACTGTATATCCCAGATTTTGCCGACAGATAAGCTCCTATAATCCATTGTTGCTAAAAAGCGAGTTTTATCATTATTGCATATAGTCATTAACAAGTTAAGATCATGTACATCTGATATGAGCACTAGCAATGCTAATCATATATGGTGGATCAAATCATAGGTGACAAGGTATTTAGGATAACAATCACTAGGATCAATCTATGGTAAAACAAGGAATATCATGCATATGAATTATATTATTCATGAATAGGACAACAAGGATAATCCCATGTTATACTTGCCTTCTTCGAAGTACTCCTGTTGATCCTGCTGGTCTTGATCAATGAAAAACTCCGGCTCTTCAACGGGTAGCTCAACGTCTATACCGACCAACAATCAACACCATTCAATCAATGGACAATCATACACGAAGCAAACAAAACTATGATTAGAATAGTACACCAACAGTAAGAAAATAAGATGAAAAGTTTATAAAACTAATCTACGTATTGCTACGATCACAACGAAGCTTCGAACACGAAAAACGGAGCTAAAACGGCGAAGATATAAATTTAACAAGTTATCCTATGCAAAGGTATTAAATTAAATATAATGATGAAATTAAAAAGTTTCAAAATCTACTAACATTAATTTTAACATAAAGATAATTTTATTACGAACCTAACGCAATTTGAACGGGTGAAAACGGATTTAAAATGAGAGTGTTATAGGGTTTTGAATTTGAATGGCAATTCTGTAAATATGCATTTTCATTTATTTTGAAATAAAAAAAATAAAGCCGAAAGGAAAATACGCTTTCCTGAGAGAGAAGCGTAGAGATCACTGGCGCCTTAGGACTGCGGTTTGACACTTGAATCTTGCCAGGGCTCTTTAGCAAGATGGCAAAACGAAGGGGTATCTTGGATCCACCACCGTTGGATCTCGTCTGGCCAGTTCAGATTAGAAAGGAGGAGAGGAATAGAGGGTGGCCGCCGGAAACAGAGCTGGCGCAGCGGTTCACCATGGGCTCCGCCGTGGAGCTCGCCGGCGCAAGGCGTTAGGGGTCCTCGGGCCATGAGAAGCGAATCCGAGGGACTCAGGAGGGAGAGGGGGAAGGTGCGAACTCACCAAGGCACTTCGCGCGGACAGAGGTGCTCCCGAGGCGGCTGGCGGCACGGCAAGGCGGACGTGGGGTCCCTGCACCCGATGGCGAGACGGTGAGGGCAAGTTCGGGTGAAATTGAGCACACAGAAGGGTTCGCGGGGTCTCGTACCGTGTTTTGAAGAGAGAAGAGGCCCTGCAGTTGACGGAGGGGCTTGGCATAGCTCCAATGGCGGTGGCGGCCACTGTGCTCGCGGCGGCGGCGCTCTGGGGTACGAGGAGTGCTGCTAGGGCTCGGAACGGGGGCGAAGGGTTCTTTGAGGGGGGTGTATGTCACATCCGGCCCGTTTGGCCCGTAGTGGCCCATGTGTGTTAATGAGATATTGTGGAGGGTTTAGTCCCACCTTGCTTGTTTAAGGTGGGATAGACCAACATATAAGGATTCTAGAGTCCATCCCACCATTCCCGGTTTAATCCTTTTAAACGAAGCGAGGATGAAAGCTTAAGTGGGATGGTGGTGGGTGTGGTTCGCTCAGCGTGCAGAGTGGATCTGAGCCGTTTGGACTCTGGGGCATTACAGCTGCCGCTAGACATCAGATCATTAGTTTCATGGATGGTAATGCTGGATATAATCAGATATTCATGGCTGAAGAAGACATTCATAAAACTGCATTTAGATGTCCGGGTCATGTTGGTTTATTTGAGTGGATCGTGATGACTTTTGGGTTGAAGAACGCTGGTGCTACTTATCAAAGGGCGATGAATTTCATCTTTCATAAGTACATTGGCACAATAGTTGAGATCTATATCGACGATGTGGTAGTCAAGTCAGGAAGTTTCCAGAAGCATCTTGCTGATTTGAGAAAGATCCTGCAATGCACAAGAGATCATGATTTGAAGATGAATCCCAATAAATGTGCATTTGGTGTATCAGCAGGGCAATTTCTGGGGTTTATGGTGCATCAGAGAGGTATAGAGATTGGCAAAAAGTCTATTGATGCGATCAATAAGGTGGTTGCTCCCACGAACGGGACTGAATTACAGTCCTTGATCGGTAAAGTGAATTCTATTAGAAGTTTTATATCTAATCTGTCGAGCAAGATTAAATCTTTTAGCCCTCTGCTAAATCTGAAACCCGATCAAGAGTTTGTATGGGGAGAAGAACATCAATTGGCCTTAGAAGAAATTAAAAAATATTTGGTAAATCCTCCGGTCCTGGTTCCACCTCAACACGGGAAACCTTTCAGGTTATATTTGTCTGCCGATGATAGTGTCATTGGGTCGGCTTTGATTCAAGAGTTTGAAGGAATGGAACGTGTGATTTATTATTTGAGGAGGAGACTAGTGGATGCTGAAACCAGATATTCGGCCGTTGACAGATTATGCTTGTGCTTGTATTTTTCTTGTACTAAGTTGAGGCATTATTTGTTATCAGTTGAATATACTGTTATATGTAAGGATGATGTGGTCAAATACATGTTATCGATGCCGATGCTGAGCGGGAGAATCGGTAAATGGATTTTAGCGCTATCAGAGTTTGATTTGAGGTACGAGTCGACTAAGGCGGTCAAGGGACAAGTGATGGCTGAATTTGTCACCCAGCATTGTGGTATGGTAGGTTCTATAGAGATTGATCCTTGGACTTTGTTCTTTGATGGGTCTACGTGCAAAGAAGGAGCAGGAATCGGCATTGTCTTGATTTCGCCCCGAGGTCAGAAGTATGAAATCTCGTTGCCGATTGTCGCTACGTCAACCAATAATCGGGCAGAATATTAGGCTTTGTTGAAAGGGTTCGAGTTGCTTAGGGAAGTGTGTGCCGATGCGGTTGAGATTTTTGGTGACTCTCTGTTGGTGATTAATCAGTTGATGGGTACATATGAATGCCGAAGTGAAATCTTAATTACACATCATGAGAAATGTTTGCGGATATTGAAAGAGTTTAGAGATTATCGCTTCGAGCATGTCCCCAGATTACATAATGAGGAAGCTAATTGGTTAGTGCAACACGCTTCTGGATATCAGTTGATTCAAGAAGTGATGACATCGGTAGTGGTTGCCGATGATTGGAGAAAATAAATCACCGATTACCTAAAGGATCCATCTCGAAAGGTAGAGAGGCATTTAAGGTTTCAAGCTACTAAGTATGTGCTTGTTGATGGTGAGTTATACTATCGGACGATTGATGGAGTTTTGCTCAGGTGCCTCGGTAAAAGTGAGTCGAAGGAATTGATGAGTGAAATTCATGAAGGAGTATGTGGGGCACATCAATCAGCATTCAAAATGAAATGGATGATTAGGAGGAATGGATATTATTGGTCAACGATTCTTGAAGATTGCTTTGAATATTTCAAAGGATGTCAAGATTGTCAAAAATTTGGTAATGTTCAGAGAGCACTTGCATCAGCAATGAATCTTATAATCAAACCTTGGCCATTCAGAGGATGGGCTATCGATCTTATCGGTCAGATTTATCCACCGTCAAGTAAGGGGCATAAATTTATACTTGTTGCTACCGATTACTTCACTAAATGTGTTGAAGCTATTCCTTTAAAAAATGTGACATCGACAAACATGATAGATTTTGTAAAAGAACATATTGTGTATCGATTCGGAATTCCTCAGACTATTACGACCGATCAGGGACTATGTTCACATTGGAAGAGTTTGACGATTTTGCTACCAGAATGGGGTTTAAAGTGTTAAATTCTTCTCCTTATTATGCTCAAGCTAATGGTCAGGCTGAAGCAACAACTAAAGGGATAATTAAGCAAATCAAGAGCAAGATTGAAGAGAACCCTAGAAGGTGGCATACAGTTTTGAATGAAGCTCTGTGGGCGTATCGTATCGGATGGCATGTCATGGTGCCACTAAAGTTTTGCCGTATCAATTGGTGTATGGACACAATGCCGTTCTACCCTGGGAGATTAAAATTGGTTCTAGGCGATTGTTTTCTCAAGATCAATTGACAACCGATGAGTATGATATTCTTATGAAAGATGAGTTGGAGGATTTAGCAGGTCATCAGTTGAGGGCTCTGATCAGCGTTGAGGAGAATAAGAGGAGGGTTGTCAGGTGGTATAACAAGAAAGTAAAGGTTAAAGAGTTTGCCGATGGTGATCTGGTATTGAAGTTAGTTTTGCCGATCGGAACTAAGAGTTCGAAGTTTGGGAAATGGTCTCCTAATTGGGAGGGACCTTTTCGGATAAATCAGTCCGTTCCTAGCAATGCTTATATCTTGGAAACCCTCGAAGGAGTTGTGTTTTCCAGAGCAATCAATGGTAAATACTTGAAGAAATATTATCCTAGTATCTGGGTAGATGCATAAGACAACACAAATATAATGCCGATGAAAGAAGGGCTCGTACAAAACATCGGTAAAGGGGTGTTAATGTTATATTACAAACAAGATCAAATGTCAAGTCTGACGTGACCAATTACAACAAGGACTGAATGGAAGAAATTGCACATAGGAGAATCTGATTTTCTTCTTCTATTTCCCTAGCGTCGTCATCGATAGAACCTTCGACTGGTTTGACCTTCTTCCTCAGCGCTAGAGTCTTGCGAGCGGCAACATCCCTCTCTTGTTGCAGAGCCTTGGTGGCACTGGGAAGATGGAATTTCTTCTGGTTAGCCGAGGTTAGAGCTTCATCGACTTCTTTCAGCTCGGCTAGTAGTTTTTCCCTTTGTGCTGATAGACGGGTAATCTCTTGTTCAAGCTCGACGCCGGAGGCTTCTAGGCGGCCAATACCCTTGTGTTTCTCGTCCGCCGTCTATTTGAACTTGAGTATTTCCTCTTCGAGTTCCGCCTGAGCAGCTCTATCGGCAATGCGACGTGAAGCCCTTCGGTATTGAAGTTGCCGACTCTCAAGAAATGCCGCTTGGAAGAGCGATTCTTCAATATCGACAGGCAATTGATCTTGGATTTCCTTGAAAACCGCCTTCACTGCACTAGAATCGTGGACTAGTTGAGATGTATCTTGCTGCAGTAGAGAAAGCAGTGTTTCAAGCTTGGCTTTCATTTCTGCCGATATAACATCTAATGGCGGAGCTGAGATTTCTTCTTCACCGTCATCTGGGATATCGACGGCGAAAGAGAATAGGCTATTTGGGGAATCCTGAGCTTGAAAGGAAAATTAGAGTTGACGATCGTGAATGTGTTTTGCAAAAGTTTTTATGATGATCGGCTTATCATTTTGAAGCGAATCTCTCGCCCTGGGCTAAAGGCAATTGGAGTGTTATCTTGAAGATCTGCAGGAGTTGCCGATGAACTCGCTTCGGCAAGGATACTGGTTGGTGCTGCTGCTTCTACTGGTGCTGGTTCTTGGGGTGGCAACGTCGTTTCTTGATTTGGGTTTTCATCTGATATCGGCACTGTTTCTTCCATTGACGCCGACTCTGGAGGGATCTCGTGCAAAGTTGGTACTGGAACTCCAACTCTCGTTTGGTCAGGGATAGACACCGATGTTGTTTCTAGTACTGATGCATCGGTAGGAATTTGATGGGATGCAGAAGGTGATGTGGTTGGAGCTGATGGTTTTGAGCATTTTTTTCCGGGGAGTGGCACTTGAAGAGCCTTGACGTTTTAATTTTTGAGCTTGAGGAGCATCGGCAGGTTGAGCGGCTCGTATGTTTGAAATAGTTGTCAAGACATGTGCCGGCTACAGAAGAAAACAATTGGTATAAGTTGACAATAAAATGAATGCTACCGATGAATGTTTATAGTCGGTAGATGAGAAATTACTACAAAGGCTTGTGCCAGAATGGAGGCAGCAATCGATGGAGTAGCAGCAGCTTTTGACGTGGATTTGGAGGTAACCTTGAATGTTGCTGGATACATAGCTTTGGTGAATGAGGGAGCCTTGCTGCCGATTGCCGATATAGGGCTCATCAGTCGTAGGTCAAAGCGTTTGCCGCTTTTGCTCGTCTTGGGGACTAGATCGTTAATCTGTTGATAGAAGAGTTAGTCACAAGATATATCATGAAGAAATAATGAAGAAAAAAAAGATTACTGGAAGTAGAACTTATAGCGTCATCGGGATCACATAATCATTGTCAATCTGATGCCGATAGTAATGTGATGATATTGCGAATAGTTGATCCTTCCATTCTTGCCACTAGGACTTGTATGCTTCAGTCATAAAGGATATTTGTCCCCAAGAAGATAGATCGATATTCGTTGTATCGGCATGTGGAAGAAGATTGACAATCTTGTTCCAGTCCAATGCACTGGAGTAGGGTTCTCTTGGCTTTATCACATCGGCATAGCATAATTTTATAGGCGATTGACCGAATGCCAGTTGTCTTGATGCTGCCGATGGGTAGTAGAACTCATAAGTTGGAAAGGTGTTCTTTCCTCCGAAGATATTGACCGGGATGGCTCGGGGAGTAATGGCGGCTTTCATAATCCCTTCATTCTGAGGCATATCCCAATCGGTAATGTTGAAGGTGAGAGGGAATTGGTTGTTCTCATCAATATAGGGCCACCAGGCTCGTTCTGCGGTAGGAATTCCGTAGTAAAATCTTTGAAAGAACATGCCAAACTGCGCTGTGTTGGCATCGGTGCCTGACAAAACTATTAAGGCCTCCCCAAAGTTGAGCGGACCACGGGTTGCCGATTCATTTTCAGGGACTACATAATCCTCAGATAACTCCCTCGGGAACTGCTGGGTGAACGGGTCGAAGTGTAGACACTTGTGCATATGGGCGTTCAGCCATAGGTTGATGAACCACCAAGGACCCCAAGGTTGCTGATGTGCTCCCCTAATAATAGTTTCCTGGAAACTTGATGTAGAAGATGATATACTGAGCCAAGGAGGTATCTGCCAAGGGGAAGGGTCCCATTGATTAGGAGCTCTGCCGTGGAAAGGAACATGTTTGTAGGACCAACCGATCTGCCGCAGAAGATGAACTTTTCTAGCCACATGTTTAGGAAGATGGCATGTTCCCTTTGGCTTACCGATCTAGTCTGTCGGTACTCTTTGATGTATCCAGTCCAACCCCGATGCCGTGTGTGGGTACCCGATGTTCAGCAATCCTTTGAAAAGGAGGAACGGTATCGGTAGAAGAGATATTGAGGTCGGTGAGCATATACACATCGGCAAGGGTTGGGGTGGCTGGTCCATGTCTGAATAGGAATGCGTTCATTGTATCAGACCAAAAATAAGAGGGAGCTATCATCATATTTTCATTCTTTGCCATATCGGCAATTGACAATCTGATGCATTGGTCGATGCTGCGTTGTGACCAGTGGACTTGCTGTGACCTGGCCATCCTAAGGTACCATTTTTTCCATCCCTTAGTGGGTTTGGGCCAAGAGCGAAAAGTATCTGACCATAACCCTAGATCGAAGGATTCAGATCTGAAAGGGATGCGATTGGTTTCCTCATTGATAAGATCTGTCGGATCGGGATTACCCATTGGGCCCAAACAGCAAAGGTGTGTTTGGTCAGTTGGAATCACTAGTTTGTTGTGCATTTCCTAGATTCAAAAAAAGAAAGGGGGAAGAAGAGTTATGAAATAGGAGCAGAAAAACATTGTGGAGTAATGCGGGAAAACAGGAGTTCGGAGAACAGAGCGGGAGAAGAGAAGATTACCGCAGGAACATTGACATTGATTGCCATTGGAGATGTTTTGTGCTTTCTGACAGAGGAAGAGAGTCGCCGCTGCTGCAATGACGTGCTGAAATGTGCTCGTTGATGGAGGAGGAAGACCGCCGCCGAATGATGCTTTGAGAGAAAGGAGATGTGGGCTCAGGGCGAAAGGGAGGCGGATGGTGGTCTTTATAGACCTAGGTCAAAGGGCGTTTCAGAGTTTTTCCTGTTTGCTGGACAGGAATATAGGAGGTATCGCAATGATATGCACGGTGATCGAGGAGATATCCAAGATATTTTGGAAAGAGATGATCATGATAGAGGGAATTTTGGCGCATAAAGTGTTTAATACCCCGAAATTGGGGGGCATGTGTTGACACCGTTTTTTGATGTGTCAATATGAGTTAAGTATGTTGATCAGCAGAGGGTTAGTCGCAGTTTCTCATCGGTATCGGTACACTATTTTAAAAATGAAGGATGCTGATGACAGAAAGGAAATGGCTTGCCGATGTCAGATTGCCGATCAGGAGTATTACCGATGAACGCGGGGCATGGCTGACGTCAGCTGGGAGTGCTGATGGTAGTAAGGAAGGATGCCGATGAAGTTGAAATGAGAGACGGAAAGAATTCCGCTGATGGAAAGAATTATTGTAAGGGATATGGATAAGGAAACTGGTGATATTTATGCCAGATTTATTGGTTCTTAGTCCAACTCTTGCATGAGTCATGTAGTTCCTTAAAATAGGGGATTTGTTTAGATACGAGTCCAACTCTTGCATGAGTCGTGTATTTCCTTAAAAATAGGGGATTTGTTTAGATACGAGTTCAACTCTTGCACGAGTCGTTTATTTCCTTAAAAATAGGTGTTTTGTTTAGGTATGAGTCGTGTCTGTATGCAACTCCTTCTACTAGAATATAAATATGTACCTAGGGCGTACGTTGAAAAGGATCCAATCATCAATCAAAGAAATCTACTATTTTCATCTACTTTTCCAGCATCTACTTTTTTCGCATTAGCTATAGTTTATCTACGAGTTCTTACGATCCCAACGGCTGCATCTACAAGATCTCCGTCTACGTCGCAAGTTCTGCGTCTGAACAATTTGAGCCTTGGCGTCTGGGCGCATCGCTGTCGTCTCGTTCATAGTTGTTCTAGTTATCATCCTTGTTGATTATTCGGTCAAATCAACTGGCACACCTTGGAATCTTCCAATTCGGGTATTAGCACGAGGTGTTCACGGATCCGACGTATTTTGTGTCAACAACATCCAACACCAATGACAAGTGGGAGCAACACCTGGACGGCTGCGGTGGGCCAGAACACCCAAGGGGGGGGTCGGCTGACCTTCACCTGGGCCCACCAAGCCCCCACTTGGTCCCTGACCAGTGGGGCTGCATGTAGAAGACCAGGGGATGGCCCACAGGCCAAAGGGGGGGGGGTCGGCTGACCACCCCCTAGGTCGGTTCACCTCCTGCCAACCGCCATACCCACTCACACATGTTGGAAATCAACACCATCCATCTAAAGGCGGTTCAAGGTCGGTTGGATCTAAGGGTGGAGGATTGAAGCCCCATGGATCCCTGACGTGGCAATGGAGTAGCCCCTACTCTACCTCCCACTATAAATAGAGGCTCATACCCCCCCCCCTCTCTACACATGGTGAAGAAGCCTACAAGCTCTATTCCTTATATTGTTCTAGTAGTTAGTTTAGAGTGGGAGTTAGAGTTGAGTCGAGCTACGCTCGGGATTTCCGGAGTCGTCTTCTGGAAAGTCTGGTATAACTCTTGTAGCTTTCCTTCTTTGTAAGACTTTATCTTATTCAATATATTACTTTTCCTCTACCGTACTTAGTATTTACTTTGAGCATTTCTATACTAGATAAGTCTTGCTATATGCTTTTACTCTTTAATAGCCTTTACATCAATAGTCTCTGATCCTTGTGGCCTTTCCCGTATGCGATCATTGCCTGTCATAGGGTGCTTTTATTATAGATCGTAGTCAAAGTAATAAGTTGTGTGTAAGCGTGGTGCTTATACATCACCTTATCCTTGGTTACCGCTTGTGGTGTCTAGCAAGAGAGTGACAGCCTTGTCTAGTTTTTGTATTCCACCACGTGTTTTTTGGCAAGTTCTTAAAAGGTAAGGCCCCCGTAAGAAGAGGGCGCGGTCCAGTAGGAGTTTTGTCCTCCTACTGATCTATCCCCTCGCCTAGCATACTTATATTTAGGAGACAAACTATAGTGTTTAGACTAGTTAATTGGCTAAGTATATTGAAGTAGAGTGAATTACACAGGAGTCCCTTTACTCTCTCGTTGTCCTCCCACCTAGCTATACTATCTAGTCCGTTCTAAGTATCATTTACCTTGGCTTATTCATTCATCAACCCTTCCTATCACATATATCGTTTACCCCCCTAGACTAGTTGGTACTAAGTTGAGGTACTCTCTAGGATCTCTCTCTAATTATCATTTATAGCCTAGATTTCCCTTGGGAAAATATAAATTACAATACCTTGTAATACTCCTTGGTGAAGTGCTACAACGGTATAATCTGTGCGCTTGCAGATTTATCTAATAGTCATAAGAAATACCAACACTCGCCAACCCTGTACTGGTGCGTAAAAAGAACGGGAAATGGAGAATGTGCATTGATCACATGAGTCTCAACAAGGTCTGCTCGAAGGATCCGTATTCACTACCTCGTATAGACCAAATAGTCGACGCAACGTCAGGGTGCGAACTCCTCTGCTTCCTCGACCGTATTCGGGGTACCATCAAATAAAGATGAACGAGTCGGACCAGCTCGCGACGTCGTTCATCACCCCATTCGGATCCTTCTGCTACGTCACCATGCCCTTTGGGCTTCAAAACGCTGGGGCTACCTTTCTGCGAACCATGATCTGATGTTTTGACGAACTCATGAGCAAAACTGTCGAGGTCTACGTGGACGACATCATCGTCAAGTCCCAGCACGCTAGTGGACTCATGGCCGACCTCGCCCTCACTTTCGCAAAACTCAAAAAGAACAACATCAAGCTAAACCCGGAGAAGTGCGTCTTTTGGGTCCCTAAGGGCAAGCTCCTAGGCTTCATTGTATCCAAAAGGGGGATCAAGGCTAACCCCAAAAAAATCACAGCCATCGAAAAAATGGGGCCGATCCACAATGTGAAGGGGGTGGAGAGGGTCACAGGTTGCCTCACGTCGCTTGGCCGTTTCATTTCCCGCCTCAGCGAAAAAAGCCTGCCCTTGTACAAACTCTTGAAAAAATCTAAGTGGTTCACATGGACGTCCGAGGCTCAATCAGCTCTTGACCACATCAAGCAGTTGTTGACCAACACGCCTGTCCTGGTCTCACCCTACGACAAGGAGAAACTCCTGCTATACATCTCTGCCACGAGGCAGGTGGTAAGCACAGTCCTCGTCGTGGAAAGAGAAGAGGAGGGACACACACTCAAAGTGCAAAGACCCGTATATTTTGTTAGTGAAGTACTGAGCGACTCAAAAACCCGGTATTCCCACTTATAGGAATTGGTATACGCAGTGGTCATGACTAAGAGAAAGTCGTTATATTACTTTGGGTCCCATGAAGTAACAGTCGTAAGCAACGCACCGCTGGGACAGGTCATTCTGAATAGAGATGTCGCCCACCGCATAGCCAAGTGGGCGCTAGAGCTAATGGATAAAAATATTACTTACGCTCCGCGAAGCGCCATCAAATCACAGGTCCTGTCCGACTTCATCGCGGAATGGACGAATGTGACCCTCCCCACTCCAGCTGTTGAGCAGGAATATTGGACCATGTACTTTGACGGGTCCCTCATGAAGACTGGCGTAGGTGCGGGGATTGTCCTGATGTCACCCCATGGGGTGACGATGAGGTACATGGTGCGTCTGTTGTTCCCAGCGTCCAACAACGAGGCAGAGTATGAAGCTCTGCTTAGTGGGTTGCGAATCGCAATCGACCTGGGCATTAGGCACCTCGACGCCCACGGAGACTCCCAACTGGTAGTCAACCAGATCATGAAGCAGTCTAACTGCATCGACCTGCGTATGGCCGCGTATTGTCAAGAGGTACGAAAACTCGAGTCCAAATTTGATGGCCTCGAGCTCAACCACGTACCCCGACGACAAAATGAAGAGGCCGACGCGCTAGCCAGGGCGGCCTCAGGTCGGGAGCCCGCGCCTCCCGGGGTGTTTGCGAATGACCAACCGAAGCCGTCCATCAACGCCGGGGAGTCAGAGGCCTCCAGCTCTCCTATCACTAGCTCCTCGGTGGCCTTAAGGGCCACCGAAGCGTCGACCGCCCGTGACAACGAAGTAGCGGCAGCGATGAACATAGAGCAAGAAGAGTCGGTGCTTGAAGAAGGCGACTGGAGACAACCATACGTGGATCGCCTAGCAAAGGGCGAGCTCCCCATGGATCAGGTAGAGGCTAAATGGCTCGCCCGACGAGCCAAAGCATTCGTCCTTGTCAACAGTGAGCATTACAAGCGAAGCGCAACAGGTGTTCTGCAACGTTGCATCCCAGCTGAGCAGGGAAGGAAACGGTTGCAAGACATCCACCAGGGGGCCTGCGGACATCATGCAAGAGCCAAAACCCTTGTAGGGAACGCGTTCAGACAAGGTTTCTACTGGCCGATGGTCGTGGCCGACGCACAAGCCTTTGTCCGCGTCTGTGAGGGCTATCAGTTCTTCGCCAGACAGATCCACATGCCCGCTCAGGCACTCCAAACCATCGCCCTTACATGGCCATTGAAAGGACCTAATTGGCCTAGAGAGGGGGTGACTAGGCAATTCTTTAAAACCTGAAATTCAAAAACTTGATGCAGAAATTAGTACTACCGGTGGTGGACCGGTACTACCCGTGCTACTGCCGGTACTACCGGTTCCTACGGGAACTAGCAAATCTCGAATGAATTCAACTTAGATTTTAGATCCACTAATTCCTAACTATCCTTAGGTGATGTAGAGATGGTAGATGGACTCCCCTTGTCTTGCTCCTTCACCAAATCGTAGATAGGCTCTTCCAACCCTAAGAACGAAGAGGGAGAGGAAGAACACGAAGAACAAGAGATAGCACAAAGTATATTGTAACACCCTAGGTGTTAAGCTTGCATTTGCATATCATTTCATGAGCATGAGCACAAGCATCATTGCATTCATGCATTTCCATGATCATATGAAATGATAATCCTAAGTGATCACCTTGTTTACATGTTGTATGTGTTAACCTACAACTAGCTTCACTTAAGTTATGCTTGTGTAACCAAGTGCTTGATGTTTTGATCACTAATAACCACCTAGATATATTTAGGGATGTTAATTGAACCATGTTTATGTTCATGATCAAGTCCAAAAGAGCTTCTAGGGTTTAAGCTTAATGATTGACCCTAGGAACCCTTTTGCTTGATTTAACAAAATGACTTTGTTAATGACCTTGTATGAAAAAGTTGGCTTAAGAAAAGTTGTAGAGTTTTTAATTCTGCACAAACTTTGTTTAACCACCTTGAGGTGATTCAGATCCTAAAATACCCTAATTGGTCACTTAAGGCTGATTTGGGGGTTGTTTTAGCTTTCAGAAATTGCCTAAGTCCTAAATGTGTTTCAGTTTGAATGTTGCTATGTTTGAATGCCTGTAGTTTTAAATCTAAGCCGTTTCAGCTCAAACAAATTACACCAAAGTTGTAGATCAGCTATAGCTCTACAAAAGTGTACATTTGGTTGAAGCTAAGACGAAGAGGTTAGGGAGTTCATCGCTTTGCCAAATCGGCCGTCAGTCGGCCTGATGCCGGTTTCAAATGCAGAGGCAGCGCGCCGCTCAGTCGGTGACCGACCGTGTTGGGCATCTCGCGACGCGTGGCGGCCATACACCGGTGTTGGACCCGCGCCGTCCGCGCCTTGGACGCCCGCACACTCCACCTCGCGGCCGAACGCTCACTTGCATCACTCTCTCCCTCTCCTCTCTGCCTCGCGCAAGAAAGCGGAGCACAAGCCATTGCCGCAGCAGTGCCGTCGCCGAGCTCGTCTGCGCTACACACCGTCGCATTGGCCGCCAAAACTCAGCCACAGCTTTGCCTCACCCCGCTCCACCTTATACACCGCTCAGCTTCACCGCTAACCACACAGGTAAGCCAGACCGCGCAGCACCGCAAGCGCCATTGACGACCTAAGCTCCGTCGAGCTTTGCGCCACCGTAGCCAGCCCAATACAGAGCCTCTTCCTCTCTTCTAGCTCTTGTATGTGGTATCCTAGAGGTTGTAGATGCTCACTGAGGAGTCGGTTGAGACGGTTAGGGTTAGGGTTTGCCGGAACGGAAACTCCGCCGCGCGCAAGCGCATGGCACCCGCAACGCCAACGTGGTTACGCTGGGCTTCTCAGCGTCGCTCGCGTTCGTCTGGGTAGCGTTAAGGGTAGCTGGCTAGCCAGTGAGTAGTTAGCCAGAGTTGGTTGAAGCATCCACGCCTCGCCATCGCCGAAACAGAAGCACCGCGCCGCCGTGAACTCGCCATCGTGCCGCTGTGCATGTGGCCGAGCTCATCGGAGGGTTCGCACCGCCCCAATCCGGGCTAGATCGGACCGCTAGGGTTCCGTGTAGGTGTAGCCATCGCCAGTTTGGCCGGAGGAAGCTTGCGCCCACCAGTGCAAGAGCAGCAGTGCCGCCATGCCGCCATGAACGCCGTCGAGCATGCTCCGGTGCAAATGGGGTACAACCAGTTACATGGATCGATGCGGGTTGCGTAGGGGAACACAGCCATGGGGTTAGTTTGGCCGGAAACCTCACCGCCGACGAAGGACCGAGGGTCGAGCACCTGCAGTGCAGATGGCTCTGTGGGGAAGAACCTGACCAGTGGGTCCCATGTGTCTTAGGCTCTGTTTGTTTTCCTGTTTTGTCTTTTTCAGTTCTGTTGGTTAACTTTGGAAATTCATAACTAATTCTAGAAAAATGCTAAAAATCTGAAACAAGTTCTGTGAGCTTTGTTATGTTTTTGTCTATGCATGAAAAATGTAAAATAACCTGTTAATACTGTTCTGCTGTGTTGTTTTAATAAAAGTGAACAACATGCTTTATGTGTTTAGTTTAACTTGTTTAATTTATAACTGCAGTTTGGTATGTGCTAAAATCATGGTTCTTGTTGTGTTGAGTTTTTCTCAGCATGTACTTCCCATGAAAAATGTTAATGTGACAGTAACCTATAATTTAGTGGCTTGTTGTAGTTCTTTTAATTAAATGCTTGTTTAATTAAATGCAACCTTGTTATTTTGCTAAGCTAAGTTATATGTTGTTACTATGCTTGCTAATTTTTGTACATGTGTTACTTGCTTAGTGTAAGCTAAGAAAATTATGAAATCTGTTGTTTTACACATTTCAAATTGTTTAAGTAATGTATGCTTAACTTGTGCTTGTTTTCTCATCACCAGCAAAGATGTAATTTTAACTCCTTTTTCTTTATGTTTTCTGTTTTTCGCGTGAACACCAAAGTGGTAGCTAATTATGTAATATATCCTGTCTAAATTTATCATGATTTTTGGATGGTTAGTTGTAGGCTTTCTAACTGTTCTGAGCTATCTCTGTTTGCTGTTAAACAGCTGAAGCATGTTTTCTTGTTAGAATTGTTTGAGCTATTTGTGTTGAGTCTCAACAGTAGCTACAGTGGATTTTGTTGTAGATAACTTGCTGACCTATCTTATGTTAAATTTTTATAGCCATAACCTGTTTAGTTTAACCTACGCATGTTTTACAAGTTCAACCTAAAATCTGTGTTTTCCTATTTTTCCAAAACAGCCTTGCTTATAGTGTCTGTTAGCCCTGTTTAATGTTGGATCTAGCTGGGAAGTTTATGAAATGTTTTGTAGATAATTTCATGACCTTTCCAGAATGTCTTAGTTTGTAATTTTTGGTTGTGTGTAGCTCCAGCTACACAGTTTTCTTCTAGCTGCTGTTTCAAGTGTTTCTATGCCATGTTATGCTTGTGTTAAGTGTTGTATGCTTGTGTAAGTTAATCAAGTACCTTAAACCATACAACTTGTTAATGCAGGTGTAAGAGAGTTTACCTCAGAAGAGAAGCTCTATTAGAGATTGCTGAAGAAGGGTAAGTGTAACTTCTCTACGGGAGAAGAAATTTGCACATATTCGGTCAATGAAATAAAATGTTGCATAAGACATTCATCATGAGCATCCATTCATATGCATTAGGCATGTCTCATTCTAGTATATGACTTGTCATATATGTCGGTTTATCATACATGTATACATGCATCCAGGATGGCCAGAGAGAGTGACCTTGCTGGAGTTCGGGGAGCTAGAAGGAGGAGTTCCACCAGAGTTGGAAGCTCCAGAAGAAGGAGAACATAGCCCTGATCTTCCTGAGTGCCCTAACCACCTCCCCTCCACCTTTGTGAAAGGCAAGCCCCGGAGCATTATACACCTTCTTACTCTTTTTAAAGTATTTTACTTATAGTCAACCACTTGTTTGTGCATTAAGTTAATAGGATTTGAGATGGAACCCCTTGTTGCATTATACCTTCCTTGTCCACTATAAAGAACCTTGTAGGCCCAGGATCGAAACCTTCCTTAGCCATGCTTAGACCGGTAGCATTGGTGGTCTATCATCCCCCACAAAGATAGGTCGATGGTCACGGTTTGCTATATCTTGTTATCGTGGAAAATAACCATCTAGAAGTAATAAATCGAGACCGGGCGGACAAGGTGTTGGAGCCTCTTGACTTGGAGGTCTTGTGAGCGGGTTCTCTCCACCTGTGTCGCTAGCCACTGGACCGTGGTTGGACATCTGCCGAGATTGAACGCATGCCTCTGTTATAGCTGGTTGAATAACTCATTTCGACCATGAAGCCTAACTCTGTATTTTGGGCCGGTATATCCCCCTACTTGGGTCATGAAGGAACGCAAGTGGAGGACTAGACCATGGGCAAGCATCCTGATCGTCCTGCCCTGGCACTAAGGGCAGGCACTACTTGATCGACCTGGCTACCGTGAATCGCTATTCGTGAGTAATTAGGATGCTCTTTTATGCAAAACCTTGCTATCTCATGAGATCCACCTGATAAAGCCTTGCATAATCCTTGAAGTGTCTATGGTTATATATCTATCTCTCTGTTGGGTAAGTCTAGCTGAGTACAATTGAGTACTTAGGGTTTCTTTACCCTTGTTGCAGATGGTATGGTGTATTCTGGCTATTGCCAGGCGTGCCTCTACCCTGCATGTGATGAAGAGTGAAGACCATGGGCAGTGGTGAATTCTGATGTCTCTCCTTATTGCTTTTGATGGGACTGTACTAGACTTGACACTATATTTGTGTTAAACAGTTTGCAATGGGTTTTGTGAAAACCTAAACTTCTGCTACATTGATTTGAACTCGGTGTTGTAATAACACTTCTTAAATTTCAGTTGCAATATTATTTCGTTTCAAACTTATCACTGTGGATGTGCGGTTACTGAATCTAGTGTACGATCTCGGGTTCTTACTTGATTGTGGTTTGAGATCCTTCGAGATTTCAAGGACTACCGGGCTTATATGGGCTCTAGTGTGACAGAGTTGTCAGAAATGATGACCATTGCACTAGTGCTCTTATATGTTGGGCGGTTCCGTGATAGCTGGTATCAAAGCAAGATTCAACATACTACCGTTCACGAGTGTATTGCAAACAAAAGATTTTGTTTATCAAACTATTTTGCTACAAAAACTTTTGTATGCGTACAAAATTAATTGCAAACTATGAGTGTTCCATAGGTTATGTCCCTTATTTCCCAATAGGAAGTCAGGTGGCTTAAAGTACTAACTTGGGGGATTGCATCATATTTTGGTTACCTGTCCATACAGGTTGGAATAGTATGGGGGCCATTCACTTGAATGGTGTTGTATGGATCAAAAATTTCTTTTATTTTTTTGCCGCGACGCCAAAGGTAAGGTGAGTTGTGAGAGCTTGTATCGGATACACTGCCGATCTAGGGAAGTGCTTATATGATGATTGGATCATAATCATGTTCCACACAAGATTATGAGATGGCATCCATGTGTGGGTGATTGCCGTCTGTGATGATGATGCCGTCAGTAGGACGAAGAACTGTGTATATATACTGCTTAAGTGTATGCTGGGTATGCACTTAGGTGAGTATTAGATTTACATTTCCACAATGCATATTTCATACTGATGGGAATGGGCTGAAATGAATCTTCTGCAGCTACACTAACAGCGAATCATGTAGACCGCTTAGTTACGTATATGAGAGAACGTATGAATGCCACCGTCTAGAACGTTCTTAGTGAAAGGTTTGCTTTCATAAGGGTTGTAAGGACGTAAGATACGTGCATGCATCATGTGTCATCATATCGCATTTAATTCCCTCCCTTACTAAATTTGTATCTCTTTTACTTGTTAAAATGCCTAAATCTGTAAAATACATGTTCTCACAAGAAGGTTAAAACTTGTTACAGATGGCAGCCCCAGCACCTCCGCAGCGCAACAACCGTTTCCTGTCAGTGTTCGGTGCTCCCACTTTGCTTTGGAGGGTGCTGAGTCAAGTGGGGTACACCGAGAAGCCTTAGTACTACTAGACCGAGGAGCCGCTTGGGAATGCGCAGTTGTACACCGTGACTATGACTATTCCGGAGCGCACCGAGGCACCTTTGTGGAGGAGGTGGTACTCTGAGGCAGTGGCCAGCAGTCCTTGGGAGGGTGCTCAGTCCATAGCTCTGACCATTCTGTGTCAGATCCGCCAGGAGCACAGTGCAGCTTTAGACCAGGGTGCAACAGGGACTTTTCCAGAGGAGATCCCTAACACCACACTTTGGTACCAGGAGTTGGGTGATCCCTTGATCAGGAACAGGGATGAGAGAGTTGGCAGTTCAGGACTGGCTACGAGTGCTATGTATGCAGTGCTCAAGACTCTATTTGCAAGAGAGGACTCCTACTTGTTCAGTGTGAGCATGCTCAGGACCAGTGAGGTGCTCCTAGATGGTGTGGGTAGAGAGAATCAGCGACTCAGGATGCAGCTATACTCAAAGAGCAGGCAGCCGAGGGACGTGAGCGTATGCTTCGCCACCAGCACATAGTGGGGAACATCGCTCACAACCGTGTTGACGCAGAGTGGGACGGGCTGATTCAGCAGGCATATGACAAGATCCGAGAGCTACAGCAGGAGGTTCACAGGCTCAACAATGTGATCAAACCGATCCCTTCGCCAGTTGCACCAGAGGTAGATCCAGCAGTGATCTATGCCGACGACGACCCAGTCACAGAGGACATGGAGGAGGAGGACGCCGAGGAGCTTGAACTTGTCGACGACAGCGACGACGAGGGTGGACGTCTATCAGGGATGGACACCGACCGCGACGACTAGGATAGCTTGCTTACGCTAGTCCTTAGTGTTTCTTTTGCGCTTGTGGCTTGACCTTTGTTGCTTCATGAGGAACATGATGTTGTGTAACCACCATAACTTAAAGTCTAGATGTCTGACACTTTTGTCTTGTATGGATGTTTTTGATGGTACCAAGTATGAATGGATGATGATGTGTTGTTAGTCTGAATTCTTTTATGCCCTATGTGGATTTAAGTTATCTACTTTTTAGTGATTTACTAAGGCATAATTATGATTTGTCTACAATTACTCCAATCTCATAGCTACTTGCTATCAAATTCATGCAGATGCCTGCCAACGCTCGCTCTCGTGGCTCTGGAAGTGGTGGAAATCACCATGATGAGGATGAGGCTCCTCTGCCAAATCCACCGCCACCACCACCACCGCTTACCCCGGAGCAGTTCATGGCCCAGTTCATTGGTGGACAGCGCAACATTGAGGAGTTGCTTCGCGAAGTTGCTCGTGGAAATCAGAATCAAGGCAATCGTGATCATCCACCGGCAAACCAGTTCAGCACTTTCAAGGACTTCCTTGACACCAAGCCGCCAATCTTCAAAGAGGAAAAAGAGCCACTCCAAGCTGATGAATGGCTCAACACGTTGGAGTAGAAGTTTTGTTTGCTCAGGATGACCGAAGTGTTAAAAGCAGAATATGCTTCGCATCAGTTGCAAGGACCAGCAGGTATATGGTGGGCTCATCATCGCACCACATACCCTACTAACACTCCAGTGATGTGGAATCAGTTCAAGACTGCTTTCAGGGGGCATTACATTCCTCCGGGTTTGATGAAAATGAAGGCAGTCGAGTTTCTAAAGCTTACGCAGGGTACCAAGACCTTAACAGAGTACCTTCATGCTTTCAACAATCTGGCCCACTATTCTCCCCAGTTTGTTAACAATGATGAGATGAAGATCGACAGTTTCAAGAGAGGTCTGAGAACCAAGCTAATGAAGACCCTTGCAAATTCAAACCGTGTCAACTTCAATGAGTTCATCAGTGATGCTTTGACTCAAGAGAACCAGAACAACCTGCACGCTGTAGCAAAAGGCCGCAAGAGGGCGTTTGAAGGAAGCTCGTCTCAGCCAAGAGCTCCTTTTGTCAACCGCAATGCTTATCGTCCTCCAGTGGCAGGAGCTAAGTTCAGGCCTCCCCAGAAGAAAGTTCCAGCTAAGGGTGCGCAGCCAAGTCAGTATCGCAAGCCCTACACCATTGCTCTTCCAAAAGGCAACCCAGGGCAAGGCAGTTCCGGAGCTCAGAAGGCCCCAGCTTTTAATGCACCGTGCTTCCACTATCAGCGTCCAGGGCACTTTGCTAGGGAATGCCCTCACCCGAAGAAGAATCAGGCTTATCAGGGGCGTGTGCACTACACCACAATGGAAGAAGTGCCACAAGGAGATCCCATCACAGCTGGTATGTTCCTTGTAAACCATCATCCTGTAGTTGTGCTCTTTGATTCAGGATCTTCGCATTCATTTGTGAGTAAAGCTTTTACTGATAAGCATGGCATGAGCATATCTGTATTGGATGTGGGGTATTGCATAAGTTCAGCAGGGGCTGAAATATCAACTAAACAAGCAGTCAGGGATGTAAGCATCATAATACAGAAACATGAGTTTAAAACTGAGCTTATCATCCTTCCTGGTCTGGGTTTAGATGTGATCCTAGGTATGAGATGGATGCACCTTTATGGGGTGAACATCGATACCGAAAATAGGACTCTTACCTTGAGAACTTCGGAGAAGTCTAAAACCTTCCAGATTTCCCTTCCTCAGAAGCTTAATCTTTGTGCTATGACATGTGCTATCCAAGCCAGAGCTCTGAAGACTATCCCGATAGTGTGTGAATTCCCGGAGGTGTTTCCAGATGATCTTCCAGGTCTTCCACCTGATCGAGATGTGGAGTTTGCTATTGAGTTGGTACCTGGTACGGCGCCTATTTCTCGTAGACCGTACCGAATGCCACCCAATGAGCTAGCAGAGTTAAAGAAATAGTTACAAGAGTTGCAAGACAAAGGTCTCATTCGACCTAGTTCATCACCATGGGGATGTCCCGCATTGTTCGTGAAAAAGAAGGATAAATCCCTACGAATGTGTGTGGATTATCGACCACTCAATGCCGTAATGATCAAGAACAAATATCCTTTACCTCGTATTGATATCTTGTTTGATCAGTTATCTAATGCTAAGGTGTTTTCTAAGATCGATTTGCGATCAGGGTATCACCAAATCAAGATCAGACCACAAGATATACCCAAAACAGCTTTTGCAACGAGATATGGGCTTTATGAGTATTTGGTTATGTCGTTTGGGCTAACTAATGCTCCCACCTACTTCATGTATCTTATGAACTCAATGTTCATGCCCGAGTTGGATAAATTTGTAGTTGTGTTCATCGACGACATTTTAATCTACTCAGAAAATGAAGCGGATCATGCAGAACACATACGTGTAGTTCTTACTTGGCTAAGAGAACATAAGTTGTATGCAAAGTTTAGTAAGTGCGAGTTTTAGCTTACTAAACTACCTTTCCTTGGACATATTCTTTCCGCTGAGGGAATTTCAGTTGATCCAAGCAAAGTACAAGAGGTTATGGACTGGAAAGCTCCAACTTCCGTCACCGAGGTTCGTAGTTTTCTTGGTCTAGCGAGATATTACCGTCGGTTTATTCCAGACTTTTACAAGATAGCTAAACCTATGACCAGCCTATTACAGAAAGATAAGAGGTTTGAATGGACTTCAGAATGTGAGGCAGCTTTCCTTACCCTAAGAACTCTACTTACTTCAGCACCCGTTTTGGCGCAACCAGACATAACAAAACCCTTTAATGTGTATTGTGACGCCTCTGGGACTAGATTAGGATGTGTTCTTATGCAAGAAGGAAAAGTGATAGCCTATGCTTCTAGACAGCTCAGAAAACATGAAGTCAACTATCCAACGCATGATCTAGAACTTGCAGCAGTGGTACATGCTTTAAAGATATGGAGACATTACCTCCTGGGTAACGTATGCCATATCTACACAGATCACAAGAGTCTCAAGTATATCTTTACGCAGCCAGAGTTGAACATGAGACAAAGAAGATGGTTAGAACTAATCAAGGATTACAATCTTTAGGTTCATTATCACCCAGGAAAAGCTAATGTGGTAGCTGACGCTTTGAGAAGGAAGTCGCACTATCAACTTGTACAACCCTTGCTCGAGGATAAGTTTAACTTGCTACATCCGTTAGTGTTGTACAATCTTACAGTCAGTTGCTCCCTTGAAAGTCAAATCATAGAAGGTCAGAAACAGATGTGGGTGTTTTCCATATCAAAAGAAAGATGAAAACTGAGGGTTCCCAATGTTTCAGGATAGATGAGAAAGGATGAAGGACCGAGAATGGCGACCAAAGGCAATGGGAGCCTCAAATTTCTTTTGAAATGTTCGGGCCACTCTTCCCATAAAACCAAACCCAGTTGCTGGGTGCTCAACCTCCCCCAAGCAGTGGAGGAAAAACACCGGAAACCCCAAAACACAGGTTCTCAACCCCTAGGGAAAAGAGGCAAGAACCTAGGCAAAACGGGAGAAAACAGCAAAGCATAGGAGGCTCCGGACTACCTTGGTCAAGACCACAAGACCAATGGAAGTGGTCCGGTGCCTTTGGTCCGGTGCACAACAAAACACCACCGGACTAGTCTGGTGCCTCCTTTGAGTAATCCGATGCCTGCCCAGAAAATAGACAGTAAGTGCCGAGGCTCCGGACTACCAGTCCGACGCTCACCGTCGGACTATCACCCTGGTCCGACACTCACTGAGAAACTCCCTCTCCAAAAACAGCAAGCACACAGGCTTCGGACAACCCGTCCGACGCTCACCGTCGGACCAAAGGCTCTGGTTCGACACTCTGAGTAGTCAGACGGTTTCTCGGGACTTGACCACCGGACCACTTGCAATGGTCCGGGGCCTAATCAAAGTCGTCCGACGCCTGGTCCGGAGCTCACGAATAGAAAAACTGAAGCCCGCGAAAATGAAATTCTCTTCGCCAAATCTTCCCAAAACTCAACCAAATGATCACCAACTGCAACCAAACTTTGTAGGCATGATCCTAGTGCAGTTGGGGAGCTATCCCGAAGAAATCATCGCTCAATTTGGAGAAAATAAACGAGAACACTCAGATTTTGGGGAGAAAGAGGAAAACGAAGAACGCAACAAAGAAAACACCCGATCTACGCACTCGTGAGGTTTAAGGAGAATTCCTTCGGTGCAAAGAAGCTCCTCATGATTACGCACAACTTGGTTCAAACGGAATTGCAAGAGCTACTCCCTATAAAGAGAAATCATCTCGGGAAAATAGGGAGGAAAAGGAAAATGCGAAGAACACAAGCAAAACGCGGACACAATCACGAAATCGAAGCCACCATGGCCTACGGAGGTTACGGCCTCCGATTCCTCGCGACAAACTCAAGTTCTTACAAAGGTTGGTGGAAGCAACCTAGGGATCTCATGAACTAGAGAGAGAGAGAGACAAGTGATTAGGGTTCAAGAGATGGGATCAGGGATACCCCTTCACCCCCTACTTATCGGGCTTTGGCTATTTCCGAAAGACCCCCCTAGATACATTGAGTGAACTACCTAGCCTAAGCATTGCAGTCCAAGCTCCGGAAAATATCTCCCGCATTTTGAATGGACGGCCCCGCTTCCTGCCGGGAGTTGCCGTCGCCTCGACGCAACCTCCAGGATTCCGCCACGTGCCATCCCCGCTTCCTCGGAAGCTCCGCCTAGGTTTTGAGGCCCAAACCCAGGAAACCCGCCACCGGTATCTTTGGACTCAACTACCGAACCCCAAGTTTTGTGGCCCAAACTCGGAAACGGACGCGGATGGTTTTGAGGCCCAAACCACCAAACCAGTCGACGCGAGCCACCTTGTCTTCACCTGGTCGGACTCCGAGTCCCCTGAGCCTCCGCTCAACTCGCGTGTCCACCGTCTTGACTTGGTCAACTCGTTCTACCTCCATGTCTTCTCGCACTCGCCGGTGATAAGTACTAGCCACCACAGCTAGTCCGCCGGCGCCCATGGTCCCTCAGTCCGAGCCCCGCTTCCGCCCTTCACCGCTCTCAGTCCAACGGCATGGCAAGCCTCTACTCGACCTTCTCCATGCCATTGACCACTGTCACTAGGCATAGCACCTGCACACCACAAGCCGATAGACAAGCACACATTTCTGCTTTCGCAGAGGTTAGGGTAAGCCACTCAAACTGAAACACTCACGTGTTGGACGATCACTCATCATCAAAGTTGGACATACATGGGTACTTATCCACCATGTGTTCGCAATCTCCCCCTTGATGAGTGCATTGTCAACACAAGTGCATTTCAGATTTGAGCCACAAGGTAAAGCTCTCCAAATGACTAAAAAGCTGAGAAGGCCAAAACGGGGTCACTTGAGAGAAGCAAACATGATACCAATTAAAAGAGAGAGGCAAAAAATGATACCAATTAAAAGCATCCTTCAAAACACCTCATGACAAAGGCACTTACTGATGTCAAACAAAAGCATATGGTCAAAACAAAGCTAGCCCTCAAGAAGAGGCAGAAAACGGGCTCAACATCGCTAGCAAGTCCAAGATACCAATCACCGCTCTCAAAGCTCAGACTTCCAATTTAAACACTAGGGGAGCTCAAAAGATACCAATTGAAACCACTTACGTCCCCTAATGCTCAAGAAGCAATCGAAACCTGTCGAGGTCAACGAAACAAGCTAGATCCTCCAGAAGATGCAAAGGCTCAACACATCTAGCAAAAGCTCCCCCTGGGAACTAGCATTCTCAAGATACCAAGAAGAGGTGAAAAGAGCCAAGTCAAAAAGATACCAATTAAGCTCAAAAAGCACATTTGCTCCCCCCTTGGAAATAGATGGCTAAAAATGGAATGAAATGCACATCTCTCCCCCTTGTTGACACATGTAGCTCATCAAGCATCAACAACTCAGGATCCGGCTACAAATGCCATGAAGTGCAAAATGAGTGCAAAATCTTCATACTTAGAGCTAAGACAATGAATAGATGCTCTAAGTGATGTGATCCGGTGAGAATAGGTGAAGCTCTACGTGACCAACAAAGACTCAAGTTGAGCTTAAGATCACTTTAGAAGCTATTTTAGAGAGCATATCATGTGAGAGCAGAGAAAGGGTATCACCTCCTAGAGACAGCTAGACATGGCAAGCAAGATAGAATCTATCTCAAAGCAATCTCATGTATAGCAAGTAAAACTATCCCTTAGCAAAGTTCATACAACAAGCCAATGACCCAACTGAATGAATTTTCCAAAATTCAGAGTTTTGCAGCCAATTTTCAGTTTTAGCCACATTTAAGTTGTATGCGAGTGGTTGTAAGCAAAGTGATGCCACTGCTTACCAACCGGGCGAAGTCAAAGGACTAGACACACCGGTTTTGGTCATACATGACACCGCTCAAGTATCAACCCATATGGGAAGCAGTCTCGAACACACGATGAAGTGCTCACAATGCAGACCCAACTCGATCTTTCTAATTCACAAAACAGAGAGCAATTTCATTTTAGATATTAATCATGGTGCTCAAAGGTAGTGAATGAAACAATGAAGAGCCATAGATACAAGCTATATACAAGACAACCAAGAAGGATCTTCAAAAGCCTACACATGCTAGTGCCATTTCAGAGGTAACATGGGGAATTTTAATTCAGTTTTAAAGCTTTTCTAACTTAGCTCTATTGCATATCATATAGATCAAAAAGAGTCTAAGTTAGGCAACACCATAGACACATAAAGCACCTCAAACAGAGCATAGATTCATTATATTGGCTATAAGTATGAAGCTTAAAATGAACTATGTCACAAATGCAAATGAGATGCACAATGTAATGACACTACTAACACTAACAAGACAACAGAAGAGAAGAAGGACAAGGAAAAGACTAAAAAAACAAAAAGAACTATGATACACAAAACTTTCCTCCTCTAAAAAGGAAAGCAAACACCCAACTCGCCCCGAAGGCGAGAACACGCAGCTCGATCCAACGGCTTAGTGAGAATATCCGCAAGCTAGTTTTGGGTCTCGACATGCCGGAGGTCAATGTCGCCCTTTTCGTAATGATCTCACAAGAAATGAAAGCGGACCTCAATGTGCTTGGTCTTTGAATGAAGCACGGGATTTTTGGCCACACTAATTGCACTCCTGCTATCACAAAGCAGAGGCACCTTAGTAAGCTCTAGACCGAAATCTCTCAAAGTGGCAATCATCCAAATCAACTGCGAGCAACAACTAGCCACGGCAACATACTCATCTTCGCACGTCGACTGTGCCACGCAAGACTGTTTGCGAGAAGACCAAGAAACCAAAGAAGACCCGAGAAACTGGCAAGTCCCAGAAGTTGACTTCCGATCAAGACGGCATCCGGCAAAATCAGCGTCAGAGTAACCACAAAGCACAAGAGAGGAAGCGGTGGAAAACCAAAGACCAAATTCGGGAGTGAAGCGCAAGTACCTCATGATGCGTTTCACCGCCTGCTTGTGCGAATTCCGTGGGGACGCCTGAAAGCGTGCACACAAACAGACGGCGAACTGATCATGCTTCGGTACTCGATCTGGTCCACCGCCTCTCCTTCCTCTTCCGCATCCAAGGCAGTAGTAGTTGACATAGGCATCAAGAGGGGCTTTGCCTCGCCCATGTCAAACTTCTTCAAGATATCCTTCGTGTACTGGCCTTGGTGCACAAACGTCCCTTCCCGGGTTTGCTTGATTTGCATCCCGAGAAAGAAAGTCAACTCTCCCATCATGCTCATCTCAAATTCCCTGCTCATAAGATCTGCAAACTTGGCAACAAGAGCATGAGAAGAACCACCAAAGATGATATCATCCACGTATATTTGGACAAGGAGAGTGGCTTTGCCTTGCTTGAGGAGAAACAACGTCTTATCTACCGATCCCATTTTAAAGCCCTTAGCAAGCAAAAAGGTTTTTAGCCTATCATACCATGCTCTAGGTGCTTGTTTCAAACCATACAAAGATTTGTGAAGTTTAAAAACATGGTTTGGAAACTTGGGATTTTCGAAACCGGGAGGTTGTTTAACATAAACTTCCTCCTCTATGTAGCCGTTTAAGAAAGCACTTTTAACATCCATTTGAAAAAGCTTGAAACCCTTAGAAGCTGCAAAAGCTAGAAGGATTCTAATAGCTTCTAAACGAGCTACTGGAGCAAAGGTTTCCTCATAGTCTATTCCCTCCTTTTGACAAAAGCCTTGAGCTACCAACCTGGCCTTGTTGCGCACTACCACCCCATCTTCACTTTGTTTATTTTTGAAAACCCATTTGGTACCTATGGGGTGGCAACTAGGTGGTGGAGGAACTAAGACCCAAACGCGGTTTCGCTCAAAGTTTTCTAATCCTCATGCATGACAGTAACCCAATCCGGATCCATCAAAGCGTGTCCAACATCTCGAGGCTCAAAAGAAGCGACAAAAGCCGAATGGGCAAAGTGAGAGATATAGGACCTGGACCGCGTGACTCGACGGTCAATGTCACCGATGATGTTCTCCGGCGGGTGCTGCCGCTGGATGTGGCGGGGAGCCTGCCTAGACGAAGTGGCCTCCCCCTCGACAGCAGCTGGAGCTCCCTCAGGTGCAACGGGCACCAACTGAGGAAGGTGCTCGAACAGCCCCCATGTAGAGGAAGTAGTAGGATCGGGACCGTGAGCCGAAGTGGACGTCGCAGGGTCGACAGGGGTAGCCGGTGGAGTCGGCTCAGGGTCACCCTAATCGGCGTCATCCTGCTCCTCCTCCATAAAGTTGTTACTGTTCACCTCATCATCACCTGCAAGCTCAAAAGCAGTGGAAATACAGGGCATAGTCTCATCGAAACTAATTTCACAAGTCCCCATCACTCGTTGAGTCTCAAGGTTAAGTGCATGGTAAGCACGAGAGTGAGTAGAATAACCAAGAAAGATACCGTCAGAAGACCGTGATTCAAATTTATCCAACTTACCGCCCTTTTTGAGGATGAAGCACCTGCACCCAAACACCCGTAGGTGACTTACCTTGGGTGGTCTCCCAAATCGCAACTCATAAGAAGTCTTCTTCTTGAAAGATCGGAGGAAAATGCGATTGGAAACATAGCAAGCAGAACTGAGTGCCTCAGCCCAATACCGCCTAGGAGTCCTATGCTCATCGAGCATCGTCCTGGCCATCTCAAAAGGGGGCGATTCTTGCGCTCAACAACACCGTTTTGCTGGGGAGTGTGAGGTGAGGAAAACTGGTGATCGAGACCCAAAGAAGAGCAAAGAGTTGCAAAGTGAGAATTCTTGAATTCTGTGCCATTGTCACTGCGGATAGCTCTCATGGCATTCTTAGGTAGCTCATTTTGCAATCTCAAAATCAGATCTCGAACAAGTGGAAAAGCCTCATCCTTACTCTTCGAAAAGAACACCCAAGAGTATCTCGAGTAGTCATCAACGACTACAACCACATACCACTTCCCTCCTTCCGACCTGACCCGAGCTGGACCAACTGTGTCCATGTGTAAGAGCACGCCGGGTCGAGTGGTCATGATCTCAGTCATAGGAGGATGGGAAGCAGCAACCATCTTGCCATGCCTACAAGGATGGCAAACCAAATCCTTCTCGAACTTTAGCTTTGGCAATCCTTGGATAAGGTCCATTGAGATAAGCCTTGCAAGCAAGTCAAAACTAAAATGTCCCAATCTCCTATGCCACTTCCAAAACTCGGAGGAAGAACCGGCAAGAAGACAACGAGAAGGTCCGGAAGAGATAGAAAAATCCGCACGAAAAACCTTTCCGAAGGGTAAAATCCGGCAAACAAGCTCACCACGAGAGTCCAAAATCCGAGACAAGTTTAGCTTAAAGCTCACTTCAAAACCGTCTTCAAGGAGTTGCGAAATCGAGAGAAGATTAAATGCAAATTCGCAACCAAAGCAACATCCTTGAGGACAAAAGACGAATTGACTCGGATGGACCCCCGGGAGACAACCTTACATTTACTCTTGTCCCCGAATGTAATATACTCGGTGTGGCGCATGAGGTCGAGGTTGGAGAACCACTTGGCACTTCCGGTCATATGGCGTGAACATCCGGAATCCACAAGACAAGTCTCCTCCAATCGGACCCCGGGAGACAACCTTACATTTACTCTTGTCCCCGAATGTAATATACTCGGTGTGGCGCACGAGGTCGAGGTTGGAGAACCACTTGGCACTTCCGGTCATATGGCGTGAACATCCGGAATCCACAAGACAAGTCTCCTCCAGTCCTCCTTCCTACATCAATAAAAAGACATAGGGTGAGCAAACAGACCAACACTGGGGTTAGTAAACTGTGAAGGATACCAGTGTTGTCCCATTTGCCCAAAGAATGGGTTAGGAGAAAAACCAAACATCTCCTACCCCACAGAGGGATAGCGATCACCATGATGGGGAAAGCGTGGTTCGCTAAAGAAGGGTGGAGTACAGCCACCACCATGAGGCCCGTAGTCGTATGGGTCACGACCGGTACCCCGTCGGGCATGACAACCGCATGGTCTCGCCTCCTGAGGCCTAGCTGTTGGGAATATGCCCTAGAGCTAATCATGTAGATGATTATATTCCAATTGTATCCATGATTAATAAAGTGTTCTTTGAATATCCATTATAGACAACTAGTATTGATTGACAATTATGTGAATTGTTTGTGGAACTCAATTACCTGAATGGTTATTCTAATAGTAGTCCCTGGTCGGCATTCTTGTAAGAGCACACTTGAATATTAGACCAGCACATGTATTAGTTGATGGCTATGTTTCACAAGTCATAGACATAGAGATGTCAAACTAATAATGTGGGCACATGTGAGACATGTAGGCTGGACTGACCCAACAAGAGAAAGTCTCTATTCATGTCATGTACGTTATGTCCTTAGACCTAAGATTGTGGTATGTACTCAAGATGTGAAACGATCTACTTAGAGACTATCAAACGCTACTCCGTTATTGGGTAGTTATAAAGGTGGTCCTTGGGTGGTTGGGAAACATGCTATGAGACATAGACAATCAAGATGGAATTTGCCCCTCTCTTCGTGAGAGAGATATCACTGGATCACTCATGTGATTGGATCAACAAATGCATGGCCATGCTTGGGTTAAGTGTTAACCCACGAGTTGAACCATATATCGAGTGGCGAAGGGAATAACTTGTACATGGTCATAGTGGTTCGTCTGATATGATCATAGCGTATACATAGGAGTTGACATGTCTTGCTAGAGGCCGCTATCAACTATTGGTCGAGTAAGAGTACTTGGGCCATGTCTATGTATGCGTGAGCCCATAGGGTCGCACGCTTAAGGGGTTGGAAGCCTAATTCGGGTTGGACCCGAATTAGACTAGGTTTAGGGTTTCTAATGGGCCTCCACCGTGGGAGCTCGTTAGGACGCCTATATAAGCAAGGGGTGGGCGCGGGGCGAATTGATCCACGCCTTTTGGCAGCCGCCGTCGCCTCCCCACGCTCGCGCCTTTTGCTCCTCGCGGACCTAGCAGTCCGGAGGCGCAACGCTTCCTTCCTGCACGTGTGGGATTCCTCGGAGGTGCTGCATCTGGAGCACAAGGACGAACCGCGCGAAGGGGACGTTGAGATGGACGACCACGCAACTGCACTGCCTGCTGCGACGCGCACGACTACATCAAGTCGTCTTCCGCTGCACCTGCGTGTCTAGTGGTAATCCCGTAACCTGCAACTAGCAGTAGATCCTGGTTTATGAGGTCGAAAAGTTTTGTTTTCCGGCTAGCGTAGCAACCTCGTATTCCATCACTAGCACCTTGAGGCATTGTACCTCTAGGCCTAGTAGTGCGCCTCCGAACTTCCGGTTTACGCACCCCAACTCGTGGGTGGTACATGTCCCGATTGTTCAACTCAACCTGCCTCCGATCATCTCTCTTCCTCCTAATGCAGAACTCAGCCAAGTGCCCATCCCGCTCACAATACTCACAATGGTACCTCACCACACTCTTGGTAGGCACTCTCTTGTTGGGTTGGGTGGCTCTAGCTTTCTTAGGAAGGGGATCACTAGAGACATCTGGCAGGGTGTCAAGTGGGTTGCGAAGGTGGTTCGGGTTTGCAATCCACACTTGCTTCTGTGGAGTGGTTTTGGGTGCCTCTTCAAACACACCATCTCTCATTGGAAACTCAGAGGGGTTGGTAGGCTTAGGTGGAATGATCTTGGTAAGCTTGGGAGTTGTGGTGGGTTTCTCATTCTCGCTCAAACCACTGCACTCACCGATCTTACCGAACATGCTATCGTCCTTCCCACCTATAGCAAAGCCTAGTCCCGTGCTGCCAGCCCTTTTGCATTGGCTAAGCATCATCCCCAACTGCGGCTCTCGGCAAGAGACCTAGCTCAAGATGGACCGAAGGTATGTGTTTTCTTCATCGGTACGCATCTTGTCGTGTATGCACGACGTGATCTCAAGCTCCAACGCCTCAAAGTGTTCCAACTCCGTAGTGCTATCTAAGCTGACCTTCTCTAGCACAGCAATCCTAGCATCTCTTTGTGTCAGCTCAGACCGCAAGCCTAAGCAAGACTTGCACGCACCAAGTAAGGTAGGCCTAGTCTTTAGCTCACTGACCTCCTCAAGTAGAGTGCCATACTTGTCCTGGAGAGTGACAAGACTAGACATGTGGATGGCACAAGCATCACACTCTACCTCCTCGGTAACTACCACTGACGCCTTAGCAAACTCTAGCTCATGTAGCGTGCTAAGATACTTGGCCTTGAAATCGTTCCTCTCGCACGCAGCACGCTTGAGCAAAGCATCCTGACTCATCAAGGTGTCATTCAAAGGCTCAATCGAGAGAGAGAGAGAGAGAGAGAGAGATGCGATGGTGGGTGTGACGGAACCGCCCAAATTATAAGAGATCAAGTGCTAATGTAGCTGATTAGCTACCACTTACAACACTTGAGCCCATATAATCCCGGTAGTCCGGAAATCTCGAAGGATTTCTTACATCAACTCAGGATCGCGTACATTCAGGGATACACATTCGAACGAGCCACAAATCAAACGGAAATACTTAAAGTATGAAATAAAGTTATTACAACACTTTGTTCCAAATAAAAGTAGTACTTACGCCACTACACTTGTGGCCGAATAAAACATTGTTTGAAACTGGACTTGAAGTTTAAAAGACAAAGGTGCCCACAACGTCAGGTCCGACAACAGCAAAAGGTGAGCTTGTAGAAGACCTTGCCCAAGGCCTACTCATCTTCTCCGTAGAAAGGATAGAGACAGTGCTTACAATAGCCGATGTATACTTGGCCATCTGCAACAACGGGATAAACCCTGAGTACGGGAATGTACTCAGCTAGACTTACCCGTCTAACTGAAAATAAAGACTCCAAGGATATGCATGGGTTGGGTAAGCTTTACTTTGTAGAAATGCTTAAATTAAAGGAGTTTACTTTAATGATGCGATGAGCAGTCATCTTTTATCCTACTAATTATCTCTAGGTTATTGCATCTATACTAGAGCACACACTTGATCTACTCAAACAATATAGTAACATATATCCAGTTCCTTCATCAACATTTTAGTAGAACCATTAAGATGTCACATGGAGTTGTACCGTGGTGAAGCTCAGCATAATCCCCCATATCCAGTGGGGGCGGCAATTTGAATCGATATACACCAGCTGGTAAGATTACCTTTAACACACGCCCATGCTTTACCCGTCGGGTCAGCATTAGGTTACCGCTCAACAAAGTTTAGGTGGTAAACGACGCGGGCTTGCATTGGTCCACCCCAATTGTAGAAAATAGATGGCCACCACGGGGCAGATCATGCCTACAGTCTAGAGGGGTGCTCACAGCAGAGCGAGCTCCGGCCCGGACAGTGTTTACTCGGCTTCGGGGTCGACACTCCCGACGGCCCCTATGTGAAAGGGCACATTCAAAGATGTAAGAGGGCCACCATCGTGTACAAACCTACACGATCCAACGGACGGACTGCCCCCAAGTCTAAGCCACTTGGTGCACTTGCCTTCCAGTTGACCGTACTTCATTACTACCATAGGTTCTTTCCACGATAGCGAGTATAGCCAACCGTGATAGTATTACCCACAAGGGATAATACGAAACATAAAAGAAAAGGTAACCATTATTCTAAGCATACTAAGCGGTTGCTTTTACTTTATTATTAACAGGGTAACAAGGTAGGTAAAACAATTATCAAGGAAGGTAATGCATCAATTTGGGATTCAAAACAACTCCTATTACCTACTGCATCACAGTATAAAATACTCAAGTAGATTAAGTTGTAAAAACTGGGAGGCTTAAGAATGCTCCGGGGCTTGCCTTGAGAGAAGGTGGAGGGTTGGTGGTCAGGGCACTCAGGAAGGTTAGTGTCGAGCTCTTGGTACTCCTCGTACAGCTCCTGTACTTCCTGGACTTCTGTCTCTGTGGGCTCCTGATGCTCCTCCACGGATCCTAAATGATTGCAATGCATAAATAAATAACTGAAAGTTGCAGAGATGATGCCTGGCAGGATTAACACACAAACAGAGATTCTAAGCCAACACCAAAAGAGAACTACCACAAAGCTACTAAGGCTCGAGCTACTAGCTAGCAAGACAAAACAAGCTAAAACTTAAACTGAACAAAAACTAGCAACAAGATTCTACCAACTCTAGAAAAAAACAAACAAGCAAGCATGGCATACCACTGAAAACAGCATAGGAAACCATTTCGGGACGGGCTCGAGGCACGTCGAGGCGACAGACGAGCGTGACCCTCGATTACTAGAGGATGACCCTCGATCGAAAACAGAGAACGGTGCTGATCGACGTTTTCTCGCCAATGGTGAAGTCTTCGGCGGTGGGGTTGGCTGTGCTAGGCTCGGGATGACTACGCGCATCCACTGGTGGTGTTGGTTGAACTGGCGCGACCGTGAAGAGGGGTCGATGGTGTGCGGTGGCGGTGCAACACGGCGGTGTGACGCGGCGAAGTGATCATCGGCAAAGCGATCATCGGCGCTGTAGTGCGTGAGCATCGCAGTGACGTGACGAGTGCGGCTCGAGGGCTAACTGAGCCAGAAAGGCTCTGCGGAAACCTGGCCACGTGCAAGCTCCGCGGCGGCGGCAATGGCGCACGGCCAAAGGTGCAGTGACGACACGGTTCGAACTGAAGCTAGGGAAATGACGTTCTCACCTCGGTTAACTCCAGCGAAGCTTCCACGAAGATGGAGACGTCGGAGACGAGACGGTGAACGGCGAACGCTGGTAGATCAGTGCGGTGGCAACTCGGAGTCGAAGAACGGCGAAGGTGTTCTGGTGACTGGATTCCACGGCTGGGGAAGAAGAGGCGAACAGCGTGGGTGCGGGGCAAAAGCGAAAGCTAGAGCGAGAGGGATTGAGCAAAGGAACTCTGGCGGTGGTGGATTTGAAACGGGGTGCTTGCGGCGCTTGGAGCTCTTGGCTGGCGAGAACAGAGGCAACGCGAGCGATTGCGCGAGTGCGGAGGAGTGTGGATGAGTGCGGGAGGTGGTGGAGGTATAGGCGCTCCTCTTGCTTGGTCATGGCCGACCGGCGCTGCTAGAGGGGACGTGATGCGATGTGCGGCGGTGGCAGCGGCGCTGGCGTGCTTGTGGCGAGCGGCGCAGAGCGGATCATGACTTGGTCGACGCGCCGTTAGCGCGGATTCGCGCTTGACTGCGAAAGAGACAAGGCGGGGCGCTGATCGGACGCGGCACTGCGGCGACGTTATTGCGAAACGACGGCGCGGCGCGCGGCAGGGCGGCTGGCAGGTCTACGGCGGCGAAGCAGGACGTCAGCGGCGGAAAAGCGGTGCCAACTTGGTCCTAGCGCCGTTAACTCGGATATGAGCGAGACAGCGCGAACGGCGACAGCGATGTCGGCGCAGAGCCAAAGCGGCGGCGATGGCGTGTTCCACTTCCGTGGTCAGGCATCGGCGGCCATGCGGCGGATGACTCCGACGTACGGCTCAGCCGCGGTCGGGTGAGTGCGCGCGCGCGTGCGCGACACGTGCGTGCGGTCGAGCATGCGGGAGAGGGTCGATATCGAGGGTAGGGTCGATCGGCGAATCGAGCCTCCGACTCGGTCGAGCCTCCCGTGCGGGGTCGTTCATCCAAGCCTCGGTCCGACATCGAGGGGTAAAACTCGAGGGGTAGAGGTCGATGGCGAGGGGGGCGTCAACGGGTAGAAGTCGAGGGTGGGGCGTCGATCGACTGACCGATCGAGCCTCGGGTTCGATCGAGCCTCTGGCCTGGGGTCGTTCGCTCAGACCCTCAGTCCGTCATCGAGCCTATCGAGCGGTGGGGTCGAGATCGAGGGGTGGTGCTCGGCTTGCCTCGATTCTGATTTCCTTCTCCATTTTCTTTTATTAGATAAAACTAAGCAGGGTAACTAAACAAACCACACTTTTTTATCTAAGCAAAGCAAGGCTTAACTACACAGGTTAAACACAAGATTAAGCACAAAACACCTATTCAATTCTAGTTTCAAAGCATAAACACACACACAAGAGATGATAGCATATGCAAACATGAATGCAATGAGATGATGTGCTTAGTGGCTAATGATGATCCTAATGCAAGCTTGACACAGGGTGTCACAGTGGGTGGTACCTCGGGTGTGTCAAAGTCATAGTCGTAGTCAGGGCCTTCCTTGCGCTTGCCGACCTTGCCTTCTTCAATCGCCATGGTGTAAAAGCCACCGTGCTTGGTGTCGGCATAGAAGCATAGGCCGTTGAGCTTGTCCTCAACCTTTCCCTTGGACTCATCATCGCTCAAAGAAGCACCTCCGTCGAAGGAGGCATCGATGTCGCTGAGGGAGGCGAGTAAAGCTCGGTGCTTTGCCTTCACCTCGTCGATCACCTTCTTGGAGGACCTTCGGTGGTAGCCACCCTTGGGCTTGTGCTTGTCCTCGAAGTGGTGCTCGCGCTTCTCCTTGCGCCTTGTGAAGTCACCCGCAGCTTTCTTGGGGTAGTTTGCGATGAAGTGATCCTCATAACCGCAATGGTAGCACCCCTTGGCTGAGCCACCACGCCGACGGTTCAAACGGTTGTTTTGAAACCGTGAGAACTTGGTGATGATCAAAGCCAGCTCATCATCTCCAAGAGCCTCCACTTGATCCTCTGTCACAGAAATCAAAGACAAAGCAAACAAAGAGTGTGAAGGGTCAGAGGAGGAAGAAGACGTACCGCTGGGGCCAGAAACCAACGCCATAGATGGTTTCGACGGGTTCTCAAGCTTGGCTCGGGTCTGGTAGTCAATCTCCAAGGACTTGAGCTTGCTGAACAACTCGTCCACGATCAGGGCATCATAGCCCGGTGACCCCTGAATGGCAGCCACCTTCATCTCCCATACCTTCTGATCAAGAGCATGCAAAAGCTTGATAGCCATCTCATGATCATCATAAGGAAAGTTGGCTCGATTAGCATGCATCTTGTTGACGATAGATTGGAAGCGAGTGAAGATCCCGTCAACAGCTTCGCCGGCCAACTGAGCAAAGTTCTCGTACTCTCTACGATACGTGTCGAAAAGTCTGGACTTGATCTGAGGGTTGCCCTCATTATATCTCAAGAGTGTTTGTCAGATCTCCCGTGCCGTAGTGAGACTCGAAACCCGCTCAAACTCTGGAAGAGACAGACAAGAGAAGAGAATGCTACGGGCTCTTGCGTTTGACGCATGCTGTGTAATCTGGGCATCAGTGATCCGAGCCTCAAGAACCACGTAGTTCTCATTCTCACAAATCTCTCAAAACTTTGTGTCAAGCCCTTGGAGGTAAGCCAACATGCGCACCTTCCAATAGGCAAAGTTGGTTCCATCGAAGTAGGGAGGTTTACTAGCACCTCGGTCCATGTCGCCTTCGCGGATCAAGAACCATGTAAGGTGGATTGATCCTTAACCGGCTTTGATACCAATTGAAGGACCGAGAACAGCGACCAGAGGGGGGGTGAATGGGAGCCTCAAATTTCTCTCGAAATGTTCGGGCCACTCTTCCCAAAAAACCAAACCCAGTTGGTGGGTGCTCACCCGCAATGGAGGAAAAACACCGGAAACCCCAAAACACATGTTCTCAACCCATAGGGAAAAGAGGCAAGAACCTAGGCAAAACGGGAGAAAACAACAAAGCACAGGAGGCTCCGGACTACCTTGGTCAAGACCACCGGACCAATGGAAGTGGTCCGATGCACAGCAAAGCACCACCGGACTAGTTCGGTGCCTCCTTTGAGTAATCCGACGCCTGCCCAGAAAATAGACAGTAAGTGCCGAGGCTCCGGACTACCAGTCCGACGCTCACCGTCGGACTATCACACCTGGTCCGACGCTCACTGAGAAACTCCCTCTCCAAAAACAGTAAGCACACAGGTTTCAGACAACCCTTCCGACGCTCACCGTCGGACCAAAGGCTCTGGTCCGACGCTCTGAGTAGTCACGCGGTTTCCCAGGACTTGACCACTGGACCACTTGCAATGGTCCGGGCCCTAATCAAAGTCATCCGACGCCTGGTCCAGAGCTCACGAACAAAAAAACTGAAGCCCACGAAAATGAACTTCTCTCCGCCAAATCTTCCCAAAACTCAACCAAATGATCACCAACTGCAACCAAACTTTGTAGGCATGATCCTAGTGCAATTGGGGAGCTATCCCGAAGAAATCATCGCTCAATTTGGAGAAAATAAACGAGAACACTCGGATTTGGGGGAGAAAGAGGAAAACGAAGAACGCAACAAAGAAAACACCCGATCTACGCACTCGTGAGGTTTGAGGAGAATTCCTTCGGTGCAGAGAAGCTCCTCACGATTACGCACAACTTGGTTCAAACGGAATTGCAAGAGCTACTCCCTACATTTCTGCTTTCGCAGAGGTTTGGGTAAGCCACTCAAACTGAAACACTCACGTGTTGGACAATCACTCATCATCAAAGCTGAACTTACATGGGTACTTATCCACCATTTGTTCGCAAAGGAATCCTATGGTTCAAAGATCGTCTTGTTGTGCCTAAAGATAAAGAGTTAGGGAACTGGATCTTAGAGGAAGCACATTCCTCTAAGCTATCTATACATCCAGGTAGTAGCAAGATGTATCATGATCTGAAACAACGCTTTTGGTGGACCAAGATGAAGAAAGAGATTGCCGCGTTCGTAGCAAGGTGTGATGTATGTTGTAGGGTTAAGGCGGTACATATGAAACCTGCGGGACTCTTACAACCTTTGTCAGTTTCAGGATGGGAGGAAATCAGCTTGGATTTCATAACCGACCTTCCTCTTACCCAAAAAGGTCATGGCTCAATATGGGTGATTGTGGAACGGTTAACCAAGTCAGCGCACTTAATACCAGTTCGCACCACGAACCGACCATACGAGTATGCAGAGATCTACATCACTGACATAGTTCATTTTCATGGTGTTCCAAGAACAATTGTGTCAGATAGAGGACCACAGTTCACTGCTTGTTTTTGGGAACATCTTTATAAGCAACTTGGAACCAATCTAGTTCGCAGTTTAGCTTATCATCCTCAAACTTCAGGACAAACAGAAAGAGTTAACCAGATTCTCGAAGATCTTCTTAGAGCTTGTGTAATATTGTCTAAAGGATCTTGGGAAAGTTGGTTACCGTTAACAGAGTTCTCTTACAACAATAGTTATGAAGAGAGTATCAAGATGGCTCCTTTCGAAGCTTTGTATGGAAGAAGGTGTAGGACACCTCTCAATTGGGTTGAACCAGGAGAAAGAAGATACTACGGTATCGACTTTGTGCAAGAAGCTGAAGATAAAGTTAGAGTGATACAAGAACATATGTGCGCAGCACAGTCAAGATAGAAGAGCTATGCGGACAAGAGAAGAAGACCGCTTGAGTTCAAAGTCGGTGACTATGTGTATTTGAAGGTGTCACCTATAAAGGGAGTGCAAAGGTTTGGAGTTAAAATAAAGCTTGCTCCAAGATATGTGGGACCATATTGGATCATCGAAAGAAGTGGAAGAGTAGACTATAAGCTGTTGTTACCACCAGAGATGAGGGCTATCATCAACGTATTTCATGTATCCCAGCTTAAGAAGTGTTGAGAGTTCCTGAGGAACATATCGAACCTGTAGGTCTGAAGTTACAGTCAGACTTGTCCTTTGAAGAAAAACCTGTCCAAGTCATGGACACCAAAGAAAGAGTAACCCGAAACAAAGTTATAAAGTTTTACAAGATAATGTGGAACAATCAAAGTGAACGAGACTCTACATGGGAACGGGAAGACTACCTTAAGGAAGTCTACCCAGCTTTCTATGAAAAATGGTAAGCCTTACAAATCCCGGGACGAGATTTTTGTAAGGGGGAAGGGCTGTAACACCCTAGGTGTTAAGCTTGCATTTGCATATCATTTCATGAGCATAAGAACAAGCATCATTGCATTCATGCATTTCCATGATCATATGAAATGATAATCCTAAGTGATCACCTTGTTTACATGTTGTATGTGTTAACCTACAACTAGCTTCACTTAAGTTATGCTTGTGTAACCAAGTGCTTGATGTTTTTATCAATAATAACCACCTAGATATATTTAGTGATGTTAATTGAACCATGTTTATGTTCATGATCAAGTCCAAAAGAGGTTCTAGGGTTTAAGCTTAATGATTGACCCTAGGAACCCTTTTGCTTGATTTAACAAAATGAATTTGTTAATGACCTTGTATGAAAATGTTGGCTTAAGCAAAGTTGTAGAGTTTTTAATTCTGCACAAACTTTTTTTAACCACCTTGAGGTGATTCCGATCCTAAAATACCTTAATTGGTCACTTAAGGCTGATTTGGGGTTGTTTTAGCTTTTTGAAATTGCCTAAGTCCTAAATGCGTTTGAGTTTGAATGTTGCTATGTTTGAATGCCTATAGTTTGAAATCTAAGCCGTTTCAGCTCAAACAAATTACACCAAAGTTGTAGATCAGCTATAGCTCTACAAAAGTGTACATTTGGTTGAAGCTAAGATGCAGATGTTAGGGAGTCAATCGCTTTGCCAAATCCGCCGTCAGTCGGCCTGATGCCGGTTTCAAATGCAGAGGCAGCGCGCCGCTCGGTCGGTGGCCGACCGTGTCGGGCATCTCGTGACGTGTGGCGGCCGTACACCGGCGTTGGACCCACACTGGCCGCGCCTTGGACGCCCGCGCACTCCACCTCACGGCCGAACGCTCACTCGCCTCGCTCTCTCCCTCTCCTCTCTGCCTCGCGCAAGAAAGCGGAGCACGTGCCATTGCCGCAGCAGCGCCGTCGCCGAGCTCGCCTACGCTACACACCGCCGCATTGGCCGCCAAAACCCAGCCACAACTTCGCCTCTCCCCGCTCCACCTTGTACACCGCTCAGCTTCACCGCTAACCGCACAGGTAAGCCAGACTGCGCAGCACCGCAAGCGCCATTGATGACCTAAGCTCCACCGAGCTTTGCGCCGCCATAGCCAGCCCAATACAGAGCCTCTCCCTCTCTTCTAGCTCTTGTACGTGGTAGCCTAGAGGTTGTAGATGCTCACCGAGGAGTCAGTTGAGACGGTTAGGGTTAGGGTTCGCCGGAACGGGAACTGTGCCGCGCGCAAGCGCATGGCACCCGCAACGTCGGCGAGGTTACGCTGGGCTTCTCAGCGTCACTCGCATTCATCTGAGTAGCGTTAGGGGTAGCTGGTTCGCCTGTGAGTAGTTAGCCGGAGTTGGTTGAAGCATCCACGCCTCGCCATCGCCGGAACAGAAGCACCGCGCCGCCGTGAACTCACCACCGTGCCGCTGTGCATGTGTCCGAGCTCATCAGAGGGTTCACACAACCCCAATCCAGGCTAGATCAGACCGCTAGGGTTCCGTGTAGGTGTAGCCGTCGCCAGTTTGGCCGAAGGAAGCTTGCACCCGCCAGCGCAAGAGCAGCAGCGCCGCTGTGCCGCCATGAACGTCGTCGAGCATGCTCCGGTGCGAATGGGGTACAACCAGTTACTATTGGGAATATGCCCTAGAGGTAATCATAGAGATGATGTATTCCTTGTATCCATGACATGTTATGAATATCCATTAAAGACAACTTGTATCGATTAGCAATTATGTGAATTGCTTGTGAAACTCTTTTACTTGTATGGTTATTATAAAAGTTGTCCCTGATCGAAGTTCGTGCAAGAATGCACATGAATATTAGATCAGCACATTATTAGTTGATGACTATGTTTCACAAGTCATGGACATGAGATGTCAAACTAATAATGTGGGCACATGTAGGACATGGTGCGGGATAGACCCGACATGATATTTTCTCTATACACATCGTGTACGTTATGTCCTTAGACCTGAGATTGTCGTATGTACTCAAGATGTGAAACGACCTACCTTAGGACTACCAAACGCTACTCCGTGACTGGGTAGTTATAAAGGTGGCTTTTGGGTTTGTCGGGAAACATGTTGTGAGACATAGTCAATCAAGATGGAATTTGCCACTCTCCTTATGAGAGAGATATCACTGGATCACTCAAATGATTAGGTCATGAAATGCATGGCCGTGCTTGGGTTAAGTGTTAACCCACGAGTTGAACCAAATATCATGAGGCAAAGGAATAACATGTATATTCTATTGTGGTGGTTCGTCTGATATGATCATAGCGTATGCATAGGAGTTGACATGCCTTGCTAGAGGCCGCTATCAAATATTGGTCGAGTAAGAGTACTTGGGCCATGTCTATGTGTGCGTGAGCCCACAGGGTTGCACGCTTAAGGGGCTTGAAGCCTAATTCGGGTTGGACCTGAATTAGACTAGGTTTAGGGTTACTAATGGGCCTCCAACGTGGGAGCTCATTAGGACGCCTATATAAGCAAGGGGAGGCGTGGGGCGAGTTAGACTTATGTCCTTTTGGCAGCCGCTGTCACCCTCCCCGCACTCGCGCCTAGTACTCCTCGTGGACCTAGCAGTCCAGAGGCATGATGCTTCTTCCCTGCACGTGTGGGATTCCTCAGAGGTGCTGCATCTGGAGCACAAGGACGAACCGCGAGAAGGAGACGTTGAGACGGACGACCTCGCAACTACACGGCACTGTTGCGACGCGCATGACTACATCAAGTCGCTTCCGCTGCACCTGCGTGTCTAGTGGTAACCCTGTGATCTATAACTAGCACTAGTTCCTAGTTTATGGGGTAGAAAAAATTTGTTTTCCGGCTAGCGTAGCAACCTCATAACCCTACAGTGGTATCAGAGCCATTAGATGCCTCGTTATAGATTCGGGTACGAGCATATGGTGATATGCATGGTTTAGGATCAATCTCTGATCATGGTTCGTGATCTTGCCACGTTGGTATTGTAACGATCTACTCATACTGGTCGGAATTCCGCCATCCGAGTTAAGTGATACATGTAAACCCAATTATGATGAGTTGGAGATCAATAAGATTGGTCAAATCGAACCTAGGTCAAGTTCCAGGCGCATACGATGCGCGGCGACGACGGATTGGATCCGCCGTCGGAGGGGAATTTTGCAGAAAAGTGTTGTTCGGTAAAACGGCCATAACTTTTGCATACGACCTCGGAACGAGATAAACCTTAAACAAAAATCGTGCGCCAGAAAAATTTTGCATTCGTCAACGACAGCCTTTGGTGGTTTTGGCGAAAATTAGATTTGCGAAAAACAGCTTGCAAAATTGAGTTTTCGGCGTTTTCATGATTAAGACAATATGACTGGAGCCACAGATATTGTCCATTCAAATGTAATGGCTTGCGTACCAATCTGTGATGTTCCTATCCGCGACCATGTAATTTTATCTCATTGTTCTGCGGTAGTGATAGATAGTCTTGGTGGACTCATCACAGAAGGATAGCATACTTGAATCATGAAGATGGTGATCACCATGATGAACAGATTGATGGAGATGGAGATCCCCAAAGTAACAATGGGCTATACCAAGTCATATCTGTGTTTATGTCATTCTCACTATGTTCTACTTTCACGTGCAATAATGTTTTTGTCTACATATGCGGTAGTGAAGTAGAACGATCCCTCAACAATGTTTAAGTCATAATGCTTCCCCAAACCTTGCACTGTCACGTGTCTCGTACGATCAGTGGCGGGTCTATGAAATTAGGGTGCCACTGGTTTTCCTTGACTAGACAGGTTTGTGTCGGACACTTACAAGCAGAAGGTTTGGTTACTTGAACAAGGTTATTCTAACGGTTAGGGGCCTTGGAGCATTAGTTGTTGGTAGCACAAGCATAGAGATGCCACCCAACAACAAGAGTCATATGTGATATAATTAGCAAGGAGTTGCTTACCGATCTACCATGTCTCCTAGCGGTGATGCTAAAGCTCACTAGTAGACTTGTTCGTTGCGGGTCTTGAATCACTAAGTTTCAATAGAGGGATATTGATTTTAGTGGGAGTAGATTCTATTAAAAGTTTAATATGATTTACTCTGTCTTGGATACATTGTCTTAGTATTTTGCATTACTGTTGTTGTAGATGGCTCCCAGTAATCAACCATTTACTTTGCGTTCAATTCTTGAGAAAGATAAGTTGAATGGAACAAACTATGCGGATTGGATCCGCAACCTGAGAATTGTTCTCAGGGCTGAGAAAAAGGAAGATGTTCTAGACACCCCAGTACCAGATGAGCCTGCTGATAATGCACCTGCTACAGAGAAAACCGCTTACAAGAAGGCATGTGATGCTGATCTTGAAGTGGGTTGCCTTATGCTCACTTGCATGGAGCCAGATCTCTAGATGCAATTTGATAAGAATCATGCAGCGTACGATATGATCGTGATGCTTAATGATATGTTTCAGACTCAAGCCAGGACTGAAAGGTTCAATGTTTCCAAGGCTTTTGTCGAAACCAAGCTTGCAGAAGGCACAACAGTTGGCCTACATGTGATCAATATGGTTGGTCACACTCAGAGATTGGAGAAGCTAGGCTTCCCAATGGGCCCAGAGTTGGCCACTTCCGCCTAGCTATGGGAACTTCATTTCGAACTACCATATGCATGGGGCGGAGAAGGGCTTGAATGAATTGTGCGGCATGTTTAAAACAACAGAAGCTGATATCAAGAAAGGTGCTGGCAGTAGCCATGTGATGGCAATCCAAAACAAGCCTAACTTTAAGAAGAGGGCTTGGAAGAAGAAGAAGGCGATGGCTAAAGATCAGATCTCTAAGCCAAACCCTCCTCCTGCGCCCAAGGCTATTGGACAAGCTGCTGAAGCTAAATGCTTTCATTGTAATGGGAAAGGTCACTGGAAAAGGAACTGCAAGTTATACTTGGAATCCTTGAAGGATGGCGGTGGTAAAGATACTCCCGCTGCTTGTACACTTGTTGTTTATGTTACAGACATTTTTCTCGCTGATTCTTATATTAATTCTTGGGTATTTGATACCGGATCAGTTGCTCATATTTGCAATACAATGCAGGGAATGATAAGAAGTAGAAGCGTGAAAAGAGGAGAAGTTGATTTCCGCGTGGGCAACAATGCAAGAGTTGCTGTGTTGAGCGTTGGGACGATGCAACTTCACCTCCCGTCAGGATTTATCATGGAATTGAATGATTGTTATTTTGTTCCTAGTTTAAGTCGAAACATTGTGTCACCTTCATGTTTGATGAAGGATGGTTATTCATTTGCGAGTAAAGACAATGGTTGTGTGATCTCAAAGAATGACATGTTTGTGGCTTTTGCATCCATTGTGAATGGGTTGTTTATTTTAAATCTTGATGATGAACCTATCTGTAATATTAATGCTAAAAAGCCTCGGCTTAATGAGTTAAGTCCTACCTATATGTGGCATTGTCGTTTAGGTCATATAAGTGAGAATTGCATGAAGAGGCTCCATTCTGATGGGCTTCTAACTTCGTTTGATTTTGAATCATGCGAGACATGTGAGGCTTGCTTGATGGGAAAGATGACCAAGTCGCCTTTCACAGGTTTTCCTGAGAGGACGGCAGACTTGTTGGAACTTGTACATACTCATGTATGTGGATCAATGAGTACGGCAACTAGAGGCGGATTTCAATACTTCATAACCTTGATTGATGATTTTAGTAGATATGGATATGTCTACTTAATGAAACATAAGTCTGAGACATTTGAAAAGTTCAAAGAATTTCAGAATGAAGTAGAGAATCAACGTGGCAAGAAAATTAAAGCCTTGCGATCTGATCGTGGAGGCGAATATTTGAGCCATGAGTTTAGCAATCATCTAAGGAGTTGTGGAATTGTTCCACAGCTTATGCCACCTGGAACGCCTCAGAGAAACAGCGTGTCCGAGCAACGTAATCGGACTTTGTTGGACATGGTTCGGTCTATGATGACCCAGTCAGACCTACCACTCTCGTTTTGGGGATATGCTCTAGAAACAACCGCTTTCACATTGAATAGGGTACCATCTAAGTCCGTAGTTAAGACACCACATCAGATGTGGACTGGTAAGAGTCCTAGTTTGTCTTTTCTAAAGATTTGGGGTTGTGAAGTTTATGTCAAACGACTTATGTCAGATAAACTAACACCCAAGTCGGACAAATGCTTTTTCGTGGGATATCCAAAGGAAACGTTAGGGTATTACTTCTACAACCGATCAGAGGGAAAAGTGTTTGTTGCTCGGAACGGTGTCTTCTTAGAGAAAGAGTTTCTCAATAAAGAGAAGAGTGGACAAAAGGTGTATCTTGAAGAAGTTCAAGATGAGACAATAGGGGATAACTCTATGAGTGACGCTAATGTAGCAGAACAAGTTGAGATACCTGTGGCAAGAGAAACACCACCACTACCACGAAGGTCAGTAAGAATCCATGAGGCACATGGGGAAGTGTTGTTGTTAGATGATGACGAACCTGCGACATACGCAGAAGCAATGATGGACCCAAATTCCGAGGAATGGCAAAGTGCCATGAGATCCGTGATAGATTCCATGGGAGACATTCAAGTTTGGAACTTGGTTGACCCGCCTGATGGGGTTAAACCCATAGAGTGCAAATGGGTCTATAAAAAGAAAAAGGATATGGATGGAAACGTTCACGTCTATAAAGCTCGACTTGTTGCAAAGGGTTTTTGGCAAGTTCAAGGAGTTGACTATGACGAGACATTCTCACCGGTAGCGATGCTTAAATCTATTCGGATCATTCTAGCAATTGCTGCTTATTTCGATTATGAGATTTGGCAGATGGATGTTAAAACAGCTTTTCTAAATGGAAATTTGGAAGAGGACGTGTATATGATACAGCCCGAAGGCTTTGTTCATCCTAAAAATGCTGGAAAAATATGCAAGCTATAGAAATCCATTTATGGATTAAAGGAAGCATCTCGGAGTTGGAATATTTGTTTTGATGAAGTGATCAAAGGGTTTGGCTTTCGTCAGAATGAAGAAGAACCTTGTGTTTACAAGAAGGAAAGTGGGAGCGCTGTTGTATTTCTAATCCTGTATGTAGATGACATACTATTGATTGGGAATGACATTCCTATGTTGCAATCCGTAAAGACTTCACTGAATAATAGTTTTTCTATGAAGGATTTAGGAGAAGCAACATACATTTTGGGCATAAAGATCTATAGAGATAGATCAAAGAGGCTTATAGGATTAAGCCAAGATACATACATTGACAAGGTGTTGAAACGGTTCAACATGGAACAATCCAAGAGAGGGTTCTTGCCTATGTCACATGGTATGCGTTTTAGCGAGAAGCAGTGTCCTTCGATAGCTCATGAGCAAAAGCGCATGAGTAAGGTTCCATATGCTTTGGCCGTTGGTTCCATTATGTACACCATGATATGTACTCGCCCAGATGTCTTATATGTTCTAAGTGTTGCGAGCAGGTACCAAGCTAATCCAGGTGAGAGTCACTGGATGCTTATTAAAAACATCCTTAAGTACTTGAGAAGGACTAAAGATGTGTTCCTAATCTATGGAGGTGAGGAGGAGCTCGTTGTAAATGGTTACACCGATGCCAACTTCCAAACTGACGTGGATGATTCACAATCTCAATCAGGTTTTGTGTTCACAATAAATGGTGGTGCTGTAAGCTGGAAGAGTTCCAAGCAGGAGACAGTAACCGATTCTACAACAGAAGCCGAGTACATTGCAGCTTCTGCCGCTGCAAAGGAAGGTGTTTGGATGAGGAGGTTTCTCATCGAGCTTGGTGTGGTTCCAAATGCATCTCGCCCATTGAATCTGTATTGTGATAACAATGGGGCAATAGCGCAGGCTAAGGAGCCTAGGAATCACCAAAAGAACAAACATGTACTGTGGAAGTTTCATCTCATTCGAGAGTTCGTTGGTCGAGATGAGATCAAGATGTGCAAAATACATACGGATTTGAATGTTGCACATCCTTTGACAAAGGCTCTTCCATAGCCCAAGCATGAGGCGCACGTGAAAGCTATGGGTATTAGATATCTTCGAGATTAGCTCTAGTGCAAGTGGGATACTGTTGGGAATATGCCCTAGAGGTAATCATAGAGATGATGTATTCCTTGTATCCATGACATGTTATGAATATCCATTAAAGACAACTTGTATCGATTAGCAATTATGTGAATTTCTTGTGAAACTCTTTTACTTGTATGGTTATTATAAAAGTTGTCCCTGATCGTAGTTCGTGCAAGAATGCACATGAATATTAGATCAACACATTATTAGTTGATGACTATGTTTCACAAGTCATGGACATGAGATGTCAAACTAATAATGTGGGCACATTTAGGACATGGTGCTGGACAGACCCGGCATGAGATTGTCTCTATACACATCGTGTACGTTATGTCCTTAGACCTGAGATTGTCGTATGTACTCAAGATGTGAAATGACCTACCTTAGGACTACCAAACGCTACTCCGTGACTGGGTAGTTATAAAGCTGGCTTTTGGGTTTGTCGGGAAACATGTTGTGAGACATAGTCAATCAAGATGGAATTTTCCACTCTCCTTATGAGAGATATCACTGCATCACTCAAATGATTAGATCATGAAATGCATGGCCGTGCTTGGGTTAAGTGTTAACCCACGAGTTCAACCAAATATCATGAGGCAAAGGAATAACATGTATATTGTATTGTGGTGGTTCGTCTGATATGATCATAGCGTATGCATAGGAGTTGACACGCCTTGCTAGAGGCCGCTAACAACTATTGGTCGAGTAAGAGTACTTGGGTCATGTCTATGTGTGCGTGAGCCCGCAGGGTCGCACGCTTATGGGGCTTGGAGCCTAATTCGGGTTTCGAGTTGGACCCGAATTAGACTAGGTTTAGGGTTACTAATGGGCCTCCAACGTGGGAGCTCATTAGGACACCTATATAAGTAAGGGGAGGCGCGGGGCAAGTTAGACTTACGTCCTTTTGGCAGTCGTTGTCGCCCTCCCCATACTCACGCCTAATACTACTCGCGGACCTAGCAGTCCAGAGGCATGACGCTTCTTCCTTGCACGTGTGGGATTCCTCCGAGGTGCTGCATCTGGAGCACAAGGACGAATCGTGAGAAGGAGACGTTGAGACGGACGACCTCGCAACTGCACGACACTGCTGCGACGCGCACGACTACATCAAGTCGCTTCCGCTACACCTGCGCGTCTAGTGGTAACCCCGTGATCTATAACTAGCACTAATTCCTGGTTTATGGGGTTGAAAAATTTTGTGTTCCGGCTAGCGTAGCAACCTCATAACCCTACAGTTACATGGTTTGATGCGGGTTGCGTAGGGGAACACAGACATGGGGTTAGTTTGGCCGGAAACCTCACCGCCGACGAAGGACCGAGGGTCGAGCACCTGCAGTGCAGTCGGCTCTGTGGGGAAGAACCTGACCAGTGGGTCCCATGTGTCATAGGCTCTGTTTGTTTTCCTGTTTTGTCTTTTTCAGTTCTGTCGCTTAACTTTCGAAATTCATAACTAATCCCAGAAAAATGCTAAAAATGTAAAACTAGTTGTGTGAGCTTTTTTATGTTTTTTTCTATGCATGAAAAATGTTAAGTAACCTGTTAATACTGTTATTTTGTGTTGTTTTAATAAAAGTGAACAGCATGCTTTATGTGTTTAGTTTAAATTGTTTAATTCATAACTGGAGTTTGGTATGTGCTAAAATCATGGTTCTTATTGTGTTGAGTTTTTCTCAGCATGTACTTCCCATGAAAAATGTTAATGTGACAGTAACCTATAATTTAGTGGCTTGTTGTAGTTCTTTTAATTAAATGTTTGTTTAATTAAATGCAACCTTGTTATTTTGCTAAGCTAAGTTATATGTGGTTACTGTGCTTGCTAATTTTTTTACATGTGTTAGATGCTTAGTGTTAGCTAAAACAATTATGAAATCTGTTGTTTTACACATTTAAAATTGTTTAAGTAATATATGTTTAACTTGTGCTTATTTTCTCATCACCAGAAAAGATGTAATTTTAACTCCTTTTTATTTATATTTTCTGTTGTTGGTGTGAACACCAAAGTGGTAGCTAATTATGTAATCTATCCTATCTAAATTTATCATGATTTTTGGATGGTTAGTTGTAGGCTTTCTAACTATTCTGAGCTATCTCTGTTTGCTGTTAAACAGCTGAAGCATGTTTTCTTGTTAGAATTGTTTGAGATATTTTTGTTGAGTTTCAACAGTAGCTATAGTGGACTTTGTTGTAGATAACTTATTGACCTGTCTTGTGTTAAATTTTAATAGTCATAACCTGTTTAGTTTAACCTGAGCATGTTTTACAAGTTCAACCTAAAATCTGTGTTTTCCTGTTTTTCCAAAACAGCCTTGCTTATAGTGTCTGTTAGACCTTTTTAATATTGGATCTAGCTGGGGAGTTTAGGAAGTGTTTTGTAGATCATTTTATGACCTTTCCAGAATGTCTTAGTTTGTAATTTTTGGTTGTGTGTAGCTCCAGCTACACAGTTTTCTTCTAGCTGTTGTTTCAAGTGTTTCTATGCCATGTTATGCTTGTGTTAAGTGGTGTATGCTTGTGTAAGTTAATCAAGTACCTTAAACCATACAACTTTTTAATGCAGGTGTAAGAGAGCTTACCTCAGAGGAGAAGCTCTATTACAGATTGCTGAAGAAGGGTAAGTGTAACTTCTCTACGGGAGAAGAAATTTGCACATATTCGGTCAATGAAATAAAATGTTGCATAAGACATTCATCATGAGCATCCATTCATATGCATTAGGCATGTCTCATTCTAGTATATGACTTGTCATATATGTTGTTTTATCATACATGTATACATGCATCCAGGATCGCCGGAGGGAGTGACCTTGCTGGAGTTCGGGGAGCTAGAAGGAGTCCCACCAGAGTTGGAAACTCCAGAAGAAGGAGAACAGGGCCCTGATCTTCCTGAGTGCCCTAACCACCTCCCCTCCACCTTTGTGAAAGGAAAGCCCCGGAGCATTATACACCTTCTTACATATTTTACTTATAGTCAACCACTTGTTAGTGCATTAAGTTAATAGGATTTGAGATGGAACCCCTTGCTGCATTATATCTTCCTTGTCCACTATAAAGAACCTTGTAGGCCCAGGATCGAAACCTTGCTTAGCCATGCTTAGACCGGTAGCATGGGTGGTCTATCATCCCCCACAAAGATAGGTTGATGGTCACGGTTGGCTGAAAATAACCATGTGGAAGTAATAAATCGAGACCGGGCGGACAAGGTGTTGTGGGCCACTTGACTTGGAGGTCTTGTGAGCGGGTTCTCTCCACCTGTGTCGCTAGGCACTGGACCGTGGTTGGACATCTGCCGAGATTGAACGCATGCCTCTATTATAGCTGGCCGAATAACTCGTTTCGACCGCGAAGCCTAACTCTGTGTTCCGGGTCGGCATCTCTCCCTACTTGGGTCATGAAGGACCGCGAGCGGAGGACTAGACCGTGGGCAAGCATCCTGATCGTCCGGGCTTGGCACCAAGGGTAGGCACTACTTGATCGACCTGGCTACCGTGAATCGCTATTCGTGTCTGTACATGGAGACCCGCGGCTACCCGAACTATATTGAAGGTGACCCGCATAAGTGTGCCGGCAGGCATGCTTGGGTGTGACTCAGGAGTAAACCTCCAGCTGGATAGGAATTTAATTCGAATCATGGTCTCTCCCCGTCAGTGAGAAAATTGAAAGATCTTCCTCCCACTGTAGAAATCTGAACTCTAATAAGTAATCAAAAGATGGTTATGTGGTTTTATGCCAAGCACAATATGGTTATTAATGTTTGGTAACTCAGTGATTGCTCTAGTACAGGTGCTAATGAGATCCTCTTAATGTTACTTAACCTGATGCTAAATGATGTTTTCTAATGATGAGAATACATGAGTAATTAGGATGCTCTTTTATGCAAAACCTTGCTATCTCATGAGATCCACCTGATAAAGCCTTGCATAATCCTTGAAGTGTCTATGGTTATATATCTATCTCTCTGTCGGGTAAGTCTAGCTGAGTACAATTGAGTACTCAGGGTTTCTTTACCCTTGTTGTAGATGGTATGGTGTATTCTGGCTATTGCCAGGTGTGCCTCTACCCTGCATGTGATGAAGAGTGAAGACCATGGGTAGTGGTGAATTCTGATGTCTCTGCTTATTGCTTTTGATGGGACTGTACTAGACTTGGCACTATATTTGTGTTAAACAATTTGCAATGGCTTTTGTGAAAACCTAAACTTCCGCAACTTTGATTTGAACTCGGTGTTGTAATAACACTTCTTAAATTTCAGTTGTAATATTATTTTGTTTCGAACTTATCACTGTGGATGTGCGGTTACTGAATCTAGTGTACGATCTCGGGTTGTTACTTGATTATGGTTTGAGATCCTTTGAGATTTCAAGGACTACCGGGCTTATATGGGCTCTAGTGTGATAGAGTTGTCAGAAATGATGACCATTGCACTAGTTCTCTTATATGTTGGGCGGTTCCGTGACATATATGAAAGGAATAAGAGCAAGCACGCGAGACATAAGATTTAATCCGAGGTTCAGTCTCCACACAAGGAGCATCTACGTCCCCGTTGTTGAGTTGACGACAAAGGTCGGAGTCTCTTCCACCTCCTTGCCTCTCTCAAAGCAACCACAAAGGTTAGCCCGAGGTTTCCACTAAGAATCAAAGGGTGATACAAACGATTTGGGGTGCCCTCACAAGTAGAACAACATGGGCAACCATGAAGAACGCCTAGCCGGCTACGGTTCCAAGAACCCAAGAGTAACAAACACAAATCCAACCGGCTAGAAGATGAATCCAAGTGCTCAAGTCGTAGATTGAAGTTCTCCGCACTCAATCTCACTTGCCTTGCTCTAATCTTGCAACAATCGAAGTTGTAGAGAAAGAGGGAGAGAGAGAGGAGGTGAGTCAATGCTTGGAGAGCCCTTTGCCTCAAGGTGGGTGAGAGTGAATGAATGAATGGGTGGGTGAGAGAGAGGGGGCTGTGATAGACTAAATGTCTTCAGCCCCCGGAAGAGGTACCGGTACTACCGGTACTCCCACCGGTACTACCAGTCACTTTATGACCGTTGGGGATGAGCCCTGAAGGCGTGTAGGAAAAAGCACTACCGGTACTACCGGTAGTTTATCGGTACTACCGGTCCACACCGGTACTACCGGTGAGGCGGGGTTGGTACTACCGACTATGTAAAAGACAGCCGCCAAGGCTGGGCGGGAAAAAGCACTACCGGTACAACCGGTTGTTGACCGGTACTACCGATCCCTCACCGGTACTACTGGTGGGTGGAACCGGTACTACCGGTAGCTCTGCTGACAACACAACGCACCTTCCAAGGATCTGTTCTTCATGGCGTCTCTCAAGCGTCTCTATACTAATAACTTGAGCACTCTTACCCACTTCTAGCTAGTCCAATTTGTATCCCTCTTGGTAGTGCGGCTTTTCCTATAATTCAATTCAAAAGTATAAACTCTTTAGCACTTGAGATGAGCCGCTTTTCATAGAGTGGAATTTGGGGTGCTTCAATCATCATATTTCATCGTTTCAATTTATCAATGGACTAACACCTGTGAATATGCTTAGAGAAGCATGTTAGTCCCTAATTTGATTGTTATCAATTATCCAAAACCCACACATAGGGGGTGAATGCACTTACAAACTCCCCCTTTTTGTAATAGATGACAACCAACTTAGGCTTACACAATAATAGAAAAAATTGAAGCTTTTGAATTGCAAACTTTAGGAAGTGACTCCCCCTAAATTCATGCATTGGATTTGAATTCCATATCTTGATCATAATCAAGATAGCATAAAATTTACTGCAAACTCCCCCTAACTTTTGCAACCTGTGGGGTGCCTACAAGTGTGTGTGATGAACAAATAAGCGTGATGCATATGACAATATATCACCCACACATTTGCTAAAGAAAATAAACAATCACCACACAAGCATATGGATAACAACACAATATGGACGATAAGATATAAATATAATTCTACAATCAACCATCATCCATATTACATAAATAGTTTGTAGCTCAACACATAGTTCATCACGAATAAAGACCATTGTCCAACCCCACGAACGATAAAGCAAAAGATAGATAAGCTACCCTATTACATAGAGAAAAGCCTAACACTCCCCCTTTGGCATCAAGTGCCAAAAAGGGTAGGCCACATGTAGAGCATAGGATAGCACCAAGCTAGAAGTCGTCATCGTCATCATCTTCGTCATCGTCATCACCATAATCAACTAGGCCACCACAAACACCCTTACCATGAGGACGATCGGAATAAGAATCACCAGCAAAGGGTTGGGAAGAACTACCCTGGTCGGAGTAAGGCGCACCAAAGATGGCTTCAAAGCCATACTCAGCAGCAGCAGTAGCAGCATAAGCAGAGGGACCTCCATAGCCCTGCTCACCATAAGAAGAGGGGCCTTCATAGCCCTGAGTGGTACCACCAAGATCGTCATCAGGAACATGTGGAGCACCCGGAGGAGGGGGATCACTAGGAGCCACAAACTCATGAAAGGAACGAAACGGAGAAGCAGGTGGAACGTTGAGGTGCTCCTCAATCTGCCGAAGGCGGTGATCTTCCTTCTCGGTTGTGTAGCAAAAGTAGGCAAGAAATTTCTTGAGCAAGGAGCGATTACCTCCACGACGGCCTTCACCAAGCCCAGAACGCACCGAAGTGGAGCGATGGGGAGGTGAAGGAGCGGAGGGAACATTAAAAGCGGCCTCCTCGTCCTCATCATCATCATCATCATCAGCAGGAGCAGTGGCACCACGGGAGGCAGAGGGTTTGGGTCCCAAGTTCCTCACACCATAGGAGGCATGTTTGGTGTCCGCATGAAACTCAAAAACAACTACCTGCTCAATAATATGCATAAGATAAGGAGCATATGGTAGTGACTTGTGGGGATTAACTGAAGCCTCAATGATCTTGCCCCACATAAACCTCGACACACTAAAACGTCCACCTTGGGGACCAAACCGAACCAATATCTTGGGGGCATCATTCTAGATGTGAATAGAATCACCAATCTTGGGATCAATGGTGAGGCGAATTAGATTATTCAACACATAGAAGTAAGGCCTCAGATTGGCAGAGGAGAAATTTGCATACTTGTCTTCAGTGTACATCTTAGCAGCCACCAGATCATTTGACCCAATCCCACTGGCATATATATCATGAATATCCGGGGCCTCACGATCAAGCTTATCGAACCCCAAGAGACGAGAGAAAGTAACAAAGTCGCAACGGTAATGAGTACCTTGCATCATCCAATGAAGCACAACATTCTCTTGATCAATGTATAGAGTAGCCTAGAACTGACAAAGCACCTCCGTGTTCCAAGCCTTGACAAAAGTTATGAGAGGTAAAAGGCAGAACTCCTGAAGCTGGGAGATCAACTGATCAATCTCAGGATGATTAAGCTTTGTCAGAGAGTTGAGCACCAAAGCCTTGCGCTCGAACAGAGGGCACTTGGAATGAACACCATCATGATAGCAGATGAAAGTATAGTAGTCATGATGGAACTGCGACCAAAACCTGGGCTCAAGACTGTCACACTTGACATACTCATATGGATTGTCAGCACGCATGGTGCGCAAGTCCCCAACTCTCTTCCTGTAATCAATTGTATGACTAGGGGTGTAAGCACCACTAGTACCAGCATGAGATACCTTTGGGTTGGACTCTAGATGAAACCGAAGAGACTGAGACGGAAACCCGATATGAAGCGGAGATCAAGCCACAACCCGAGGGTCAATAGCACGACCCTCAATCAGAATGTTCGAGTCGGGGACGCGGTTGCCAACCACCTCTCGATGACGCCGGGGAGGGTTCGCCTGAGTAGGAAAAGGATTAGACGTCGCCCTGGACCGAGCTGCCTCACGAGCCGCGGGGTCTGTGGGAACATCGGAGCCACGAGCACTGCTGCTTCCGTGGCCACGGATGGTGCGTCCATCACCTGCATCACCGGAGGATGAGCGAGCACGACGAGATGGGTTCCTCTGTGAGCCTTCCATGCTACACAACCAAAAGAGGGCCAACAAGCGAGTCAAAATCAAGTAGAGAGAGTGTGGGGTTTGATGGAGACGGCTAGATTGTGGGGAGAGTGCCATGCACAGGGATCGGTGGTACCGGTTGACGGCCGGTAGTACCAATACCACTGTGCACAAGCCCAATCCCCAAAATCCACCAAATAAACCAAACGAAACACACAAGGAGTTCTCTACTAGCATAAGGACCCCCAATGGATGGAGCAAAAGCGAGGAATCGGTCGAGAACAAGGTACATTGATAGATCGGGCAAGAACACCGTATACCTTGCTACTCGGGAGGAAGAGGCAAAATCCAAGCCAATGAGAGCCTCCTTGCAAAAACCACCACCACCAAAGCGATCACCACAGCCGGGGGAACAACTCCACCAAAGGGATTTGGAAGAGCCGGATGGAGGAGGGAGATCGGGTGGGGGAGGGGAGAGGCGGCAGGGAACCGCCGCCGCTGCTGCTTGCGAGCGAGCGGGAGGGAGGCGTCAGGCTGGGGAGGGTCGGCTGGGGAGCGGGTGGGGCCAGGAGGAAAAGGGGATAAGTCCCCAGAGTTCCAGTCGGACCCCAACACGCGCGGCGCAAAAAGACGCCTACTGGTACTACCGGTCGGGACCGACCGGTACTACCACTAGCACAGAAGGTGCACAGCCAACCCGGGCGGGAAATTGGCCTACCGGTACTACCAGATCCCCACTGGTACTACCGATGGCGACCGGTACTACCGGTGGAAAGCCACCATTACTACCGGTAGGTCAATAACCAGTCAAAGCAGATTTGAACCATATGATGAGCTACTATAATATCAAACATGTCCAGATTTCAGCACAACAATACACAACTATGGACAAGTTCAAGATGGTTAAAAATAGATTTTGAAAGCTCCACAAAAGATTTTCAAAGACATTTTATCCAATCTAAATCAATCAAGGGTGTGTGCAATACATCAAACCACATTACGAGAATCAATGATATTTAGTTCACTCCTCAAAGCACAAAATCTTGACTCATCGAGAGGCTTTGTGAAGATATCGGCTAGTTGATTTTCGATGCTCACATGATGCAAAGCGATATCTCCTTTGGCTTCGTGGTCTCTCAAAAAATTATGTCGAATGTCTATGTGCTTTGTGCGAGAATGGTGTACGGGGTTGTTTACCAACTTAATGGCACTCTCATTGTCACACAAAAGGGGAATCTTGTTTAGCTCACAACCAAAGTCTTTTAGGGTTTGCTTCATCCAAAGTAGTTGGGCACAACAAGAGCCGACCACCACATACTCGGCTTCCGCGGTGGACAAGGAAACGCTATTTTGCTTTTTAGAGCTCCAAGACACCAAAGACCTACCAAGAAATTGGCAAGTCCCGATAGCGCTCTATCGAGTTACCTTGCAACCGGCATAGTCCGAATCGGAATAGCCAAGTAAATCAAAAGTGGATCCCTTAGGATACCACAAGCCAAGATTAGGAGTGTGTACTAAGTATCTCAAAATTCTCTTAACAGCCATCAAATGGCATTCTTTTGGATTAGCTTGAAATCTTGCACACATGAACACACTAAGCATAATATCGGGCCTAGATGCACAAAGGTAAAGGAGGGATCCAATCATGGAGCGATATACCTTTTGATCAACGGCCTTACCATTTTGGTCAAGGTCAAGATGTCCGGTTGTTGGCATTGGTGTCTTGATGGGTTTGGCTTTCTCCATGTCAAACTTCTTCAACATGTCATAGGTGTACCTTGTTTGACAAATTAAGGTGCCTTCCTTGAGTTGCTTGATTTGAAATCCAAGAAAGAACTTCAACTCCCCATCATGGACATTTCGAAACTATTGGTCATAATCCTACTAAACTCCTCACAAAAGGCCACATTAGTACTACCAAATATTATGTCATCGACATATATTTGGCAAATAAAGATATCATTATGGACTTTGCGAGTAAATAAAGTGAGATCGGCTTTTCCTATCTCAAACCCTTGTTTGAGTAGGAAATCCCTTAGACAATCATACCAAGCTCTAGGGGCTTGCTTGAGCCCATAGAGTGCCTTCTTGAGCTTATAGACGTGGTTAGGAAACTTGGGATCTTCAAAACCCGGTGGTTGCTCCACATACACTTCTTCAGATAGGGGGGCATTAAGGAATACACTCTTGACATCCATTGGATACAACTTGAAGTCATGATGAGTGGCAAAGGCTAACATGATCCTTATTGACTCTAGCCTAGCCACCGGTGCATATGTCTCCCCAAAATCCAAACCTTCAATTTGAGTATACCCTTGAGCCACCAACCGTGCCTTGTTTCTTGTAACCACGCCATGCTCATCTTGCTTGTTGTGGAAGACCCATTTGGTTCCAATCACATTTTGCTTGGGTCTTTCCACTAGGGACCAGACTTCATTCCGTGTGAAGTTATTCAACTCTTCTTGCATGGTCATCATCCAATCTTCATCATCAAGTGCTTCATCAATTCATTGAGGCTCCTTTGGAGACACAAAAGAGTAATGCTCACAAAAGGTTGCTAGCCTTGATCTTGTAGTGACTCCTCTTTGAATGCTTCCAAGAATGTTGTCAACGGGATGATCCCGTTGGATTGCTTGCGGTACTCTTGGGTGAGGCACTTGAGTTCTTCTTTGTATTGGACCTTCATCTTCACTATCATCATTTTGATTGACTTGTGAATCACGATCTTGTCTTGGGCTTCTATCCTGATCATTGTCTTGATTGCCATCGTCAACTTGTGGTGGATTTTGAGTTGCATGATCTTTTGCTTCATGGCCACTTTTTGTTGTATAATCATCACCATGGGCATTGGGTGATCCATGATGCATGCTTGGGTCATGAGTGACTTGTACGTGTGCATCTTCATCATCTTCAACGGGTCTTACTTCACTGGTAGCAGGTTTCTTTATAGCTTGATGAGAAGGTTCTTCTTTACCTAATATGTCAACATTGACTTGCTCCTTTTGAGAGCCGTCAGTTTCATCAAAAGTCACGTCTAACGCTATTTCAACTTGACCGAAGGTCTTGTTGAAAACACGATATCCATGTTCATTAGTACCATAACCAAGTAAGAAACCTTCATCTACCTTTGGTGCAAACTTTGAGATTTTGGATTTCTTGTTAAGTATGAAACACTTGCATCCAAAAACTCGAAAGTAATGCACCTTAGGCTTGTTACCGGTAAGGTGCTCGTAGGCGGTCTTCTTCAAAATCTTATGAAGATATAGGCGATTGATAGCATGACACGTCGTGTTGGCCGCCTTCGCCCAATAATCTTTCTCCGGAGTCTTGTATTCATCCAACATGGCTCTTGTGGCTTCTATGAGCGTCCGGTTCTTCCTCTCTACAACCCAATTTTGTTGGGGAGTGTAGGAACCGAAAACTCATGCTTGATCCCTTCATCATCAAGGAACTCTTCTATGTTGGTGTTCTTGAACTCCGTTCCGTTGTCGCTTCTCACTTTCTTGATCTTTACATCAAACTATTTTGAGCTCTTCTAGCAAACTTCTTGAAGATTCCTTGGGTTTCACCTTTATCTCTAAAAAAGAACACCCAAGTGAAGCGAGAATAATCATCAACAATTACAAAGCCATATTTGTTACCTCCAATGCTTATGTAAGCATTGGCTCCGAATAAGTCCATGTGGAGTAACTCTAGAGGTCGAATTGTTGACACAACATTCTTGGCGGGGTGCTTAGCTCCAACTTGCTTGCCCGCTTGACATGCACTACAAATCCGATCTTTCTCAAAAGAAACATTTGTTCGTCCAAGAATGTGTTCACCCTTTTGAAGGTTGGCCAAGTTCCTCATCCCAACATGGGCAAGTCGGCGATGCCATAACCAACCCATGCTAGATTTTGCCACTAAACAAGTCTCGGACTCCACTCTATTAGATGAGAAATCAACTAAATAGAGCTTGCCCTTTAATTGACCTGTAAAAGCAATAGAGGAATCCTTCCTTCTAAGGACTTCCACACCCTTATCCGTAAAGAGACAATTGTAGCCTATTTCACAAAGTTGTGATACGGACAACAAATTGTATCCCAACGAATCCACAAGTAATACATTGGAAATATAATTATCATTTGAGATAGCAATTTTACCCAAACCGAGTATTTCACCTTTACCATTGTCACCAAACACAATCCTTTCACTTGAATCTTGACTTGGTTGAAAGGAGGTGAACATGTTCTTCTCTCCGGTCATATGATTTGTGCAACCACTATCAAGCACCCAACTCTTTCCACCGGAGAGGTATTCCTACAAGACAAGTTAAGCCTTTGTTTTAGGTACCCAAATAGAATTGGGTCCTTGGGGTTAGTCATATAAGATTTGGGCACCCAAACACTCCTCATGATTTTCCTCTTCTTGAGGGCACCAACATACTTCACAACGATCTTGCCATCCTTGCCCCAACAACACATATAGTCACTAGCATAGCTTCGTGAGATAGGCACTTGTTGCTTGGGCACCTCCACTTGCTTCTTCATGTTGCTCTTGTTGGTAGCTTGTGGGGTAGGAGGAGTGACAACATTGTTGACCTTGTTGAGAAGGTCATTGAGTGGAACACTCTTGTTGTACTTGACACAAGACACTCCATTGACCATTTGCCTTCCATTGGCCTTTCCATCATACCTATTGTAGCCAATGCCATCCTTGATGGAGGGGTGTCTTGAGCCCTTGTAGATGGTTGATGGTTGCTTATCCTTGCACTTGCAACCATTCTTCACAATCATGTTCAACTTATGAATCTCCTTGTCCTTCTTCTCTAGCTCAACAAGGTTAGTTGCACAAGCATTTATGTCAACTTTATAACATATTTTACAACCATTGCTAGTTGAAGCTTTGGAATCATCAGACTCCTTAGAAGAAAAGGAAGTGCTATTCCAAAGAGTGTCATAGTTTAGCTCAAGCTCATGATATTTGCTTGTCAATCTTGTAAGGCTTTCTTGAACCAAACTATGTTCATTCTTGAGAATAGCTAAAGAGTTATTAAGCGAAGAATGCTCCTTAGACAAGCGCTCATAAGAGTCCTTGGCCAAAGATAATTCTGCACCTAACATCTCAACTTCCCCATTTTCCTTTGCAAGACATGCCTCAAGTCCTTGGTTCTTCTCCCTTTCCGCTAGGAGCAATTCACTTTGCGACTCAATGCATTCCTCACGCTTCTCAATTGTGTACATTAAGTTCAATATTTTAGAAGCGGCTTCCTTTCCATGTGCTTTAATGATTTTTAAGGAATATCCTTCATCATTTTCATTTTCATCTTCTAGCTCTTTTTCATCACTAGAGTGAGTAGGAGAGTTAGGTGGTACCTTATCTCCTTTTGCCATGAGGCACGTAGGAGTGTGATGGTCATTGTCGATGAGGTTGGCGAAGAGTCTAGGTGGGGAAGACAAGTTGGTGAAGAGCGAAGTTGATGAAGCCCTTTTCTTGATGATGGGTGAAGAAGATTCTTGCAATGCTATATTGGCAACACCCTTCTTCTTCTCTTTAGTGTCATCATCGCTTTCATCACTTGATTCCCATCCTTCACCAAGATGAGCTTCACCTCTTTTCTTGCCCTTGTACCTTCTATCCTTGTCATTGTTGTTCCATTGCTTCTTCTTATTCTCTTTCGAACAATCGACAATGAAATGATTATCATCCCCACAACCATAGAAAAATCTCTTCTTGTAAGGCTTGCTTCCACTACTTCTCATCTTCTCTTTCTTCTTCAACAAAAACTTCTTGAAGTTTCTCACTAAGAAGGCTTGATCATCATCAAGTTCTTCATCTTCTTCATTGTCACTACTATCTTCATTGTTATGTCTTTTGTTGCATCGGCTAGATCCACTATCTTGAGAAGCCTTAAGAGCAACACTCTTCTTTTGTCCCACAACTTGCTTAGCTTCATCATCTAGCACTTCATGATGTTTCAACTTAGCAAGCATCTCTTGAGGAGTTATTGTATCATAGTTGTCTCTTTCCATTATGACAGAAGCAAGTATAGAATTCTTCTTTCTATACACTCTACACAATTTCCTTGCGGCAGAATTGTCATCCCATCGGTTTGAACCAAGAGCTCTTATTCTATTGACCATTGTCATGAATCTATCAAACATCTCTTGGGTGGTTTCAACTTCATCCCAAGTGAAGTTCTCAATATTGCCTTTCCATAGCTCAATGATTCCAACTCTTACACTTTTATCTCCTTCATATGAAACCTTCAAAGTGTCCCAAATGAGCTTTGCACTCTCTAGCCCATTGACCTTGTTGTTATCTTCCAGAGTTAGACATTGCAATATCAAGGTTGCCGCCGTAGCATTGACTTGCAACTCCATGTAATCCTCCGGTGTCATCTCACTTCCTTCTTCCGGGACCCTCCAACTTCCACAACTTCCCAACATCTTGCGGAAATAAGATGTAGCTTCATCCTATGAGACCAATCGGTGTATCTAACTCCATCAAACATAGGTGGCTTGCCGGGGTTGATGATGGGTAGGTGTGAGTTTGTCCCCTTGCTTGATGATGAGTAATCAAAGGGAGTTCTATGATATGCTTTAGGTGACTTGTCTTCATTTCCATCACCTTCACCACCTTTCTCATTTATACTTGCCACATCTTCATCCTTCTTGCTTAAGATTTCTTTCATCTTGTCAAGTTCTTCTTGCATCTTGTTCATTTGATTTTGATCCATCTTGACCAATGTGTTTCCTCACGCGATGAAGCATAGAGAGGAAACCTTGCTTTGATACCAATTGAAAGGACCTAATTGGCCTAGAGGGGGTGAATAGGCAATTCTTTAAAACCTGAAATTCAAAAACTTGATGCAGAAATTAGTACTACCGGTACTACCGGTGGTGGACCGGTACTACCGGTGCTACTGCCGGTACTACCGGTTCCTACGGGAACTAGCAAATCTCGAATGAATTCAACTTAGATTTTAGATCCACTAATTCCTTACTATCCTTAGGTGATGTAGAGATCGTAGATGGACTCCCCTTGTCTTGCTCCTTCACCAAATTGTAGTAGGCTCTTCCAACCCTAAGAACGAAGAGGGAGAGGAAGAACACGAAACATGAAGAACAAGAGATAGCACAAAGTATATGAAAGGAATAAGAGCAAGCACGCAAGACACAAGATTTAATCTGAGGTTTGGTCTCCACACAAGGAGCACCTACGTCCCCGTTGTTGAGGTGACCACAAAGGTCGGAGTCTCTTCCACCTCCTTGCCTCTCTCAAAGCAACCACAAAGGTTAGCCCGAGGTTTCCACTAAGAATCAAAGGGTGATACAAACGAATCGGGGTGCCCTCACAAGTAGAACAACACGGGCAACTACGAAGAACGCCTAGCCGGCTAGGGTTCCAAGAACCCAAGAGTAACAAACACAAATCCAACCGGCTAGAAGATGAATCCAAGTGCTCAAGTCATAGATCGAAGTTCTCCGCACTCAATCTCACTTGCCTTGATCTAATCTTACAACAATCGAAGTTGTAGAGCAAGAGGGAGAGAGAGAGGAGGTGAGTCAATGCTTGGAGAGCCCTTTGCCTCAAGGTGGGTGAGAGTGAATGAATGAATGGGTGGGTGAGAGAGAGGGGGCTGCGATAGACTAAATGTCTTCAGCCCCCGAAAGAGGTACCGGTACTACCGGTACTCCCACCGGTACTACCGGTCACTTTATGACCGTTGGGGATGAGCCCTAAAGGCGTGCGGGAAAAAGCACTACCGGTACTACCGGTAGTTTATCGATACTACCGGTCCACATTGGTACTACCGGTGAGGCGGGGTCGGTACTACCGACTCTGTAAAAGATAGCCGCCAAGGTTGGGCGAGAAAAAGCACTACCGGTACAACCAGTTGTTGATCGGTACTACCGATCCCTCACCAGTACTACTGGTAGCTCTGCTGACAGCACAACGCACCTTCCAAGGATCCGTTCTTCACGGCGTCTCTCAAGTGTCTCTATATTAATAACTTGAGCACTCTTACCCACTTCTAGCTACTCCAATTTGTATCCCTCTTGGTAGTGCGGATTTTCCTATAATTCAATTCAAAAGTATAAACTCTTTAGCACTTGAGATGGGGCGCTTTTCATAGAGTGGAATTTGGGGTGCTTCAATCACCATATTTCATCGTTTCAATTTATCAATGGACTAACACCTATGAATATGCTTAGAGAAGCATGTTACTCCCTAATTTGATTGTTATCAATTATCCAAAACCCACACATAGGGGGCGAATGCACTTACAGCCATTCGCAATTTGCGGGCTCGACATGGTCGGCCAATTTGAAAAACTACCCGGGGGCTACACCCACCTGCTAGTCGCCATAGACAAGTTCACCAAATGGATCGAGTTATGCCGTATCACCAACATCAGGGCTGAGGAAACCGTCAGTTTCTTCACCAACATCATCCATCTCTTTGGAGTGCCCAACTCCGTCATCACCGATAACGGAACGAATTTCACCACAAACGAGTTCTTAGAATGGTGCGACGAACACCACATACGGTTTGATTGGGCCTCCGTCTCACACCCAGAATCCAATGGGCAAGTGGAACGTGCCAACGAGCTCATCCTACAAGGGATAAAGTCGATGATTTTCAATCGATTGCACAAATATGGCCGAAAGTGGCTCCAGGAGCTCCCCTCCGTCCTCTGGAATCTCAAAACTACGCGGAGTAGGGCCACCGGATTCTCACCATTATTCCTGGTCTATGGCTCGGAGGTTGTCCTACCCACTGACCTCGAGTATGGGTCCCCAAGGGTGGAAGCCTACGACCCTAGGAAAGCAGAAACCTTTAGAAGACACCATAGATCAGGTCGACGAAGCCCACCTACACTCGGCCAAGTACCAGCAGGCGCTACGACGATACCACAACCGACGTGTCCGGCCAAGGGGTTTCCAGCCGGGGGATTTAGTACTCCAAAGAATACAAAGCAACAAGGAGCGGCGGAAACTAACGTCGCCTTGGGAAGGGCCCTACATTGTCCACGAGGTAGTAAGACCAGGGGCGTACCGGCTCAAGACCTTCGCCGGCAAAATCTTCGCCAACGCCTGGAACATACAACAGCTACGTCGTTTCTACCCTTAATAATTCCTCGCTTTTCAATCAAAATTTCTCCTTTTACGCATCATAAAGTCTTGGGTAAGAGCTTTTCTTCCATAGATGACATACAAGGAAACCTCTTACCCGGGGGCTACTCAATACGTACGAAGTAAAAGAAAACATTTGAACAAATATACATGACCCAAGTTCACGACAACCATTCCAAAACATCGGAAGCAAAAGGGCCATAGCCCGGACAAACTACTCAATATTACAGCCTCATCCTACCGATGCGATAGGAAACCACATCATGAACATCCCTAGTCTAGAGCTCGAACTCGTGGCGGATGCGACACTCCGGACTACAGTACATGATAACCCCGGCTAGGCCCCTGCTCGACGGCCCAAAGCGTTTGCACCTCTCCCAAACACAAACATGGGGGTCGTCGACGACCAACCCCGGCACGTCTTCCGGGTAAGGAATCCCCCTCCGCCGCGCAATGACGTGAAGATCATCGCGGGAGTGGAAACGAAGCTGACCTAAGCCGCGGTTGCCCCATCTACCGTCCAGGAACGCGTCGTGCGCACCCTCTTGATGAAGGATAACATTACAATAACGTAACAAGGTATATAAGCCACAACAAGGTAATCAAAGACCCTTCCTAAGGCTCGGGGCTACTGTCGGATACCTAATTTAACGGTAAACTTTCAAAAATAATCAACAACCAAAGACCTATTAGTAATCCTCCGAGAAAGGATAAGAAGCCCATCAAGGATAAAGGCACCACAACAGAAAGCCCACGAAAGAAGAGGTGCGGGAGTTGCGACCCAGCCAGCCCAGGTAGGCAGACGTGCCCCGGGCAGACGTGACTCCGCCTCGCCCGACGTCAAAGGCAGGAAGACCCCACAACCCGGGAGATGTGCCCGCATCACAGCCCATACCAACGTCCCGCTGGCCTAAACCGGCTCAGGTCTCCGCAGTAAGGCCATAAGCCGCAAGGGGCAAGAAAGGGATCTTTGAGGTAGAGAATAACCCATTCGCCCCTATACAGGAAGAAGAGGTCGCTAGCCCTTAGCCGCAGGCGATGCGATCTCTACAAGATAAGAACGAGGTACAGAGCCATGAAGGATCGTACACTCCGTGTACTCCGGGGGCTCAAGATGACGCTCTGACCTCTGCCCGAACGGGGACATGTCGTGTTCCCCAATCAGGTACGGGATGGAGCACGACTCATGGATATACGGAAATCATGCCTCTCACTAAAGCAGAGTCAGTCTCACATAACCCCGGCCCCTACAGAAACCCTCCGAACGGGAAGTACGTCGGGTACAGGGGCCCTCAGAAGAATGGGTACCCACTGACCAGGCGTGAGGGAATCTCGTCGTCAACATATACAAAAAAAATTAGAAGGAGGTACAACAGTGTACCCGCGGGTGGGTGTCCACGGCTTGACCCCTACACCGACGGTACGACAGGCAACCATGCCTCCACCAGAATGCAGGTTCAACCAGACCCCCCCTCCCCGGCGGTGTAACAAGGAATCGACACGACATTCAGCCTCCGACCACGTACAAGGGCAATAGGAATATAGTATTATGAGCATCCACTGTCCTTCCCAGGGAAGACAAGGATAAGGCACAACCTCCCACGTAGATCCTTCTCAGCCCACATTTGTAACCCCCCTTAGCTCCTTGCGGCTATAAAAGGAGGGCAAGGGGGGACGACGCAGAACGAACGAGCTAGAACACACTCACTCGCCGAAGAATTCAGAGACTTGGGACTCACACCCCCTCTCTCGACCCAGCTTGTATACCCCCTCCAAGCAGAGATAAGGAACACGAGCAGTCTCACACTGGACGTAAGGATTTCTTGCCCGAACCAGTATAAACCTCTTGTCTCTTTGTCTCACCATTCGAATCTCGACACGCGTACAAATTTACTTGTTGGTAGTTTCTAAACACCGACAGGTAGACAAAGCTAAAATTAAAGTTATTGAACAACTACATCCGCCTGTAAACATAAATGGAATCCGAAGCTTTCTTGGTCATTGTGGTTTTTATCATCGATTTATAAAAAAAATCACATATTGCTAGACCCTTGACTAGTTTGTTAGCTAAAGATGTTCCTTTTGAATTTGATGACGCGTGTTTGAAATCTTTTAATATCCTTAAAGAAGCGTTCATCTCTGCACCAATTATTCAACCTCCTGATTGGTCTTTGCCTTTTGAAATTATATGTGATGCTAGTGATTATGCTGTGGGGGAAGTTTTGGGACAAACTAAAGATAAAAAGCATCATGCAATTGTCTATGCTAGCAAAACAATGACAGGAGCACAACTTAATTATGCAACTACTAAAAAAGAGCTCTTGGCTGTTGTTTATGCTATATATAAATTTAGATCTTACTTAGTAGGAGCAAAAGTAATTGTTTACACTGATCATGCTGCTTTAAAATATTTGCTCACTAAGAAAGATGCTAAACCACGCTTAATAAGATGGATCCTTCTACTCCAAAATTTTGATTCAAAAATAAAGGATAGAAAAGGAGTAGAAAAACCTATAGCTGATCACTTGTCTAGAATATATTTTGAGAATTCGCAAAAACTACCTATCAATGACTCGCTAAGGGACGGCATGTTATTCAAGGTAACAAAAGCAGGCCCTTGGTACGCAAATATTGTCAACTTTATGGTTGCAGGTCATGCACCACCAGGGGAGAATCTCCTACAACTAAAAAGAACAAAAGGAAGACTCGGTTTCGTACGACCTTGCCTTTCGGTCCGCGCGCCTCCGCCCGTGCGATTTGCCGGACGTAAAATCAATCGCACATGACATAAGCAAAGAAAACACAATAGAAGAAAAAAAACGTGATAAAAGGAAAGAAAACGCGGTAAAAGGAAAGAAAAGAATCACGTGTAATGGAATGGAAATTCACCGGAGAAGCAGTGTGGGCACGCGAGGAAAGGAAAGTAAAATCACGCACAATCCGATAGAAAATCAATCACGCACATCTCTCCCCTCATCTTGAGCAGGCTGGGCACGGCGCGGCGGCGCAGGCAGCTCGGGTGAGTGCGGCCGCGGCCGCCGCGGGCGAGCAGAGCGAGCATGGTCGCGGCGGCGCGGCGCACACTGCGTGCGCGAGCGTGGACGCCTCTGCCACTGCGTCGAGTCCTCGCTCGTGGACGCCCAGCGCCGCGCCATGGACTTCGTCGTGTGCCTGAGAGGCGTCCCGTGCACCGAGGGCGCCCTCGTCGCCGCCGTGGGCTCCTTCTCACCCGCGCTCAAGACGTTCTACCGCGTGATGCACGAGCTGGGCTGCGCGCGTCCCACCGAGCCCCGGCTCTACAACCACCTCATCGATGCGCTGCTGCGGGAAAACTTGGTGGGTGCCGTCGTGCTGGTGTACGACAACATGAGGAAAGATGGCGTGCAGCCCAACGTGTTCACCTACAACCTGCTCGTCAGGGCGCTGTGCCAGAACCACCGGGTTAGGGCCGCCCACAAGATGCTGGATGAAATGGCCAGGAAGGGGTGTCCCCCCGACGACGTGACCTACGCCACCATTGTCTCCGCGTTATGCAAGCTTGGCAGGGTGGACGAGGCCACAGAGGTGCTGGCTACGGCGCCGCCCGTGGCCGCCTCCTAAAATGCCGTCATTCTAGCTCTCTGCAGAGAGTTCAGGATGCAGGAGGCGTTCTCAGTTGTCGGCGAGGATTTCAGCCTAATGTCATCATGTACACAACTATAGTCGACGCGTTGTGCAAGGCCGGCGAGATGATGATAGCGTGTGCCATTCTGGCAAGGATGGTGACGGGATTGGTCAGAGGACTATTCGATGATGGAAGAGTATATGACACGCTAGATTTTTCATTTTAACGTATGTATTTGATTATACAATATTATTATATTATATTATAATACAATCTTTGTGTTCATAGTATACAGATTTTGTTATCCCGTAGCAACGCACGAGCATTACTGGGTGACATTTCATGATTCGATAAACTTGATAAACTTTTGGCTTCAGAATCATCATAAACAACCTCAAAGCTGAAGAAGCAGGCACCAATGGCTCACAACATGTTCGTGATGATTCTTGCAGAGAACAAGCAGCTCGTGGCAGACAAGTATGGTCTTTTGCAGCATGCATATAGTAGCTTTATGGTAAAAAAAGCCACTGTACTTATAGTACATTTTGGAGTATTCCATCAGTTAATCTCAGTACCATTGGATAAATACTTGTACTCTACTTTGCAGTCTTAATTTTGTAAACCTTTTTATCAATATTTTCGGAAAAAAATGAACTACAAATCTTTGATAATGAATTTTTAGCACCTGTGAAGGTTCATTTCATCCTTCGGGATAATGTGAAGTTGTGTTCATTTTTCTAAAATAAGGTGATGAGTTTTCCCATTAATGTTGCAATAGAGATGATTATAAGGAAGTGGAAAAAGTTATGTGCAAACATTTTTCCAGTTGGAATAATTTCGTATGTACAGATTTTAATTTATTTCGATATCCATTTTTTTTATCATGCGATCTATGTGTTTTTAAATATAAAAGTTTTGTTATCCGGTAGCAACGCACGTGCATGATACTATAAAAGAAGGCTTATATATGAAAGTTGTCTCCACATATGGGATCCACCGTACCTCTTCAGAGTCTGTGTAGATGGCTTGCTCAGAAGATGCGTACCGGCAGAGGAAGAGATTCAGATTATTCACAAGTACCATTCAACACCATATGGAGGGCATTATGGAGCATTCCACACTCATGCAAAAATTTGGCAGAGCAGATTCTTTTGGCCAACCATGTATGAAGACACCAAGGATTTTATCCGAAGATGTGGATCATGTCAAAGGCATGGGAACATCAATTCGAGAGATGCTATGTCACTCACCAACAATTTCCAGGGAGAGTTATTTGATGTCTGGGGAATTGATTACATGGGACCATTTGTGAAGTCGAAGAATTGCGAGTACATCTTAGTGGCAGTGGACTATGTATCCAAGTGGGTAGAAGTCATGCCATGAAAATCAGCTGATTCAAGACATTCCAGAAAAATGTTCGAAGAGATAATATTTCCATGATTTGGAACTCCAAGGATGGTAATAAGTGATGGAGGAACACATTTCACGGATAAGAAGTTTCACTTATATCTGACAAGTCATGGAATCCGTCACAATGTTGCTACTTCATACCATCCTCAGACAAGTGACCAAGCAGAAACACCAAATAAGCAGATCAAGAATATTCTACAGAAGACAGTAAATGAAATGGGAACAATATGGAAAGATCGGTTACCCGAAGCACTCTGGGCCTACCGAATTGCATACAAGACACCCTTGGGCATGTCACCATACCACTTGGTGTATGGGAAGACTTGCCATTTATCGGTAGAATTAGAGCACAAGACTCACTGAGCTATAAAACGTTGGAATATGGATTTTGAAGCTGCTGGAGAGAAAAGAAAAATGCAATTATCAGAGTTAGAAGAATGGAGAGAAAAAACTTATCACAATTCAAAGATCTATAAAGAGAGAATCAAACGATGGCATGACAAGAGAATCAAGAAGAAGTAGTTTGCACCCGGAGACAAGGTATTACTTTTAAATTCCAGGCTCAAATTATTCAGATTTGGAAAGCTACGAAGCAAGTGGGAAGGACCATTCACGGTGGTAAATATATCATCACATGGAGCGGTGACTCTACAATCACACGAAGGTACATTATTCAAGGTAAATGGTCACCGCCTCAAACTCTTTCTAGAACCTTTTAGACCACCTGAGTTAGTGGATGAGATTTACTTTAGTATTTTACCTTAATTACAACTACCATTCTTCGTATCGAACTAAAATTGGAAAAATTATATATCAAGATCTTCGCGGACCATAGAGCCACACCACGGAAGGGCACCCTAGGAGGATGCTAGGTGGGGCTGGCCGGCCCTATAGGGTGCCGCTCGGTACCCCATCTCCGCCTCTCGGATACTTCAAATCTCTGTGATCTCCCCTTTCCTTTCTCTACCTTATCCTGATGGTTTAAACGGAAGTTCTCCTTTAGTTCGTACGAATGCTTATCTAGGTAGATCTTGAACCTACCGCTGAAACCCACTATAAATATGCACACATACCTCCTTCATTCTCATCCCATCAAAGCCTCCTCATCTCTCTAGTTAAACTCTCCAGTAGATAGCTCTCATGACCGGCAAGGAGATGGACGTCCGCGGTGCCAACTGGGGCAAGAAAGAAGACTCTCTAGCCCTCGTCCTTGCTCAACCCAAGCCTCTCGCCACCGTTCCATCCAAGTACCTAGCCGAAGTACCTCAGCACCAGCACCATGAGCAAGCTTACCATGTCCTAGAGCTACCCACTCCTCCTTCACCTCCAGCAAGACTGTTGCTAGGAGACTGGTCACGAGGTCCACGAATCGCTATTCCTCAGGGGACCAAGCTGCTACCCCCATTACAGAACAAGAAGCTTAAGTCCATTAAGTATAACAAGTTCGGGGACATTACTTGTGCAAAGTATACGTCGATCCGTCCATCCTTTGAAGGAATTCGTGCATCCTCAAGCCAAGTCCGCTACACCGAGCCCAGACCAGAACCAAAGAGATCTGCTCCTGCGCTTGATAACGCACCTAAGCGCCTCAGAACCACCATTGCTATGCTAGAGGAGAGGATTAACTCGCTCTCCAATTCCATCAGCTCTCTTCAGTCAGTAATTATTAAAAATATAAGGAGGCACCAAATTTTCCTTAATAGTGGCCTTAGGAGGAATACTAGGTCTATAGGCAATAGTGGTAAAAGGAGCTTTGAAACTAGTTAATTCACTCATAGTATCATTAATCCAATCATTAACATTAGCCATTTGAGGGATACTAGTAATAGGAACATTATATGTGGGATTGACAATCATACCATTAGTGCCCACGATAGCCAAAGAGCCAACTTGTCCTTCAGAAACATCCATCGACATACCATAGGAAAAATCTATGGTATTAGGAGCTAATGGTGCTGGAAAGGACAACTAGGAATGGTAATTTCAGATTCCATCGATTTCTTAAAACTAGCATTATGCTATATAACATCCATCTGATTGATAGATCTTGCCTCGTGTGCCTCTAATTGTTCTTCCATCCACTCAAATTGTTTTGGAGTAAATAGATTGGATGAAGGTGCACTTACAATTGGGCTTGCCATATATGAAAAGGCAGATGTTCTATCAAAGGTGAAGACTTGGAGATTGATCGTCTTGTCTTGCTCAGCCACCTTACTCAAACAAGTCTTAAATGAACATGTTGCTAATGCAGTTGCTACATTAGGAGCCTTCTTTACCTCTACATCCTTGTGAAGATGCTCTAGGAGTTGATCAAAAGTAGTAGGGCATATTAGGTACACTCATTGGACGTCTCATTGAGGTCACATCCATTCTTGATTGGATCTTCAGGCATCTTGCTCTCTTGATTGATCTTTCTCCTCAGTGGAGTCGCCAAAAGTATGTTGGCATTGGATTGAGAGCCAAATCACATACTAGAAAGGGCTAGCATGCCCTAGGGTGCAAACATCCTATCGCATGCAGGAAGCAACTCTTGAGATTGAACAAAGTGATCTAGATACCGACTACACCAATCTAGAGCTTGTCATTGTAATCCTCTTTATGCTTTTATCTTCTCATTTCTTAGTTGCTATTCAGGGGTTGAGTTAGACTTAGTTGCCCAAACATGTTTCTTCGAGTTTGATATAAAACTGGGTACTCCTGGTTAAGTGCCACATCGATATCTATCCGTGCGCTTGTGGATTGTTTTGTGTGCGTTAATAAATACCAACACTTTGTATAGGAAGAACATATCTAGGGTTGTTGTAGGACTAACAAGGCCGCCTAGCACTACGTCAAAATCGAGCTTCCGCAGCGTTGCCTAAAAGTCCTCCGTGGTGGACACTTGTTTTGCTCGCTGCAGAAAATCCAATGATTTCCCACTGTGGGTATTTTTTATTTACAATGACGGGCATTTTTGTCCGCTGCGGTAAATCAATTTATCACAGCGGGCATCTTATAAGGTCCGCCACAATTAAGGCTGAAGCCCATTAAGCCCAGGGCGAGGCCCAATAACCACAACACATATAAAAACAACCCTTAGGGTTTCCTCTCAGCATCCCCCCTCTCTCTCTCCCCTCGGAATCCCCTCAGCATCCCGAGCGCAAGGCGGCGGCGGCGCAGGCTCACATCGGCGCGAGCGCGGGCTAGCGGCGGCACGGGCTCACGTCGGCGCGAGCGCGGGCTAGCGGCGGCCGGCTCGCGGCGGAGCTCCTCGCGGTGGCACGGCCGCGGGGTCGCGGCGGCGCTGCAACGACCGGAGCCGGCGGCGGCGGCGCTTGGCTCAGTGGGCCTGTCGATGGGCTCGGCGGGCTTCTAGCGTTTTTCTTGTTTTTTTTATTTTTTTTAATGATTAACCGCAGCGTGCATCTATGTCCGCCACAGCAAAACACACGATTTACCGTGACCTTACCATGGTGACAGACGGGTTTGCCCACTGCTGGAAAGGAAAAAAGTCCGCTGCGAGAAATAGTTTCTGTAGTAGTGTAGAACGTCGGTGGATCTTGTGGAGAGATGCAATGAACAACGATGGGGTTGTTGGAAAAGGGCAAAGGTTGGGTAATAGGTTTTAAAAAGACGATTGAGTGTGGGATCCTTTAATTGATCATGATTCTCCACGTAGAGAATAAATCCAAAACTTAATCTCCACGTCTCCACGTCTTGTATACAAAATCATGTCCAAAAATCAATTTGGAAAAATGTTCATTTCAGACTTAAATAGGCAAACCGGTTCGGCTGGGGCTGGGCAGTCCTACAGCTAGGCAGGCCTAGCCAGTTGGTTGGGCGTTCTACTGTAAGTTCAGAGCAGAACGTCTTCTGAAAGTCACAATAAAGTCTTTCGGACTTCAAATAGGATACATATTTTTATCAGCTAGATGAGAGGAACGTAATAGTGCAGTCCAATCTTGCATTTGAGGAACGTGCACGTGCCCATTTGGGAACTAGTGGGCCAAGTTCTGGTGGGTCAGACCCCCCTCCCCCGCCCCCACACACAAAAACATCATTTCTTGTCCTGGATTCAAATGGGATGATCTAAATATGTTTTCTTACTGTCTCGATGATAGAAACTTGTTGGCAGAGTTCATTATAGGCTTTGGCCACTTCTGGTTATCAACAGACTGCATACAATGTTTTATACAGGCTTTCAGCTTGCTCGCTTCCTCCCTCGTTCAATGGCCATTAGTTTAAGTTTGAACCTTGTATGCATGGAAGCACCAGCAATAGGTGTGGTTGAATGGCTGGCCCTGAACATAGGGATGCATGTTGTGCCGTCTGCCAGTAATCTTCTGTTATGTTTATATGTATCCGTGCCCAAATTAAGCAATGGCTAATCTTAGTACTGGCCATCATCACGTCTGCTTCCATATATTATTCCACCCGTTTGCTCCGCCTGTTATATCACAATTGAGAGCTCATATATACTCTGGTTCAGTTTTTGAGTAGATAAATAAAAAGGAGAGAGATGGCACTGTCTCGGCGCATGACCGTACCATTCTTCGTCGTCCTTCTCGTCATCGTCACGGCAGGTGATCTACGTCATCAGTTCTTGGTGTGTCAAGCTTTTCAAGTATTATGGAAATTGGAATGAATATGTATCCGTTGTGCGGTGTGTGGTATGCAGAAACGGCGACGGCCAGGGTGGTCGTGGAGGAGAAGCACTGCCTGTCACAAAGCCATGCGTTCAAAGGCGTGTGCTTCAGCAACACCAACTGTGACAGCATATGCAAGACGGAGAAGTTCACAGGCGGCGAGTGCAAGATGGAGAGCGTCACGCGCAAGTGCTTCTGCAAGAAAGTCTGCTAGGGAATAATGACGAGCGGTACAGCAACAGATAAAAGGATTTGTCAAGCCCAGGCGTCATGGCCTGTCGTCTCTGTGGCTGTGAGGCCATGGTCGCCGGTCGGCTGGTTCTCCTCCCTGATTTGGTTGCAGCTAACTGCCGTTCGTTTGGTTTACTGCATGTGCATGCGGTCATGTTCTCGCTTCTCATACTTCTTTATTGCTTTTTTTCCTAAAATGAATAGACTGTGTTACTCTTATACGTTTTAGTATGGGTTCGTCGTTACAGTATTTTCTAGTGTATTGTATTTGCGCAACACATTTTAATTAACATATAAGTATGTATTTGCGTTGCGTGGAGGCCAATGATTCGCCTTGATTGTACAAAAAAAAACACAATATATGTTTGTGATGATTATCTGAAATCAAATTAGAACAACATAATATTTTAGTCCCTGTTCATTTTACTGAAATTTAGCTTATGTTGATTTGTTGTGAGAGAAAAACACTATTTTTATTCACTGAAAAGTAGTGTTGAAATAGTACTAATCAACATGGCATTCATGCTTGGAGCCATGCTTGTTTCTTGCCTCCAGGCCTCCGCCATCTACTCTGTTTTATATGGGGCCAGCAGTAGCAGAGAGAAGCAAATACTCCTTCGTCCCTCCATTCAAAAAAAAAAGACACGGCATTTTTTTAAGGCAAAAACTGTGGGAGATCCCATAGTGGAAAAAACCTTTATAAATTAAATAGAGTCCTAGAAAACTTACATTGGTGATTAACTAAAAGCATCTGACCAAACAAAAAGGACCTAAAATCAGCCTTAAATCTAACAGACTGAAGAAGACACTAACTTTAAAAATTACAAAGCCATCTAGCCTGACTTGGTTCCTTCCTATCAAAAAATTTATCATTACGTATTTTCCACATTTCCCAAGTACTCCCTCCGTTTCAATTTATAATTCGTTTGACTTTTTTGACCCTAACTTTGACCACTCATCTTATTCAAAAAAATTGTGCAAACATAGTTAAATTTAAGTTATTTATATAGACTATTCATTAAATAAGTAAGCCACACCAGAAGAAATAATATTTTGCACACAAATTTGAATAAGACGAGTGGTCAAATTTAGGGTTGAAAAAGTCAAACGAACTATAATTTGAAACGGATTAAGTAGCAATCATCACAGCTTCCATGAAGAAACAGTAGCCATGGTCCTGCTTGGCCTGAAATAGCTTGGTCTGGAGATTAAGAGATAGATCCCAGACAATATTAACCGTAGCCCAACATTGACTTGCCAATGGGCATGTGAAGAACAAGTATTCAATAGTTTTATCTTCCCCTGTTTGGCACATAATGCAGAGGTCATCAGCTTGTACTCCTATATGCCTCCTAGTTAGCATGACCTTTGTGTTAAGTCGATCCACCATAACAAATTAACAAGCCAAGCAAACAATTTGACTCTCGGAGTGCAGCGAGATTTCCACGTTAGCTTGTAAATTGGATGGTCTTCGATTGCTTCGAAAACAAACTAGTAAGACTTCCTCGACGTATAATCATTTCCCCACAAAGGTTTCCAGCAGTCCTGAGCATCTTCATCATATGGTATACTCTGCAAATGCTCCTGCAAGTGTTCTAACTCTTATCCACAACGCTGGGACTAAAGTGTGTTTGTAGTAGTATAATTACATGCGTGTTTCGATAACATGCGTCTGTAGTAAATTGCCAGCGGGGTTACCGGTCCAACGAGATCAGCACGCGTATGTAATAAACGCTTACTGCAGACGCACGTAGGCTACAACCGTCTTCAATAATTTTCAAATGTGTGTTTGGAAAACACGTCTTCAATAATTTCCATATCACAAACGCGCTGTACTTTTCAGACACATCATCAAGAAAATTGTTTCCAGTATGTCGAAGTATTACAGACCATTGTTATTTTGCAAACATGTTTTGGAGTGTTTTCGAAGGACTGTCTGTAGTAAATTGATATGTTACAAATGCGTGTTTGACTAGAGACATGTGTTATGTAGACGTGTATTGACGGTGGATAAACCCTTAAATTACATGCTCAAAACACCATCAACATGATTCAAAATCAAAGGAAAAACTACATAACAAGAACATACTTTATCAATAACTAGTTCCACTTGTACCTTGAGCTATGTTTTGCAGAAGATATCATTCGAGACCAAAATAGGGCCTGGAAGGACCCATAAAAGGGTCGGTCGACCCCTCGAAGGGCCTACCAAGCTCGACCAAGGTGGAACAATCCAAGATAACCATCTCAGAGTCAATTCCAACCTTGAGATCAACTTTGTGTTTTCTCTGAATGGTTCAAGATGAAGTCACATGGATCATTGACGTGGCAACAAAGGATCCAGCGGGAGAAAGGCAGCTACACACTCTATGACATGTGGGGACACATTCTAGAAGAAGGTGGTTGGGCCCAAGTGCCATAAAGGGGGTTAGCCGACCCCTAGGTGCCTTCGGGGTCCCTGCTGCACCCACCGACCTATAGCATGCCTCCATGCAGCTCAATGCATCTCATCCTTCCATGTTATGATGACTTGATCCAAGAGAGGAGGATGGAGGTCTCCTAGATCGATGACGTGGCGCTGGAGTAGCCCCTACTCCACCTCCACCTATAAATACCCCCTAGGCCATCACTCTCAAGTCATGATAGAGTGAGAGTAAACCACTCTTTAGTAGCTTAGTGAAGCTCTGCAGTAGTGATATGTTAACAAAGAGAGAGTGAGAGAAGTATTCTAGAGAAAGCTCCATACCTGTCAGGAATCTTCTCCAAGATGTACCTTAGTAGATGTCATCTTCTTGTAAGTAACACATCCAATTTTGTTGCATTTAATATCAGGTTCTGGTATAGTAGTTATATACTCATTTTACATGTATATTTCTATGCTCTTGTGTGGGGTGCTCTAGTCCTTACTAGTAGATTAGAGTAGTAAGAGTGGCATAAACGTGGTGTCTATTCTATATCTTGCTAGTATAGACCATTTATCGCATGGATTGTTTATGGATGCTAGCAGGTGGTGACAACCCTGTCTAGACTTAGAATTCCACCATGTATGCTAGATAAGTTCTTAAAAGGTAAGGCCACCAAACAGAATAGGGTGCATAAAGAAGGGTTTCACTCCCTCCTGTTCACCTATCGCCTCCTGTAAGCAAGGCGGTGACTAACCCCTTTATTCCTACTAGACCTTGATCAGATATCATAGCCATATAGATCCTCTCTACCCTTTTTATCATAGGCTCTCTTATATCATCATAGGACGATCTGGAGCTACACCTTCTAGGGAGCCCCAGCAAAGGCTCGATAATGCAATGAGGGAAGTAGTAAAGAAAGAGGTTTTGAAACTCTTGCATGCAGGTATAATTTATCCTATCCCAAATAGTGTCTACAAGCACACGAATACCGCTATACCTTTCATCTAGGAGTATTTCAAGGTATCGATTTTCACAAAAAAACATGAAGTGCAGTAGCAACAGATCAAGAATGTCTAGGTAAAGATAAAATAGTGTTTTTGTGGGTAGAGATGACTTTTCTAAAGTTTTCCTAAGTGAACTAGTTAACCAAGGATCAGTCTTACTATACTTACTTTGGAGTAGCAATACTTTTCTGACCCTCAAAGGAGGTGAGAAAGAGTAGTCAGAGGAAGGCTATCTAAAGCTCTGAATGTGGTGGATTATATTACAAAGGCCTAACAGAGTTGTGACCAGGGATACCACAACTATCCATGTGATTTGGCACAAACTCAGGTAAACACTAGCCTAGACACTACGTCTATGCTAATGATTACTACTCTAGTTATGATCTATAACTAGAGCACTTAATGCGAGCGGAGATCCATAGGTAAAGTAAAGTAAAAAACCAAACTTAATCAGAAAACTTAGAATTACCAGAAGAAGAACCTTGATGTTAGTCATAGATGAGTCACGTCCATAGAGGTACAAAGTCGAGGAAGATCTAGTAGATCTGGCTCCTCCTTAGCTCTGTCCTCTCCTCTCTCTCTCTCTCTCTCTCTCTCTCTATCTCTCTATATCTCTCCCTCCCTTCCTATGTTCTCTATTACAACTAGATAGGAACCATCTAGAGGGACACCACTATAAGAGTGTATGAAAGAATAATGAAGCTATGTTGTATAGATGTGTGTCTTCTAGAGGAGTTATGAGATTCATTTACATGGGGGATGGAATAGGGAGAAAGCCAGTGCCACATCATCGATCCGTGACACTTTCCTTGGCCATTGTTGGATAAACCAACATAAAACGCCTTAGAATTAAGGGTGTCAATCTTGGAGATGTGCACAAGGAGGTGGAGGGCTAGAGGCCCATTGGACAAGTCAGTCGACTCTAAGGAACATGGACCTAAGGCCCATGTAGTTTAGATTTTGGTGTTTGATGATTGTTGATGATAAATATGAGCTATTTTGTTATCATCAAAATACAGTCAACATCCTCATATTCGAAGGAAAACAAGCATAGCATGAACATATTGTGCCAAATAACTAGTTCCACATGTCCCTTGGCTATTTGATGCAGGTAATGACAAATGGGGACTTTTGGGAGGCAGTGGGCCCACTTAGGGGGTCGATCGACCACCCTGTGGGACCACTAGGCCTCCCAAGCCCCCTGATCCATGTAACACCCTCCAGAGCACTTTCTCCCCCTTGGATCCAAGTGTGTTTTCTCCCAACGGTTCATATTTACATCACAAGGATCCGTGGGCCCACATCAAAGAGATAAGTGTGACAATCAACCCAGAACAAACATCCAAAACATATGACAGGTGGGACCAGCATCCAGAAGGCAGAGGTGGGACACAGACCCTTCTAGGTGGTCGGACGACCTATAAGTGGGCCCAACAGGCCCCCACTTGGTCCCTGACCAGTGGGACACCAACCAGGAGGAGCAGAAGGGGCCCACAGGCCAGTAGGGGGGTCGATCGACCGCCCCTATGGCGGTTTCAACCCCCTCAACCACCTCAATCACTCCCCACATGGTTGAAATCATCACCCTTCATCTTAAGGCGGTTCTGAAGTCAGTTGGATCCTACGGTGGTTGATGAAGGTGACTCGGATCGCTGACGTGGCACCGGAGTAGCCCTACACCACCTCTAGCTATAAATAGACCCCTAGAGCTCCCTTCTCATTCATGCCTCATTGGAGAAACACTACTCCTTAGTCTCTTAGCGGAGCTCTCTAGTAGTGTTATGTTGGTTGGAGGAGAGTGAAGGAAGTCTTCTGGAGAAAGCCCCGGATCTGTCGGGAATCTTCTCTGGAGTTCTTTCTCAGCGGATGCGAGTCTCTTGTAAGTTTAACACTTGTAAGTGACTTCTTCTGAGTTCTTTATAGCATTCAGTATTCTAAATTTGGTTTAGCTATTATACATCTTTTCGCGCTTGTTCATCGCTTTGCTCTGAGTAAAGTGCTTTAATCTTAGGCCAAGGTTAAAGTAGTAAGATTAGTGTAGACGTGGTGTCTAAGCTTAATCTTACCTTTGTAAACCGCTTATCGCGCGGATTGTTTGTGGATACTAGTAGAAGGTGACACTCTATCTAGTCTTCGTATTCCACCACGCGTGTCAGATAAGTTCTTAAAAGGTAGGGCCTCAATACAACTTGGTGGCGCGGTTCGGTTAGAGTTTTGTCCTCTTTCTGATCTATCCCATCGCCCCCTGCAAGAGAAGGGCTGATAAAGCTAGTATAATCAGCTATACCTTGTGAGATGTCTTTGCTATATCGAACCTCTCAACCCAGTTATCATAGTCTCCCTTGATCCATCATAGGAAATATCCATAATCCAAGTTAACTCACTTCTCGTTCCCTGAGGAAAATACGATACCTGGAATACTCCCGGTGAAGGCTACACTTGACTACTGTACGCTTACGGTATTTTACCCGTTTGCCACTTTGGTGTCAACGATGATCAACATGACTGAGTTGGACTAACATGTTTGCAAGTGTTTGTTTTATAGTCCAATAGGGTGCAAACATGACTGGAACAAAGGCTACGTGGTGATCCAAGTGATCAACACATCAAGCAAGACATTTGAAGCATGAAAAATGACCTACAAGATCAAGCAAAGTCCAAGCATGGAGGATGGAACCAAGCCGAACGCAAAGATCGTGAAGAAAGTCAAAAGAGCTTCATAGACGGGCCAGTTGAGGCGAGGCTCTGGACCATCGGTCACTGGTCCGGTAGCATAACCTAGGCACAGGAAGCTCTGGACCATTGGCTAAAAGGTCCAGTGCATAACAGAGAAGTTCCAGTGAGCTCAGAGAGCTCCCGACCGGGTACAGAGGTGAGCTCCGGACCATTTGTCAAAGGTCCGGTGCTACACAAAGAGGTTCCAGTAAGCTCTGGAGGCTCCGGATTGGGTCCAGAGGTGAGCTCCAGACTATATCATAGGGTCCTAAGCTCCGGTCCTGAGCTTGTATTTTGGGCATAACTCCTAGCTCCGAACTCCGTTTTAGATGATCTTGGACTTTTTGGAAAGCTATTGAAAATCTCTACAACCATAAACTTATGGAAATCAAGTTGGAGAAAATCTTAGGCACCGTACTGGGAGATAATGGTCCAGCGCTCCCAAGTGAGTCCGGTCCGGTGCTAGTCTGCGCAGCCCACTTTGGCTCCAACGGCTAGTTTCTTCATGGGGCTTATAAATAGCCCCCACACCAGCCATTTTAGATGTCAGAGACTTGAGGAAACATACAAGGGTGTTGGTACACCATTCTAGTGCTCTCCACTTGTATAGTGCTTAGTGATACACTTGGTGATTAGCATATGTGCTTTGCGAAATGCTTAAATTAGGTTAGTTAGACCATTGCTCATTGCCCTTGATCTAGGTTTAGGCCTAGTGTTTAGTGAGGTTTACATACCTCTTTATCAAAGGTGCTGGCGCGCACTTTGTTTGTACTCGGTAGGGCTTGTAGTCTTGCAAGATCACACCAACTTCTTTTGTGGTGTGGCCGCCTCCTTGTACCGAAGGGAACAAGGCCCGCGACAATTTGGCCAGAAGCTTGATAGTGAAGACGGTGGGGAGCATCCGGGAGAGCATGTCGAAAGGCACATCTGAGACCCACTTGCGCGTGGGGAGGGTCCGTGGCTATCCATGGAGTTACCCGACCGAGAGGTTGGCCCTTGGGCGGGATTCCTCGCAAGGGGCTCCAACAAGGACTAGGGGGAAGCTTGAGCGCTTCTCGATACCTCGGTAAAATACCAGAGTTGTCGACGCGAGTTTGCATCTCTACCTTGTTCTTTACCTTCCACACTTACTTTGTCTACTTAGTTGTTCTTTACCTTTCCTAGCTTAGTTGATAGGCTAGTTGATAGGTTTGAAACCTAGGATGCTTAACTCTCTTTTGCGGTGATAGCAACACACTAGCAAAACCGTAATTGCACATCTAGATAGTTTATCTTATTGCATAGGTTTTGTTAGGGGTTGAAATAGAGACCATAGATTAGAGAGTAGTTTTTCAAAGTGACCTAATTCACCCCCCTCTTAGGCATCACGGTCCTTTCATCGACTCACCACAATGAGCCACCCCCTCTGGTAAGTGGGTCCTATACTTTGTCTTGAGTGGGTTTTCATAAGTTTGCACACTTGTTGACGTCGGTTTGTATACTTGGTGTGTATACGATGGGCTTGTTGATCCTTTGAAGTAAACCATAATTCTTGCTTCTAAATGGCCCGCTTTTACATAATCTTCACTATTTTGACCTTGCAAGAAAAATTCTCTTAGTACAAGTGAAACCAAGTGAAATCTAATATAAGTTGTTGTTTTTTTTTATTTTTATATTGATGGTTTATGGTTGACGTTAATGACTGTCAACAACCCTAGGCCCTTGTTTTTTTAAGGCAAAAGCTGTGATGGTGTTCCACACTGTACATTCAAATAAAATCATAAACAAGGAGAAGTTACATACTTACAAATCTTGGCAAAGCAAGGATAGAATTAACTGATGACATTTAACCAAAAACAGAAATAAGATCTAATATCTTTCTTAAAACGAAAAGGCCGTAGAAAGCACTTGTTTTTGAAATTACTGTCTTCCTTCACCTTGTCATTCTGGAGTTTCCATAGCTGCCAAGCGGCTATTAGCACAACTTCCACAAGGAAGGACAAGTTCTGTTGAGCTCTTGCTTGGGAGATACAGGATAAGAAGCTTCTGCCAACACTCATCGCAAATTCACATGAGAAAAACAGTGATCCATGTCTTCTTCTACTCTCATGCTAAAAGCTAAAATTTAAAACATCATATTCATATTTTAAAATTTTCAGCAAAATTGATTGCAATTTTTGGATTTTGAATTAATTCCGAACAGATTTTAGAGTTTCTTAGATCAAACGATTATGGACATCCAAATCCAAATATATAGGTCCGATCTAGGTGCATCAAAAATAAGTAAAGTTCAATTGAACTTAATCACCACCTCTACAAGACGGTGTCAAGCCGGAGGCACCATGCCGAGGATATGTGGGAGGGATTAATTAGTGTCGAAAAAGAAATAATTACTACTACAATACTCTTGGTCATATAAATTTAACTTTTTATTTGCTTGTGTCAAATCAACGGTCAGCAAAAACTACTTGAAACTAGCACCGGTACCTTCCAACACTATAAAAAAATCTCAAAAAAAATCCCCACAAAATTAACACAATTAATTATTACCAATTCTATTATATTATTCTAAATTAACGCAATTATTTACTGGTTCATCTTCCATATATGTAAGCTTAGAATCCTGATCAAACCTTTACTCTTCTTCTACAATCCATATCTTTATATTTATCTACAAATCAATGCAATTAATGATTATTCTTAATATGGTTTAAACTTCTCCTGGTCCAGTTGTAGAACTAATCTATTGGGCACTTTTGAGTTACGACACATTATATGTGTAAATGTTTGTCATTCCATTTATTCTCCATCACAAATTAGCCGACCACAGTTAAAGTAATACATCTAGCTAGAATAACATGAGGGCTAATATGGTTCTGCTCCTGGCACTTGGCTTCCTCATGCTAGCTTCCGGTACCCAGTAATTTCTTATTCTTCTATTGTATATAGTCGAATATATAGCAGACTCAATGGTATTCTCTATTCTTTGCACTGGTGTTCTTTACAGATGCTGTAGCCCTCAAGAAAGTTTGTACGTCTAAGAAGATCCCGCCACAGGGTAAATCATGTGACCCCCAAACTTGCCATGAAAACGCTAAAAAAGATTTCACCGCCGGTGGGGCTCGGTGCCCAGATCATTCGTCTTGCTACGTGCAGGGCCATTGCGCTGCTGGAGGTTGCCAGCGCATCGTGTGCGCACTCTGCGTAGACCCTCCATCTCTTGAACAACAAAATATATAAATACTGATGACTGGCCATGGTGGTAGCCGGTAGGATGCCATGATGTACTCACAGACATCAACATAGAAATAAATGAAGTGTCATATTGAGTCGCCAATTTTTATATATGAAACCTGTTTTTAGACTTTAGAATTTGTGAATGTGATCTAAGGGCAGTGAGTAAATGCTCCATGGTTAATTCCCGCATGACGCATGACGCGGTGATGTCTGCAGAGCCGGACGAGGGAGCGTGGATTCTGCGGCAGGACACCGTCATGTCCCCGGCCGCCTGTGTACCGCATCCAGTGACAAAACACAGTCTCAACGCCATGAAGAAAAGTTGATTAAAAGCATTCATGCATATACGAAGTCTAAGCTACTACTCCCTCCATTCAAAATTGTAAGTCATTCCAAGAATCTTTTAAGTTTGATCAAAGATTATAGAAAGAAACATAAAGATTTATGACATCAATTAGGTATAGTATGAAAATATAACCAATAAAGAATCTAATGGTACTTAGTTGGTATCAAATATGTTATTATTATATTATATAAAATTTAGTCAAACTTTATAAACTTTGACTCTCCAAGATTTTTGAAATGACTTACAATTTGGAATGGAAGGAGTAGTATATATATGATATACATATGCTTTGCTCCGGGTCTACGTCATATCTTCCCATGGTACATTACATTGGTACGGTAGCTAGGCATCTCCCTTGGCGGAAAACTACCACCGCCATATCGCACGGCTTACTCTCAAAATAGGAGTACCAATACCAACGAAGAGATGTCCTATAAACTATGTCATAGGTCTGCTGCGTCCAGCGTACAGGACAACGAAGCTATATATATGTTCCAGCTTACGGATCAAGCTCCTCCACCTTCACCGCAGCGTGCAGCACAAGCTCATTACCACAAGGCTGGGTTATTCTCTCTTCGATCTCCTCGAACTTGCGTTTTCTCTTGTTGAATTCCTTGACCAGTTCCTCATGGATCTTTTCTTGCTCGCTTATCTTGGTTTTGATCGTTTCCAAAAGCTTCATTTTACTATCCAGATCTCTTGTTCTGGTGACGACATAGAGAATTGTGTGGATACATGCTGCAAAGACAATCCTACAGTTGATTATGGCAGTAAAAATACAGACCTGTAACCAAGTAGTAGTCTCCCTTTTCCTTTGATAACACCACCATCCAATGATATCGCTCCACCATTCAAATAAGGCATGGCTTGGAGCATATCATTTCGGGTTTCATAAACTTGAAGCTCTCCAAAAAGACTATAAAATAAAGTTTCACGGAGTCCATGCCCTTTGCTTGTGGTTATATTCAGATTATCATCAGAAATATTTATAATATTGACAGCAAATCCTCTGAATCCCTTAAGTTTTCTAACATGTGGAGAAGGCCAAGCCAGGTTTAATTCCTTTTGTGGACTGTTCAGCAAAATCCCTCCTTTGTAGGGCCTGCCAAAGAGATGTGCTGTCAACAAAATAGCAAAAATCCATAGGGCAAACTGCAAGACTAGCTACTAAAACCAGATCCATAACCCAGTGTATTACTTATGATACGAATAACCCCTTAATTCTCATACTAATCTAACCCACACGGCAACTTGGGGAGTCAAATTTTGATATTATAACTTTTGCAATAATGTTGTGCACGGCTTTCATCAGTGGGAAGGCTTAGTATTGCTTAGAGCTAACCACTCTGTCAAGTTTAGTTCCTAGCTATCTTGTTAAATATAATGATCTTTACTCAAGATTGTGTTAGTTAGATGACGCTAATAGCATCAGTTTTGTTAGGCAGATTTGTTAAGCCAGCACTATACCAGGTGAACACCTTTGGAAATAAAACAAGACTAAACCACCATCTAATCAGCTTCTCAGGGGGTGGATGCCAACTGCTATATCCTACTGCATACTCCCCAAGCCATAGCAAATAATAATGAGGAAACAAGTGGTATGTTTTATTTGCAAAAAAAATATATCAGATTTCTGTTTAAGTTCTTTCAAAGCATTGACCGGAGAACTATACAACCCTCGCTAGTTCATTAAAAAATACCGGAGAAGTATACTCATTCAAAAATACCCTAGAGAAATTAACTTTACCAGGAAGAATACAATGCAAAATTGACGTTATTAGAAGCCAGTATGCAACCTACTAGCAGTATTTCAAATAGTTTATCACGCACACATACATTGCCTTGGTCAAAATACTTAGGTCAGGAAAGTTCATAGCATTGTTTCCAATAATGTCATGTCATGTGAAATGAAAAAACTTGGATGAAACACTCACTTTTAATATAGAGTTTCATTCTATGGTTTCATAGGCATTTATTTTCATAACTCATAGAGAGTTGGTAATCGTACCAAGAGTTATATCTAATGAAACCAATTTTCTATGAAACCAATTTTCTATGAAACCAAGAGTTATATCCAAGAGTCATAACACATCCATTAGAAGTGATTATAATCAAACTATAAATGATCCAAAACAATCTGCATATCAGTGTCTGTAGATAAATTTACATACAGTTGGTTTGTTTTGAAAAAAAAATACCTGCCAAGTTTTTCATCAGGCACAGTTCCAAGCAGGGCAACAATACCAACAATGTCATCCATGAAAAAATCACCATTGGAACATATCACAAAAGCAGCAGTACCAATCTTCTCTCTAATTTTCTCACGAACCAACTCCTTTGCATCAATGAGTGACCCAACCATGGGCCCAATCTCATCTGGTAAAAAACTTTGAAAGTTATATAAAGAAGCAAACTAAAAGCCAGTTGTGGTAATCATAGAAATGGCAGCAGACTTCGTAAAACAGATGGACCAATACAGCTGGTGCCCAAGCTCTAGTTATGATTATAACCAACACTATGCCAGTATGAAAATAAGAATATTTCAGGACATAGAAAAATCACCTTTTATAGTGTCAATTGCTTTCTCAACTGAGCCCTTACGAGAATATAGAGTTTCAAGTGTCTCTTCTGTAGACTTTATCTTCGAATGGGTATCTCCAACTTTATTTTTCGATTTCTGCTGAAGGCACGAAATAATAATTGACTAAGATCAAGTGCCTTCATGCTTGAGTTTTCTTTGAATCTTGCTTCTAAGTTGATCATAATTGTAAGAAAAATCTAGATAAGTACTTATTGATTTCAACTTCAAATCAAACAGACTTCACCTTCTCTAATAGTATTATGTGCAACATAGAAAGGTGCAGTGCTTTGTCATTCTAAGAATGCCAATTTCGTACCTTAACAACATCTTTTACATATGTGACAAGATGGCTAGGTTGACCAGGAGCAAGTTGGCTGGGAAGTGAAAGATTTGAACTTTCTACAAATGAGATTGGACAGCTCAAAATAGGTTCAGATCCATCCTCCATGGTGGTCAACGCCAAATTAAAAGATTGAACCTGAAGCTGAAAAAGTAAAAATTCAGCAGTACAGTTGAAACATTGGCATAAAAAATGGCAGAAATGTTACAAGGTATTGATACCTGAATCATTATATGAAGATCAGGATAACATGTGTGATATGCCACAATAGTGACTGTTCCTTGTTCTTGAGGAAGCTGCACACGAGAAAGAACACACCTTCCATGTTTAATAGCATACTGTGCTCCTTCCACTAATGGTAACTCATCTGATGTGATGTTTAGTGTATGAAGAGGTCCATCAATGGATTCATCAATAAGACCGTCACTATCAGAAACTTCAAATGTGATGTTCTCCAAAAAGGATCCTGCCGGACAACTTTCTGGAACCTGCCGAATCAAATAACAAATAAACACACAAACCCCAAACACTATCTAAACTTAAGGGTCAAATCATAGAAACACACAATCCGCAAACACTATCTAAAAATTAAGGGTCAAATCATAGAAACAGCATTCAAGGGAAAAGAAGTATCTTACATTTACTGCTTTTAATCCTCTTGTGGCTATTTGAAATATTTTCGTGAAGATCTCCTCCTCATTGTGAAAAATTGTTATACAAGCTGTGCATGATAGAGTTAAAACTTGGTATAACATGCTGGCATAAGATTAATGCAAAACAACTGACCTTCTGAACCAAAGCCGCCAACAACTCTTAGCTTTCCACAAAGGTCAATAAAACCCGCACCATTTACCTGGAAAATTCTCTCTTCAGTATACATGTTGGCAGATGGATAATTGCAGAACTTTTAATCAACATAATGGATTCCATGCTGGTCAAAACGTGAGTTTGAAACGGGCGTCAATGTAACTTTATCTCTAATAAGAAAATATCAAATTTCATCAAGCATACAGTAAAGTTCATCTGTCATCCAGTAAAAAACACCATTAAACTGTGATCAATATTTATACCACATTAGTTGCCACCGTGGACAAAATCCCCACATGGCATATATGCAAACTGATCCAAACTTTCTCCTTCACCCAGGCCTCCCTCTCCTTCAAATTCAATTTGATGGGGGTGACAGTAAACTATCATGTTTCAAACTTTCAATGAGAAAAGTAACAGCCAGTGTATAGATTTCTTCTTCTAACTATATGTTAGAATATAATTGTAACAGCTCATATGGGCATCCGGCCCATTAGCCTTTATATTGTAACCATAGCATAGCCTGTCTAGGATTAGTACCGTATTGGTAACTGTACATGTACTGCAAGCCTTAACCGGCTATATAATGAAAGTCACCCCCCCTGATTAGGGTGTGCGGTGTTTCTACATGGTATCAATCTAATTCCGATCCTTCCCTTCCGCTTTTCATGTCGCCTCTGCCCGTGCACCCTCCGTGAGGGTGTGCGCCACCGCACCAGCCCCGGCCGCGCGCGCATCGCGCCGCCGCCAGCCGCGCCCATCGTCTGGTCGGGTCGCGCCTCCGTAAGCCGAGCCGCCTCCTTGGCCGTGCGCCGCAGGTCGCCGCCCGACTCGAGCCGCACCAACCCCGGCCGCGCGTGCATCGCGCCGCCGCCAGGCCGCGTCCGTCCTCCGGTCGCACCGCCGGCTCCGTAAGCCGCATCGCCTCCTTGGCCGCGCGCTGCAGGCCGCCACCCGACTCGAGCCGCACCACAGTCTCGGCCGCCGCGCGATCCTACCCGCGCCGCCGCCTTGCCTCGCGCTGCTCTCTCCGCTCCTGGCCGCCGCGCAGATCACACCGCCGCCCCGGAGCCGCTCAGATGACATCGTCGACGGCTTCATCCTCCACGACAGGCTCCCTCGGCTCCCAGTCATCCGGCGCCATGGGGGAATCCACCCTTGCTCCTTTCTTCGCCGCCTACGCCGCTGTCAACGTGAAGCAGCACGTTCCCGTCGCATTAAGCCTCGAACGCCCGAACTACACCAAGTGGAAGGCGTTCTTCACTGCCCTCTGCAGCAAGTACGGGCTGCTCGGCCACATCGATGGCACGGCGGACGCATGTCCGGCTGACCCCACGTGGTCTCAGCCCGACGCCTGCCTCCGCGGCTGGATGTACGGCTCCATCGACGACGCCGTCCTCAATCTCGCCATGGAACCCGAACAGGATGCCCGCGCTCTGTGGGTCTCCATCGAAGCCCTGTTCCAGGCAAACAAGGAGTCCCGCGCCGTTGTCCTTGAACAGGAGTTCCACAACCTGTCCCAGGGCGACCTCTCCATCGACGCCTACGCCCAGCAGATGAAGCGCACCGCTGATGCCCTCCGGGAGGTCGGTCATACCATCTCCCCTGCGCAGCTCGTGCTCAACCTTCTGCGTGGTCTTAACCCCTGCTTCGCCAACACTGCCGAGATCATCTCCAACACGTCGCCGCTTCCCGACTTCAAGTCCGCCACCAACATGCTCCGCGTCAAGGAGCTCCGCCTCGGCAGCGAGGGCAAGGCGGATTCGGCGTCAGCTGTGGCTGCCTCCACCCACTCCTCCTGCACGTCGTCATCCTGCCAGTCCACCCTTCTGCATCCACCTATCGTGGGGGCGGTGGCAAGGGCAAGGGGGGCAAGGGCAAGGGCGGCCGCGGTGGCAACGACGGTGGCCGCGGCAGCAGCGGTGGCCACCACCAGCAGCAAGGCCGCAACGGCGGCGGTGGCCGCAACCACCACCACAAGCAGCACAGCGGCAGCTTCGGTGGACGCCCGCCGTCCGGCCCATGGGTTTGGAACGACGCTTGGACACCTCCGTGGTCTCCTCAGCAGTAGCAGTGGGGAGCGCCACCACCGCCTCCTCCACAGGCACACACTGCCTTCGCGCCTGCGCAGTTCTCCACCGCCGGCGGCCCCCCGGCGTACGGGCCTCCAGGCAGTTGGGACTCAGCCAGCTTGATTGCCGCTCTCAACCAGATGGCGATCCAGGGCGGCAATGCACCTTGGGTCATGGACAGCGGAGCGACATCCCACATGTCCTCCAGTGATGGTATTTTACTCTCCCATCTCCCGTTGCCACCGTCCTCCATTATGGTCGGCAACGGTCAATCCATTCCCATTCATAGTCGTGGCACTTCTGTTATTCAAATAGCTGATCGTCCTTTTCATCTTAATACTGTTCTTGTCGCTCCCCAACTTACTCGTAATCTGTTATCTGTTCGACAGCTTACTCGCGACAATAACTGTTCAATTGAGTTTGACGCCTCTGGTTTTTCTATTAAGGATCTCAAGACCAAGACGGTTCTCCTTCAGTGCAATAGCAGCGGGGACCTCTACACCACCCCACATCTCCTTCCTCCTCGCTGTCATGTCATCGTCGTCTCCCCGGAGTTGTGGCGCTCCCGCCTTGGTCATCCCGCACCCGCTGTCGTCGCTACTCTAAATAAACTTTCAGCTATCCAGTGTAATAAAGTAGCCCGCCGCATTTGTCATGCTTGCCAGCTCGGTAAACATGTTAGATTGCCGTTTGCTAGGTCGGTTTCTAGGACATCAGCACCTTTTGATCTCGTTCATTGTGATGTTTGGACCTCCCCAGTCGCGAGTATTTCTGGTTATAAATTTTATCTTGTGTTAGTTGATGATTATACACATTATTGTTGGACGTTCCCTCTTCGCCATAAGTCTGAAGTTCATAACCACATTGTTCAGTTTGTCGCTTATGCTCACACACAATTCAGTCTTTCTCTACGCTGTTTTCAGAAAAATAATGGCACCGAGTTCATCAACAATGCCACCAACACATTCCTTGCCAGCCGTGGCATCATTCTTCGTACCTCGTGCCCCTACACATCTGCTCAGAATGGCAAGGCTGAGCGCATGCTCCGCACTCTGAACAATGGCGTTCACACACTTCTGATTCATGCCACCATGCCTCCACCCTATTGGGTCGAAGCTCTCTCCACTGCCGTGTTTCTCACAAACCGGCGACCGTCCTCATCCAAAAATAACGGTATACCCTATCATCTTCTCCACCACAAAATGCCAGATTACTCCATCCTTCGGGTTTTTGGCTGTTTATGCTACCCCAATCTCAGTGCCACGACTCGCCACAAATTGTCTCCTCGCTCTACGACATGTGTCTTCCTCGGTTACCCTCCTTCTCAGAAGGGCTATCGTTGTCTTGACCTTTCAAATCGCAAGATTATCATCTCGCGATATGTCGTTTTTGATGAGACTCACTTTCCGTTTGCGGCCTCCAAGCCTCAACCGGATTCTTTTGATTTTTTGTTACAGGAATTACTTCCCGCGCCGCCTCCGTTTACTTCAGACGGTGGGCGCCTGCGGACCGCGACTGCGTCTGCCTCGTCAGACTCCAAGGATGCCGGTGATCCCGTTGGGTTTGACCCTGCCATCCTGTGGCATGGCGCTGCCCACCGGTTGCTCCAGGGGCCGGAACAGGTCACTGCCGCTACTCCTCGGCCGCCAGCGGGTCCTGTCGCCTCCGCACCCGTGCGGAAGCGGTACGACGTCCTCTACAGCCGCCGGCCGGGTCCGACAACCGCTGCCCAACCACCGCCGGCAGTACCTTCGGTTCCAGCACCGCAGGAGCTGGCGCAGCCGCCCCCTGTACAACAGGCGGCTGTACAGGAGGTTCCAGAGACCTCTACACGGACGACTCGTGCCCAGACGGGCTCTCTGCCGCCGCCCATGCAGCGGTACGGCTTCACCGCGGCGGTCTCCGGTCTGACCTCGCTGCTGCCAGGCAACTCTCGTGTCGCGCTTGCCGATGCAACTTGGCGTGCGGCAATGGCTGACGAGTACAAGGCGCTTATGGATAATGGCACCTGACGTCTAGTCCGTCGACCGCCTCGTGCCAACGTCATCACCGACAAGTGGGTCTTCAAGCACAAGTATCACGCTAACGGCTCTCTGGCTCGTCATAAAGCCAGATGGGTAGTTCGTGGGTTCTCGCAGCGGTACGGCATCGACTACGACAAGAAGTTCAGCCCGGTTGTCAAACCGGCGACCATCCGGGCTGTTCTCAGCATCGGCGCCTCTCACTCGTGGCCGATTCATTACCTGGACGTGAAGAACGCCTTTCTTCACGGTCACCTGAATGAGACCGTCTACTACCAGCAGCCGCCCGACTTCGTCGACCCGGCGGCCTCCGACCACGTCTGCCTCCTGCAAAAGTCTCTGTACAGACTCAAGCAGGCGCCCAGGGCGTGGCACCAGAGGTTCTCCGGCTTCGTCCCGGTCCGGCTTCACTGCTTCGACCTCTGATACATCCCTCTTTGTTTACAAAGCGGGTGCAGACATCGCCTACTTACTGCTCTACGTCGACGACATCATCCTGACAGCCTCGTCGACCCAGCTTCTTCGTCGCATCACCGAGCTCCTTCACTCCGAGTTCGCCATGACAGATCTCGGGGATCTTCATCACTTCCTCGGGATCTCTGTCACGCGTTCTGCTAACGGCCTCTTCCTGACTCAGCGCCAGTACACTGTGGATCTGCTCCAGCGCGTCGGCATGGTTGAGTGTCACTCTACGGCGACTCCTGTTGACACTCAGGCCAAGCTCTCTGCCACGGATGGCGCTCCGGTGGCAGATGTCACTCAGTACCGCAGCCTCGTCGGTGCACTGCAGTATCTCACGCTGACTCGTCCGACCTCGCCTATGTCGTTCAGCAGGTTTGCCTCTTCATGCACGACCCGCGCGAGCCTGGTGACGACACGTGGATAGCCGATTCAATTAATACATGAGTAGCCTACACATTGAATTCTCTAAATCTCACATTGTTTCGAGTCATAAGATAATCATTAAATTTTATCTATAAAAATAAAAAAATATTTATGAAGAACTGCAGTATATTTCCATACGAAAAGGCAAATTAAAAAGAAAATTGTAAAATATGGAGCCGAGCAATTTCTTTAACTCAAGCCGTTGACATGAAATTTGTAACACTAAACAGGATCAACAAGGGACTGCACTGCATCCATCTTTCAACTGCCTGATAATATGAAATGCAGAGAACAAGTATATTATACAATGTTTTAAAAAGGTGCACTGTGGGAATTTAGGTTAAGCATTAAAAAAAAGGTAGGACTACCAATATTCTTTTTCCTACAGGAGATAAGTTTGGATATGTCTAAAGAGTAAATTGCATCCACCATACAACAACTTTGACAGGTGGGTGCAACTGATCAAACAACTTGAAAATTGGTCAAATAGGTACAACAACTTAGTAAATTGATACATTTAAGGTGCAAGCATTGCTAATAGAGCAAAATACGTACTTATCACTTAGGTCCTAGAATTAACAATAATCCAACCAGTATGAACATCCGAAATCAAACCTGAACAATTCTAGAATGATTGCACTCTACAAAAGATTATCACATTCACATTATAAATTTTGAACCTTCTATTTTGGATAGAGAATATATTATTTCCATCTGGCGGCCTACTTATTGAAAAAATTGAGTAGCAATATTCACACAATAAACCATGAACACAAGTCCACAATCCTATCAATGCCCTATGCTATCACGCCAACGTCTTACAACAAACTGTTGATCACCTTTCAGTGCAAACACAAACTTGTATGGTCATAATATTTGGCCAAGAATAGAATACTTGCTGCAAAAACAGAGAAAACACCATGGTTCCTGTCCTAGAAGCTTATGAACTAATACACCTTGGCATGATTAGAATAGAAAAAAAAAATAGTAAACAAGATTTATATTGTTAATCAATCATCCTCATGTAAAAACCCCAACTTGGCATGATTAGAATAGACAATTGAAGTTCAAGAACAAAAGACACTAACTATATTCTTAGGTGGTCATCATTGTGGAGCACCTGCTTCGTGATAATGTCTGTCTTATAGTTGACAAAATCATCTTAAAGAGTTGCACCACACATAATGCACCTGCCACAAACCCACTATCAACCCATGCGTCTAATATGCCAATACATATTTTATCATACTAACAGCGTTTGTACCAGACATGCACCAATTTTACCAAGTTATTGTACCTATTTTGAGCAGTTTACAAGTTGTTGGATTAATATACACCCACCTACCAAGTTCTTGTAAGGTGAATGTAATTTACTCATGTCTAAATAAAAACAGGTTCAATGCTCAACCTTCAACTGTTACCCAACTGACCAAGTCCAGAAGGCAACCACATTTCCAAACCATCTACTCCCTCCATCCCAAATTATAAGTCATTCCAAAAATCTTGGAAAGTCAAAGTATCTTAAGTTTGACCAAATTTATATGAATATAATAACATTTATGATGCCAACTAAGCATCATTAGATTCTTCATCAATTATACTTTCATAGTATACCTATTTTTGATGTCATAAATCTTTAGAATTTTCTCTATAATTTTGGTCAAACTTGAAATGCTTTGACTCTCCAAGATTGTTAGAATGAACTATAATTTGGAACGGAGGGAGTACTTTACAACCCTACAGTTCCATAACCAGCCTAAACACGCATCGCGTATCATGCTAATCCACCATGGTTTTGCCTAACATGGCAATAATTTGCCCATCTAGTGTCCACATAAACATCCATGGCCGCATTCCTCAGCCATGTTCTCTCACACCTCACAGCCCATTATGCATCATGTTTGGATTCAGCTTATGGCTATAGGGGTGCCAACCAAACCCACTGCCCAAGCACCGTATCCTCCATCAAACACACTAGTGGCACAACCACCCATCATCAAATCAACTGCCACGGCCAAGTTAGGATGTTCCCCGTGCTCTTGATCAGGTCAATGAAGGCTTTTTAATTGAGTTCACAAAATAGAAAAATAAGAAAATGCGATCAATGCTGCAACTCTAGAAGAGCCTCACTTCTACGAAAATAACTAAACAAGTGAAAAAGATAAACAGAGATCCAGTCTATAGGTGAGTATTAGGATAATTGCCGGTGGAGGCGCGAGGGAAGAGGGGGCGCAGCCTGGGGGCGGAGTGCTAGGGTTTTGGGTTGGCGAGGGGACCAAGTCCTGGGCTCTTGATACCATGTAAAAAACAGAATGAAATTGGAGGAATCACCACTCCCATTGTGGGGGTGCCTTTCATATATATTGGCATGTACAGGAATAGTACGACAAAATGCTATACCCTCACAATGGGAGTGTGGTGATTCCTCCAATCTCATTCTGCTCTCTACATGAGGCTGCGAGGATATGGTTTTTGTTCCTATTCCGATTTCCAGAAATTCAAACAACTAAATGTGGATGTAAATCTACTGTCCACCAATTTGGTCAACTTCAAATCTGCACATTTGCACAGCCAGGATGCTATCCAAACAATAATATCCTTACTTTTTCATATACAATGCAATACAACTGAAATAAATCGAAGTGCAATCAGTGAAATGTTCTCACCAATAGGTATGGTGCTTTCCCACCAATACCTTCTTGCCGAAATACTCTATGGTTTGAAGAACCCATTGTTCCCCTGCATAATATGTGAGATTAATTTTTAACAAACTATTATAAATGGGGTAAACAGTATGAACAAACATGTCTATAACTAGTGAGGTTCATATATTTCATGTATTGGAATTTGGAAGAATGTACAAAAATGTCCATAACTTGGAAGAAAATATTATTCTTCTCAAGGATATTTCCAACAAACATAAATCTGTTGAGAATCAAATAAAGGAAAAGAGTGAAGTGTCCATGTATATTAGCTTTTATTCATGTCAATTGGTCAGAAAAATGCATAGAAGTGTGTAATCTAGATATCCAATCCAACATGGGAGCTTTTGCTAAGAAGCCTGAGCTTGTATCCCAATTTTTATTTAATGACACTCTCACTACACCACCCTAGAACGCACACCATGGTTCACAAAATAAAAAATTACCAATCAAATTATATGGTAATTGAGCTACCCACATTACCATTTAGAGATAGAGTTCTCATCCGAACCATCCATTCCCTTACCAGTGTCAAAAATCACAATCTTTTCTTTGTCAAGAGTTATCCTACAAGAAGGTTCAAATTTTAGTAACAATATCAAGTCTGCAGTCCAAAAGACATGTATGCCCAATAAAATATATACTAGCACCGCAAAGAAAGTAGTAAAGGTCACAAACTCGAAGACTGACAAGGTGGAGAAAATGCGTAATATAACCATTGTTTTCAGGACGTCCGATTAATCGCGATTAGTCGTCCTGGTCGGTCCCAGGTGGTCGATTAGGAGGTCCGACTCGACCAGCTCGACCAGAAACCTGGTCGTCCGATTAGTCGTCGACTAATCACGATTAGTCGTCGACTAATCACGATTAGTCGTCCGACCAGGTCATGGACGACCAGGTTGTCGACTCTGTTTTTTGGGTTATCTGTACTGCTGAACTAGTTTGAACTTTAGTTATGTAATATGCTGGTTGTGTTAGTTAGTTTCTATTGCTGTGCAGCAGTGTTGTTGTTAAGGTGTGTCAAGATCAATGTTGCATTAGTGTTGCTACTTGCTAATTATGGTTCTCTTTGATATTCCAGACTTTTATTGTGTATAATATAGTATATATAGATAGGTATATATATAGGTTGACCAGCTGATATACCTAGACGACCAGGAGACGACCAGGGTCGATTAATCGCCTGGTCGGTCCCAGGTTGACCAGGATCGACCAGTCGACCAGAAAATGAATATAACTATATGTAACTTGAGGACAAAACTCTTAATAATTTAAGGTCACAAAACTTAACCCATAAACACTGACAGTGAAGGTCTTAATTTTTACTTGGAGGATAACATTAAAACCAACACTCAACTCACTCCCATCATGTTGAGTACTCAATGGAAAAATAAAACAAGCTAAAAGCAAAGTGCAGGACAGCAGCACGTTTTATCTCTTAACCTAACACATTAAGAGAACAACCTTGCACACTACTTCTACCAGCAGTAGTAGCTTTTATAATGTTCAACTCATTCTTTCTATTTGTTCAACTCATCCTTTCTAACTGTAATAAGATGGTGGTGCTGGCGTACCAATTAGCCTTTTCTTTTAGCATTACATGCTAAATGCAGCTTATAATAACTAAAAGAGGGTATAGATAGGTGTAGTGACAGGTTGATAGAACAGATAAAGGAAACAATATCAAAGATCAATTCTTTTAGACCCTAGTAATTTGATGGTAATAATATAAATGTATGTGTGGAGCCTGGCAGGAGTTAAGGGGATTTCCCTGCTCACTGCCAGAAGAGCAGTCTAAAGGACCGCTAGTCGTCTTTATGTTTTAACCGGTGATTTAGTCTTCATGTATGATAGGATTACGAATCCTACCACGGATGTCACGCAGGCTGTATGAGTGAGAGGGAGGAGGTGCTGGGCGGCGTGCTCGCTGCCGGCGGCTGGGTGCCGTCGCGAGAAGGGCGAGGGCGATCTGCAGGCGGCGGCTAGGGCACAGGACTCCCGGCTCCCTAAGGAAGCCGGAACAATTAGATAATTGTTCTGCTTAATTGATATCGATATTGTTTACAGGTATTTATACCTCCCTCAAATAAAAATAGCAAATACTAATAAATAGTCTAAATATTCTATAATATGGTAAATACTCTCAATATGGGCCTTTAGCCCCTGTCGGCCGATGGTGGCTATCAGCCCCTCTTGGGCTTGCGCCTCTGGTACTGAATACCCGTCATAACATCTCTTCCCTCCTCGGCAAACAACTCGTCCTCGAGCTGAACTTCTGGAAACTGTGTCTTGAAATCTTCGAGGGGCTCCCATGTTGCGTCATCTTCTGGGAGACCTTGCCACTACACCAAAAGGCGCCATTCTCCGCGGCGCAGCTGAGCCCGGAGCACGCGCGCGGGACTGGGCAGGAGCCGACCATCCTGGACCGGCGGTAGGGGAGCAGGCGCTCCCGGCGGAGGGCCCTCGTATGCCTTGAGCTGACTGACGTGGAACACGTTGTGAAGACGTGCGCCGGCCGGAAGCTGAAGACAATAGGCCACGGCGCCGATGCGTTCCAGTACTTGGTAAGGTCCTGCGTAGCGAGGCCGGAGCTTGCCCTTGGGGTGGGGAATGAGGGTCTGCACAGGGCGGTGAAGGAGCCGCAGGAGCACCCAATCCCCACCTCGAAGGAGACGTCGCGGTGATGGTTGTCGTAGTACTGCTTGGCATATTGCTGCGCTTGCAGCAAGCGTTCCCGGACCACTTCCAGGAAGGCGTCGCGGTCACGGAGGAGGGAGTCGGCCGCCTCGGCCCACGCCGCCCCAGGCTGGAGCGGAAGGAGGGGCGGTGGAGGCCGACCGTAGACCACCTTGAACGGCGTCGCTCGCAGCGCCGTCTGGAAGGACGAGTTGTAGCAGTACTCGGCCCAGGCTAGCCAATCGACCCAGGCGCGAGGTTGGTCACCGGTGACGCACCGCAAGTACATCACGATGATCCGGTTGACCACCTCGGACTGGCCATCGGTCTGAGGGTGGAAGGCCGTGCTCAAGCGCTGCTTCACACCTGCAAGCTTAAAAAGGTCACGCCACAGATTACTGGTGAAGACGGGGTCGCGGTCGCTGACGATGGAGGCGGGGAAGCCGTGGAGGCGCACGATGCCGTCAAAGAAGACCCGCGCCACGGACGCCGCCATGTATGGGTGACTGAGGGCGATGAAGTGCGCATACTTGGAAAATCGGTCAACCACCGTGAGAATGACCGATTTGCCGTGCACCTTGGGGAGGCCGTCGACGAAGTCCATCGAGATGTCCGCCCACACCTGCGAGGGAACATTGAGCGGTTTGCAGCAGTCCCGCCGGGTGTGTGGTCGGCGTCTTGTTCCTCTGGCACGTGTCGTAGGAACGGACGAAGTCTTGCACCAGCGTGCGGTCACCCGAGAAGTAGAAGTCCTGTCGCAGGCGCACAAGGGTCGCACAAGGGTCTTCTGGATGCCCTCATGGCTGGCGGTGTGGGCCAGCGCCACCACCTGCTGGCGCAAGTCCCCGTGGCTGGGGACGAAGACCCGCTTCCCGTGGAGCAGCAGGCCCTCGGCCTCGGTCCAGAGGTCCTCCAGCTCACCACGGCGCAGCTGCTGGAGCAGCTCGGCAGCCTCCGGGTCCAGGCCCATGGCGGCCCGGATGTCGTCGTAGACGCTGAATGAGGGGCCGGGGATGGCCACGGCTGCTGGCCCGTCCTCGTCTCGGCGGGGAGAGCACGTCGGCGGCGGTGTTAAGGCGGCCCGGGCGGTACTCAACCGCGAAGTCGAAGCCAAAGAGCTTGCTGAGCCACTGGTGCTGAGGCACCAACATGGCGCAGATGAGCCGCAACATCACGGCCGCAGCGTCTAGTTGTGAGGCTTGATTGAGTCAAGTGAAGATCAAGGCTTGTTACTCTTGGTGATCGACATCACCTAGACGGTCCGGTGGTGCTCGGAGGAAAGTGATCGGTGGAGGATTGTCGGCGGCCCTTCTCCATCGACTTGTGATCGGTTGTTGGCGGTTCACCGAGCCGGAGCGACGAAGAACCAGCTCGTAAAGAGCACTCAACCCTTGAGTGAGTTGAGGGGGAGCAATACCCTTGCGCGGGTGCTCCAACAAGGACTAGGGGGGAGTGTCGACTCCTCGATACCTCGGCAAACGTCATCGTGTCAAGCTTTCTATCCCTAACTCTTTCATACCGCATTACTTACCGCATTGTCCTTACTTTCATTGAACTGCTACTGCTTTCTAGTTAGGACGCACTACCGATAGACACTAGGGGGTAATTGGCATTGCTAGGATTTCATATTGCTTTAGAAATTTGAAATAAGTCCAATTCACCCCCCTCTTGGGCATCTTGATCCTTTCAATTGGTATCAGAGCAAGGTGAAAGACCTTGTTTGGTTTTGGTTAATTGATGAAACCTATGGACTAACCCTTGAACTAAGTGTATGATCAAGATAGGGTGGTTCACCTTGGTACATGGAGCTAGATGGATGATCATGATGAATCAAGTGCTCCATGGACTAAGGAAAAGAACAAAGAGAAAAACAAAAATGGGCTCAAGGCAAAGGTATAATTATAGGGCCATTTTTGGCTTAGTGATCAAGACACTATAGAGAGTGTGATCACATTTAGGATAGATAGCTGTACTATCAAGAAGGGAAAACTCATGTCGATTGCGGTTATCATGTGCCACTAGGTCATTTGCATTGCATATCTAAAATGAACCTAAGTGACATAAAGAACTAAAGTAAAATCCTTGAACTATATTGTAAAAGGCTAACACAGGGCTTAAGTGGTTGGAACACTTGGTGTTAGCACATGGAAGCATGAAGAAGAAGAGGCAGCTCGGATTGGCACTCAGAAGCACTCCGGACGCAGGGTCCGGACGCAAGCAAAGTGCGGTCCGGACCATTGGTCATGCGACCGAAGGCATACCCTAGCCTCGGCCTCTCTGGACAGGAGGTCCGGACGCTGATGATGGTCCGGACGCAAGACTCCGGACACAGCGTCTGGGGCTCAGCGCTCTCTGTACTCCTCTGGTCTAATTATCCGGATGCTGAGTTGTGTCCGGACGGAGAACACCGAACCATCGTCCGGAGCTCACGAGCTCTCTGGATGCTCTCGGAGTTGGATCCGGACGCAAGGAAAAGCAGGTCCGGACGCTACTGTTGGCAGGGTCTGGAGGTGACACGTCGGCAGCAGAGAGGGCGCCAACGGCTGAATTCAAAGTGAAGGAGGGTCCGGACCCCCCATGCAGACTGCATCCAGAGCTACGCAGGAAAGCAAGGAAAGGGGTAAAACGGCTAGCTCAGTTTGCAAAGCTATTTAAGTGGCTTGGCCGGCTCCTAGGGCTCTCCCTTGCACCTCCCATTCTTTTTACATACTTGTGCTTGCTTGAGATAGCCCCCAACTCACTCTCTTCACTCTTGTTGCATACTTGTGAGAGTTTGAGTGATTCAAGTGCTTTGATCATTCCATTGCATCTTAGTGGCACTTGGTCATTGTCATCGCCGCATGGTTTCTTGTTATTCTTGGTGTTTGCCAACACCTAGATGGCTTGACAATTGTGGAGAAGCTTCGACGCAATTGGTGATTGTTTGCGGCCGACTTCGGTAATTGTGAGAGGGCTTGTACCCACCTCGACGGAGAGCCAAAGGGTAACTCTAGTGGATTGCTCGTGTCATTGAGTTACTCTCATTTGGGTGGTTTCTTGTGGCGCCCGTGTAGTGGGCTTGACTTGTGAATTTCCAATTAGCCACCGAATTACCATTTGAGTAGTCGACACAATGGGGACTAGCTTGGTGACAACCAAGTGAACCTCGTGAGAAAAATCTATTGTATTCTTGTCTCCCGGTTACTCTTTGGTATTCATTGTGATTGATTCATCCTATTGACATCCATACATCACAAGGCATTGGTATAGCAATCACCTCCTCTCTTGTATTTACTCTTTCATATCTTGTCTAGTTAGCTTGCTAGTTAGCTTCTTTAGTAGTTGTTCTTGATAGCTTGTACTAAGTGCTTTAGGTTCTTGCTATTGATTGACAAGCACTTAGTTAACTAGAATTGCATTGGAAAGGTGGCTTTGCACCCCAAGTAGAGCTAGAGCAAAAAGCTTTGCTTAAGTGTTATCTAACCTTTGCTCTAGTGATTTGTAGAATTTTTATTATGCTATTCACCCCCTCTAGCCATCTAGGATCTTTCAAGTGGTATCAGAGCCGTGGTCACCATATTATCAAGGCTTAACAACCTTTGGTGTTAAGAGATGGCTCAAATATCATTCAACCATGTGGGGAGCAAACCGCCAATATTTGATGGCACCTCATTTGATTATTGGAAGAGGAAGATGAAGATGCATCTAGGCTCAATACATGAGAAGGTGTGAAGTGTGACCGAACATGACTTTGTCATTCTTGATGAAGCCGCTCCCACACCTAAAGAGTAAGAGAACCGGCAATGAAACACCATGGCACTCAATGTTATCTACAATGACATTGATTCCAAGGTGTTTGAACAAATCAAAGATCTTGAGAAAGCAAGCGAAGTGTGGAAGAGATTAGAAGATACTTATGAGGGCACTTCAACGGTAAAGAATGCCAAGCTATACATACTCAATGACAAGCTATCTCACTTCAAGATGAAGGATGATGAGTCCATCCTAGAGATGTTCCATAGGCTTCAAGTGATCATTAATGACCTAAAGAGCTTGGGTGAGAAGGTCAAAGATGAAGACTTCTCAAAACTTTCTTGGTTGTTTGTCCAAGAAATACAAAACTTTGAGGCAAATAATTAGGAGAGATGGTTTGGACAAGATCACTCCCAATGAAGTCCTTGGTGAGATCATGACCGAAGAGCAATACAATGAGGAAAGTGAAGAAGAAGAAGAGGTCAAGGAAGAAAAGAAAGAAAATAAGAGCTTAACATTCAAGGCTTCTTCATCCAAGAGCAAGGGCAAAGCAAAGAATCAAGAGTCAAGTGATGATGAAGAAGCTAGTGATGATGATTATGAGATGATGGCCCTCTTTGTGCGCAAGTTTGGCAAGTTCATGAAGAAGAAGGACTATGGTGCTAAAAAGAGAAGAGACAACTTCAATGGCAAAGAATATGAGAAGAGATGCTACAAGTGCAAGAGCACCGGTCACATGATTGCGGATTGTCCCAATCATAGTGATGATGATGAGAAGAAGAGCAAGCATGACAAGAAGGAGAAGAAGCTATCCTTCACCAAGAAGAAGAAGGGTGAATCCTATGTGGTGACTTGGGATGATAGTGATTCTTCTGATGATGACTCTAGTGATGATGAGAGGAAGAAGGCCAAGAAGAAGGCTTTGGCAGGCATTGCTATCAACAAGAAGCCATCCATCTTCGACACTCCATCATGCTTCATGGCTAAGCCAACTAAGGTACAATCTCATGATGATAGTGATAGTGATGATGATAGTAGTGATGATGAGGAGGAATACTCCAAGGAGGAACTAGTTGAGATGATGAAGCAAACTTATGAGTGCTTTGAGAAAAATAGAAAGGAGTGCAAAGAATTGAACAAGAAGCTTAAGGCTCTTGAACAATCCTTTGATGAGCTCAATGGCTCTCATGAGAGGCTAATGGAAGCCCATGAGAAGCTTGAGAGGACTCACTACAAGCTTGAAAAGGCTCACTCCTCTCTCCTTGATCAAAGCAAGCATAAGGTTGTTGCATCATGCAATGTTGGAGTAACTTGTGATATTCTAGATGAATAATTTTCACTCCTATCATTGTTGCACCAACTGAAACACAATGTAGCACCTCCACTTGCACATCTACTAGTGATAGCTCAAAGGATGATGATACACTAGTGATTGAAAATGAAAAAAATGAAAAATGATGTTAATGAACTCACTCATGCTTTGGGTAAGGCATATGGTGGAGATGCCCTCTTGCTAAAGTGCTTGGGTAGCCAAAGATTGTCTCATTACAAAGAGGGTTTGGGCTATACCCCTAAGAAGGGCAAGTCGGCCTTTGTCACTCCTAAGCCTAGCTTTGTGAGGAGCAATGGCCGGTTTTGCACAAAATGCAAGCAAGTAGGGCATGTAGACCAATATTGCAAACTTAACATGAGCCAAACCAAGTTTGCTAAAGCTACCTCTATGCATTTTGATTCTTGTTATATGCTTACCAAAATTGCTAAAGGTATCATGGCTAAGTATGTTGGCACATCCATAGTTGGCCCAAAGAAGAAGGCTATTTGGGTGCCAAAATCCTTGGTCACTAACTTTGGAGGACCCAAACAAGTATGGGTACCTAAAAGAAACTAATTTGTTTTGTAGGTCAATTACAAAGCCGGAGGAAGGCATTGGGTGTTTGATAGTGGGTGCACTCAACACATGACCGTGGATTCTAGAATGTTCAAATCAATCAACTCCAACACCAATGCTGGCATTGATAGTATTACATTTGGTCATAATGGCAAGGGCAAGGTCAAGGGTCTTGGTAAGATTGCAATATCCAATGACTTGAGCATATCCAATGTCTTGCTAGTTGAGAGCTTGAACTTCAATTTGCTATCGGTAGCTCAATTGTGTGATCTTGGATTCAAATGCATATTTGGAATAGATGACGTTGGGATCATTAGTGTAGATGGTTCAAACTTGATCTTCAAAGGCTTTAGATATGAGAACCTCTACCTAGTTGATTTCAATGCTAGTGAAGCTTAATTATCAACTTGCTTTCTTACTAAATCAAGTATGGGTTGGTTATGGCATAGAAGGCTTGGTCATGTTGGGATGAAGCAATTGAATAGATTAATCAAGCATGACTTAGTATGAGGCTTGAAAGATGTTGTATTTGAGAAGGACAAACTTTGTAGCTCTTGTCAAGCCGGCAAACAAGTTGGTAACACCCATCCAAAGAAGGGCATGATGAGCACTAGTAGAGCATTTGGTTATTGCACATGGATCTATTTGGACCAACAACTTACACAAGTATTGGAGTTAACAAGTATGGTTTTGTCATAGTGGATGATCTTACAAGATACACTTGGGTATTCTTTCTCAATGACAAGAGTGATACATTTGCAACCTTCAAATATTTTGTCAAGAGATGTCACAATGAGTTTGAAACAACTATCAAGAAAGTGAGAAGTGACAATAGAAGTGAATTCAAGAATACAAGAGTTGAAGAGCTATGTGATGAGCTTGGAATCAAGCATCAACTCTCGGCCAAGTACACTCCACAATCAAATGGCCTTGTTGAGAGGAAGAATAGAACTTTGATTGATATGGCAAGATCTATGCTTAGTGAGTACAATGTGAGTCAATCCTTTTGGGCCGAAGCTATCAACACCACTTGCTACTTTAGCAATCGGTTGTATTGTCACCCATTGATGGAGAAGACTCCATATGAGCTATTGAATGGAAGAAAGCCCAACATTGCATACTTTAGAGTCTTTGGGTGCAAATGCTACATCTTGAAGAAAGGCACAAGACTTGGGAAGTTTGACAAGAAGTGTGATGAAGGGTTCTTACTTGGTTACTCAACCACAAGCAAAGCCTATAGAGTTTGGAATTTGGCTAGTGGTATACTTGAGGAGGTTCATGATGTTGAATTTGATGAAACTAATGGTTCACAAGTTGAGAATGAGAATATAGAAGATGTGAGTGGTCCTGAACTGGCAAATGCTATGAAGAGCATGGATATTGGTGATATTAGGCCGAGACAAGTGATTAACATTGAAGATGATAAAGATCAAGTGCTCAACTCACCTCAAATGCAAGCTAGTAGCTCTCAAGTTCAAGATCAACAAGTTGCTAGCTCATCTCAACCTAGCTCAAGCAATCAAGTTCCTATCCTCCAACCGACCAACATAGCAAGAGATCATCCCATTGATCAAATAGTTGGTGACATTACAAGTGGTGTTCAAACAAGATCAAGATTGACATCCTTTTGTGAGCACTACTCCTTTGTATCATCCATAGAGCCAACAAATATTTATGAAGCCCTACAAGATGTTGATTGGGTCAATGCTATGCATGAAGAGCTCAACAATTTCACTAGGAACCAAGTTTAGGAACTAGTTGGAAGACCCAAGAACTACAATGTGATTGGCACAAGATGGGTATTTAGAAACAAGCAAGACCAAGATGGTATAGTTGTGAGGAACAAAGCAAGATTGGTAGCTCAAGGATACACTCAAGTTGAGGGTCTTGACTTTGGATAAACCTATGCACCGGTTGCAAGATTAGAGGCAATTAGAATTCTATTGGCCTATGCATGTGCACACAACATCAAGCTATACCAAATGGATGTGAAGAGTGCTTTCTTGAATGGATATATCAATGAGCTAGTATATGTTGAGCAACCTCCCGGATTTGAAGATGATAAGAAGTCCAACCATGTGTACAAGTTGAGCAAGGCTCTATATGGCTTGAAGCAAGAACCTAGAGTATGGTATGAAAGATTGAGGGACTTACTTCTATCTAAAGGGTTCATTATGGGAAAGGTTGATACTACTCTCTTCACCAAGAAGCTTGGCAAGGATCTATTTGTGCTTGAAATATATGTGGATGTCATCATATTCGGTTCAACCAATCAAGACTTTTGTGAAGAGTTTGGCAAGATGATGGCAAATGAGTTTGAAATGTCAATGATTGGTGAACTTAGCTACTTCCTTGGTCTTCAAATCAAGCAATTGAAGAATGATATCTTTGTGAGTCAAGGCAAGTACATCAAGGATATGATGAAGAAGTTTGGGTTAGAAGATTCAAAAGACATTAGCACTCCAATGGGCACAAATGGACACTTGGATAGTGATGCTAGTGGCAATATGGTGGATCAAAACTTGTATCGGTCTATGATTGGAAGCCTACTCTATGTGACCGCTTCTAGGCCGGATGTGATGTTTATTGTATGCATGTGTGCAAGATTCCAAGCCTCTCCAAGAGAAAGTCACTTGAAGGCTACAAAGCGAATATTGAGGTACTTGAAGCATACACAAGATGTTGGATTATGGTATCCCAAGGGGTCTAACTGTGAGCTAATTGGATATTCGGACTCCGACTATGCGGGATGCAAGATTGATAGAAAGAACACATCGGGCACATGTCAAATGATAGGTATGTCACTTGTATCTTGGTCATCAAAGAAGCAAAATAGTGTTGCACTCTCTACCGCCAAAGCTGAATACATAAGTGCGGGTAGTTGTTGTGCTCAATTTCTTTGGATGAAAGCAACTTTGAATGACTATGGGATCAATTTCAAGCAAGTGCCATTGCTATGTGACAATGAAAGTGCGGTGAAGCTAACCAACAATCCGGTTCAACATTCAAGAACCAAGCACATTGATGTGAGGCACCACTTCATAAGAGACCATCAACTCAAGGGTGATATCAAAATCACAAGTGTTGGCACCGATGATCAACTTGCCGACATATTCACCAAGCCACTTGATGAGAAGAGGTTTTGTAAGCTAAGAAATGAGTTGAACATTCTTGACTTCTCAAATATGTGTTGATGCACCCCCGTATATGACATGTCTCTCCTTCGAGCTATAAAAGGCACAAGTTGATTGACATGTCATTCATCCTTATTAGGACTTGTTAGTGCATCTAGACATCAATTCATTAGGCTCATTCATGAAAATCAAATGATTTGATGCTTATATGGTACCACTATTGCTTCTATGCTTGACTTGATCTAGTGGTAGCATATGACATATTTGTGGGCTTGCAATCCTAGAGTTTGATCTAGATCATGAACTTCAAATGTTTAGCTCAACATGGGCAAGATAACCATTCTAGCATGTGTGACCAAGCTTGTCCATGGTTTAAACCGAGTTAAATAGCTTGGGGCAAGTAATCTAGATTGAACCACAACTAAACTTCTCTCCAATAATCAAACCTTTGAGCACATCTTTTATGATAATAGATGACAAAGGGGGAGAAATTAGTAAGAGTAAGACAAAGAAAAATTAATTTTGAAAATTTGAAAATGAAAGCACACAAGTAGGGGGAGCAAGCCTATGAATAAAGGTGTTGCATATCTTTGTGCATTCATAAGTGCTTGCTTGCATATGTACTTACATTCATGATATGCTTGTGTGGTGATTGCTAGAAACACAATATCTTGGTGCTTGAAGAACTAGTATGCTTAAGTCTTACATCTTTAAGTGGTATCTAGTTCTCTCAAAATGTTTCCAAGTTGCTTTTCAAGTGGTTTCTAGGCATTCATGGTGCTAAGGATGGTTAATATTGCACTCCAATTGGTATCACGCTTCAAAGCTCCATCCTACACACCTTAGCATCATTTGGTAGCATTTACTCTCCCACAATTCTTATTCATGCATATGTGATCAAAATGAACCAAACTCATATATCACATATCTAGGGGGAGCTAATACTACCAAAGTGAAAATTTTCATCATATATATTTAATCAATTACCAAAAAGGGGGAGATTGAAAGACCTTGTTTGGTTTTGGTTAATTGATGAAACCTATGGACTAACCCTTGAACTAAGTGTATGATCAAGATAGGGTGGTTCACCTTGGTACATGGAGCTAGATGGATGATCATGATGAATCAAGTGCTCCATGGACTAAGGAAAAGAACAAAGAGAAAAACAAAAATGGGCTCAAGGCAAAGGTATAATTATAGGGCCATTTTTGGCTTAGTGATCAAGACACTATAGAGAGTGTGATCACATTTAGGATAGATAGCTGTACTATCAAGAAGGGAAAACTCATGTCGATTGCGGTTATCATGTGCCACTAGGTCATTTGCATTGCATATCTAAAATGAACCTAAGTGACATAAAGAACTAAAGTAAAATCCATGAACTATATTGTAAAAGGCTAACACAGGGTTAGCACATGGAAGCATGGAGAAGAAGAGGCAGCTCGGATTGGCACTCAGAAGCACTCCGGACGCAGGGTCCGGACCATTGGTCATGCGAATGGAGGCATACCCTAGCCTCGGCCTCTCTGGACAGGAGGTCCGGACGCTGATGATGGTCCGGACACAATACTCCGGACGCAGCGTCCGGAGCTCAGCGCTCTCTGTACTCCTCTGGTCTAATTATCCGGACGGAGAACACCGGACCATCGTCCGGAGCTCAGGAGCTCTCTGGATGCTCTCGGAGTTGGATCCGGACGCAAGGAAAAGTAGGTCCGGATGCTACTGTTGGCAGGGTCCGGAGGTGACACGTTGGCAGCACAGAGGGCGCCAATGGCTGAATTCAAAGTGAAGGAGGATCCGGACGCATGCGCGTTGGTCCGGACCCCCCATGCAGACTGCGTCCGGAGCTACGCAGGAAAGCAAGGAAAGGGGTAAAACGGCTAGCTCGGTTTGCAAAGCTATTTAAGTGGCTTGGCCGGCTCCTAGGGCTCTCCCTTGCACCTCCCATTCTTTTTACATACTTGTGCTTGCTTGAGATAGCCCGCAACTCACTTTGTTCACTCTTGTTGCATACTTGTGAGAGTTTGAGTGATCCAAGTGATTTGATCATTACATTGCATATTAGTGGCACTTGGTCATCGTCATCGCCGTGTGGTTTCTTGTTATTCTTGGTGTTTGCCAACACCTAGACGGCTTGACGATTGTGGAGAAGCTTCGGCGCAATTGGTGATTGTTTGCGGCCGACTTCGATGATTGTAAGAGGGCTTGTACCCACCTCGGCGGAGAGCCAAAGGGTAACTCTAGTGGATTTCTCGTGTCATTGAGTTACTCTCATTTGGGTGGTTTCTTGTGGTGCCTGTGTAGTGGGCTTGGCTTGTGAATTGCCAATTAGCCACCGAAACACCATTTGAGTAGTCGACACAACGGAGACTAGCTTGGTGGCAACCAAGTGAACCTCGGGTGAAAAATCGATTGTATTCTTGTCTCTCGGCTACTCTTTGGTATTCATTGTGATTGGTTCATCCTATTGACATCCATACATCACAAGGCATCGGTATAGCAATCACCTCCTCTCTAGTATTTACTCTTTCATATATTGTCTAGTTAGCTTCTTTAGTAGTTGTTCTTGCTAGCTTGTGCTAAATGCTTTAGGTTCTTGCTATTGATTGACAAGCACTTAGTTAACTAGAATTGCATTGGATAGGTGGCTTTGCACCCCAAGTAGAGCTAGAGCAAAAAGCTTCGCTTAAGTGTTATCTAACCTTTGCTCTAGTGATTTGTAGAATTTTTATTAGGCTATTCACCCCCTCTAGCCATCTAGGACCTTTCACAAGGTTGCTCTTAAATTAGGCTTTACCACCTAGAGCAAGATGTCCCATGGGGATGGACCACCTCCCATGTTTGATGGAGATGACTTTCCTTACTGGAAAGTTCATATGGAGGACTATCTAGAGGTCGTGGATGCGGGCGTGCTCAAAGCCGCCACTCAAGGGGGAACCTACTTCGCGGAGGATCCCTACTTTGAGAAGCACAATATCAAGGCGAAGAATATCCTCTTTCACGGCATATGCAAGGATGTCTTCAACCGAGTGCGTAATGCCAAAGACGCACACGAGTTGTGGACCACTATTTGTGCTCTTCACGAAGGCACAAAGAGTGAGTGTGAAGAACACTATCACTTGGTCATGGCAAAGCTCAATTCTTTTTCTATGCTTACTAATGAAAATGCAAATGAGATGTACTCACGTCTTAACATTCTTGTAGAAGAATTGAATGGGCTTGGCCTCAACCAAATGACACCGGCCGATGTGGTGCGCAAGATCCTTTGTGTCTTGCCAATTGACAAGTATGGCCACATCGTCACGGTTCTTCACCAAGGGGATCTCTCCACCTCTACACCAACACAAGTATTGGTCAAGATCAATGCTCATGAGATGTACATGAAGATTGGTGATGGCAGCTCTTCATCCTCCTCCAAGAAAAAGAAAAAGAGAAGGAGGAGAAGAAGAACTTGGCTCTCAAGGCATCCTCTTCGGAGAAGTGCAAGATGCAAATAATGTATGAGAGCGCAAGTGATGATGAAGATGATGACAATATCGCCCTCATGGTGAAGAAGACCACCAAGATGTTGAAGAGGCTAAACAAGAATGGAGTCAAGTTTGACTCAAAGAAGAAGAAATTCTTCACAAGCTCTTCAAGGAAGCCTATCTCACAAATGAAGTGCTACAATTGTGGGATTCTTGGTCATCTAGCTCATGCTTGCACCGAAGAGAAGAAAGACAAGTTCAAGAACTAAAAGAAGAAGGGTGCACAAGATGATTCAAGCGATGATGGCAAGAAGCAAGATAAGCCTTACAAGAAGAAGAAGGACTTCGACTTCCACAAGAAGAAGAAGAAGGATGTCAAGGCTTATATTGTTGGAGATTGGCTCACCAACATTGAAGATTCAAGTGAACCCTCCGATAGTGAGAGTGAAGATGAGAAGGTGGCCGCTTTGGTGATTGGTTCTTCTACTCCACCGCCACCTCCTCCTTCATCATCAGGGTCATCCTCTACACACCTATGCCTCATGGCTAAAGGTGACAAGAAGGTACAAAATGAGGATGATGATAGTGGTGACTCAAGTGGTAGTGAAAGTGATGATGATGACACACCATCTTATGTTGAGCTAATAAAAATTTGCAACAAGTACTCAAACATCATCATCAAGTACAAAAATAAAAATGACAAGCTACTTGTAGTCAAAGAAAACTTGCATGCTAAGCTTGATGCCTTGTCTAGTGCTAATGATGATTTGAAGCTTGAGAACAATTCTCTCACATCTAGCACTAGGGAGCTCAAAGCCTCACTCAAGCAAATAAATGAGAAACATGATAAGCTTGAGAGGTCAACACAAGAGCTCCATACAAGGTATAACTTGCTAAAAGATGACTACAACCAAGTTAGAAATGAACATGACACACTTGTGGTAGCTAATGAATTGACAGCTTACATAATGAATCTTGCTACTACCATGTTGCTATTAACAACGGTGTTAAGGTGTCAAATAGTATTACTCTTGTGAGAGGACTTGCTAGATGAGTTGCTAGTGAGCAAAATGCTAAGTGCAAGGGCAAGAACGTATTGAGGCGAAAAGTATGATTACTATGTGAATATGAGCAGAGAATCAAAGCTCAAGGAGAAGTAATCAACCTCAAGGCTAAAAGTCCCGTCACAATCAAGTCGACCAAGAACATGATGAAGATGCAATCACCTTGATCAAACACTCTCAAGAAGAAAATGAAAAGCTCAAGAGTGAGAAGATCAAGCTAGCAAGTGGTTTTGAGAAGTTCACCAAGGGCCACAACCTTCAAAGTGAGCTCTTGATGAACATCGTGATGAAGATCGACAAGACCGGTATTGGGTTCAAGGAGAACCAACTCATGAAGGCCAAGGTCAAGATTTAAGTAAATAATTATTACATGAACAAGGACAAGAGCAACAACTATGAGCAAGCAAAGCCAAAGCCTAAAAGATGCTTTGAGTGTGGACAAGTTGGTCACTTTGCTCATGATTGCAAGACTCCACCTCCCAAGACCTTGCCCAAGCACACAAGGCCCCTTGCTCATGATGCACACTTCATCATCAACAAGGACTCCAACGGTAGACCCCTAGTTGTGTTTCTCGGTCCTAAGATGAAGAACAAGCCCAAAGTGCTATGGGTTGCTAAGGAGTTGGTGGACAAGGCTATGGGACCTCGTCAAGTGTGGGTTCCCAAACAACAAGCTTAACTCCAAGTTGCTTGTGTGTAGGTGAACTACAAGACCGATGGAAGTCATTGGGTGATTGATAGTGGTTGCACTCAACATATGACTGGTGACTCCCGGATGTTCACCACACTTGATAAGGATTGCTCAAATCAAGACAAGATTACATTTGGGGATAATTCAAAGGTGAGAGCCCCCATGTGTTTTGGTTTTGAGTAATTGATGAAACCTACCTAAGTACTAACATTGATCTCTAAGTGTGAATCATGAGATAGGTTCGTACATTCCATGTGATGGAGCAAGGTGGATCAAGTTGATGGCACAAGGCTCTAGCATGGTGGTGCAAAGGAAATGGTGTCAAGGCAAAGGTGACCATAGGAACCATTTTTGGTTTGGTGATCAAGACATCATAGAGGATGTGATCACATTTAGGATAGATAGCCGTACTATCAAGGAGGGAGCTCTTAAGTATGATTATGGTTATCATGTGCCACTAGGTTCATATGAATTGCATTAAAATCAATTGAACCAAGTGAAACAACCAACTAAATCCAATTTAATTGTGAACTAAAAGCTAACACACGTGCACAAGTGTTGAGATCACTTAGTGTTGGCTCTTGGAAGCTTGGAGAAGTTGGAGAAGTGTTTGCCAGCATGAAAGAGCATCGGACAGAGGTCCAGACACTAGGGTCTAGTGCTTTCCGAACCATCAGCGATGGGTCCGGAGGCATGCCCTAGGTCGGCTCGGCTGAGGAGAGGACTCCGGACGCTGTTGAAGGTCCGGACGCTGGATTCGGACACGCGTCCGGAGCGCTGACACTCTCTGTTGTCTCTGTGTAAGTTGATCCGGACACAGGTGATGGTCCGGACTGAGGCTCCGGACTCGCGTTCGGAGGTGCTGCTGGCTCTCGGGAGCTCTTGGGTGCGCTCAGGTTCTCTGGAATTTATTTCCGGACACTAGAGGGGTTGGTCCGGATCCGCACTTTTGCGTGCGTACAGAGCCACGTGGCGCGCAGAGGCACGCGTGGGAAGAAGTTGTTTGAACGAGGGGCTCGACCGGACGCATACGCCATGGTTTGGAGGTGTGACTCAGAGCCATTGGCGCTCGGTGGTGAAGGGGTCCAGACGCAGCTGTTGGTCCGGACCCCCTGTGAAAAGCGCGTCTGGAGGTCGCGCAGAGGCTGAGTTTTGGGGGCAAAACGGCTAGTTGTTGAGTGAGAGCTATATAAGTGATATGGCCAGCCCTTTGGGGGCACCTCTTGCACTCCTACTTCACTCACACACTTGTTCTTGCTTGAGATAGCTTCCACCACTTATCCTCTTGACATAATTGACATATTCATGAGAGATTGAGTGAATCCAAGTGCATTGCTCATTGATTGCATACTAGTGGCACTTGGTGATCGTCGTCATCGTAGAGCTCTTGTTATTCTTGGAGGTTGCCACCTCCTAGATGACTTGGTGCGATGAGGATCGTTGAGCGGAGGAAGGTGTTTGTCTCCGGCTCCGATCGGTGGATTGTTAGGGGTTCTTGAACCTTCCCCACGGGAGTTCGCGAAAGGTATCTCTAGTGGATTGCTCATTGGTTGTGGATCCCTATCTTGTGTTGGTTTTGCGGCACCCGGTGATGGGTTTGGCGTGTGAACCTCCAAGTAGGTGAATCGCTACAACGAGGAGTAGCTTGTTGGCAAACAAGTGAACGTTGGTAAAAAATATTGTGTCTCATTGTCTCTCTACCGAGGATTCATCTTGTGATTGATTGGTTATCTCTTGGCTACTCTCCACGCCGGTATAACCTTCCTATCTCTAGCTTTACATTACTTTCTTACATTCTTGCAAAGTAGAGCATCTAGCTTAGCTTGTGTTGCTTAATCTAGTTCCACTAGTTATCTAGCTCTTGTGTGTAACATAGGATTTATCTTGCTAGTAACTAGAATTGGTAGGTGGCTTGCCTAACCGTAGTGCTAGTGCAAACTTGCTTAAGCCGCGTTTTATTCTAACAAGTTTGCTTAAGTATTGTTGTAGATTTTTAATAGGCTATTCACCCCCTCTAGCCATATCTAGACCTTTCAAGTGGTATCAGAGCTAGTGCACTGTCTACAAAGGCTTAACATCCCATGATGTTAAAATGGCTCAAATCAACTACACCAAGAGGGCACCTAAGTTTGATGGCACCAATTATAGCTATTGTAAGACCTTGATGACCACCTATCTTAAATCAATCAACCGGAAGATATGGTTGGTGGTCAACAAGAAGTTTGAGGTGGTTAATGAAGCGGCACCCACACCGTCCGAAGAGGAGAAGCTCCAAAACAATGACATTGCTTTGAGTGCCATTCATGAAGCAATCTCAAGAGAAGTGTTTGAGCAAATCAAGAACTTGGAGAGTTGTGACAAAACCTCTTAAGATAGGGCCCACTTGTCAGGATTAACCAACTTAATCTCCAACAGATGATCCAAATCTTAATTAGCCCATCAGGTGTCGCCACTTTACAGCGGGTCATCCACCTCTTTCCGAACAGGATCAACCTTATCAGAATCATGACAGAAGTAATACGAAATTTTTATATTACATCAAAGTTGCGGAAAATTAAAGTTATATTACAAACCATAAGTTTTGGAACATAACTTAGTGTCATACGATAAAGATACATCAAGCTGCTGATAGAGCAAGAACAAAGAACCGAGGTACTCTTGCCCAAGAGTCAAGCAAAGACAGTTTATTCTTCGTCTTCATCTACACTGACCACGGTCATGCAGCAAGGAGCCACACACACCGGGTTGTGATCCTCATCTGCAACAGGGGTTAACAAATCCTGAGTACCGGAGTACTCCACAAGACTTATCCGACAAAGAAAAGTATTTGGTGGACAAAACAGTATGCAAGTCATAGGAATTCAAGGGGTGGTTTGCAAGAATCAAGTATTTTGCATAAATGGACATTTATAAAAAGAATTGAAATCATTTACATTATCCAAAAGATTACTCAAGTATCGACCTGGGTGTATGATCGATAACAAGGTAATAACCATCCACGAAGGGATCCAACAAGTATCCAGTTAAAGTGTATTACTACGCGGTAGAGGACAGGGTCATGTTTCCATATCCGAGGAACACGACGATTTGAACCGGTTTATCCCAGCTGGGGCTTCCCTATCACACGACATATACAACCGCTTAAAGCACGCATATGACTACCTTTCCCTGGATCCTCTCGCCAAGACCGGGGTTCCGCCACCCGAGAGCACAGTACACCTCCATCTAGTTCGCTAACTTGGAGGGTACACACTACTCTCGCCATCTCTCCACTCCCAGTGCGGGTTAACCGTTCTTCAAACGAGAATAGCCAGAGTCCAGCTTCCTGGAGTATGTGATAAGTACTCCAAAGTCACAACCCTTGGACGTCTACAACGGACAGTTCCTAATCGACACAGGCGGAAAGAACCCGCTCACCAGACATCCACATCTGGTGGCTCTCCAACACCGTGTCCGCCCGGTCTCAGATTATTACTCCCATCAAGAGGACATAGCCATTTGCCGCAGCAATCCGCTATTCATCTTGAAAACAGAACCATTGCCGAAGCAAACAGGTTACCACCTATTCTTGCAGATGAAAGGAAATCATCTGACTCTATCGGTCTAAGCATTGCTAAGCAGCATAAAGCAACAACCGTATTTTGAAAACAGTGTCAAGGTACAGGAATAAATAATTCAAGGTAAGGCTATGCATAAAGTAGGAATTTGATTGAATACCGTAATGCAATAGTATAACATAAGTGTATTTAAAGCAAACATTTTAAATACAAGGAAGTGTTTGAATGCACCGGGGCTTGCCTTGGTTGGAGGGATAAACGAACTCGGGCTCAGATTCAAGAGAGAAAACCCCTTCACTGGAGGTATCCAACCCAACCAACGAACAATCTACACGATATAAATGACATATCTTAGATGATGCTTGAATAGTAAACATGATGCATAACTCAAACAAACACGCTCAAAAGAGAAGACTAAAACATATTACCCTAAAAGAACTAAGCAAACAGCATTACATCGAGCATGTCCAACTTGTGTTTGTCACTGGACAAATGACCATATTTATCAAATAATCCAAAATCACTCAAAGCCTAAAGTTATTAGGGTTTCTAAACATGTTATAACTAAGCAGGGCATGTTACAGAACTAAAAACAAGAAAACAGGAAGAACTCTGCTCAAGACCCTCGGACGGCTAAGACTCGACCATCAGCGGCACAGAGGCTCGAGCGGTGGCGTCGAGAACCACAAAACCCGGCGGCGAGCCACCGTCGATGACCAAACCGAACGGCTACCCCTCGAACATGATTCGGCTTGCCGAGCCGAACCCAAAGAGGTAGGCTACGCCCCAAACAAACCTTCAGAGACACCTTATCGAGGGTGCTGGCGATCTGCCGGGGCTCGACCGATCGCGCACCATCGAACACAGCCCTCGATCAGAGAAACTAGGCCTCGATCGACGAAGACAGACCTCGACCGAAAGAAACGAGGCATCGATCGAAGAACTAACCCTCGATCGCTGACGAGAGACCTCGATCGAAAGGAATGAGACTTTGATCGATGAAACTGGGCCTCGACCGACCCTCGATCAGAGAAGCTAGGCCTCAGTCGATGCAACTAGGCCTCGATCGACACCTGATCGAAGAAGCTAAGCCTCGATCGACACTCGATCGACCCTTAGGGAACAACCACGAGCAAAACGCTCACAGAGAACAAGACTACAAACTACTCAGCTGACCTTGTCGACGGTATTGGCGGGGAACTGAGCTCGACCGCACACACATGCCGACGGACACAGGCCTCGATCAAAGGAGCTAGTCCTCGAGCAGAGACACTAGGCCTCGATCAGACCTCGATCGAAACAACCAACAACTCTAGCAAGCGTAGCGGCCCCCAAACAACACGAAGCGCAAGCCAAACAAACATAGAGCTAAAAGCAGCACCCTCGACGACAGCCTAGCGGTCGACGGAGAAACTGCTCGACGTGTGCCGAAGAGAACACGCACGCGCTCGAGGGCAACTACCCCTCGAGACTGACTCAGGACGGCTAGGCGAAGCTAGCACAAGACTTGGATCTCAAAAAGATCAACTACAACGACGAGACGACGAACACACCGCTGCGCCGAACAAGAACAGCGGCGGTGCTCGAGGACAGAGCGCTAAGGCTCGACACCAGGATAAACGAGAAGAGCGGAGAGGTCGAGGAGCTCACCCTGGTCACGGAGCGTTAGCAAGCGTGGCCGGAGATGAAGCAGAGACGACCGTCGATGGAGAACGTGCCGACGGAGACGAAGAACTGCGCGGCACAAAGATGTTCCCGGAGCTGTGGTCCACCATTTGCAAAACGGAGAACCCGACAATACTCAGAGATGAACAAGGAACAAGAAACCCAAGACAAAAAGACAATGCGGCTCCTGCGTAGCCCGATCGAAGACGGACCAGAGCAGCGGCGGTTGCGTCAGAGCTGAGGAAGACAGATCCGCACTGAACGAATGTGGGCTCGACGACTACAACCAACTTACCTCGAGGATGCGCAAGGTCAAGGCGAAGGAAATGACGAAATATTGAGTGATTGGCAGCCGCTAACGAGCTCGGACGAGTTCGTCAACGATGGAGGTGAAACGCTCGGCAAAGCAAGCCAAAGCAGAGCGAAGCGAAGTAGAGTGGAGCAGTGGCGTGGAAAGGAAAGAAGAGAGGACGATGTACCGCTTTTAAAGACGGCAACGGGTTCCGTGAGATCGCCACGTACCCACGACAAGACGGGAGTCCCTGGACAGGTGTCGGCGTCGGGCACCGTCGAGAGCGACCGTGCCATGCAGCTGCTCGAGGAAAAGACAGAACTGACCCTGCTGCTCTTTTGCAAAAATGCACCAGCTTCCAGGGGTTTTCAGGAAAAACTTTGAACACGAAAGATGTTCAAAACTTCAAGATCTACAACTTTGCTTAAACAACCACAAGCAAAAACTTTATAGATTTTGAAAATCGTATTTAGGGTTTAATCCACCCCCTCTGGGGAAAGGGTTTGGAAAACAAATTTTAATTTGAGAATTTGAAAAAAAGGTGACCTACATCCAAACAAAAGATCAAACACAAGCAAGTAAACTCATTTTAGTTCAATGCATATCCAGGTTTTCAAACAAATGAATGATGCTTAATGCATATGATGACATGATCAAATTTTAATTAAGAGATTAACAAGATTAACACCCGGGGTGTTACAATCCTTCCCCCTTAAAGAAATCTCGTCCCGAGATTTTAGGATTGAAACAAAGTAATGGGAAAGGAAATGTTTCAAGAACTTTTCTCTTTCACATCATCTTTGTTACAACTATGACCAGGTCTTACAAACAGCTTAAACGATAGAAGCATAAAACTCTGGGAAATTTTCTAAAAGATAATCTTCAGATTCCCATGTAGCTTCTTCTTCTGAGTGCTGATTCCACTGTACTTTGTAGAACTTGATGGTCTTGCGACGAGTAATTCGATCCTTTTGATCGAGAACCTTTACAGGATACTCAGAGTAGGTCACATCAGGTTCTAATTGCATTCCTTCAACTTCCACCGTTGTATCTTTAGTTTGAAGACACTTCTTCAATTGTGATACATGAAACACATCATGAACGACGGAGAGAATGTCAGGCAATTTCAAGCGATAAGCCACCTTGCCAATACGTTCCAAAACTGGGAATGGACCGACATAACGAGGTGCTAACTTGCCTTTCACTCCAAAACGAGAGACTCCTTTCATAGGTGTGACTTTCAAATACACATGATCTCCCGGTTGATATTGAAGTGGCCTTCTCCTTTTATCAGCATAGCTCTTTTGCCTTGACTGAGCTATTTCAAGATTGATGCGAATCTGTTTAACTTTATCTTCAGCTTCCTTAACTAGGTCAACACCAAAGAACTCACGTTCTCCGGGTTCCGACCAATTAAGAGGAGTTCTGCAACCACGACCATACAAAGCTTCAAATGGCGACATTTTTATGCTTTATTGATAACTATTGTTGTAAGAGAACTCTGCTAAAGGTAAGCATTCATCCCACTTTTCTGCAAAGTTAAGAACACAACATGGCAACAAATCTTCAAGAACTTGATTGACTCGTTCAGTCTGACCATCTGTTTGAGGATGGTAAGCCGTGCTGTACAGAAGTTTAGTGCCCAAAGATTCATGGAGATGCCTCCAGAAAGCTGAGACAAACTGAGTTCCACGATCAGATACGATGGTCTTAGGAATACCATGAAGACTTACTATTCTTGCCAAAAACAACTTGGCATAAGCAACCGTAGGATGTTTTGTTTTCACTGGCAGAAAATGTGCAGATTTGGTGAGCCGATCAACAATGACCTAGATAGAATCATAGCCATTCGAAGTTTTTGGCAAACCTCTATGAAATCCATACTGATGTCTTCCCACTTCCAAACTGGAACTAGTAAAGGTTGAAGTTGACCTCCTGGCTTCAAGCGCACTGCTTTCACTTTCTGACAAGTGTCACACTTAGCCACATAGCCTGCTATCTCAATCTTCATCTTTGTCCACCAAAACTTCCTCTTCAAATCCTGGTACATTTTGTTGCTTCCAAGGTGAATGGACAAACGAGAAGTATGAGCTTCATCAAGAATATCTTGTCGCAACTCTGGAACTTTAGGTACCACGAGACGGTCCTTGAACCAAAGCACGTCAGATTCATCTAACTTAAAACAAGTGGGCATCCCAGATTTCACCTTTGCTTTAAGATGTGCGATGCCTATATTGGTCCGTTGAGCCTTGATAATTTGATCACGAATACTGGGTTCCACAGATATGTTAGCTAGACTGCCATGCTGAACCATGGATATGCTTAGCTTTTCTAACTCATAACAGAGTGTGGAGTTTACCGTCTTTAGGCTCAGACAATTGCAACTACCTTTACGACTTAAGGCATCAGCTACAACATTTGCCTTACCTGGATGGTAATGCACTTCAAGATCATAATCTTTGATAAGCTCTAACCATCGCCTTTGCCTCATATTCAACTCAGACTGAGTGAATATATACTTCAGACTCTTATGATCCGTATAGATATGACAAGGGTTGCCCAGAAGATAATGTCCCCAAATCTTCAAAGAGTGGACAACTGCCGCTAACTCCAGATCATGAGTTGGATAGTTTTCTTCGTGTTTCTTCAACTGCCTAGAAGCATAAGCAATGACTCTTCCTTCTTGCACCAGGACACACCCAATACCAATACTGGATGCATCACAATATACATCGAAGGGCTTCTCAATATTAGGTTGAGCTAATACGGGAGCTGTGGTCATTAACTTCTTCAAGGCATGAAAAGCTTCTTCGCACTCAGCAGACCACCCAAACATGACCTGGTTCTTCAGTAGACTGGTAATTCGCTTTGAGACTCGAGAAAAGTCTGGAATAAACCGACGATAATAACCAGCCATACCGAGGAAACTTCGAACTTGATGAACTGTTGGTGGTGGCTTCCAATCCAGAATGTCCTTCACCTTACTAGGATCAACTGCCACGCCTCCGTTGGACAAAACATGTCCCAGAAATTGCACTTCCTTCAGCCAAAACTCACATTTGCTGAACTTAGCATAAAGCTGGTGCTCTTGCAATCGGGTTAAGACTATTCGGAGATGACGTGCATGCTCTTCTTCATTCTTGAAATAGACGAGAATATCATCTATGAAGACAACAACAAACTTGTCCAGCTCCGGCATGAACACTGAGTTCATCAGATACATGAAGTATGCCGGTGCATTTGTTAAACCAAACGACATTACCAGATATTCATAAAGCCCATATCTAGTGGTAAACGCCGTCTTTGGGACATCTTCCGGTCGAATCTTGATCTGGTGGTACCCTGATCGCAAGTCGATCTTGGAAAACACCGAAGCTCCAGCGAGTTGATCAAAGAGAAGATCAATTCGCGGCAAGGGATACTTGTTTTTGATGGTCACCTCGTTCAAGGGATGATAGTCAACGCACATGCGAAGAGTATGATCCTTCTTTTTCACGAAAATTGCAGGACAACCCCATGGCGATGAACTAGGTCGAATGAAACCCTTATCCAGCAACTCTTTTAACTGAGTCTTCAACTCGGCTAGCTCTTTAGGAGGCATCCGATAGGCCCTTCTAGAGATTGGAGCGGTACCAGGCTTTAGCTCTATAGAAAACTCAATATCTCTATTAGGAGGTAAGCCAGGTAAGTCATCAGGAAAGACATCTGGAAACTCACGTACTATTGGAATATCATGTACCCCAACTGCAATGGTAGCACAGACTCTTCCTACTTCCCGTTTTGGCACCGAAAGTTGAATCAAGAGCTGAAATTTACTGTTTGGCACATCTACCTTGATAGTTCTATTTAACACATCGATCACAGCTTTGTGCTGCTGCAACCAATTCATCCCGAGGATCACATCTAAACCCTGGTTAGGAAGCACTACCAAAGTTGTGGGAAAGATATGCCCACCCAGACTCAAAGATACTTGATACACCGACTCTTTAGTTGAGATTCGACCACCAGGTGTTTGCACATGAAAATCCATGTTTAACTCAGACAAAGGAATACTATGCTTGAGCACAAATGACTTATCAATGAAGGAATGTGATGCACCAGAATCAAAGAGAATAACTGCAGGTTGATTGTTGATAGGAAACATACCCTGCAATACGGGCTCTCCTTCTGGCATCCCTTCACCCTAGGTATGAAACACCCGCCCAGTCTTCTGCTCACTTTTGTTCTTTTGAACTCCAGTATTCCCATTCTGCTTCTGCTGTTGCTGACTTCCAGCCAATTTCTAATTGTACTACTTTGGAAGAGGACATACATTGGAATAATGCCCTGTCTTTCCACAGTTGAAACAGGCATTGTTGGTTTGCTTAGCAATCATTTGATTGTTTGGACCGGCATTCTGCCTAGGATACTGAGGACCCCTAGAGAACTGCTGTCCAAACTTCTGCTGCTGCTGAGGAGGACGATACTAAAAACGGTTGTGGTTTTGAGGGTGGTAGAGAATCTTCTGCCTCTTCTGACTACCACTAGAAGATCAAGCAAACGATTTCTTCTTCTTTGCCTCCCTATGGATGCGCAAAGAATTCTCAGCAGAGATAGCCATGCTTACAACCTCATGATAAGTAGCATTAGGATTGTGATGAAGCATGGTGTTCAGCTTAGTTGAGAGTCCCCTGAGAAACCATCTCTTCTTCTTTGCATCCGTATTGACATGCTCCACAGCATACTGGGAAAGATGGTTGAACTTGCCCACGTACTGCATCATAGTGGACTCTCCTTGCTTCAAACTCAGGAACTCTTCCAACTTAGCTTCCATGACACCATCAGGAATATAGTGCGCACGGAACGCCTCACGAAACTCCTTCCAGTGGCACGATGACCTGCTGGCTGCATAGCTGAAAAGGTCGTCCACCAGGCTCCTGCTGCCCCGCGAAGTTGTTGAGCTGCAAAGATGGGCTTCTGCACCTCTGTGCAATTTATCAGCTCAAACTTCTGTTCCATGGTGCGAAGCCAATCATTAGCTTCTAAAGGCTCATCCGCCTTGGTGAACACCGGAGGACGCGTGTCGGTGAAATCGACATAAGTCGTCTCCTGGTTATTGCGACCACGACGTTCATTGCCGCCTTGCTGGTGATGCTGAGTTAACTCATTCAAAAGACGAGCATTGTCTACTGAAACACTGATCAATGCCGCCAAAGCTTGTGTTAAGGTTGGTGGTTCAGGAAGTTCCCCATCATGAGCCCCAGCATTGTTATGTTTAGCCATCTGTTTGCACAAACATACTTTTATTGAGACAAGCATAAAAGTACCAAAGTGCACAACATATATTACATGACATCACAACATCACAGTGCTGATAACTAAAGAGTTCTGAAAGCGATAAAGGTAGATTATGTTACACAAGATCCACTACTCGCATCGAACTAGATAGCTAGGCGAAACATGATCTACTCGTCATCACTAAGGACTACAACTTCCTGCTCATCCTCGACGATCACCACTGGTTCTGGCTCTGGTGCAGCCCCACCCTGACCCTCAGGTGTAGGTGCAATGAACTGGTCTGTCTGAACAAGCTCCCCAAGGTCCTCTGCCATGGCCTGCTGCTGGTACTCGGGGTTGTTCATCATGTGGTGAAGGTGATGCACCTCCTCATGAAGAGCATTGTTGTATGCCTCAAGATTGCCCACATAGAGCCCCAAGTTATGGTACATCTCGGACAGAACGTGTTCTCGTTCCCAGGCTTCATTCCTTTCTCCCATCACCTCGTACATGTGACCCTCAGCGATGGACACTTCTGTTGCCTTGGCTACCAGCTGCGCCTGACATGCCTGCAACTCAGCCTCCTTCTCCCCCATCTTAGCCTTAAGATTGTCAGCACTTCTAGCCAACTCAAGCTCCAAGTTCTCGATCTTCGCCCTGTGGCGAGCATAGCAACTGGCACCCTGTTGACTGCTCTCAGCACAGTCTCCACGTGTCGCCAGCCTGTGGCGAGGAACGCCCCGAGGTCCGGAAGACTTGCGAGCTGTGCGCTTAGTTCTGGCCATCCTATAGACAAGATTTCAAAGGAGGTAAGTAAGTAACAGGTCAAAATTTTAGTAGCTTAAGAACAAAATTTTAAACCCATCCCAAGTTGTATGATATGATGCATGAAACGTTCCTACGAATACGATAGTATTTACATAACATATATATACGGCATATATACATAACCATATTCAAACCACTAGCTCGATATCCTAAAGTCTACTCTCCTAAACTTGGAAAGAGAGAAAAGATGAGTTAAAGAAGTTTTTAGACTCAAATCACATTTTAATTTAAGATCCAAAAACATTTTGAAAACTTTTACAACTGCAAGATTGGTAATAAGGGATGCTTTGATACCAGCTGTGACAGAACCTCTTAAGATAGGGCCCACTTGTCAGGATTAACCAACTTAATCTCCAACAGATGATCCAAATCTTAATTAGCCCATCAGGTGTCGCCACTTTGCAGCGGGTCATCCACCTCTTTCCGAACAGGATCAACCTTATCACAATCATGACAGAAGTAATACGAAATTTTTATATTACATCAAAGTAGCGGAAAATTAAAGTCATATTACAAACCATAAGTTTTGGAACATAACTTAGTGTCATACGATAAAGATACATCAAGCTGCTGATAGAGCAAGAACAAAGAACCGAGGTACTCCTGCCCAAGAGTCAAGCAAAGACAGTTTATTCTTCGTCTTCATCTACACTAACCACGGTCATGTAGCAAGGAGCCACACACACCGGGTTGTGATCCTCATCTGCAACAGGGGTTAACAAACCCTGAGTACGGGAGTACTCCACAAGACTTATCCGACAAAGAAAAGTATTTGGTGGACAAAACAGTATGCAAGTCATAGGAATTCAAGGGGTGGTTTGCAAGAATCAAGTATTTTGCATAAATGGACATTTATAAAAATAATTTAAATCATTTACGTTATCCAAAAGATTACTCAAGTATCGACCTGGGTGTATGATCGATAACAAGGTAATAACCATCCACGAAGGGATCCAACAAGTATCCAGTTAAAGTGTATTACTACGCGGTAGAGGACAGGGTCATGTTTCCATATCCGAGGAACACGACGATTTGAACCGGTTTATCCCAGCTGGGGCTTCCCTATCACACGACATATACAACCGCTTAAAGCACGCATATGACTACCTTTCCCTGGATCCTCTCGCCAAGACCGGGGTTCCGCCACCCGAGAGCACAGTACACCTCCATCTAGTTCGCTAACTTGGAGGGTACACACTACTCTCGCCATCTCTCCACTCCCAGTGCGGGTTAACCGTTCTTCAAACGAGAATAGCCAGAGTCCAGCTTCCCGGAGTATGTGATAAGTACTCCAAAGTCACAACCCTTGGACGTCTACAACGGACAGTTCCTAATCGACACAGGCGGAAAGAACCCGCTCACCAGACATCCACATCTGGTGGCTCTCCAACACCGTGTCCGCCCGGTCTCAGATTATTACTCCCATCAAGAGGACATAGCCATTTGCCGCAGCAATCCGCTATTCATCTTGAAAACAGAACCATTGCCGAAGCAAACAGGTTACCACCTATTCTTGCAGATGAAAGGAAATCATCTGACTCTATCGGTCTAAGCATTGCTAAGCAGCATAAAGCAACAACCGTATTTTGAAAACAGTGTCAAGGTACAGGAATAAATAATTCAAGGTAAGGCTATGCATAAAGTAGGAATTTGATTGAATACCGTAATGCAATAGTATAACATAAGTGTATTTAAAGCAAACATTTTAAATACAAGGAAGTGTTTGAATGCACCGGGGCTTGCCTTGGTTGGAGGGATAAACGAACTCGGGCTCAGATTCAAGAGAGAAAACCCCTTCACTGGAGGTATCCAACCCAACCAACGAACAATCTACACGATATAAATGACATATCTTAGATGATGCTTGAATAGTAAACATGATGCCTAACTCAAACAAACACGCTCAAAAGAGAAGACTAAAACATATTACCCTAAAAGAACTAAGCAAACAGCATTACATCGAGCATGTCCAACTTGTGTTTGTCACTGGACAAATGACCATATTTATCAAATAATCCAAAATCACTCAAAGCCTAAAGTTATTAGGGTTTCTAAACATGTTATAACTAAGCAGGGCATGTTACATAACTAAAAACAACAAAACAGGAAGAACTCTGCTCAAGACCCTCGGACGGCTGAGACTCGACCATCAGAGGCACAGAGGCTCGAGCGGTGGCATCGAGAACCACAAAACCCGACGGCGAGCCACCGTCGATGACCAAACCAAATGGCTACCCCTCGAACTTGCTTCGGCTTGCCGAGCTGAACCCAAAGAGGTATGCTACAACAAACCTTCAGAGACACCTTATCGAGGGTGCTGGCGATCTGCCGGGGCTCGACCGATCGCGCACCATTGAACACAGCCCTCGATCGGAGAAACTAGGCCTCGATCAACGAAGACAGACCTCGACCGAAAGAAATGAGGCCTCGATCGAAGAACTAACCCTCGATCGCTGACGAGAGACCTCGATCGAAAGGAACGAGACATCGATCGATGAAACTGGGCCTCGACCGACCCTCGATCAGAGAAGCTAGGCCTCAGTCGATGCAACTAGGCCTCGATCGACACCCAATCGAAAGAAGCTAAGCCTCGATCGACACTCGATCGACCCTTAGGGAACAACCACGAGCAAAACGCTCACAGAGAACAAGACTACAAACTACTCAGCTGACCTTGTCGATGGTATTGGCGGGGAACTGAGCTCGACCGCACACACATGCCGACGGACACAGGCATCGATCAAAGGAGCTAGGCCTCGAGCAGAGACACTAGGCCTCGATCAGACCTCGATCGAAACAACCAACAACTCTAGCAAGCGTAGGGGCCCCCAAACAACGCGAAGCGCAAGCCAAACAAACACAGAGCTAAAAGCAACACCCTCGACGACAGCCTGGCGGTCGACGGAGAAACTGCTCGACACACACCGAAGAGAACACGCACAACGCTCGAGGGCAACTACCCCTCGAGACTAACTCAGGACGGCTAGGCGAAGCTAGCGCAAGAGTTGGATCTCAAAAAGATCAACTACAACGACGAGACGACGAACACACCGCCGCGCCGAACAAGAACAGCGGCGGTGCTCGAGGACAGAGCGCTAAGGCTCGACACCAGGATAAACGAGAAGAGCGGAGAGGTCGAGGAGCTCACCCTAGTCACGGAGCGTTAGCATGCGTGGCCGGAGATGAAGAAGAGACGACCGTCGATGGAGAACGTGCCGGCGGAGACGAAGAACTGCGTGGCACGAAGATGTTCCCGGAGTTGTGGTCCACCATTTGCAAAACGGAGAACCCGACAATACTCAGAGATGAACAAGGAACAAGAAACCCAAGACAAAAAGACAATGCGGCTCCTGCGTAGCCCGATCGAAGACGGACCAGAGCAGCGACGGTTGCGTCGGAGCTGAGGAAGACAGATCCGCACTGAACGAATGCGGGCTCGACGACTTCAACCAACTTACCCTGAGGATGCGCAAGGTCAAGGCGAAGGCAATGATGAAATATTGAGTGATTGGCAGCTGCTAACGAGCTCGGACGAGTTCGTCAACGATGGAGGTGAAACGCTCGGCAAAGCAAGGCAGAGCAGAGCGAAGCGAAGTAGAGTGGAGCAGTGGCGTGGAAAGGAAAGAAGAGAGGACGGCGTCCCGCTTTTAAAGACGGCAACGGGTTCCGTGAGATCGCCACGTACCCACGACAAGACGGGAGTCCCTGGACAGGTGTCGGCGTCGGGCACCATCGAGAGCGACCGTGCCATGCAGCTGCTCGAGGAAAAGACAGAACTGACCCTGCTGCTCTTTTGCATAAATGCACCAGCTTCCAGGGGTTTTCAGGAAAAACTTTGAACACGAAAGATGTTCAAAACTTCAAGATCTACAACTTTTCTTAAACAACCACATGCAAAAACTTTATAGATTTTGAAAATCGTATTTAGGGTTTAATCCACCCCCGCTGGGAAAAGGGTTTGGAAAACAAATTTTAATTTGAGAATTTGAAAAAAAGGTGACCTGCATCCAAACAAAAGATCAAACACAAGCAAGTAAACTCATTTTAGTTCAATGCATATCCAGGTTTTCAAACAAATGAATGATGCTTAATGCATATGATGACATGATCAAATTTTAATTAAGAGATTAACAAGATTAACACCCGGGTGTTACAAGAGTGCTCATGTGGCATGGAAGAAGCTAGAAGAGTCTTATGAAGGGACTCAATCCATGAAGGGAGCAAAGGCCTACATTTTGAAAGAGAAGTTTGCAAGCTTCAAGATGAAGGAAGATGAAAATGTGCCAGAAATGTTCAATAGGCTTGACGTGCTTGTCAATGACCTCAAGTCACTTGGTGATAAAGTGGAGGACAAGGACTTCTCCTTCAAATTTTTGAGGAGTCTTCCCTCAAGATTTGAGATGCTTGTTACTCTATTAGTGAGGAGTGGATTGTACACAATGACACCAAACCAAGTTCTTGGTGAGGTGATTATCGATGACACCTTTAGAGAAGACAAGGACAAGATAAGAGAAAACAAGGAAAAGAAGGATGGCAAGAAAGATGAGAAGAAGAGTGTGGCATTCAAAGCCACAACATCATCATCAAAGGGCAAAGCAAAGTGTGATGAATCAAGCAATGATGAAAGCTCAAGCAATAGTGATGATGATGAAAAAGAGATGGCTCTATTTGTTAAGAAATTTGGCAAGTTCATGAAGAAGAAGGGCTATAGAGCTAGAAGGAAGAAGAACTCCTTCAAGATCAAGAACAATGACAAGAGGTGTTTCAAGTGCAATAGCAAGGATCACTTCATTTCGGATTGCCCTCTTCATAGTGACAATGAAGATGAAAAGAAGGGCAAGAAGAAAGAAAAGAAAGAAAGCAAGATGTTTCTCAAGAAGAGCAAGAAGGGTGGCTCATATGTTGTCACTTGGGATAGTGATTCAAGTGATGATGATGACTCAAGTGATGATGAGAATAGATCAAGCAAGAAGAAGCTCTCACAAGCATTGCTATGAAGAACAAGATCTCTCTATTTGACACTCCATCTACATGCTTCATGGCTCAGCCTACTAAGGTACAAGCCGATGATGAGAGTGACTCTAATGATGATGATGATGATGATGAACCCACTAATGATGAAATAATTGAGATGTTGGAAGATGCTAAGACTCACTTTGACATCAAGAGAAAGGAGTGCAAAGCATTGCGAAAAGAGCTTCAAGCTCTCAAGAAATCCTTTGATGAGCTCAATCTTTCTCATGAGAGGCTAGAGGTAGCCCATGAGAAGCTTGGCAAAGCTCACTCTAAGCTTGAAAAGGCTCACTCATCTCTTGTTGAGCAAAAGGAGAAAGAGCATGTTTCAACAAGTAACATGGGATCAACTTGTGATATAATCAATGAATCATTCTATGAACCTATCATCATCACCCCAACTAACCCTTCTTGTAGCACTTCTAACTCTACCTCTTCTACTAGTGATGAATTCACTTGTGATGCTTCACTAATGGTTGAGAATGAGACTCTTAAGAAGGAGGTTGGTAAGCTCACTCTAGCATTAGTCAATGCCTATGGTGAAGATGCCCGCATGCTTAAGTGCTTGGGTAGCCAAAGGTTCTCCCTTTGCAAGGAGGGACTTGGCTATACCCCCAAGAAATACAAGGCGGCCTTTGCAACTCCAAAGCCTCGCTTTGTGAAGAGCAATGGTTGATTTTTCTCAAGTTGCAAGCAAGTAGGGCATGATGAGCAACATTGCAAACTAAATCTAAACAAGATAAAATTTACACATGCATCTATTCACTTTGATTCTAGTTATATGCTTACCAAGGGCAAGAAAGGTGTGATAGCTAAGTACATGGGTACACCCAATGAGAGCTCAAAGATGAAAGCTATTTGGGTACCTAAGTCCTTAGTCACTAACTTTGGAGGACCCAAGCAAGTATCGGTACCTAAGAAGAATTGAATTGTTTTGTAGGTCAATTATAAAGCCGGAGGGAGGCATTGGGTGCTTGATAGTGGGTGCACTCAACATATGACTGGAAATTCAAGAATGTTCAACTCTATCAAGCAAAATGATTGCAATGGGATTGAATCTATCACATTTGGTGACAATGGCAAAGGCAAAGTCAAAGGGCTTGGTAAGATTGCTATATCCAATGACATGAGCATATCAAATGTGTTGCTAGTAGAGAGCTTGAACTTCAACTTGCTATCTGTAGCTCAACTTTGTGATCTTGGTTTCAAATGCATCTTTGGATTTGATGATGTAGAGATCATAAGTGTAGATGGCTCTAACTTGATATTCAAAGGATTTAGATATGAGAATCTATACTTAGTTGATTTCAATGCCAAAGAAACTCAATTGTCAACTTGCTTGCTATCCAAATCTAGCATGGGTTGGTTATGGCATAGAAGGCTTGGTCATGTTGGAATGAGGCAATTGAACAAACTAGTCAAGCATGATCTAGTTAGAGGCTTGAAAGATGTGGTCTTTGAGAAAGATAAGCTATGTAACTCTTGTCAAGCCGACAAACAAGTTGGAAACACTCACCCTAGCAAGAGCATGATTAGTACTTGCAAACCATTTGAGCTCTTGCATATAGACTTGTTTGGACCAACCGCATACACAAGCATTGGTGGAAACAAATATGGCTTTGTGATAGTTGATGATTTCACTAGATATATATGGGTATTCTTTATTAGTGACAAGAGTGAAACATTTGATACATTCAAGATCTTTGTCAAGAGATGCGAAAATGAATTTGAAACAACTATCAAGAGAGTGAGAAGTGACAATGGTAGTGAGTTCAAGAATACAAGAGTTGATGAGCTATGTGATGAATATGGAATCAAACATCAATTCTTGGCCAAGTATACACCTCAATCAAATGGGCTTGTTGAGAGGAAGAATAGGACACTCATTGATATGGCAAGATCTTAGCTTAGTGAATACAATATGAGTGATTCTTTTTGGGCCGAAGCTATCAACACGTCTTGCTACTATAGCAACCGACTCTATTGTCACAAGATGCTTGAGAAGACACCTTATGAGCTATTGAATGGAAGAAAGCCAAATATTGCATACTTTAGAGTGTTTGGTTGAAAATGCTATATCTTGAAGAAAGGTGCAAGATTGAGCAAATTTGAGAAGAAATGTGATGAAGGCTTCCTACTTGGTTACTCAACTACAAGCAAAGCATATAGAGTATGGAATCTTACTCATGGCATATTTGATGAAACTCACGGATCTCAAGATGAAAGTGCAAATCATGATGATGTGAGAGGTGAACCATTGGCCAATGCAATGAAGAATATGGATATTGGGGACATTAGGCCGATGCAAGTGGATGAAGAGCAAGATGATGACTATCAACTGCATGCTCCATAAAATGAGCAACTCAATGACAATCAAGCTAGTTCACCCTCTCCAACTCAACATCAACAAGAGGCTAGTTCATCATCTCTACCCAATGACCAACCAAGTACAAGCAATCAACTTCCAACACTCCAACCTACATCTATTGGAAAAGATAATCCTTTGGATCACATTATTGGAGTTATCAAAAGTGGTGTACAAACAAGATCAAGATTGGCTTCATTTTGTGAACATTACTCCTTTGTATCATCTATTGAGCCAACCAAGATTGAAGAAGCTTTGCAAGATATTTATTGGGTGAAAGCTATGCATGAAGAGCTCAACAACTTCACTAGAAATCAAGTTTGGGAGCTAGTTGAGAGACCAAAGAACCACAATGTTATTGGCACAAGATGGGTCTTTCGCAACAAACAAGATCAAGATGGCATAGTGGTGAGTAACAAAGCAATACTAGTTGCACAAGGGTACACTCAAGTAGAGGGTCTTGACTTTGGAGAAACATATGCACTGGTGGCAAGGCTAGAAGCAATAAGGATTCTATTGGCTTATGCTTGTGCTCACAACATCAAGCTCTATCAAATGGATGTGAAGAGTGCATTTCTCAATGGGTACATCAATGAATTAGTATATGTTGAACAACCACCCGGTTTTGAAGATGACAAGAAACCCAACCATGTGTACAAGCTTAGAAAGGCGTTATATGGCTTGAAGCAAGCACCTAGAGCATGGTATGAGAGGTTGAGGGACTTTCTCCTCTCAAAGGGATTCATTATGGGCAAGGTTGACACTACCCTCTTCACCAAGAAGATTTGCCAAGACTTGTTTGTATTGCAAATCTATGTGGATGATATCATATTTGGGTCAACCAATCAAGAGTTTTGTGAAGAATTTGGAAACATGATGGCCAAAGAGTTTGAGATGTATATGCTTGGAGATCTTAGTTACTTCCTTGGTCTTCAAGTCAAACAAATGAAGAATGGGACTTTTGTTAGTCAAGGCAAGTACATCAAGGACATGCTCAAGAAGTTCAATCTAGATGAAGCAAAGTCTATTAGTACACCAATGGGAACAAATAGAAACTTGGATGGTGATGCTAGTGGTAATATGGTAGATCAAAAGCTATATAGATCAATGATTGGTAGCTTGCTCTATGTGACCGCATCAAGACCAGATGTCATGTTTAGTGTATGCATGTGTGCAAGATTTCAAGCAACTCCTAGAGAGAGTCATTTGAAAGCCACAATGAGAATATTGAGATATTTGAAGCATACACCAAATGTTGGGTTGTGGTATCCTAAAGGATCAAACTTTGAGTTACTTGGATACTCCGACTCGGACTATGCGGGTTGCAAGATAGAAAGGAAAAGAACATCGGGCACTTGTCAATTGCTTGGAAGATCACTAGTCTCATGGTCATCAAAGAATCAAAATAGTGTGGCACTCTCTACCGCCGAAGCCGAATATATTAGTGCGGGAAGTTGTTGTGCACAAATCCTTTGTATGAAAGCTACTTTGAATGACTTTGGAGTCAAATTCAAGCAAGTGCCTTTGCTATGTGACAATGAAAGTGCAATCAAGCTCACCAACAATCCGGTTCAACACTCAAGAACAAAGCATATTGATGTCCACCATCATTTCATTAGAGATCATCAATTGAAAGGGGACATCTCTATTACAAGTGTTGACACCGAAGATCAATTGGCCGATATCTTTACCAAGCCACTAGATGAGAAAAGGTTTTGCAAGCTAAGGAATGAGTTGAATATACTTGACTTCTCCAACATGAGTTGATGCAGCCCCACTTATATGACATGCCTCTACTCCAACAATGCAAGGTAAAAGTTGATTTGAGAGCATTCATGCATACCTTATTAGGACTTGTGTAGAACATATAGTCATCACTCATGCTTCTAGGCTCATTCATGAAAAACAAAATATTTGATGCTTATATGGTACCACTATTGCTTCTATGAGTTGATATGATCTAGTGGTGGCATATGACATGTTGATGTGCTTGCAATCCTAGTGTTTGATCTATGTCTATGCACCTTAAGTGTTTAATTCAACATAGGCAAGATAACCATCTTAGCATGTGTGAACAAGCTTGCCTATGGTTTAAACCGAATTAAATATCTTGGGAAAGTAGCTTAGATCAAGCCAAAGTTGAAAACATTCTCTCACCCTATCTCTCACTAAGGGGGAGTAAAACTTGAATATCTATAATTGGTCCCACATTTTTGTGTCAATTGGATGACAAAGGGGGGGAAATTGTGGAAAAGATATAAAATTGACCAAAGGGGGAGAATCAAAAGATATATGATATAGGGGGAGAAAATGACAAAAGAAAGAAAATGAAAAATCAATTTTTGAAAAGAACATACAAATAGGGGGAGCAAGCTCATGAACACCTTGTTGCATTTGAATGCTTACATCCTCATATGTATTGTTGCACAATTACTTAAAATTCAAAATTTATGCTTGTGTGGTGATTGCTAGTGATCCAAATTGAATAATGATTGATCAACTACCATGCATAGGTTGATTAGCTCTAACCCATTAATTTGCAAGTGGTTGTATTTTTCAAGTGGTGTTTAGCTAATCATGGTGCTAAGGGTGATTCTAAATTCCGCACTCCGATGGTATCATGCTTCAAAGGTCTACTCTTAAACCTTAGCATCATTTGGTAGCTATTTACTCTCCCACATTGTCTATCTATGAATATGTGCAAAAACTTGAACCAAACTCATGAAGCACATATGTAGGGGGAGCTAATAACTACCAAAACTGAATTTGTGGAACTTGTCCAAATCTTAAAATCTTTGATCAAAATGCTTGGACAAGCAACTCAAGTTCAAAATGATTATATTTCATATATTTATGGAAATGTTGTCATCAATTACCAAAAAGGGGGAGATTGAGAGTCCCCATGTGTTTTGGTTTTGAGTAATTGATGAACCCTACCTAAGTACTAACCTTGATCTCTAAGTGTGAATCATGAGATAGGTTGGTACATGCCATGTGATGGAGCAAGGTGGATCAAGTGGATGGCACAAGGCTCTAGCATGGTGGTGCAAAGGAAATGGTGTCAAGGCAAAGGTGACCATAGGAACCATTTTCGGTTTGGTGATCAAGACATCATAGAGGATGTGATCACATTTAGGATAGATAGTCGTACTATCAAGGAGGGAGCTCTTAAGTATGATTACAATTATCATGTGCCACTAGGTTCATATGCATTGCATTAAAATCAATTGAACCAAGTGAAACAACCAACTAAATCCAAGTTAATTGTGAACTAAAAGCTAACACACATGCACAAGTGTTGAGATCACTTAGTGTTGGCTCTTGGAAGCTTGGAGAAGTTGGAAAAGTGTTTGGCAGCATGAAAGAGCGTCGGATAGAGGTCCGGACGCTAGGGTCTAGTGCTGTCCGGACCATCAGCGATGGGTTCGGAGGCATGCCCTAGGTTGGCTCGGCTGAGGAGAGGAGTCCGGACGCTGGATCGGGACACGCGTCCGGAGCGCTGGCACTCTCTGTTGTCTCTGTGTAAGTTGATCCGGACACAGGTGATTGTCCGGACCGAGGCTCTGGACTCGTGACCGGAGGTGCTGCTGGCTCTTGGGAGCTCTCGGGTGCGCTTAGGTTCTCTGGAATTTATTTCCGGACGCTGGAGGCGTTGGTCCGGACCCGCACTGTTGTGTGCGTCCGGAGTCACGTGGCGCGCAGAGGCGCGCGCGGGAAGAAGTCGTTTGAACGAGGGGCTCAACCGGACGCATATGCCATGGTCCGGAGGTGTGACTCAGAGCCGTTGGCGCTCGGTGGTGAAGGGGTCTAGACGTAGCTGTTGGTCCGGACCCCTTTGAAAAGCGCGTCCGGAGGTCACGCAGAGGCTAAGTTTTGGGGGCAAAACGACTAGTTGTTGAGTGAGGGCTATATAAGTGATATGGCCGGCCCTTCTGGGCACCTCTTGCACTCCTACTTCACTCACACACTTGTGCTTGCTTGAGATAGCTTCCACCACTAATCTTCTTGTCATAATTGACATATTCATGAGAGATTGAGTGAATCCAAGTGCATTACTCATTGATTGCATAGTAGTGGCACTTGATGATCGTTGTCATCGCAGAGCTCTCGTTATTCTTGGAGGTTGCCACCTCCTAGACGGCTTGGTGCGACGAGGATCATTGAGCGGAGGAAGGTGTTTGTCTCCGGCTCCGATTGGTGGATTGTTAGGGGTTCTTGAACCTTCCCCGCGGGGGTTTGTGAAAGGTATCTCTAGTGGATTGCGCGTAGCTTATGGATCCCTATCTTGTGTTGGTTTTGCGGCACCCGGTGACGGGTTTGGCGTGTGATGCCAATTAGCGCGTGAACCTCCAAGTAGGTGAATCGCTACAACGAGGAGTAGCTTGTTGGCAAACAAGTGAACCTTGGTAAAAAATATTGTGTCTCATTGTCTCTCTATCGAGGATTCATCTTGTGATTGATTGGTTATCTCTTGGCTACTCTCCATGTCGGTATAATCTTCCTATCTCTAGCTTTGCATTACTTTCTTACATTCTTGCAAAGTAGAGCCTCTAGCTTAGCTTGTGTAGCTTAATCTAGTTTCACTAGTTATCTAGCTATTGTGTGTGACATAGGATTTATCTTGCTAGTAACTAGAATTGGTAGGTGGCTTGCCTAACCGTAGTGCTAGTGCAAACTTGCTTAAGCCGTGTTTTATTCTAACAAGTTTGGTTAAGTGTTGTTGTAGATTTTTTTAATAGGCTATTCACCCCCCTCTAGCCATATCTAGACCTTTCAAATGGGCAAAGTACAAGGCTTAGGCAAAGTGGCTATCTCCCAAGATCAATCAATTTCCAATATCTTTGAGCTTCAACTTTCTATCGGTTGGTCAACTATGTGATCTCGGTTTCCAATGTCTCTTCACTCCCAATGAGGTAGTTGTGACCAAGATTGAAGATTCATCATTGATATTCAAGGGGTTTCGGCACACCAATCTCTATCTAGTGGACTTCACTTCAAATGAAGCTTGTTTGCAAACATGTCTATTCTCCAAGAGTTCCTTGGGTTGGCTATGGCATAGAAGATTAGCACATGTGGGAATGTCAACCTTGAAGAAGCTTGTCAAGAAGGAGATGGTTAGAGGTGTGAAGGATGTGATGTTTGAGAAGGACAAATTGTGTAGTGCATGTCAAGCCGGCAAGCAAGTGGCAAACACTCATCCAACCAAAGCTTTCATGTCAACCTCAAGAGTCCTAGAGCTACTCCACATGGATCTATTTGGTCCTACCACCTATGCTAGTCTTGGAGGCAATCTCTTTTGCTTGGTGGTAGTTGATGACTACTCTAGATACACTTGGGTATTCTTTCTTCAAGACAAGGGAGAGACACAAGGCATATTCAAGAAGTTTGCAACAAGAGCACAAAATGAATTTGATGTGAAGATCAAGAAGATAAGAAGTGACAATGGCACCGAGTTTGTGAACACCAAGATCGAAGATTATTGTGATGAAGTGGGAATCAAGCATGAGGTGTCCGCCACCTATACCCACAACAAAATGGTGTTGTAGAGAGAAAGAACCAGACACTAATCACTCTTGCAAGATCAATGCTTGATGAGTATAACACGCCCGAGAAGTTTTGGGCCGAAACAATCAACACCGCATGCTATGCAGCCAACCGGCTCTTTGTCCAAAGGCTTCTCAAGAAGACACCCTATGAGCTTGTGAATGGGAAGAAACCGGATATATCCTTCTTCCGAGTGTTTGGATGCAAAGTGTACATCTACAAGAAGCGTCAACACTTGGGCAAGTTCCAAAGGCGTTGTGACATTGGTTTCCTTCTTGGTTATTCTCTTAAGTCCAAGGAATATCGTGTATTTAACAAAGCATCCGGCCTAGTTGAAGAAACATATGACTTAGAGTTTGATGAAACTAATGGCTCTCAAGAAGAGCATGCGAATCTTGATGATGTATGTGATGAACCCTTGAGGGAGGCTATGAAGAATATGCCCGTTGGTGCCGTCAACCGACTAGCGGTGGAAGATGTAGAAGATGATGCAAATCAAGTACCTTCTCCACCTCACACACCTCAAGTTGATGAAGAACAAGTGAGGGAAGAACAAGAAGATTATTTCATCCCTTAAGATCAAGCCGAGGCTCAAGCTAGTGATGTTGGTGCACCACAACCTCCTCCCCAAGTGGTTGATAGAAGATCTACACCTATGCTTGAAGCTCATCCACAAGACCTCATCATAGGGAGTCCATAGAGGGGGGTAACAACTCGATCTAGACTTGTTTCTTATGTTAAGCATCACTCTTTTGTTTTCTTTGTTGAGCCTTATAGTGTGGAGGATGCACTTGCAGATCCGGATTGGGTGAATGCCATGCATGAAGAGCTAAACAACTTCACCCGGAACGAAGTGTGGACATTAGTAGAAAAGCCCAAAGGAGCAAGAATCATTGGCACCAAGTGGGTGTTTAGGAACAAGCAAGATGATCAAGGTGTGGTTATGAGGAACAAGGCAAGATTGGTGGAAAAGGGGTTCTCCCATGTTGAAGGCTTGGATTTTGGGGAGACCTTTGCACTGGTTGCAAGACTAGAAGCCATTCGTATCCTTTTGGCGTATGCTTCACATCACAAGATGAAACTCTTTCAAATGGATGTTAAGAGTGCCTTCTTAAATGGTTTCATTAATGAACTTGTTTTTGTCTCACAACCTCCCAGGTTTGAAGACCCAAATTGTCATAACCATGTGTATAGGTTGTTGAAGGCACTCTATGGATTGAAGCAAGCTCCAAGAGCTTGGTATGAGAGGCTAAGGGACTTCCTACTCAAGAAGGGATTCAGGATAGGGAAAGTGGATACCACACTCTTCACCAAGGTGCTAGATGGAGAGATCTTTGTTTGCCAAGTATATGTTGATGACATTATATTTGGGTCAACAAACCAAGATCATAGCAAGGAATTTGGTGCATTGATGTCCAAGGAGTTCGAGATGTCGATGATTGGCGAGCTTACCTTCTTCCTTGGCTTCCAAGTGAAGCAATTGAGGGAGGGCACCTTCATATCTCAAGAGAAGTACACTCATGATGTACTCAAGAAATTCAAGATGGAGTATTGCAAGCCAATCAAGACCCCAATGCCTACTAATGGGCATCTCGACCTTGATGAGGGAGGTAACCCGATCGACCAAACTCTATATCGCTCGATGATCGATAATTTACTTTATCTCACTGCTTCTAGGACGGATATCATGTTTAGTGTGTGTATGTGTGCAAGGTTCCAAGCTAATCCTAAGGAGTTGCACTTAAGTGCGGTAAAAAGAATCCTAAGGTACATAAGGCACACCCCTAGCATTGGCCTTTGGTATCACAAAGGGGCTCCCTTCCAACTAGTTGGCTATTCCAATTTGGAGAAAGAGTGCATTTCATTGGTTTAGAGCTTCCTTGGTCAAGGGGGAGTTTTTGTGCCTCTTTTGCCTTAAGGCTCTCAATTGGTATCTTGAGTATGCTCTTGCCCAGGGAGAGCTTTTGCTAGATATGTTGAGTCGTTGGCCATGTCTTTGGGAACCAAGTTTTGGACTCGTTTTTGCTTCTCTTAAGTGACCCCGTTTTGGCTTTCTTAGCTTTTGGTCATTTGGAGAGCTTTACCTTGTGGCTCAAATCTGAAATGCACTTGTGTTGACAATGCACTCATCAAGGGGGAGATTGCGAACACATGGTGGATAAGTACCCATGTATGTTCAGCTTTGATGATGAAGTGATCGTCCAACACGTGAGTGTTTCAGTTTGAGTGGCTTACCCTAACCTCTGTGAAATCCGAGTGTTCTCATTTATCCTCTGCAAATTGAGCGATGATTTCTTCGGGATAGCTCCCCAACTGCACTAGGAGCATGCCTACAAAGTTTGGTTGCAGTTGGTGATCATTTGATTGAGTTTTGAGAAGATTTGGCGGAGTGAAAACAATTTTCACGAGGAACAGTTTTTCTCCTGTGAGCGTCGGACCACTTTGCCTTAAGCTCCGGACCATAGCAAGTGGTCCGGTGGTCTTGACCTTTCTCGTGTCAAGCAGCAAGAGGCGTCGGACCACCCTCCGGACCTCCCGGTTTTTGAGCACCGGACCTTTGACGAGTGGTTCGGTGGCTCTGCTGAGAATCACTACCACGCGTCGGACCACTCTCCTTGGTCCGACGGGGTAGTCCGGTGGTCTGGTTCGGAGGTCGGTAGCTTACTGGACTGTCTGGCGGGTGAGCACCGGACCAGTCTCCAGTACCACCGGACTAGTCCGGAGCTAGGGTGCATACTGTTTTGTCGTGTCTCGGCTAGCATAGGCGTTGGACCTGAGCTCCGGACTACTTGCCATAGTCCGGTGGCTCTGTCCTCAACTGGTCTGGAGCCTCTGTTGGTGTTGTGTTTCCTCAGTTCTTTTCGCGGTTTGTTTGTTCAGGTTCGTGGCTAGCTCTGCTGTGTTCCTAGGACATCTCCTAGAACATCCACCCACTTGTGGGTCGTGAGCCTAGTTCTTGCTTTGGAACGTGCTTGGGACAAGGGTCAAGTTCCTCCGAAAGGAATTTTTATTTGGCTCCCATTCAACCCCCCCTTTGGTCGCTGTTCTCGGTCCTTCAATTGGTATCAGATCAAGGTTAAGGATCAATCCACCTTACATGGTTCTTGATCCGCGAAGGCGACATGGAGCGAGGTGCTAGTAAACCTCCTTACTTCGATGGAACCAACTTTGCCTATTGGAAGGTGCGCATGTTCGCTTACCTCCATGGGCTTTATACGAAGTTTTGGGAGATTTGTGAGAATGAGAACTACGTGGTTCTTGAGGCTCGGATCACCGATGCCCAGGTTACGCAGCATGCATCTAATGCAAGAGCCCATAGCATTCTCTTCTCTTGTCTGTCTCTTCCGGAGTTTGAGCGGGTTTCGAGTCTCACTACGACACAGGAGATCTGGCAAACACTCTTGATATATCATGAGGTCAACCCTCAGATCAAGTCTAGATTCTTTGACACGTATCATAGAGAGTACAAGAACTTTGCTAAGTTGGCTGACGAATCTGTTGACGGGATGTTCACTCGCTTCCAATCTATCGTCAACAAGATGCGTGCCAATCGAGCCAACTTGCCTTATGATGATCATGAGATGGCTATCAAGCTTTTGCATGCTCTTGATCGGAAGGTATGGGAGATGAAGGTGGCTGCCATCCAGGAGTCACCGGGCTATGATGCCCTGACCATGGACAAGCTGTTCAGCAAGCTCAAGTCCTTGGAGATTGACTACCAGACCCGAGCCAAGCTTGAAAACCCGTCAAAACCATCTATGGCATTGGTTTCTGGCCCCAGCGGTACGTCTTCTTCCTCCTCTGACCCTTCACACTCCTTGTTTGCTTTGTCTTTGATTTCTGTGACAGAGGAGCAAGTGGAGGCTCTTGGAGATGATAAGCTGGCTTTGGTCATCACCAAGTTCTCACGGTTTGAGAACAACCATTTGAACCATCGGCGTGGTGGCTCAGCCAAGGGGTGCTACCATTGCGGTGATGAGGATCACTTCATCGCAAACTGCCCCAAGAAAGCTGCGGGTGACTTCACCAAGCGCAAGGACAAGCGCGAGCACCACTTCGAGGACAAGCACACGCCCAAGGGTGGCTACCACCGAAGGTCCTCCAAGAAGGTGATCGACAAGGTGAAGGCCAAGCACCGAGCCTTCCTCGCCTCCCTCAGCGACATCGATGCCTCCTCCGACGGAGGTGCTTCTTCGAGCGATGATGAGTCCAAAGGAAAGGTTGAGGACAAGCTCAATGGCCTATTCTTCTACGCCGACGCCAAGCACGGTGGCGTTTGCACCATGGCGATTGAAGAAGGCAAGGTGCGCAAGCGCAAGGAAGGCCCCGACTACGACTACGACTCCGACACACCCGAGGTACCACCCACCATCGCATCCCTCTCTCTCGAGATTTAGTCTTTGAACGACGCCTTGATGAGTCAAGATTCTTTGCTCAAGCGTGCCGCGTGCGAGAGGAACGATTTCAAGGATAAGTATCTTAGCACGTTGCATGAGCTAGAGTTTGCTAAGGCGTCAATGGTGGTTACCGAAGAGGTAGAGTGTGATGCTTGTTCCATCCACATGTCTAGTCTTGTCACTCTCTAGGACAAGTATGACACTCTACTTGAGGAGGTCAGAGAGCTGAAGGCTAGGCCTATCTTACTTGGTGCGTGCATGTCTTTCTTAGGCTTGCGTTCTGAGCTGGCACAACGAGATGCTAGGATTGTTATGCTAGAGAAGGTCAGCTCAGATAGCACTAGAGAGTTGGAACACTTTGAGACTTTGGAGCTTGAGATGTCGTCGTGTAGACACGACAAGATGCGTACCGAGGAAGAAAACACATACCTTCGGTCCATCTTGAGCTGGGTGTCTTGCCGAGAGCCGCAGTTGGGGATGATGCTAGCCAATGCAAAAGGGCTGGCACACGGGAGTAGGCTTTGCTTTAGGTGGGAAGGACGATAGCATGTTCGGTAAGATCGGTGAGTGCAGTGGTTTGAGCGAGAATGAGAAACCCACCACAACTCCCAAGCTTACCAAGATTACTACACCTAAGCCTACCAACCCCTCTGAGTTTCCTGTGAGAGATGGTGTGTTTGAAGAGCCACCCAAAACCACTCCATAGAAGCAAGTGTGGATTGCAAAACCGAACCATCTTCGCAACCCACTTGACACACTACCAGACATCTCTAGTGATCCCCTTCCTAAGAAATCTAGAGCCACACAACCCAACAAGAGAGTGCCTACCAAGAGTGTGGTGAGGTACCATTGTGAGTATTGTGAGTAGGATGGGCACTTGGCTGAGTTTTTCTTTAGGAGGAAGAGAGATGATCGGAGGCAGGTTGAGTTGAACAACCGGGACATGTACCACCCACGAGTTGGGGTGCGTGAACCGGAAGTTCAGAGGCGCACTACTAGGCCTAGAGGTACAATGCCTCAAGGTGCTAGGCCTCAGGAGGTGAGACCACATGGTGGTCGTGCCCGGCGGGGTACCGGTCGTGACCCATATGACTACGGGCCTCGTGGCGGTGGCTTTACTCCACCCTTCTTTAGCGGACCACGTTTTCCCCATCGTGATGATCGCTATCCTCCCATGGGACAGGACATGTTTGGTTTTTCTCCTAACCCATTCTTTGGGCAAATGGGACAACACTGGCATCCTTCACAGTTTACTAACCCCAGTGTTGGTCCGTTTGCTCACCCTATGCCTTTTTATTGATGTAGGAAGGAGGACTGGAGGAGACTTGGCTTGTGGATTCCGGATGCTCACGCCATATGACCGAAAGTGCCAAGTGGTTCTCCAGCCTCGACCCTGTGCACCACACCGAGTATATTACATTCGGGGACAAGAGTAAAGGTAAGGTTGTCTCCCGGAGGTCCATCCGAGTGAACTCTTCTTTTGTCCTCAAGGATGTTGCTTTGGTTGCGAATTTGCATTTTAACCTCCTGTCAGTTTCGCAACTCCTTGAAGACGGTTTTGAAGTGAGCTTTAAGCCAAATTTGTCTCGGATTTTGGACTCTCGTGGTGATCTTGTTTGCCGGATTTTACCCTTCGGGAAGGTTTTTCGTGCGGATGTTTCTATCTCTTCTGGACCTTCTCGTTGTCTTCTTGCCGGTTCTTCCTTCGAGCTTTGGAAGTGGCTTAGGAGATTGGGACATTTGAGTTTTGACTTGCTTGCAAGGCTTAGCTCAATGGACCTTATCCAAGGATTGCCAAAGCTAAAGTTCGAGAAGGATTTGGTTTGCCATCCTTGCAGGCATGGCAAGATGGTTGTCGCTTCCCATCCTCCTGTGACAGAGATCATGACCACTAGACCCGGCGAGCTCTTACACATGGACACAGTTGGTCCAGCTCGGGTTAGGTCAGAGGGAGGGAAGTGGTATGTGATTGTAGTCGTTGATGACTACTCGAGGTACTCTTGGGTGTTCTTTTTGGAGAGTAAGGATGAGGCTTTTCCACTTGTTCGAGATCTGATTTTGAGATTGCAAAATGAGCTACCTAAGAATGCCATGAGAGCTATCCGCAGTGACAATGACACAGAATTCAAGAATGCTCACTTTGCAACTCTTTGCTCTTCTTTGGGTCTCGATCACCAGTTTTCCTCACCTCACGCTCCCCAGCAGAACGGTGTTGTTGAGCGCAAGAATCAGACCCTTGTTGAGATGGCCAGGACGATGCTCGATGAGCATAGGACTCCTAGGCGGTATTGGGCCGAAGCACTCAGTTCTGCTTGCTATGTTTCCAATCGCATTTTTCTCCGAGCTTTCAAGAAAAAGACCTCTTATGAGCTGCGATTTGGGAGATCACCCAAGGTAAGTCACCTACGGGTGTTTGGGTGCAGGTGTTTCATCCTCAAAAAGGGCGGTAAGTTGGATAAATTTGAATCACAGTCTTCTGATGGTATCTTCCTTGGTTATTCTACTGACTCTCGTGCTTATCGTGCACTTAACCTTGAGACTAACCGAGTGATGGAGACTTGTGAGATTACCTTCGATGACACTATGCCCTGTGTTTCCACTGCTTTTGAGCTTGCAGGTGATGATGAGGTGAACACCAACATTTTTGTGGAGGAGGAGCAGGACGACGCCAATTGGGGTGATCCCGAGCCGACTCCACCGGCTGCCCCCGTCAACCCTGCGACGTCCACTTCGGCTCACGGTCCCGATCCGACTACTTCCTCTACATGGGGGCCGTTCGAGCAGCTTCCTCAGCCGGTGCCTGTTGCACCTGAGGGAGCTCCAGCTGCTGTCGAGGGGGAGGCCACTTCGTCCAGGCAGGCTCCCTGCCACATCCAGCGGCAGAACCCACTGGAGAACATCATCGGCAACATCGACCGACGAGTCATGCGATCCAGGTCCTATATCTCTCACTTTGCTCATTCGGCTTTTGTCGCTTCTTTTGAGCCCCGAGATGTTGAACACGCTTTGATGGATCCGGATTGGATTAATGCCATGCATGAGGAATTAGAAAACTTTGAGCGAAACCGCGTTTGGGTCTTAGTTCCTCCCCCACCTAGTTGCCAAATGGGTCTTCAAAAACAAACAAAGTGAGGATGGGGTGGTAGTGCGCAACAAGGCTAGGTTGGTAGTTCAAGGCTTTTGTCAAAAGGAGGGAATAGACTATGAGGAAACCTTTGCTCCCGTAGCTCGTTTAGAAGCCATTAGAATCCTTCTAGCTTTTGCGACTTCTAAGGGTTTTAAACTTTTTCAAATGGACGTTAAAAGTGCTTTCTTAAAAGGCTACATAGAGGAGGAAGTTTATGTTAAACAACCTCCCGGTTTCGAAAATCCCAAGTTTCCAAACCATGTTTTTAAACTTCACAAAGCTTTGTATGGTTTGAAACAAGCACCTAGAGCATGGTATGATAGGCTAAAAACCTTTTTGCTTGCTAAGGGCTTTAAAATGGGATCAGTAGATAAGACGTTGTTTCTGCTCAAGCAAGGCAAAGACACTCTCCTTGTCCAAATATACGTGGATGATATCATCTTTGGTGGTTCTTCTCATGCTCTTGTTGCCAAGTTTGTAGATCTTATGAGCAGGGAATTTGAGATGAGCATGATGGGAGAGTTGACTTTCTTTCTCGGGTTGCAAATCAAGCAAACCCGGGAAGGGACGTTCATGCACCAAGGCAAGTACACAAAGGATATCTTGAAGAAGTTTGACATGGGTTAGGCAAAGGCTCTTTCGATGCCCATGTCGACTACGACTGCCTTGGATGCGGACGAGGAAGGAGAGGCGGTGGACCAGACTAAGTACCGAAGCATGATCGGGTCGCTTCTGTACCTGACGGCGACCCGGCCGGACATTCAGTTCGCTGTCTGCCTGTGTGCTCGCTTTCAGACATCCCCACGGACTTCGCACAAGCAGGTGGTGAAACGCATCATGAGGTACTTGCGCTTCACTCCCGAATTTGGTCTTTGGTTTTCCACCTCTTCCTCTCTTATGCTTTGTGGTTATTCTAACGCCGACTTTGCTGGATGTCGTCTTGATCGGAAGTCCACTTCTGGGACTTGCCAGTTTCTCGGGTCTTCTTTGGTTTCTTAGTCTTCTCGCAAACAATCTAGCGTGGCACAGTCGACATGCGAAGCTGAGTATGTTGCCGCGGCTAGCTGTTGTTCGCAGTTGCTTTGGATGATTGCGACTTTGAAGGATTTTGGTCTTGAGCTTACTAAAGTGCCTCTGCTTTGCGATAGCACGAGTGCCATTAGTGTAGCCAAAAATCTCGTGCTTCACTCTAAGACCAAGCACATTGATGTTCTCTTTCACTTCTTTAGAGATCACTATGAGAAGGGCGACATTGTCCTCCGGCATGTCGAGACCCAAAACCAGCTTGCGGATATTCTCACTAAACCTTTGGATCAAGCTGCGTTTTCTTGTCGTCGGGGTGAGTTGGGTGTTTTCTTTCCTTTTTAGAGGAGGAAAGTTTTGTGTTTCATAGTTCTTTTTGGTTCTTTTTGTCTTTTCTTTGTCCTTCTTCTAAATTGGTGTCATTACATTTTGCATCTCATTTGCATTTGTGACATAGTTCATTTTAAGCTTCATATCTATAGACGATATAATGAATCTATGCTCTGTTTGAAGTGTTTTATGTGTCTATGGTGTTGTCTAACTTAGACTCTTTTTGATCTTTATGATATGCAATAGAGCTAAGTTGGAAAATCTTTAAAACTGAATTTAAATTCCCCATGTCACCTCTGAAATGGCACTAGCATGTATAGGCTTTTGAAGATCCTTCTTGGCTACCTTGTATATCGCTTGTAACTATGGCTCGTCATTGTTTCATTCACTACCTTTGAGCACCATGGTTAATATCTAAAATGAAATTGCTCTCTGTTTTTGTGAATTGGAAAGATTGAGTTGGCTCTGCCTTGTGAGCACTTCACCGTGTGTTCGAGACTGCTTCCCAAATGGGTCGATACTTGAGCGGTGTTGTGTATGACCAAAACCGGTGTGTCAAGTCCTTTGACTTCACCTGGTTGGTAAGCAGTGGCATCACTTTGCTTACAACCACTCGCATACAACTTAAATGTGCCTAAAACTGAAAATTTGCTGCAGAACTCTGAAATTTGGAAAAATTCATTCAGTTGGGTCATTGGCTTGTTGTATGAACTTTGCTAAGGGATAGTTTTACTTGCTATACATGAGATTGCTTTGAGATAGATTCTATCTTGATTGCCATGTCTAGCTGTCTCTAGGAGGTGATACCCTTTCTTTGCTCTCACATGATATGCTCTCTAAAATAGCTTCTAAAGTGATCTTAAGCTCAACTTGAGTCTTTGTTGTGCACGTAGAGCTTTTCCTATTATCATAGGATCACATCACTTAGAGCATCTATTCATTGTCTTAGCTCTAAGTATGAAGCTTTTGCATTCATTTTTGCACTTTGTGGCATTTTAGCCGGATCCTGAGTTGTTGATGTTTGATGAGCTCCATGTGTCAACAAGGGGGAGAGATGTGCATTTCATTCCATTTTCAGCCATCTACTTCCAAGGGGGAGCAAATGTGCTTTTTGAGCTTAATTGGTATCTTTTTGATTTGGCTCTTTTCACCCCTTCTTGGTATCTTGAGAATGCTAGTTCCCAGGGGGAGCTTTTGCTAGATGTGTTGAGCCTTTGCCTCTTCTGGAGGATCTAGCTTGTTTTGTTGACCTCGACAGGTTTCGATTGCTTCTTGAGCATTAGGGGACGTAAGTGGTTTCAATTGGTATCTTTTGAGCTCCCCTAGTGTTATATTATGGAAGTCTGAGCTTTGAGAGCTGTGATTGGTATCTTGGACTTGCTAGCGGTGTTGAGACCGTTCCGTTTTCTGCCTCTTCTTGAGGGCTAGCTTTGATTGCCCATATGCTTTTGTTTGGCATCAGTAAGTGGCTTTGTCATGAGGTGTTTTGAAGGATGCTTTTAAATTAGTATCATTTTTTTGCCTCTCTCTTTTAATTGGTATCGTGTTTGCTTCTCTCAAGTGACCCTGTTTTGGCTTTAGTAACTTTTTGGTCATTTGGAGAGCTTTACCTTGTGGCTCAAATCTGAAATGCACTTGTGTTGACAATGCACTCATCAAGGGGGAGATTGCGAACACATGGTGGATAAGTACCCATGTATGTTCAGCTTTGATGATGAAGTGATCGTCCAACACGTGAGTGTTTCAGTTTGAGTGGCTTACCCTAACCTCTGCGAAAGCAGAAATGTGTGCTTGTCTATTGGCTTGTGGTGTGTAGGTGCTATGCTTAGTGACAGTGGTCAATGGCGTGGAGAAGGTCGAGTAGAGGCTTGCCGTGCCGATGGACTGAGAGCGGTGAAGGGCGGAAGCGGGGCTCGGACTGAGGGACCACGGGCGCCGGCGAACTAGCTGTGGTGGCTAGTACTTGGCACCGGCGAGTGCGAGAAGACATGGAGGTAGACTGAGTTGACCGAGTCAAGATGGTGGGCGCGCGAGTCGAGCGGAGGCTCAGGGGACTCGGAGTCTGACCGAGAGAAGACAAGGTGGCTCGCGTCGAGTGGTTTGGTGGTTTGGGCCTCAAAACCATCCGCGTCAGTTTCCGAGTTTGGGCCGCAAAACTCGAGGTTCGGTAGTTGAGCCCAAAGCTACCGGTGGCGGGTTTCCTGGGTTTGGGCCTCAAAACCTAGGCGGAGCTTCCGAGGAAGCGGGGATGGCACGTGGCGGAATCCTGGAGGTTGCGTCGAGGCGACGACAACTCCCGGCAGGAAGCGGCGCCGTCCATTCAAATCGAGGGAGATATTTTCCGGAGCTTGGACTGCAATGCTTAGGCTAGGTAGTTCACTCAATGTATCTAGGGGGGTCTTTGGGAAATAGCCAAAACCCCGTTAAATAGAGGATGAAGGGGTATCCTCATCCTCATCTCTTTCATTACTGTCTCTCCCACCTATTCCTAGGTTTTCCCTTCCCTAGCTTCTTCTTGCTTGAGATCCACCATGTCACCGATGTAAGAACTTGTGATTGTTGCGAGGAATCGGAGGCCGTAACCTCCATAAGCCATGGTGGCTTCGATTTCATGATTGTGTCCTGGTTTGCTTGTGTTCTTCCCATTTTGCTTTCGCTCTCTCTTTTTCCCGAGATGATTTCTCTTTGTTGAGAGTAGCTTTCCAAAATCGTCTTGAATCAAGTTGTTCGTAATCGTGAGGAGCTTCTTTGCACCGAAGGATTTCTCCTCAAACCTCACGAGTGCGTAGATCGGGCAATTTCTTTGTGGTGTTCTTCATTTTCCACTCTCCCCCCCAAACATGAGTGTTCTCGTTTATCCTCTCCAAATTGAGCGATGATTTCTTCGGGATAGCTCCCCAACTGCACTAGGAGCATGCCTATAAAGTTTGGTTGCAGTTGGTGATCATTTGGTTGAGTTTTGAGAAGATTTGGCGGAGTGAAAACAATTTTCGCGAGGAACAGGTTTTCTCCTGTGAGCGTCGGACCACTTTGCCTCAAGCTTCGGACCATAGCAAGTGGTCTGGTGGTCTTGACCTTTCTCGTGTCAAGCAGCAAGAGGCGTCGGACCACCCTCCGGACCTCCCGGTTTTTGAGCACCGGACCTTTGACGAGTGGTTCGGTGGCTCTGCTGAGAATCACTACCACGCGTCGGACCACTCTCCTTGGTCCGACGGGGTAGTCCGGTGGTCTGGTCCGGAGGTCGGTAGCTTACTGGACTGTCTGGCGGGTGAGCACCGGACTAGTCTCCAGTACCACCGGACTAGTCCGGAGCCTCTGGTCCGGAGCTAGGGTGCGTACTATTTTGGCGTGTCTCGGCTGGCATAGGCGTCAGACCTGAGCTCCGAACTACTTGCCATAGTCCGGTGGCTCTGTCCTCAACTGGTCCGGAGCCTCTGTTGGTGTTGTGTTTCCTCAGTTCTTTTCACGGTTTGTTTGTTCGGGTTCGTGGCTAGCTCCGCTGTGTTCCTAAGACATCTCCTAGAACATCCACCCACTTGTGGGTCGTGAGCCTAGTTCTTGCTTTGGGACGTGCTTGGGACAAGGGTCAAGTTCCTCCGAAAGGAATTTTTATTTGGCTCCCATTCACCCCCCCCCCTCTGGTCACCGTTCTCGGTCCTTCAAAGATCACTTGTTTCTTGGTCCTCTAAGAAGCAAAATAGTTTGGCATTGTCTACCGCCGAGGCAGAATACATTGCCATGGGAGCAAGTTGTGCACAAATCTTATACATGATCCAAACACTTCTTGATTACGGCGTATTTTTAAAAGATGTTCAACTCTTGTGTGATAATGAAAGTGCCGTTAAGCTTGCTAACAACCCGGTTCAACACTCTTGCACCAAGCACATAGATATTCGCCATCACTTTCTTAGAGATCATGTGGCTAGGAAAGACATATCACTAGTCGGAGTTTCTAGCGAAAATCAATTGGCGGATATCTTCACTAAACCACTCGATGAAGCAACCTTTTGTAGGTTGAGAAGTGAGTTGAATGTGCTTGATCACTCAAACTTCACTAAAAAATGATCTTGTGTGAACCAACCTTGCATCATGTGTAATATAATCATGTTAATTAGTAATGCACATAGGCTTGGCTAACACAATTGGAATAACCGTTCTTGAAATGTGTGAAGAAGTCCAATCATGGTTTAAACTTGCAAGCAACCTAGATTCAAATTCCTGCAATGCATTGCATCTGCATGTGTTGTTTGCCGTTTCTTTTCGGTTAAGTTTGAGCATCCGCTGTGTTCGTCCACTTAGGGAGTGCATTCCAAGCTCAAGTCACTTCTTTACCCCTCTTGTGGCCATATGATGTCTCCTTGCAAGTTTCCATTCGAATATTTTGAGCTAAAACTAAATCTAATCCTATGGCAAAATATTTGAAAATGAGAGTTTTAGAGATGGTTCTCAGACCAAGTCCAATCAAGTGTTATTTGCATCTTTTTGGATTGGGACTTGGTTGGGAGAAAGAAACAAAAATCTGATTTGAAAAATTCTATTTCAAAAGGCGTCGGATGCTGTCGACGGATGCTCGGCCTTCCATGCCTCAGCGTCTGTCGCGATCATCTGCAGATTGAAGTCGCTCAGTAAAGGAGCGTCAGACGCTCGCTAGCATCCGTCGCGGAGGCGTCAGACGCGTTTGGCCCTCCATGGAGCTCTCTGGTCCTCTCTGTTCGAAGCGACAGACGCTCTTCAGCGTTCGTCGCCTTGGCATCAGACGCGTCTGTCGTCAGAGGGAGCTCTCTATTCCTTTCTATTAGCGCGCCGGACGCTGAAAAAAATAAGTTTTCGAAAACCGCTCTTCCTCCTCGGGTTTTCTCACTTCAGATCCGTACGCCGACCGCTCCCTTGTGCCGCACCGCTCTCTCCACCGCTTGCGCCACCAATAGTGCCCTACGCCGCCTACCGGCATTCCCCTCAGCGGCTCTCCCTTCCTCTCCTCTGCGCGTGCGATTTCAGCTACGCAGAGTACCCTAGTGCCGCCGCTTCTCCCCGCTGGTTCTCTACTTATGCGGTTTGGCCGAGCAGGAACAGAGGGAGATTTTGATCTTCAAAGTTTGGATCTCCTTCAGCGGACCCCTGTCTCATCCTAGGTGATTGCCCCTCTTTGAAATTTCCTTTGCACCTTAGGATTGAAGAGATTGTCTACTTTCCACCTTTCCTTTCATCCAACCCTAATTCTCCTTTTCCCTTTGCTTGGGTTGCGGTTTTGATTTGGACTGATTGAGGAATCTCATCTTTTATTTTGTGTCACCTTGATCAGAGGTACTAAATGAAGAAATGGTCTATTGCTTATCTACTTCATGCTTCTCTATAGTATTACTTCCCTCTAGCTATATGCTTAATTCTTATATCTCTATCTACTTATCGCGCAGTGTTTTTGCTTGGGCAGTGGCAGTGAACTCGGGGCAAAGCCCGCGAGTAAGGAACGAGGCAAAGCCTCAAAAGGACAGTCCAGGGCTGTCGAGCCATTCTTGTCAGTTGTTTGGAGTTGATCAGTGACAATGTTTTTCTTGGGGATTCTTTCGTGTGTCAGTTGATCTCCTAGTTGAGGCAGTAGTTCTTGTAGTGCCCGACAATGGCACGTACAAAGAATGCTGGTCCTGTCCCTGGTGGTGGTAGTGACCCTCCACTCTTCCATGTCATCCACCCACCGATCAGGACAAGGGCAAGAAGAAGGTTGTGTCGAAGAAAAGGAAGAGGCCACTTATGGATTCCGACTCAGTGGCAGCAGTTGCAGCGGCAGAGGCAGCCGAGCTAGTTGAGCAGGGTAGACGTCGCGCCGGTTTGAGGCTCTCTCCTCGTCGTGGAGTGCGTCATGAGTCCCCCGCTCGCACTGAGGACGAGACAGAGACAGAGCCCCCAGAGGCTACTGACACAGAGGAGGCTGAGCAGGCAGACCCTTCGGGGCATTCGTCAGTCCAGGAGCTAATGTCCACACGGGTTACACGTGCACGTGGGTCGGAGCCTCTTCCTCCTTGGCTTGATGGTCCATGGCGCAATGCCAGACCTCCACCTCGGTCTAGCTTACCAGATCCAGTGAGGCACCAAGTCACAGATCTTTCAGCGAAGCAGAATCAGCAGATAAGGTTTGCTGACTTCCAGACTTGGTTCCCAGCCGATTGTGATCCTCGAGCTGGTCGAGACTTCTACACTACAGTACACGAGGATTTCTACAGGGGTTATGTCAACACCCATGCACCGCTTCGAGCTCACCGGGTGTGTCCCCTTCAGGAAATTATAGAGGTCGGTGGTCCAGAGGTAGCCCAGTATCTCGAGTATCTTCAGGGGCTAACAGGATTGTTTGGCAGAGTCGGTACTTATGAGGAGGATTGGGTCAGGCAGTTCTATGCCTCCTTGTGGGTCTCTCCGGATCACTAGTTCATTCATTTCACTTTCAAAGGCAAGGATGTGAGGATCTTCGACACTCACTTCAGAGAGATCTTTCACCTAGAGGAGTCAACTACGAGGATCCACAGCTTGTGCTATGGGGATAAGGAGGCTCCTCGACGTCCTCACGAGGGAGTAGTACCGATAGTTAACTTCATTGTCCCTGTTTTAGATAGCCATTCGGGGAGGGTTCCAGTCGTAGCGTACGTGACCTCACGCCGACTACCCGTATCCTGAATGAGGTACTTAGATGCACCATTCTTCCTAGAGTTGGAGCCCACAAGACACTGACCAGACTTCAGTTGTGGCTTCTAGCTCATATCGTCCGGAAGGAGAAGTTTGATCTTTGGGACTTGATCGTCAGTGAGATGGAGGATATCATTGCTTCTGGTTTCAGAGGACACTGGCAGCTACAGTATGCTCACTGGATCCCCTACCTGCTAGTATCTCGTGGTGGCTATGCATCATATCTTACCACCCTCACTCGCTTAGACATTGTATTCCCAGAATACAATATGAGCCAACTAGTCAGTCATAGTGGCAGGGGTCGTGGCAGATGCACCCAGGGTCCTCACACCAGGTAGACAGGGCTTGCACCAGAGTCTACAAACAAGCAGGACGCTACTGTTCAGGGCCTAGCAGAGGCAGAGCTTGCAGATCTCGATGCTCAAATTGATGTTGCAGCTGATGATACGTATCGTGATGATCTACCCTCTTACGGCTCAGATGAGGACTACCGTCCAGTGCCCGAGTACGCACCTAGGTCTCACGACCACGAGGCCGGTGGGTCTAGCTCAGTTCCACCACCTGCTCCTGACTCCTCACAGGCAACACTGCTCTCACTACTCACTCATATGCAGAAGAGTCAGCAACGACAGACAAATGAGCTATTTCGTCAGGCTGAGGAGCAGCGCCAACAGGTAGATGAGCAGCGCCGTCAGGCAGAGGAGGTTAGGAAACTCGCAGCACAACAGCTTGCAGCTCAGGCAGAGTCTCAAGCCAGACAAGATGAGTTCCAGCGTCAGTTCTTACAGTATCAGATGCAGCAATCTGAGATTCAGAGGACGCAGACTCAGATACTTGAGCGGCTACTCAGTTCGAGCTTTGGGCCAGCTTCCACTCCAGAACTTCAGTTGCCCAGAGTTTCCTAGCACCAGTATACCTCCCATCTACAACAAACACCAGTGATAGTGATGCCGACTCTAGCATTACCGTCCGGAGGATAACAGAGTCTGGTAAGTGATAGTGATGCCGAATCTAGCATTACCGTCCGGAGGATAACAGAGTCTGGTACCAACTTCTCCAGGGTGTCAGACCCCGAGGACCTAGGTGTCCTCTTGGTTAGCCTCCCCCGACGAGTTCTAGACAGGCTTTACACCTACCCGGGGAGCTACCATCGTAGATGCGACACAAGATCTCACAACATCATATATGGAGATCATAGGTGAGGAACCACCACTTGGAGCACAGCTTGACGCTCTTGACACTCAGCCAGCAGAGGTTGAGGTCCCTCCTCCGGCGATGGGCACACACTTGTCCTCAGTCGCCTCGTCGGAGATTGGACCGGATTGCTCGACACAGATAGTCACCACTCCTCCACTGGTTGTTGTCACTACCAATGCCACTACAGTCGCATTTGAGGTAGTAGAGTCAGCAGTTCCAGCTCAGCCAGAGGGTCAGTCAACAGTCAACGCAGCAGAGCAGCCAGCAGAGCTTCTTGCGGCAGTTACCTTGACAGCTCTGGCTTTGACACCCTCTCCTCCCCCTCGAGTCTACGCTCGCAGGGCTGTAGTGCCCACACCTACGGAGGCAGGACCGTCCGAGGCTCCAGCTCTGGATGATACACCTTCAAAGTCTCACGGGGAGAGAGAGCAATCAGCTCAGCCTACTCAGACAAATATAGTCTCAGTGTCAGACACTCAGGGTGATGCATCAGATGATTCAGATCTTCAAGACTTCATCATGTTGGATCGCAAGGCTATAGCGTCTTCGGCTCCATCCCCACCTCCAGATGCTTAGTTGTTGGTTCTAGACGCCAAAGGGGGAGAGAGAGTCAAGTATTAGAGATAGGGGGAGGGATTTTGATCTTTGATGTGCTTAATTTCCTCGTACTCATTCATCATGTCTACCTTAATGCATTTGCTTGTGTGATGATTGTGATATACTCTTGTGCGTGGTTGTGTGTGACAAACTCTCGATTTTCACTAATATATCTTGTGAGTTGTCACCATGTTCATGATATGTCTCTATGACCTAATGGTAATTGAGCTTCCGTGCCATACTCCAATGCATATGTGAGAATATCATGAGGTACTCTAATTCTATTTCATATTCTTGAGTACCATGTTTGTGGCTTTGTTTGGATGAGTGTTGACATATCTTATGACACTTAAGCCAGGTTGTCATGCCCAGCATGCCAGAGAGATGTGGTATTGAAATATGCAATTGCTCTAATGAAATATAAATGTGTTTCTACAAGCGCACAGATTATACCAATGTAGCATTTTAACCAGGAGTATTCCAGGTATCATTATTTATATTTTTACCACTGGGAAGGGATACTAAGGAATAAATGAGGAATGAGTAATGAGTATCACTGCACGTGTAATGGAGAGTTTTCATTTCTCTCTCAATACAAGATAAGTGTCACATAAGATATAGATAATGAATGATTAGTGACAAAAGATAAATACTGATCAACATATATGTAGCCACATAAGATAATGATAAGCACCTTAATAGATATTCTAGAAAGTCATTAGCATGGAATTAGGACGAACTATAAGAATATTTCCTAAGTCATTCTTAACTATACAGTCTAGTATATTATGATTAGTGCAATTATATTTAGCAATCATGGCGAGATAAGAGATATTCATGTGTAGTGAGTATTACTAAAGAAGATGAGAAACATAGCAATCACTTCCCCGTAATATTACTGTTCTACCTACCTTACAAACGGGAGGAGGACTAGAAAGAACTCAACATGACTGTCAATCCCGCGAACTACCTCACGATCCAGAATGTAGGGTACAATCGCAGATAAATACGGTCTAGGCACCACGCCTACACAATATCTATCATTTACCCATAGCACTGATGGATAAATGCTATACGATCCTAAACATGCATATGATTCAGATCTAACTACGCCAAACATATAATCATAATAAACTAAGAACAATATAATTGAGAACATAATCAAATAGAGTAAAGTCATAAACAATATAATGAAGTAGAGCAAAGTCATATTCATAATATTCAAGAACAAATGATAAACAAGGAAGAACTACAGAGAGAATTACCAATAATCCTCTTGACAGATCTGGAAACCAACCGAAGATTGACTCCTTCTAGTGCTAATCCTATATAGCTATGCTAAACTAGAGATCTAGTTGATGTGGTGGCTCTAGGGCTTGATCAGGGGCTTCTCCGCTTGAGATGGATGATGAATAATGAATTAGGTCAGAGAGGCTCTCCTCCTCAGGGTCAGGGGGCCTTCCTTATATAGCCTCCTCAAATGAACGTCAACTGTCGGATCAAACCGACCTTAATGGAGGGTGTAGATGTGACCTCAAAGGCGGTGGAGAGAGGGTCCACAAGGCAGAGCCCCATCAGAGCTTGACCTAGGGCGGCCACCCCAGGGGGTAGGGTGGGCGCCCTGCCCTTGGGCTCGCTCGGCCTCTTGTTTCTTACCGCGCCTTCTTGATCCTTCTAGACTGTTCTTTTCCCTGCAGATGATAATTATCTCTATGTAATGCTTACATCTGGGCCTTTCCTCTATATTTCCTGATATCCCCCTGCAAAAATAGACATTCACCAAACTCGTGGAATTCTATCAGTATAAACCCTATTTCTAGGTGTTGGTTTCATATAGATCCTTTTCCTTGTTTAGTTGACAGTTGGATTTGGTACTTAAGGACCGTCAACAAGCTCCCCAAGCTTACCTTTTGCTCGTCCCTGAGCAAAGATATACTCAGTGATGGATCAGGAGTTGCTGCAATGCTTTCACGCCTAAAAGGTACACATGCATTCAAATAAGATCTCGTCTCCTGGTTAGATCAATTATTAAGATAAAAAACTTACTCATTTTACCTTCTACCATGGGGCTTGTAACCGTCACCTTTGTCTTGGGTAGTTGAAAGATAGAACGGTCCGGTCAAGCGCCATGTCTCTACTCTTTGATCAACTATAGCTCCAGAGTTTTTGCAGATTTTCAAAATAAAACTCAGAAATTCCTTGTATGACTCTCTCAGTCGCTCCTTTGTGGTATTTCTGGATCCTTACCAAGGCTTTGATGGTGTATGTCTTTCTCTCAAATATGTGATATTTGTGGTATAAGGCATTGTGTTATTGCCTTCTCTCTATCACCCTACTTCTAATAGGCTAATATCTGGAGCTCATAGGTGGGAGATAGCATATACATACTTACAAGACATATGTTGCATAGTCAAACCGCGGATCAAAAGGAACATGTCAATAAGTCAAATCAAGATGTGCATGTGTGGTGAATGAATGGTGTAGATGATGATGGTGGTAGTGATGATGGTAATGGTAGTGATGATGATTGTGGTAATGATGATGGTAATGGGGGTGAAAGTCTAATTCTACTTTTTGCCCCCTTTAATGGATTTTTCTAGTATTTGGAACCTTTGAAGGAATGAGATGCTTGGTACTCCTCCGTATCCTAATTAGATGACGTTTTGGACAGCGACACGGTCTCCCAAAAACAACTTTGACCTCTTATTTTTATAAAAATATTTGTAGAGTAATGATATATGTATACTTTTATAAAAGTATTTTTCAAGACAAATCTATTCATATAATTTTCACATTTGGAATCTCAACAACTTAAAAGTTATTGATGATTTATATTCCCAATGTTTGACCCAAAGCTTGTCCAAAATGTCATCTAATTAGGATACAAAGGGAGTATATAGTATATATATATATATATATATATATATATTTGTTCGGTATCTTGTACCCCTAATTCTACTGTCGTCACTTGCCCATTTTTACCTCTCTTCTCACTTTTTTATTTTTCGAGGTTGGCGGACACTTGCCCTTTTTATTTCCTCGTGTCTCTTTTTTTCAAAGCACTCATCCTTGTAGAGCTATAAAGCGAACGTGACTGGAGCATTTATTTCACAGGGATAAAACAGGAATAGGAGGATATTTATGTGTTTCTATTCTCTCCCGGATTAGGAGTAGAATGTTTTTGGTGGGTGGATCTGGAGATGGAAATGAGTGGATATATGTGGATGCGTACTTCTGGGATAGAAGCAGCATTTGTGGGTGTAGTGTATATGGATGCATACTTCTAAGATAGAAGTAGCATATGTGGGTGTAGTAAAACTGAATCTTGATTCAGACCGCATGACTAGTTCCCGAGGCTCACACCACTTGACCATACTCAATGTTCATAAGCAGTATGTAAATATGTGTGGTTTCCTAATCTAGTAAGCATGTATATATGGTTGTGGTAGGAATTTAAACTCTTGTCATACAGGAACTCATCATGCAGCATTTTTAAAGTTTTCAAAAGATAAAATTCTCCAGAATTCTAGTATCTCGAGGAGTAGATAAATAGCAACTCAAACCTTCCCATATCATATCCGTCAACGAATTAGACTTTAGATCAGGTACTCTTCCCACAAGTTCAGGTTCAGAGCAAATTTCAAATCATAACAATTATGCCTAAACTTGAGAGAGAGTTCAAATTTGAAAACTCGGTACTTGAAAGGTATTACAGCAGAGCGACTATTCATCATCTCCATATTAAGAGTTTTATTACTGGGATTCATTTAAGCATAAATATTTTATTTTATTCTCTCTATTATTTATTAGAAAACTAATAAAAAGACACATATATATATAAGCGGGAAAATATTTATTGGGTTTTTATGATTATGCATCTTTTTATATTTTAGTAGAGTATAGATATAAATACTGATAGGTAGTAATATTTAGCTGAGTATGTGGGGGTGCTCTCCCCCAAGCTGGATTTTGACGTAATTTCTTCTGATGTAGCTGGAACGTGGGTAGGATGTCCTCTGGTTGCTATTCTTCTTTGATCCTTGAATTCTGTGAAAAGCTCAAATAGAAAACAAAGCTTGTGGAACTGATTAAGTGTTAGTTATAAATCTTCTAGCTTTGATCATGCCGAGCTTCCTCTAATGGATGATATTGTATAGTAGGATCATAAACTTACTATTTTTATATTTTTATTTTATAAGACAAAAACATATTTATTTATTTTTATGCCACCACAACGAGTACACTTATGGGTTTTATGCCATGAGTCTATTCACATCGGACTTAATAGTTTTAAACATTTTTATTTTCTTTTTAAGATAGAGTAAAACATGATTAACTATTTAGGGAAAGTAAATAATTGAGGGAAAAGGGATAACTACCAAGTGTTACCTCTTGGCATGGCGTTCGGTGGTTTAAGTCCTCCGAACAGGACTCCTTGCGTCCTTAGTTGTCCTAGGGCTCGTCGGACAGCGTGGCTGGTGCCTCCGGCTGCGCTTCTTCTTTTGCTATGATTTCTTTTTCTCTCCACACTTGTGTTGGTGTGGTATCCTCCCTAGGACAAGCTCTCTTTTCTGGATACTTATTAAAATTGAAAGGATATACCTTTGTTTCTTCTCAAGATTCTCTACTCTCATGCCTGGGGTAGTCATAGAGTGATCTTTCATTTCCCAACCTTGGAGTTGGTGGTGTGTTTGTCCTAGAGAGTGGAGTTGCGTATATTGACTCTTCTTCTTCGGGGTATCTTTCTTCATATTTTGATACTTCTCCTTTATAGTCTGCCCACCCATCCTTGGCATTCTGCTTCTTCTGGTTGCGGGTAGCGACGTCTTCTTCTCGTTCTATTCTGCTTAGATTCTTCAATAATGTAGTTAGCATTAAAGTAACGACGTAACTTCTCAGAGGGGAAGTGTATGTGCACTTATCTTGTCCCAATGTAGATGATAGCTTTGGTGGTGCTTAGGAACGGCCTTCCAAGGATGATAGGTGGATCATAATCATCTTCTCCCATATACAATGACTAGGAAGTCTGTAGGGATGAAGTTGTCATCAATCTGGATGGAGACATCTTTTGTTATGCCTTCAACAACGTGGCATGTCTAATCTGCCATCTAGAGTTATAAAGCACTCATCCTTGTAGAGCTATAAAGCGAACGTGACTAGAGCATTTATTTCACAAGGATAAAACAGGAATAGGAGGATATTTATGTGTTTCTATTCTCTCCCGGATTAGGAGTAGAATGTTTTTGGTGGGTGGATCTGGAGATGGAAATGAGTGGATATATGTGGATGCGTACTTCTGGGATAGAAGCAGCTTATGTGGATGGAAGGTATATGGATGCATGCTTCTAGGATAAAAGTAGCATATGTGGGTGTAGTGTAAGTGAATGCGTACCTCTGAGGATAGAAGTAGCATATGTGGATGTAGTGTAAATGAATGCGTACTTCTGAGGTGGAAGCAGCATGTATGGACGTATGTGAATCTTGAATCAGACTGCATGACTAGTTCCCGAGGGTCGTACAGCTTGACCACACTCAATGCTCATAAGCAGTATGTAAAAAATATGTGGTTTCCTAATCTAGTGAGCATGCATATATGGTTGTGGCAGGAACTTAAACTCTCGTCATACAGGAACTCATCATGTAGCATTTTTAAAGTTTTCAAAAGATAAATTCTCCAGAATTCTAGTATCTCTAGGAACAGATAAATAGCAACTCAAACCTTTCCATATCATATCCGTCAACGACTTAGAATTAAGATCAGGTACTCTTCCCACAAGTTTTAGGTTCAGAGCAAATTTCAAATCATAACAATTATGCCTAAACTTGAGAGAGAGATAAAATTTGAAAACTAGGTACTTGAAAGGTATTACGATAGAGCAACTATTCATCACTTCCATATTAAGAGTTTATCATTGGGATTCATTTTAGCATAGCTATTTTATTTTATTCTCTTTATTTATTTATTAGCAAACTCTTAAATAATCAAAAACACATATATATATAAGCGGGAAAATATTTATTGGGTTTCTATGATTATGCATCTTTTTATTTTTTATCAAAGTATAGATATAAAAACTGATAGGTGGATATACTTAGCTGAGTATGGGGGTGCTCTCCCCCAAGCTAGATTTTGACGTAATTTCTTCTGACGTAGTTGGTACGTGGGGGTGCTCTCCCCCAAGCTAGATTGTAACACCCTAAAATTTTCTCTTTGGAAAATAGAGTTAAATTGATTTAATTCTTAATTTTGTGCTCATGAGAATTTAGGAAAAGAATATAAATAAAAACTTTTCATTAAATTTAAATTAACCCTCAGGCTAGATACATGGTTGTGCATTCATGCTACTGCATATTATTTCCGTATTGAGTGGAGTTTCTAAATTCAAACTAGAATTCAAAATGTGGTTTGAAAATTATTTGGAGTCCAAGAAAAATAAAAGAAAATGTTTCTTTTCCTCTCTCCCACTCTTTCTCCTATCTGGCCCGAATACCTTTTCTTTTTCCCTTAGCCCAACACGGCACTCACTCCCCCACCTCCCTTTTTCTTCCCCGCATGGGCCTCGCCCCAGCCCGGCTTCTCGGCCCAAGCATTGCTTGGCCGTGCAGCCTTGTTCCCCTCAGGCACGGACGCACGCGCGCCCTCCCCGCTCTGCCTAACAGCCAGCCCCGCGCCCAACAGGTGGGACCCAGACGTCAGCGCCTCGCCGCCTTCTTCCACCTCCAGACGGAAGGCACGATTGCCTTCCTCCTCCGGAACCGCGCAAAATCCTCGCTCGATTTCCCCTTTCCATCCTCGGCCTCACCTCCAGGCTATAAAAGCCGAGTCCCCGTGCCCCTCCGCTTTCCTCACAATCTTCAGCCACGAGCGCCACGCCTCCAGAGCTCCTCCGCGCAGCCGAAACCCTAGAGCACCGTCGCCGGTCGCCGCCTTGTCGTTGTGCCTCCCTCTGGCCCAGTTTCTTGGAGCGCAGAGCTACGTCTCATGGTAAGGGAGCTTCCGGGTGCTCCAGAACCTCCTCTCGCCCTCTCTCTGCCACTATGCGAGTTCGCCAGAGCCACCGAGCCGCTTCACCGCGCACACAGCTATACCCATCGCCATATCGGATCAATCGATAGAACCATCGTGTTCGCCATCAACTCCTCTCCCTCCCTGTGCTTTTCCTGTCGATAGTCGTGCACTGCAGTGGCGGATTGTGCCGCACCGCCCAACGCTGGCAATGGCGCCGCCGTCTCCTCTGTTTCCGGCGAACCCCTCCCCTCTCTCTCTCTCTCGGATCTAATCTCGGCCGTCCATCTCGGATCAAACGGATCTCAGTGCCCCATACCTCTTCGGTCCACGTTTTTGCAGAAGAGCCCCTCAACTTTTTAATGTATGAACCCGCAGTCCAAAGCGTATTCTCAGTCTATGCTTTCCCCTTTTGAAATCGGAACCCTATCTGTTTCATTCAAAATAAGTTTCGATGAATTTACAAAAATGCCACTAATTTTGTTTTGCTCATAAAATATCCGTTTTAACTTCGTTTTAATCCATTCAAATTGCGTCAAATTTGTTTTAGTGAGATCTACGTGATCAAACCCTAATAAATTAAGTTTTAAAACTTTGAAAATAAACAAGATTTATTTAATATCTTTTAAAATTCAAATTTAATCTCAAAATCTTATTTTCTCCATAACTTCTATGTTTAAGATCCGTTTCAACTCGTTCAAGTTGCGTTGGCCTCGTATCAGCATAACCTTTTCTTTAGAGATCTTTAATACCATGTTAATATCCCTGTAATTTGGTGGTTAACTCCTAACTTGATTAATAATTATGCAACTCGTTTTATACATAAAATATCGATAGTTCCTGCTTTCCTTTTTGAAATCCAAATACAAGTTTGACCTAATTCAACCAAGGTGTTTCACTAAAATACTTTATGCACTCTTTAATATATTTAAAATTGATAAAGCCTATAGTTCTGTTTTATATAATCAAACCTATCGGTAGATGTTTCTCGATCATCGTAGCTCCGATTAGTGTGTTCTTCGTGACCGCGTGATCGTAGAGCGATGTAGTTTTCTTTTCAAATCCTTTTCCATTGATTGGTGTAATGTTCTAAATAGATATGTTTGCTTGCTATGTATGCTTGAATAGGTGTTTGTGTGGTGTTTGTGATTGTGTCCAATCGGTGAGTTTCGCGTTGGAGATCAAGAAGAAGTTGGTTTTCTAGAAGATCTTTTGAAGACTAGAACTAGAAGAAGGATCTATTTTAAGGCAAGTATTCATGGGATCATCCTCGTTGTCCTAATCACATTAAACATCAATTCATGATATGCATGTGTTTCCTTGATATCCTATAAGGTTTTACCATAGATTTGTACCTTATACCTTGTTAACCAGGATTTATGCATTGGGTAGATTGAGCTAGTGCTTCTGAAAAATAACTATGATCATGTAACATTGACTAATGACTTATGCAACAAACAGTAAAAGATGCTTTTTAGCAACATGGATTAAGGCAATCTAGAGCACAATTTTTGAGATTCTCTAGAACCTCTGTAAGCGATCACCCGGGACTTACAATACAACCATGAGAGCTACATGGCTCTGGCTTTAGTTCAGTATTAGGGTCACTCTCTCGCATGTGGCGGTTCATGAAATTTTCCATTGCCGAACGGTTGCAGGGTATGGCCGGAGTCGCTACCGCTGCGCGTGTGTACCATCGAGGAGACCTCGTATACCCCTTGCCCGTGGATCCGTAATGTCTATTGTTTGTCAGCGAGCCCCTTTGAAAGACTTCATAGTGTACCCTGCCATCTCACCTTGGAAGTGTTTTCGTACTAGCTATCCCTGGCATATGGGCAACACGACTCATTGGGAAAGTGTCTTAAAACTAATATATTAGCCGTGCTCACGGATACGAGCGGCCTGGAATTCTTATGGAATAGAATGACTTTAATCTACCATTACTTGCTTTAGCTATTCATTATACATGTTCACTTGATCATATGGTTATTAGGCTTTTGATATTATTGATGTTATCCTTATGCTAAAATTGAGATAACTTAAAAGCTTATGCAGTTAAACCAGTGTCATACCTTTTGAGCCTCATGAACCCTATGTTTACTTGTTGAGTACAAAAGTACTTACGCTTGTTTACTTTTCAATATTTGGATAAAAATCCCGGATGGGTACCAGATTGCAAGAGTCTCGAGCAGTTAGGCTTGTGATCAACTAGTCAGTTGATCCCTGTGGAGTGGAGTCGTCGCCAGAAGATCAGAGTTGTCTTTCTGCTGTTTGCTTCCCAAGGTTATCCTTTGACCTTATATGTTATGTATTTAAGTATTGTCTTTTGATATTACCTTCTTCTGTGACTATATGTGGGATTTGACTTCCTGGGCTCACATATAGTGTATATCTAGTTTTGTCTTTAAAACCGGATGTGACATAGATTTTGACGTAATTTCTTCTGGTGTAGCTGATAGGTAGTAGAGGTGTTCTTATCTTGTTAGGGTATTCTAACAATGGGTAAGATGTCCTCTGGTTGCTGCTCTTCTTTGATCCTTGAATTCTGTGAAGCTCAAATAGACAACAAAGCTTGTGGAACTGATTAAGTGTTAGTCATAAATCTCTAGCTTTGATCTTGTCGAGTTTCCTCTAATGGATGTTATTATTTAGCAGGATCATAAAGTTATTATTTTTATATTTTTATTTTATAAGATAAAAACTTATTTATTTATTTTTGTGCCACCACAGCGAGTACACTTATGTGTTTTATTCCACAAGTCTATTCACATGGGGCTTAACAGTTTTAAACATTTTTATTTTATTTTTCATGATTGTGTAAACATGATTAACTAATTTGGAAAAGTAAATAATTAAGGGAAAGATAACTACCAAGTGTTACCTCTTAGCACGACATTCGGTGGTTTAAGTCCTCCGAGCAGGACTCCTTACGTCCTTAGTTGTCCTGGGGCTCATTGAACGACGTAGTTGGTGCCTCCGGCTGCGCTTCTTCTTCTGGTATGATTTCTTTTTGTCTCCACACTCGTGTTGGTGCGGTGGCCTCCCGAGGACAAGATCTCTTTTATGGATACTTATTAAAATGGAGGGGATGTACCTCTCCTTCTTCCCAAGATTCTCCGCTCTCGTGACTGGGGTAGTCATAGAGTGATCTTTCATTTCCCAACCTTGGAGTTGGTGGTGTGTTTGGCCTAGAGAGTGGAGTTGCATATATCGACTCTTCTTCTTCAGGGTATCTCTCTTCATATCCTGATACTTCTCCTTTATAGTCTACCCATCCGTCCTTGGTGTTTTGCTTCTTCTGGCTGCGGTAGCGACGTCTTCTTCTTGTTCTATTCTGCTTAGCTTCTTCAACAATGTAGTTAGCATTAAAGTAACGACGTACCTTCTTAGAGGGGAAGTGTAGGTGTACTTCTCCTGTTCCAATATAGATGATAGCTTTGGTGGTCCTTAGGAATGGTCTTCCAAGGATGATAGGTGGATCATAATCATCTTCTCCCATATCAACGACTAGGAAGTCTGTCGGGATGAAGTGGTCATAATTTTGGATGGGGACATCTTTTGCTATGCCTTCAACGATGCGGCATGTGTGATCTGCCATCTGGAGTTGGGTGTATGTTGGATGTAGAGGCATTGTGTCGTACAGAAACTCATAGGTCAACTTGGCCATAATATTAACGCCCGATCCGGTGTCGCAGATTGCTTTCTGGAATGAGCATCTATTGATTGTGCATTGAATGGTTGGGACACATGGGTCGTCCTTCTTGATCAAATGAGGGGATCTGATTTGGTGATCTTGATTGTGGTGGAGTGCAGTGACCATCTTTGCTTATTCTGTCCGTACTTGCTTCTTGTTCTTCTTCTGGTTGTTCTGCTTGTTCCTTCCATTGGTCCTCGTCTTTGGTTCATCTTGAGGTTGTTCAGGAGCTTGTATGGTTTTGTTCTTGAAGATAAATGTCTCCTTCTTCCCTTTGATGAAGAAATTGATCTTGGCGGTGCTAGCATAGATGACAGCTCCAACAGTGTTCAAGAGTGGCCTCCCAAGGATGATGGGTGACTCCTCATCAACACCGGTTTCTATCACCATGAAGTCTGCTGGGACATATGAGGTACCAATTCGGACACAGATATCTTTTAATATTCCTCTTGGGAAGCATAGTGTCCGATCTGCAAGCTGCAAACATAGGGTTGTTTCTGATAAAGGATAATTGAAGAATTTCTCATAGATTACCCTGGGCATGACATTGAAGCTTGCGCCGAAGTCGCAAAGTGCTTCAGGAAATTATGTGACGTCAATGGAGATTGGGATGACTGGTCGTCCTGGATCTCCTTTCTTGGTTGGTATAAAGTCGTCACACCACTCTTCTGTGGGGTTATTCCAATAAGCACCTGCATCAAATATGTCTACAAGATTTGCAGATTCTAATCCTTTTGGTTGTGATGGAATACCAATGTTAGTGATAGGAACAGCAGCAACTATTTGGGTTAGCTGAGATTCAATCATTTTATTAAAGCTAATTTGATTCTTGATGGCAACAGAAAAATTATACATCCTATTATTTATAGTTTCTAGTATTTTATCATTGGATGCTAATTTCTTAGACATGTTATCCATTAACTTTCCTTGATTAGACACTAACTCTCTCAAAGGTGGAAAACTAGGATTATTTAAATTGTTACCTTGATAATTACCTGAGTAGTTACCTGAGTAGTTACCTGAGTAGTTAGGTCTTTGTTGTTGATGATGCCAACCTTGATTTTGCTGAGGACGATTGTAGTTGTTGTTGTTGATGTAGTTCACATCCTCCTGCAATTTTGGACAATGATTGCCTGAGTGTCCAGTGTCTCCACACACTTCACAGGTCATGTGAGAGTCGTAGATGTTCATAACTTCTTTCTTCTCTCCAACTTTTTCATCAAATCTCTTCATGAGCGGGTCTAGCTTTGCTGACAGCATGTCTACCTCTTTGAGCTGGTGCATACCTCCACTTTTCTTGCGAGTTTGAGTTCTTTCTTCACTCCAACCTTGGTTGGATGCCATCTGCTCCACAAGAGATGTGGCTTGTGGTATTGTAAGTGATAGGAACGCTCCTCCGGCAGCAGCATCCATGGTCTCACGAGTGTTGTTGCTGAGCCCATGATAGAAGGTCTGCATAAGTAACCAATTCTCCATTCCATGATGGGGACATTCTAGGATGTAATCTTGGAAGAGCTCCCATGCTTCTGGAACAGACTCTTCGTGTTGTTGCTGAAAACTTGAAATCTTCTCACGGAGAGTATTGGTCTTCCCCATGGGAAAGAACTTTGCTAGAAAGTGGGTGGAACATAGTGCCCACGTGGTATTCTTCTCCTTGGTTGCATAGAACCACTACTTCGCTCTTCCCAAGAGTGAGAATGGGAAAAGGCAAAGTAGTATTGCGTCTCTAAGGATATCCTTGATAGTGAATGTGTTGCAAATCTCCAGGAAGTGTTGGAGATGAGCACTAGCATCTTCGTGTGCTTTCCCACAGAACTGGCTTCCTTGCACCATGTTGATGAGCGCAGGCTTGAGCTCAAATGACCGATCAATGTTCGCAACAGGTCCAATGCAGATGTTGTCCGTGGTGGGGGCTGAGAACTCACGGATTGACTTGTCTGCCATGGCTTCGAACTCTGGTGTCAAGTCTCGAACGATGTTTCGATGATCTTCTTGATTGGGTGAAGCTTCAAGCATAGATGATGATGATTCTATTACTTTCTTGAGCTTGGCTTTTGTCGTTCTGAATAATGCTTCGGGATTTTCAACAAAATTGTCTGGAAGATCAAATATATTCATACATTACCCTGCATAAAGATGATAGGAAAAATAGGCAAAGATCAAGGGTAAGGCTGTACGAGTAGAGAATTGATGTTTTCTCAATCACATTAGTGATGCAAGTGATAACTCATTTATTCCTTTTGATAGCTAATCAACCTTCCCCGACAATGGTGCCAAAAATGCTTGTTGATACTTCTTAATGTCATTACCAAAAGTAGAATAAATTCTATTTCTGATAACGGCGCCAAAAAGGGTTAACCACCTCTCATGACACTTAAGCCAGGTTGTCATCCCCAGCATGCCAATGAGATGCGGTATTGAAACATGCATTTGCTCTTCTAATAAATAATAAATATGTTTCTGCAAGCGCACAGATTATACCGAAGTAGCATTTTAATCAGGAGTATTCCAGGTATCGTTATTTCTATTTTTACCACTGGGAAGGGATACTAAGGAATAAATGAGGAATGAATAAAGATGATTAATGAGTATCACTGCATGTGTAATGGAGAGTTTTAATCTATCTCACTCAGTACAAGATAAGTGTCACATAAGATATAGATAATGAATGAATAGTGACAAAAGATAAATATTGATCAGCATATATGTAGCCACATAATATAATATGATAAGCACCTCAACAGATATTCTAGCAAGTCATTAGCATGGAATTAGGATGAACTACAAAGATATTTCCTAAGTCATTCTTAACTATAGAGTCTAGCATATTATGATTAGTGCAATTACACTTGACAATCATGGCAAGATAAGAGATATTCATGTGTAGTGAGTATTACTAAGGAAGATGAAGAACATAGCAATCACTTCCTCGTAATAGTACTGCTCTTCCTGCCCTACAAACGGGAGGACGACTACAAAGGACTCAACAGGACTGTCACTCCCGCGAACTACCTCACGATCCGGAATGTAGGGTACAATCGCAGATAAATACGGTCTAGGCACCACGCCTACACAATATCTATCATTTACCCATAGTACTGGTGGATAAACACTATACGATCCTAAACATGGATATGATTCAGATCTAACTAAGCCAAGTATATAATCATAATAGACTAAGAACAATATAACTAGGAACATAAACGAATAGAGTAAAATCATAAACAATATAATGAAGTAGAGCAAAGTCATATTCATAATATTGAAGAACAAATGAATAACAATGAAGAACTAGAGAGAGAATTAGCAAGAATCCTCTTGACAGATCTGGAAACCAACCGAAGATTGACTCCTTCTAGTTCTAATCCTATATAGCTATATGCTAAACTAGAGATCTAGTTGATGTGGTGGCTCTAGGGCTTGATCAGGGGCTTCTCCTCTTGAGATGGATGATGAATAATGAATTAGGTCAGAGAGGCTCTTCTCCTCAGGGTCAGGGGGTCTTCCTTATATAGGATCCTCAAATGAACGTCGGTCGTCGGATCAAACCGACCTTCATGGATGGTGTAGATGTGATCTCAAAGGCGGTGGAGAGGTGGTCCCACAAGGCAGACCCTATCGGGCCTTTCCCTAGGGCAGCCGCCCTAGGGTGTAGGGCGGGCGCCCTACCCCTGGGCCCGCTCGGCCTTTGGTTCCTTCCCGCGTCTTCTTGACCCTTGTAGATAGTTCTTGTTTCTACGAATGATGTTTATCTCTATGTAATCATGACATGTGGGCCTTTCCTCCATATTTCCTGATATCCCCCTGCAGAAATAGACATTCACCAAAACTCATGGAATTCTGTCAGTATAAACCCTATATCTAAGTGTTGATTCATATAGATCATTTTCCTTGTCTAGTTGACGGTTGGATTTGATACTTAAGGACCGTCAACAGATGGTAAAAAGGAAAAAGGAAAAAGTAAAAAAGTAAATGGATGAACTCGGTTTGAAACTAGTCCAACTACTATTCCCCGGCAACGGTGCTAGAAAGCTTGTTGGTATAAATTAACGCACATAGATAAATCCACAAGCGCACGGATATCGTTGTAGCTTTCACCCGGGAGTATTCCAAAAGGGTATCAATTTCCATGGGGAACGTGAAGTGTACTACAGAAACTAATAACATCTAATGAAAGAATGATAACTGGGTAAAGAATGATAACTAGGTAAAGAAATATTTTAGAGTTTTCTAAGGGTAGGATAGATAAGATAAATGGGTAGAGAGATTTTAGAGTTTTCTAAGGGGGTTTATCTAATCAAAGGTCCATAATACTCTACCTACTTTGGAGCAACAGTACCTTCCCGACTCTCGATAAAGACTGGGAAAAAGGTAGTCGAGAGAGGCTGCCAAAAGCTCTATGAAACACCAACCCGAACGTGATGGACTACAAAGCCCTTACAGAGTTGTCACCTCTAGGACTACCACAGCTTTTTATGGGATTGGGCGCAAACTCAGGTAAACTCTAGTCTAGACACCACGTCTACACTATCGCTTACTACTCTAATTCCAATTGTAAACTGGAGCACTCAATACGAGCGGAGATCCCGTAAATAGAATAAAGTAAGAACTGAAATAAGATACTTAGAAATAATAAATGAAGAACTTGGAGATTGCTCCGAACCAGATGCTGCAAAAGTACAATGTTGAGGAAGATCCGACAGATCCGGTTCCTCCTAGCTTTCACCTCCTCTCTCTCACCTCTAATTACAACTAGATGAACTAGAACTAGAAGAACAAGATCTAGACAACTAGAGGGACCTCTACTCTACTTTGATGGAGAATTGAAACCCTAGCTTTTGCTTTGTAGGTAGATAATGGTGCCGAGAGAGGGGGTCTGCCCCTCTATTTATAGCCCGATGGGATCAACGTCGACCATAGGATCAAACCGAATTTACGTAGGGCCGAGATGAATCATAGGAGGCGGTGGAGGAAGCTTCCAGAAGGCGGCGGCAAGCAGGCCCAGGGGGTGCCACCCAACACAAGGTGGGGCCAGCCAGCCCTCTAGGTGGGCCTCTCGGGCCTTGCTTCCTTCGGGTGCCTTCTGGGTCCTTCCTGAGTCCGATGGAAACTATTTCCCTGCGAAATTTTTCCCATAATTATTCTAATAACTAGATTTTCTACGATTCTCTGGAATAGTCCCTAGAAAATATAGATTTACCAAAGCTATGGGATTCTAGCAATTTAATCCCTCAAATATATAGTGGGTGATGGTTCCGGTATGTTTTAGTTGAATTCCATTGCGGTGTTGATATCTTTCTCATCGGGGCTCCAAATATAGCAAGTGCTAGGTCTGTTTCGATCGGCTCGACGAGCTCTTCGCAATGTTGTACTCTAATTCCTTATTTAAGGTACTTTTATATTGTAAAACATGAATGTCCTGCAAAACAAGTGATAACACCAAAACTCATGGAACTCGTTAGAATCAAACCCTACAACTATGCTTTGTAGTTTATATCTTATCATTTTATGCAATAGTTGATGGCTATATTTAGTTGTTAAGAGCCATCAACATGCACGTGTGTCAGATTTTAGTTCACATTAACTTGGAATTAAGTTGGTTCTCCTCACTAGTTCATAACTTTTAATGCAATGCAATGAACCTAGTGGCACATGATAACCTTAATCATTCACAAGAGCTCCCTCCTTGATAGTGCAACTATCTATCCTAAATGTGATCACACTCTCTATAGTGTCTTGATCACCAAACCGAAAAGGATTCCTATATCACGTTTGCCTTGAATCCATTTTCCATTCCATCCACCATGTTAGAGCTTTAGCGATCATCACCTTGATCCATTTGGCTCCACAACATGGTATGTACCTACCTATCTCATCATACTCACTGTTTCGGGCAAGAATGTGCTATGTCTTCCTTGTGGGACCACCTCTCCACCGCCTTTGAGATCACATCTACACCATCCATGAAGGTCGGTTTGATCCGACGGCCGACGTTCATTTGAGGAGCCTATATAAGGAAGGCCCCTTGACCCCGAGGAGAAGAGACTCACTGACCTAATTCATTATTCGTCATCCATCTCAAGAGGAGAAGCCCCTGATCAAGCCCTAGAGCCACCACATCAACTAGATCTCTAGTTTAGCATAGCTATATAGGATTAGAACTATAAGGAGTCAATCTTCGGTTGGTTTCCAGATCTGTCAAGAGGATTCTTGGTAATTCTCTCTCTAGTTCTTCATTGTTATTCATTTGTTCTTCAATATTATGAATATGACTTTGCTCTACTTCATTATATTGTTTATGACTTTACTCTATTTGTTTATGTTCTTAGTTATATTGTTCTTAGTCTATTATGATTATATACTTGGCTTAGTTAGATCTTAATCATATCCATGTTTAGGATCGTATAGCGTTTATCCACCAGTACTATGGGTAAATGATATATATTGTGAAGGCGTGGTGCCTAGATCGTATTTATCTGCCATTATACCCTACATTCCGGATCGTGAGGTAGTTCGCGGGAGTGACAGTCCTGTTGAGTCCTTTATAGTCCTCCTCCCATTTGTAGGGCAGGCAGAGCAGTACTATTACGGGGAAGTGATTGTTATGTTCTTTATCTTCCTTAGTAATACTCACTACACATGAATATCTCTTATCTTGCCATGATTGCCTAGTGTAATTGCACTAATCATAATATGCTAGAGTGTATAGTTAAGAATGAGTTAGGAAATATCTTTGTAGTTCGTCCTAATTCCATGCTAATGACTTGCTAGAATATCTGTTGAGGTGCTTATCATATTATCTTATGTGGCTACATATATGCTGATCAATATTTATCTTTTGTCACTATTCATTCATTATCTATATCTTATGTGACACTTATATTGTACTGAGTGAGATAGATGAAAACTCTCCATTACACATGCAGTGATACTCATTAATCATCTTTATTCATTCCTCATTTATTCCTTAGTATCCCTTCCCAGTGGTAAAAATAGAAATAACGATACCTGGAATACTCCTGGTTAAAGTGCTACTTCGGTATAATCTGTGCGCTTGCAGAAACATATTTATTATTTATTAGAAGAGAAAATGCATATTTCAATACCGCATCTCTCTGGCATGCTGGGGATGACAACCTAGCTTAAGTGTCATGAGAGGTGGTTAACTCTTTTGGCGTCATTATCAGAAATAGAATTTATTCTACTTTTGGTAATGACGTTAAGAAGTATCAACACCATCTTTCTCACGTTACCATATTCATCTTACCACATATATAAAGACTCTACTCCAAAGGGCGACTTGTTGGAGACTCCACCATGTTCACACCCTATTCTTATAAATGGCTATGAGCTTCGCCCTGCTTGTATAGCCATGGTTTGGGAGAAATCTTTCTCTAGTCTTGGCTTAGTTTTAACTCCATTTGAAAATATGAATTATCCAAGTATAGAGGAGACCCCAAACAAGACCAATTCGAGAGTCACCAATCCAAGTGGAATTTCAAACATACATGAAGAATCAACCATAGAGATTGGAGAGGAAGATGACATCAATGAGCATGGAATCTATTACATAACTATGTCTTTAAATCCATGCTCATATGAGACATCTCCCGAACCCATTGGTCTCTCTATCATTACCACACATGACATCTTTCTGTTTACAAAAACTTTAAAAGGGTGGTTGTCGATGCATATGTTTATCATAAATATTGTAGATCTCGTTGTGTAAATCTTGAGATAGGTAATGGAGGGGAAACTATTTCACTAAAAGCACATCTTGAAAGGTTTCCCTAGGACAAGCTTAGTGTCCTAAAACAAGCATCTCTTAGATCTTAAGATGAGTATTCACCCTTTTGTTGCCTACCCTTGTGAACCAAGCATAGAAATATATGATTATATTCCTTTAGGTATTTTTGTCACTAACCTTTCTAGGTGTAGAGCAGAAAGAATGAAGGAATGACAAGAATAAGGTATGTCCAACAATTATTATGCAACATTCAATCTTGATTTTTGCAAAATTCAAGCTTGGGGGATAACCTATCATAAAAACATCTTTTGCCATGTTGCTACATCATCTTATTTCTACCTACTTTTAAGGCATGCTCAACTACTAAAAAAATCATCATACTCTTTCATCTTCACTTGAGTAAATCTCCATAATGCTTTCATGCTACCTTCATCTACTATAGTGTATGTTTAGGTTTTGAAGTATTTTTTATATATCTTTTAAATTATGCATGGTGCTTAGTTTAAATCAAAGGTATTTTGATTTTACTTCTAAAGGCTTTTAAATTAAGTGTGATGCTTAGGTTAAAATGTCTTCCTAAATTAATCTAGACATGTCTAGGTTGATTTTTGAACCGATAGTATGCTAGAGTAGATATTGGATATTTTGTTGGACTAACCCCTTGCAGGAAAAAAATTAATATTAAATTGGGAAGTCCCGATATGAACTCACACTAGAGATAAAAAGAGACACATGAACTTCAAGAACCTTCACAACAGAGATGTAGCTAATTTATCATGAGGAATTCCATGGAGCAAGGAGAAGACAAATGACAAAATCTACATCCGCTCAATCCGTGGAAGAGGGTGAACAAACTTCAAGACTAGATCAACATGAATGTCAAGATCAGAAGAACAAGTATGAGAAAGGAGTGGAACAGAGGAGACAAGCTATTAATGCACAACCAGTTGATGAAGGGAAGCTTCGATGATGGTTACGACACTATCATTCTTCAATGACAAAGGTAAAGGTAAGTAATCAACACTCTAAAAGAATTTCTTTTGATTCTGGTATTCACATAAATAAAGATCTAAAAATGTTTGAGCTGCAACTTTATTTGATCCAACCTGATTAACTCAACATGTTAGTTTGATCCTAGTACCACCTCTTAATCTCACAGTCTTAACCATATGGGATAAAATGTTACTTATCCAAACCTTGGAAGATGATCTCAATCATTGATACATTATTCATAGACAATTTTTCCATGTGTTATAGCAATCTGATTTACTAAGTGTTTTTGAAATGCTACATTCATGCTCATCTTCTAGACTGATCACTCATGTCATGGCTAAATAAAATACAACTCAATTTTGCTCAAATATATTTAGGTTAGAGATGAATGAATAAACTTTTGGTTTTGTTGGTGTTTTTTCACCAACATGACCCATGCAGAGATCAAGTGCATAATCTCTGAACTAGACGTCCAAGGCCTATATTTCTGAACCAGAAAAGAGGTCCGGTTCAACAAACCTAAATCTCTGAACCTTAGCCGGAAGGTAAACTCGGTGAGTTATCTCCATATTTATTTTTCTCTGCATTGCATAATCATCTTAATCATAGCATATCTATATTATTGCACTGCATTGCATTATAAAAAGAAAAAACCTTTAAGCCCCATGTGAATAAGTCTTCCAACTATTTACTGTGGAGGCATAAAAAAATATTGCATTAGTCATTTGCATATAAAATTGAAAATCTAAAAAAAATATTGGAATAGAAGGATTCTGCAAGGCTCTAGGAAATCAAGGCATATTTGGTTTACCGCTAACGTTTAATCTTTTCCACTAGCTTTGTTGTCTATTTGAGTTTAGCGGGATTTGAAAAGACTAGACAAGACTAGATATCTTCATCCACTTTGAGAAGTACACCTACATCAACTATCAATCTTTGGAGTCACAGAGAGGTGAGGTATGTCTACATTGTCAAGATGAACAACTACGTCAACATCCAGCTTGGGGGAGAGCACCCCCATGTATCCAGGTAAGTATCCTTATCCTCTTAGGTTTACTTTTATTTAGATATTAATTAATTCAAAGAAAAAATATGTGAGCACATGAAGGCTCACACTTAAATAATTAATCATAAAAGACACTTTCTATATCTATGGAATTTTTATTGTCTACTTTATCCATAAGAGAGTTTTTATAATAATAGATGTGTTTAGTTTGTTTAATTTTGTTTTTAGAAGTTGCTAATAATAAAAGGAAGAGCTCTAAACATAACTCTATATATGGAAATGATGAATAGTTGTTGTGCCGTAATTCCTTTCAAGTACCTAGTTTTCAGCCTTGAATTCTCCCGAGTTTTAGATATAATTGTTTTGACATAAGATTTGTTCTGAACCTAAAACTTGTGAGTTGCGAATGCTTGAGCTAAGTCTAGATAGTTGATAGGTATGATATCAAAAAATCTAAGCTACTATTTATCTTGTTCCTAGCAATACTAGAGTTCTAGAGAATTTATCTTTTGAAAATTGAAAATATTACATGATGAGTTTCTGTATAACGAGAGCTTGAATTCCTACCATAGCCATATATACATGCCTGGTAGATTAGGAAACATTCGCTATTATTTTTACTACTTGTATATGCATTGAGTTTTGTCAATCTTTGTTGATCCATAGATACTTGTCATTCTTTTAAAATCAAGATCACGTACACTCCACTCATAGATGCCACTTATATCCTAGAAGTACACATCCGCATATTTGCCATTTAGATCCACCAGAAAAATGCTCTACTCCTACCTTGGGAGTCAGCAACCAAAAATATCCTAGTTTTCCACCTATCCATATATTCCATTACCACAGTTATAACTGCTCCAAAGATTTCCTTGTTATCATCTCTCAAAAGCTTTATTGTAGAAAGAGGCTTGGGGTTGTGAAAAAAAGAGAGAGAAAATAAAGAGAGTAAAACATGGACAAGTGTCCTACCAAAAAGAATGGGTACTTAGATGCGTGCCTCTCTGAAAATAGGGAAGAAAGAAAAGAAAAGAAAAGAAAAGAAAAGAAAAGAAACGAAAAGAAAAAGAGAAGAGAAAAAGAAAAGAAAAAGAGAAGAGAAAAAGAAAAGAAGTCCAAGTTTTCTAAAAAATTCCAAGTTCCAAAAGAGAGATGTATATATTCAAGGAGAAGAATAGAATTAGGTTTCCACCATACACCCTCATATATCCATCATACACCATTATATATCCACCACAGATCCACCCTTATACATCCACCATATATCCCATGCACATGCACATCTTGATTTGATTGTATGCCATGTTTCTCTGGATCCATTGTTTGACTTTACAATATATGTTTTGCAAGTATGTATGCGATGTTTCTCCCCACCTATGAACTCCATATATTGCCTTTTCGTTATAGGGTGAGAGAGAGAGAAGACATAACACCATTATTGCCTTGGTGAGGATCCACAAATACCACCTGGGGTTCCAGAAGGCGCGGGAAGAAACGATAAGGCAAGCGGGCCCAGGGGCAGGGCGCCCGCCCTACCCCTAGGGCGGCCGCCCTGGCCTGGTGGCCAATCACAGGCCACCTCGCGGATACCCCCCTCCACCGCCTTTTAGGTTGCATCTAACCCCTCCATTAAGGTCGGTTTGATCCGATAGCAGACGTTCATTTGAGGAGGCTATATAAGTATTGGTATTTCTTATGACTATTGGATAAATTTGCAAGCGCACAGATTATACCATTGTGGCACTTCACCTCGGAGTATTCCAGGGTATCGTATTTATATTCTCCCAAAGGAAAGCAGAGCTAGAAATGATAATAAAAGAGAGATCCTGGAGATCACCACAATTTAGTACCAACTAGTGTAAGGGGGTAATCGATATAATGATGGGAAGGTGATGATGTAACAAACTGGTAAAGATAAGTAAGAGATGACTAGTGAGTATAACTATGTGGGAGGACAACGAGAGAGTAAAGGACTCCTGTGATTCCAACTCTACCTTTGTGGATTTAACTATGGCACTCAGCTGAGACAAACATCAATTAATTCCTCAATACAAGTATGCTAGACGAGGGGATAGATCAGTAGAAAGACAAAACTCCTACCAGATTGCGCCCTCTTCTTACGGGGGCCTTATCTTTTAAGAACATGCCTATAAACATGTGGTGGACTACAAAGACTAGACAATGTTGTCACCTCTTGCTAGCTACCACAAACAATCCGTGCAACAAGCGATAACCAAAGGTGAGATTAAGTATAAGCACCACGCTTACACCTATTCTTACTACTCTAATCGTATATACGACTACTAGAGCACCCTATAACAGGCGATGATCGCATACAAGAAAGGCCACAAGGATCTCAATCTAGTTTATAACAACTAATTGACAAGATAAACCACGACAATACTATAACAAGTATAATATTGCACAAAGTAAAGACTAAGTAAAATAAAGAAGGAATATTGTATTGAATAAGTAAAGTCTTACAAAAGGGAAAAGATACAAGAGCTTATACCAGATCCTCCGGGAAGACAACTCCGGAAAGCCCGAGCAAAGCTCAACTCTAACTCCCACACTAGAGAACACCACTAGACTGATCTCCACTTAATAACAATAGTGGTTTGTATGGATTACATCATGATTAGAGAGGGAGGTCTAAGCCTCTATTTATAGTGGGAGATGGAGTAGGGGTTACTCCAGTGCCATGTCATCGATCCAGGGGGCTTCAATCCTCCTCCCTTGGATCAAACCGCCATACAACCGCCTAGACTGGACGGATTGGATTTCCAACATGTGTGCTTTGTTGTGGCGGTTGAGAGGGACCCAACCGACCAAAGTGACCACTCGGCCGAATGGTCCCATGGCTAGTGGGCCATCCCCTAGCCTTGTGGGTGTGGCCCCACTGGTTAGGGTCTTAGTGGGGGCCAGATGGGTGTAACACCCCAAATTTTTCCTTCTAGACAAATAGAAATAAAATGATTTAATTCTTAATTTGGTGCTCATAAAATATAGGGAAATAAAAAGTTTTTGTTAAATTAAAATTTGCCTTTTTAGCAACATGGTTGAGCATACATGTCTATGCATTGGAGTTTTTGTTTGGAGTGGTTTGAATCAAAATCCAAGAACTGGTTTCAAAATCTTTTGAAAATGGTTTGAAAAGAAAAAGGATTCTTTTCCCTCCCCCCTCTCCTTCCCCCAATCTAGCCGGCCTTTTCCTCGGCCAGAACCCGCAACCCACTCCCCTTCCCACATGGGCCAGCCTCGGCCCAAGCACCCCAGCCCAATCCCCCCCCCCCCCGCGCACGCCCACGCCTCTAGCATGACACGCCGACAGGTGGGACCCATCTGGCAGCCGCCCACCGCGCCACCTTCCTTCTCCCTCCTTCCCCTTTCCTTCCCCGTGCTGGTAATTTCCTTCCCTGCCGAGCGCGATTGACGTCGGGGTGATCCCCTTTCCTTCCTACGACACGCCCTCAGGCTATAAAAGCCAAGCCCCCGCATCTTACCGCCCTCACCTCGCCCTCTCAGAGCCACGCAAGGCCCAGCCGCCGCCGCCGCACGCCACGCTCAGAACCGCCGTCGTCGCCTCGCGCTTGCCGAGCTCCTCCGCTCCATCCTTGTGTCTCGCAAGGCCCGCAGTGAGGTAAGAGAGCCCCCAGGAGCTCGCTCTCCCTCCCCAACCCCTCTGTTTCGCTGTCCCGCGTCTAACGACCGAACCACGCCGCACCTCCGCGCGAGTCCCATCCTTTCGAGCCCAATCGGCTCCAATTGACCCCGCCATCGCGTTCACCATTTCCCCCTCTCTCTCCCTAACCTTTTAGCGCGGAGAATCATGCTCTGAATCACCGGATTGCACTGCACCGCCCGACTCTGGCCATGGCGCCGCCGTCTACCCAGTTTCCGGCGGCCGCGCCATCGCTCTCTCCCTCCTTTCTAATCTCGGTCGTCCAATCTGGATCGGATGGCCCTCAGAACCCCGTACCCCTTCGGTTCGTCCATTTTGCAAAAGAAACCCTGATCTTTTTAATGTATAAACCCGCAGTCCTATAGCGCATTCCTGCTTTATGTTTTCGGCTCTAGAAGGCGTATTTCTTATTGGATCTGTTTTATTCCAAAATTAAATAGAAAACCCTAATTACAGAATTGCCATCAGTTTTCAAATGCTTTTAAAATATTCATTTTAACTCCGATTTGATCCATTCGAATTGCGTTAGATTCGTAGAGTTTTTATCTACATGTTAAAACCATAATCAATCTGTTTTGCAAACTTTGAAAATATAGTTTTATTTAATGTATTTTATAATTCAAGTTTAATCTCTAAATCTTGTTTTCTCTGTAACTTCCACGTTTTAGATCCGTTTTGACTCGTTCAAGTTGCGTTGGCTTCTTATCGATGAAATCTTCGCATTAGTTATCTTTAATACCATGTTAATAGTTCTAGATTTTCATGATGTGAAACCCTAATTTGATTAACAAATATGCAACTTGTTTTATACATAAAATAATGATAGTTTCTACTTTCGTTTTCAAAATCCAAATGCAAGTTTGACCTAATTAAACCAAGGTGTTTCACTGAAATACTTTATACACTCTTTTATATAGTTAAAACTAATAAAGCTCATAGTTCTTTGTTATATAAGCAAATCTTTCGATAGATGTACTTCGATCATCGTAGCTTCGATTAGCGTGATCTTCGTGTTTGTGTGATTGTAGGTTTCTTTTTAAATCCTTTTCACTGATTAGTGTATTGTTCTAATTTAGCCATGTTTGTATGCTTTGTATGATCAAATGCTTGTGTGGTGATTTGTTAAGTATTGTCCAATCGGTGAGCGTTACGTTGAAGATCAAGAAGTTGGCTTTCTAGAAGATATTTTGAAGACTAGAACTATAAGAAGGATCTGTTTTTAAGGCAAGTATTATATGGGATCTCCCTTTATATCCTATTCATGATGGTTTTTAAATCAAATCATATGCATGTGTCTAATCTTGTTACCATACGGCTTACCTAGAATTGTTACCTTGAACCTTGGAATCCTATGGGTTACTTGCATCTGGGTAGTTATTGCTAGTGCTCCATTTAACTAAGAATGATCTTGTATATTGACTAACGACTATATGAAATGATAAAGTAAAACTTTACTTTTTAATAACATGGATTTAAGACCCTATCTGTCAGCAAAAGCTGGGACATACAGTACAACCATGAGGGCTACATGGCTCTGGCTTTAGTTCAGTATGAGGGTAACTCTCTCGCATGTGGCAGTTCATGAAAGTTGCCATTGACGAGCGGTTACAGGGTACGGCCGGAGTGGCTACCGTTGCGCGTGTGTACCATCGAGGGGTCCCCATATACCCCTTGCCCGTGGATCCGTAGTGTCTGTTGTTTGTCAGCGAGCCCCTTTGAAAGACTTCATAGTGAACCCTGCCGACCTTCCTTGGAAGTGAGTTAAGAGGCTCGCGACCTCGGGCGAAAGGGCAAATCACAACTCATGGGTAAAGATGTACAACCTCTGCAGAGTGTTAAAAATTGATATATCAATCGTGCTCACGGACACGAGCAGCCTGGAAAACTCACAGACTAATAATGGAAAACTCACAGAAACTTTAGTTACTAGTTGCTTATCTTTATGAATCACTTTATCATGATATTATGTTATTTGTTCATTTGTTTATATGATCTTGCAGTTTAATTTGGGGGCTTAAGCATAACCTTTGACTTACCACTTGCAAAGTTTTGTTATAAATTAAAAATGCTTATCGCAGTAAACCAGTGTCAACCTTTTTGAGCCTCATGAACCCCATATATACTTGTTGAGTACGAGAAGTACTTACGCTTGTTTACTTTTCAATTTTTTGGATAAAAATCCCGGATGGGTACCAGATTGCAAGAGTCTCGAGCAGTTAGGCTTGTGATCAACCACTCAGTTGGTCCCTGTGGAGTGGAGTCTTCACCTGAAGATCGGAGTGTCTTTCCGTTGTTTGCTCTTTTAAGGTTATTTCTTTGGCCTTATATGTTATGTATTTAAGTGTTGTCTTTTGATATTACCTTGTTCTGTGGTTATATGTGAGATTTGACTTCCTGGGCTCACATATAGGGTATATCTGGTTTTGCTCTTAAAACCGGGTGTGACAATGGGCCCAGGGGAGGTTCGGCCGAATGGCCCTGTGGGCCCCTGGCCCACCTCGTCCATCCTGGTGCTGGTCCAACCTGTCATGTGAAGTGGTTGCTCGTTCTGGAGTGTTTTTCATGTTGATCTCTTTGGTGTGGGCCCATGGATCCTTGTACAATGCTTATAAGCTGTTCGGAGGAAACACAAGGTGATCTGATGGTTGATAATCATTCTGAAAGATTTCTCCTAGATCATGGCTGAGGGAGAGACCTGGTGGACCCATAGTGGGTCTCTTTTGTTCCATTTCCTTATATCTGCATTAAAATATTCATGGACATGTGGAACTTGTTATTTAATAAATAATACTCATGTGATGATTGTTTTCTCCTCGATCCTGGGTCATTGGCAACATTTAAGTTATATAAAAGTGGGTCATAATTTGTGCCAATAAGATCCCCCAAGCTTAACCTTTGCTCGTCCCGAGCAAATAATTAAACTTAGCAAGGTGGATCAGGAGCTGCTACAAAGCTTCATATTTCAAGAGTACTAAATTTACAACAATCATACTTCTCTTTTGTAATGAAGAAATTCAGCAATAAAGACTCACCCATATTACCTTAGTCCTCCATGGGGCTTATAGCTTTATCCTTTGTCTTGGGTGGTTGAAAGATAGAACAACTTGACTTGAGCACTAGTTTTCTTATTCTTTCACAAGTTTCATATCGGAGGTTTTGCAATGTTTTGTAAAAGAAAACTTAATGTTCCTCAAATGGTACTCTCAAGTCGCTCAAAAGGTGTATGGTTCCTCACTAAGGCATATATCAAAGTTTGCCTTCTTTTATCCTATCTCTAAAAGCTTATGTGGAGTTGTGGTAGGGATCAAAGATATAGCAAACTTACCTTGCATATATTGTAAAGTCAAATCCCGGATCTGAGGAGAGAAATGTCACTCTTAGATCAAGATGTGCAAGTGTGTGGAAACATGATGAATGATCAAAACTCCTACTCCCTCTGTATCGGAAATAAAAGATGTTTTAGACAAGGTTTGAGTCAAACATTGGGAATATAAATCATCTATAACTTTTAAATTGTTGAGTTTTCAAATGTAAAAATTATATGAATAGATTTGTTTTGAAAAATATTTTCATAAAAGTATACATATATCACTTTTCCATAAATATTTTTATAAAAGCAAAGGGTCAAAGTTGTGTTTTGTAGACCGTGTCACTGTCCTAAACGTCTTCTATTTCCGATACGGAGGGAGTATTTGTGGATGATCTCTCTTTCCTAAAATTATTTTGAGACATAGCTATTTTGATTTTTCTTTGAGCTTTGAAAATGCTCATCATCATCATTTCATTTTTTTCGAGGAGCTTTGGATAGCTCATAAAAGATTAGGACTACAAAATGTCCTTGAAATTTTGCATAGTCTATGTCTCATTTTCTAACAATAAACTAGAGAGAGTTCTTCTACTTAGAGCATGGAGTATGAACTATGTGGAAATTTAAGGCATGTTTCTACATACTCCCAGTGTAGAAGCAGCATGTATATGTGGCGTGTACGTGATGTTGATCTTGGGAGCATGATAAATCTCTCAACAAGGGTCACAAAACTTGACCAAACTCAACAAAGTAAGCAGCTTATGTAGAAAGCTTATATCATGAAAGATCATGTATGGCTTTGCTTTGGTGGGAATTTTCACCATTGAGGAACAAGAAGTTGTTTTATCATTTTAATAAATAAAACTCCGATAATAATTCTTGCTTAGAACAATATTATAGCAGCTCTCATCTTGTCATATCATGTCTCGCAACAACTTAGACTTAGTTACAGCATTTGCAACCCACATGAGTTTGAGGTTCATGGTGTTTTCTTTTAAGCCGAGTAATTCATACTTAGAGAAATATCAAGCTGTAAACTAAGTACTAGAAAACATTTAGCAGAGCAACTTTTCATCATTTCCACAGGAAAGATAGATAATTATGAAACAAATTATTTTAAGGGAAATAAAACTTAATTACTTGACAGGGAAATATTTCTTTTTAATTTTCGTAATTTTTCCATTTTTTTAGAAGGAACAATACTGGAATTAAAATTACGAAATTTAACTTGCATAATTACAATGTTGAATTGAAAAGCTTACCTTGGTGGGGGAGATAATCTTCCCCAAGCTTACCTTCTTCATGGTCCTCCTGGAGGAAATTGTGTCGGGTCGATTCCATAGTGGGTGTAGAAATTGGTCCACTGCTGGTTGTGGAAATCTCTCATGTCTTGGACCCGTTGTTGATTTTGGACCACATTGTTATGGAGGAGTCCATGACTCACCCGTAGATCATTCACTTGGGTGGTGAGTAAGTCCACATCATGACGAAGCTCATGGTCATCCCGTCCCTGTGAAGAAGAAGCAAAAGAAAACCGTCCGCTTTGCACATGTGACGCTAATCTCTGGAGCCGCTGCTTGAGCCAGAGAACTGTGGAGTGCTCATGGATTTGTCTACGAAGTCTGGGCCTAGAGATGTGCCTTCTTCTTGTGCAGCATATGCCATGTTGCGTTTCACCCTTCTACCTGCAAAACTCCTACGCCCTTCTTGTGTTTTTGTAGTAAAGGTTAGTCTCCTACACCTATACAGTTTAAGCCTTTCACAAGGGAGCTGAATTCTTTTTAATGGGTCAATGTTCACGTATAAAACAGAATCATTCAACCTATGAGCCAGATTGTGACCTTACACAAAGTAGTTCACATCTAACACAGACCGGAAGGTGCTTAAGTAAAACTGATAGTTCTCAAGCTGAGCCAAATTATTCAAGATTTTAGTGATCATAGAAGTGAACTCAAAAGGTCCTTTCCTACCACTGGCTAAGCACCAGTGATCTACCATAGCTCTAACAGGAGAAACTTGGATTTTATTCACCATGGCATAAAGTAACCTCATCTCAACATTTGATACAGGCCTTACATCATCTCTAGGAAACAAGGTTATTCCTATCCAACGATGCATGAATCGTAAAGTAGGATTATGAATTTCACTTGTTTGTGGGGTTCTAGCATTATCTTTTCCAGAGATGAGTTTCCAAAACTCTTGTTTATTAAAACCAGGGGTGGCCAACTCAAGATTAACAACACATTTTTCTTTACAACCAAGAACATGACTAAATTCTTTCCAAGTGAAGAATAGTGGATGATTAAGCAAACGGAAAGTAATATTTTTGGGACTAGTGTTAACTGTACTTAAGAATTCTAGAGTTAACAGTTTACTTCCTGGGTCGCTAGTGATATCCCAAAACTCACGGGTCCAACCTATAGCTCTAAAAACTTCCTCAAAATCTTCATCTAAACCCATTTTAGCTAGGAGGTTAGGATCAATTACCTTGGTGTGTTCGTAGTTGCGGTCCTTCAATTTGTTGAAGATTACCATCTCATGCGGTGTGAGCCGGATGCCGGTTTCATGATCAGTGATTCTTGATGGTTGATCTTCGGAGTTATCGGCTGGTTCATAATGCCCGGCACTATGCTCTTCCTGCTCATTATCATCGCTAGCATCGCTAGTCATGATTTCTGTGGCATCCGACATATGTACTGACTCACGCCTTGAGTCAATGGACATATTATCGGTGCCTTGGAATGAACTTCCTCTCTGGGAATTTCTGGACGAACTCCCACTAACCGAGTTGCGAGCCTTCTTAATAGCTTTCTTTAGTGACTTCATGGTGTCACTCTAGCTAACTGAGCTAGAATTCTTCACTTGATTAGTGATGAAGCTAAACGAAGAAGTGGTGATGGATTATTGGCTTTGTGAGCTACTGTGGTCGAGAGTGCTTGTTTGAGAAAGTGTTCTGCTTGTGTTCATATAGCAGAAGAGAGGGGAGAGCAAATGGGGGTGTGGTCCCATTCGGGCCGAACACCACACATGGCCTATGAGTGCTATTCTTGCAAGGTAGTGGTGTAGGAGAGATGCTCGACAAAAATTGAGAGGAGGGGCCTCCTCTTTGATTCGGCCGAATGCATCTTTGGATGCTTTGGTGCTCTATGCCAAAGTGAAAGCAGTGGAGAGCAAGGAGAGGACATGGGTCATGTTGCTCTGCCTGAAAAATGACCAGAGATGCTCCTCCTTTTGGTTTTGAGTGGTTGGAGAGAATGGCATGGTCATTTGCTAAATTGGCATGATCAAGAAGTCTTGGTGATGATATGAGTGTTTTAAACTCCTAAAGATTAGTGTCGAACTTCTTGAGATGGATAGAGTAGAGAAATATGATTGATTAGAAGAAGAGGTATGGTGATAACAATCTCCTTATTTTTGGAAGAAATGATTGGTAGTTTGGATTGTAGTGATTAGCAAATCTCTCTTGCCAAGATGTTTCACGGTGGAGTGAAAATGCAAAGGACAAAATTTGTGCATGGCATGGAGAGAGAGATAAAGGGGGGCAAGGAGGTGATGGAAGGAGTCAAAGCATATCCTCTTTGGCTCCTAGCTTCATTTTTTTGGGAATCAAACATGAAGCATCTCGAGGTGGAGAGAGGAGGAAAGAAAAGGAGAGGCAGAGGATTCAGCCGAATCCTATAGTGATCAGGGGGGCTTGGATTTTTGCTCCAAGGCAGAGAATCACAATATACGCAAGGGCAGAGGCAGAGGGCAAGTGGGCCCATTCGGCCAAACCATTAAGTCCTCTAATGGACTTAGTGTAAAGATGCTAGACCTCCTATGCTTAATTAGACACAATGCAAAAATGTTGTGGACAAGAAAAGTTCAAAATTTTATTATTAGTTTTGCATTTTCAAATTTTATGAAAGCTAAGCATGATTATTTTGTGGAGTTAAAAGATATGATTATACTATAGAAAGATTTCAGGATTAAGAGAAAGAAAGAGAGGAAACTTACCTTTTTATGAAGTCATGCTTTCAATTATATGAAGTAGGGTCGTCCTCCTCATTTGCCTGTTGAATTTGCTTTTGAGGTTTTTGAGATGGAGTGGTGCATGGCTTGATTACCTTCTTCCGCTATACCCGTTTGGGTTTCTCCCGAGGTTGTTGCTTCAATTTTGCCAGGTAAGTATAATTGATACATGGGTCGCATTCAAATACCTTGACTATGGAGCATTGCTCGACTTTTGGCTTGAAGTGAAATGTCTCCTTGGTTCCATTGATGTTGAACTGAATTTCTCCGGCTCCTACATCGATGTGTGCATTGGTGGTGCTGAGGAACGGTCTTCCTAGGATGAGTGGGGTCTTTTTATCTACCTCCATGTCCAACACCACGAAATCCACGGGGATGAAAAACTCTCGTATCTTGACGGGAATATTTTCAGCGATCCCCGCGGGGTAGCGAATTGATTGATCCGCTAACTGCAAGCACATTGGTGTAGGGGACAAAGTAGTATGAGTTAATTTATCAAAAACTACCTTTGGCATGACGCTGACGCTTGCTCCCAAGTCACAGAGAGCATGCTCAAATTGTTGAGTCCCGATGGAGCAATCAATGGTAGGACATCCTGGGTCCTTTTTCTTCAAAGGCAGTTGGTTGAGTATAGCTGCGCTACACTCCTCTGTTAATTTGATGACTTCGGTGGTGGGTAACGGCCTTTTGTTATTGAGGATATCCCGCAAATACTTGGCATAGGTAGGGACCTGCATTGCATCAAGTAGGGGTATATGGACATATAATTGACGAATTACCTCAACGAATTTCCCGAAGCGATCATCTGAAGATTGTCTTTTTGGCTTGCATGGGAATGGTAGTAGTACGTTTGTGTCGTAGTACTCATGTGGGGCTGTTTTCCCATGGAACTTGATAGAGTCCTGAAGTGGTGCAAGTTCTTCTTCTTCCTCCTGTTGTTCTTCTGTTTCGACTTCTTTTTCTTTTGTTGTTTTGCCTGAAGTGTTAGGGTGCGGTGGATCGCAAGTGGTATTACCCCCTCTCGTGGTTACCGCATTTATACTAGAGACCTTTTCGGATTTACCAAGATAAGGAGCAGAAGATATTAATTGAGACAATTTTCTTTCTACTATATTATTGAAGTTTGATTGATTTTATTGTTTAAAGTTTCAAGGGTCTTATCATTAGCAGCTAGTTTATTGTTTAAACTTTCATTAATCCTAGCTTGGCTTAAGACAAGATCTTTGAATGAAGGTTGATTAAAATCATTAAATCTTTTACCTTCATTACCTTGATAGAAGGGTCGAGGCTTCGATCCAAATTGCTGAAGTCGATTTTTATTGTTGTTGATGAAGCTCACGCCTTTGTTTGTTTCAGGGCAATTGTTTCCCGAATGATTTCCACCATATACCTCACACCATTGTTTTGCCTTATTAGCCCGTGTGGAGGTGTAGTGTTGGATGGCTTCTCTATCCTTCTTGAAGTTGGCTCGTTCTTCGAGTTTCTTCATCAAGAGCTCCATACTTGTGGAGAGTGCACTAACTTCATGAATGGTTTCTGCACTCTTCTTTTTGACTGGGAGCCTTTCATCCTTCCACCCTTGATTTGTCACTATCTTCTCTATGAGATCTTTGGCTTGTGTGACATTGAGTGAAGTGAATGCTCCTCTTGTGGCTGCATCAAGGTGACTACGGGTCATTGGTGTTAACCCATAGTAGAAACCTTGAATCAGGAGTCAATCTTGAATTCCATGATGAGGGCATTCCCGAATGTACTCCTGGAGACGTTCTCATGCTTCGGGAATAGTCTCATTCACTTGTTGTTTGAAGCTTGAAATTCTTCCACGAAGGGTGGTAGTTTTGCCCATCGGAAAGAACTTCTTGAGAAATGCATTGGTACACTTCTCCCAAGTGGCAACTTCCTCGAAATGAGCATAGAACCATTGTTTCGCCTTTTCGAGTAATGAGAATGGAAAAAGGCGGAGACGAATGATATCTGGTGCTACATTCTTAATGGAAATGGTGCCACTTACCTCCAAGAAGTGTTGGAGATGTGCATTAGCATCCTCATGGGACTTCACGCAAAAAGGATTGGTTTGCACTAAGTTGATCAAAGCTGGTGGCAGCTCGAAGGTAGCACCCCATGTATTAACGTCTGGTCCTTGGGCCACGTGAGCGACTGAAGGAGCCGAGAAGTCGGAAATAGCCTCTTGAGCCATAGCTCACTTGATAGACGAAGTGGAACCTCCTTCCTTGAGTGGATCTGAGTTCGAGTCGGGCCTTCGAGGAGACACTAGACGATGTCTAGAGTTTCTTCGAAAACTCTTAGGATTTTCAAATGTGGTTGCTCGAAACTGGAACTCACTCATACAATGCCTTTCTTTACAATTAAGAAAGACAAAGGCAAGGGGTAAGCCCCTACAACTATTTGATAGATAATTTAATAGTAAACTCTGGATTCAATTCTATTAAAATTTCTAGGCTATGCTTTCCCCGGCAACAGCGCCAGAAATGCTTGTTGGTATTTCTTATGACTATTGGATAAATCCGCAAGCGCACAGATTATACCGTTGTAGCACTTCACCTCAGAGTATTATTCTGGGGTATCGTGTTTATATTCTCCCAAAGGAAAGCAAAGCTAGAAATGATAATAAAAGAGAGATCCTGGAGCTCACCTCAATTTAGTACCAACTAGTGTAAGGGGGTAATCGATATAATGATGGGAAGGTGGTGATGTAACAAACCGGTAAAGATAAGTAAGAGATGACTAGTGAGTATAACTACGTGGGAGGACAACGAGAGAGTAAAGGACTCCTGTTATTCCAACTCTACCTTTGTGGATTTAACTATGGCACTCAGCTGAGACAAACATCAATTGATTCCTCAATACAAGTATGCTAGGCGAGGGGATAGATTAGTAGGAGGACAAAACGCCTACTAGACCACGCCCTCTTCTTACGAGGGCCTTATCTTTTAAGAACTTGCCTATAAACACGCGGTGGACTACAAAGACTAGACAAGGTTGTCACCCCTTGCTAGCTACCACAAACAATCCGTGCAACAAGCGATAACCAAAGGTGAGATTAAGTATAAGCAGCACGCTTACACCTATTCTTACTACTCTAATCGTGTATACGACAACTAGAGCACCCTATAACAGGCGATCGTCGCATACAGGACAGGCCACAAGGATCTCAATCTAGTTTATAACAACTAATTGACAAGATAAACCACGACAATACTATAACAAGTATAATATTGCACAAAGTAAAGACTAAGTAAAATAAAGAAGGAATATTGTATTGAATAAGTAAAGTCTTACAAAAGGGAAAAGATATAAGAGCTTATACCAGATCCTTCGGGAAGACAACTCCGGAAAGCCCGAGCAAAGCTCAACTCAACTCTAACTCCCACACTAGAGAACACCACTAGACTGATCTCCACTTGATAACAACAGTGGTTTGTATGGATTACATCAGGATTATAGAGGGAGGTCTAAGCCTCTATTTATAGTGGGAGATAGAGTAGGGGCTACTCCAGTGCCACGTCATCGATCCAGGGGGCTTCAATCCTCCTCCCTTGGATCAAACCGCCATACAACCGCCTAGACTGGACGGATTGGATTTCCAACATGTGTACTTTGTTGTGGCGGTTGAGAGGGACCCAACCAACCAAAGTGACCATTCGACCGAATGGTCCTATGGCCCGTGGGCCGTCCCCTGGCCTTGTGGGTGTGGCCCCACTGGTTAGGGTCTCAGTGGGGGCCATATGGGGCCAGGGGAGGTTCGGCCGAATGGCCATGTGGGCCCCTGGCCCACCTCGTCCATCCTGGTGTTGGTCCCACCTGTCATGTGAAGTGGTTGCTCATTCTGAAGTGTTTATCATGTTGATCTCTTTGGTGTGGGCCCATGGATCCTTGTACAATGCTTATAAGCTGTTCGGAGGAAACACAAGGTGATCTGATGGTTGATAATCATTCTGAAAGATTTCTCTTGGATCATGGCTGAGGGAGAGACCTGGTGGACCCATAGTGGGTCTCTTTTGTTCCATTTCCTTATATCTGCATTAAAATATTCATGGACATGTGGAACTTGTTATTTAATAAATAATACTCATGTGATGATTGTTTTCTCCTCGATCCTAGGTCATTGGCAACATTTTAGTTATATAAAAGTGGGTCATAATTTGTGTCAACAATAAGGAAGGCCCCCCTAGCCCTAAGGAGGCATCTCATCTCATTATTCTTCTCCAGAGCAAAAGCTAGGGTTTCAATTAAATGTAGAGCTCGTCAAGCTGATCAAAACAGACCTATCACTTGCTATATTTGGAGCCCCGATGAGAAAGATATCAACACCGCAATGGAATTCAACTTGGGAACAATCTAGAACATAATGGAACCATCACCCACTATATATTTCAGGGATTAAATTGCTAGAATTTGTAACACCCTAAAATTTGAATTAGCAAATTAGGTTTGAATGTAAATTTAAATTGCTTAAATTTGATTTATTTCAAGCAAATTTTGTGATCATAGAATTAAATAAAGAAAATAATAAAACTAATATCACATGCTAGGGTTCAACTTGTATGTGCATAGCATGCCTCTGCATTTTTCCTTGTGTTGGGTGAATTTGCAAAACAAAAAAACGATTTCAAAACCCTTTTGAAAATCATTTGCAAAAAATAAAAAATAAAAAAAAAAAACCCTTTTCTCCTCCCTCTCCACTCTTTCGGCCTTTCGGCCCAGCCAGCTCCCCCTTCCTATCCCACGTGGGCCGGTCATCCCCTTGGCCTCGGCCCAGTTGCCCGAAGGCCCGCGAAGCCACTCTCTCTCTCTTTCTCTCCCACCGACGCCACGGCCCCGCCTGTCAGGACGCCGTCTCCTTCCTCCCCCGAGTCCGCTCCGGACTCTGCCGCGCCGCGCCGCGTCGCCGAATCCGCAACCACCACGCGCGTTCCCCGCTCCCGTAGCCGCGTGGGACTCCCCCCTCGGCCCCTTTAAATAGGAACCGACCCCGCGCCGCCGTTCCCCATCTACTCGCCTCGTCTCACCTCGCAGCCAGCAGCAGTGGCCGCCGCTGAGCCGAGCACCGCCGCCCAACCGCCGTTCCGCGTCTCCGGCCGCCGCAAGCTCTCCAACGAGTGTAGCACCAGCTTCCCGTACGCGCGGAACACCTCCCCTCTCTCTTTTTCCTCTCTTTTGTGCTCTGGTTGACCGCGCTGCCGTGCACAGGGGCTCCGCCGCCGCTGTCCCTCGCCGCCAGCCATCCTCGTCCGTCAACGAGCCCCGCCGTTGCCCTAGGTGAGTTCGCCTCAAGCTCCTCTTGCTCCTCGACCCGTTCCCGTGCAAAACCTAGCCCCCGAACCCCTTCTTCCCTTGCGCCGGCAAGCACAGGCTCTATCCGGCCATGGCCGCCGCCGTGCGCCGCTCTGCTCCGATGGAGCACCACCTCTCTCTCTCCTTCTAATCTGAGCTGATCAGATCAAATCCGACGGCCACAGATCAAAGATACCCCTTCGTCTGGCGTTTTTGCTAAAGAGACCCTCGGTTCTTTTAAGTCTCAACCCGCAGTCCTATGGCTCCCTCCAGCTATACGCTTTCCCCTCTGGAAAACGTATTCCTTTTTAGATCTGTTTTAATTCAAAATTAAATAAAAATCCCTATTTACAGATTTGCCAATGAACTTTAAATTCTTATAATTTACTCGTTTTTAATCCAAATCGACCCGTTCAAGTTGCGTTAGATTCGTAGTTTTATGCTCTATCCAGTAGTATAGATTTCATCTATGTTAATTATTTTTGAAAATAAAAGTAAATTAATTCTTATAATGCTTTAATCTTGCTCTTTAAAATCTTGTTTAATCTATAGTTTATTCGTTTTAGATCCGTTAGTGTGATTCTCGCATCTTTGTGATCATAGTATAGTATAGATCTGTTTTATAATCTTTTCAAAACCTCTTTACTGTTTATGGTGTAATGATCTAAGTAAATATTTATTGCTTCATGTATGATTGTTCGGATGATTGTGTGGTGATGTTGATCGAGTATAGCCGGTGAGATCTTCGGTGAGCAAGAGTTCTTTGCAGTAGATCAGGACCACCAAGAGCTTTGTGATCAAGGCAAGTTTAACATGGGATCATCCTTGTTACCTATTCACCTTAATTCACCTAGTCATGATTGCATGTGTCTCAATTGATTCCCATTTAGATCTATACCATAGCTTGTTACCTTGTATCTTGTCACCCTGGGTTTTCATGCATATGGGTAGCTTTGATATGCTTTACATGATGAATATTGAATCGAATATTGATTAATGATATATGCAACAATGAGATAAAATTGGCTTTTGTAGCAACATGCAATAGGACCCCACTGTATGGCAAAAGCTGGGATTTAAATGCAACCATGAGTGCTATAATGGCTCTGGCTTTAGTTAAGTATGAAGTTTGGACTAGCATGCTTGTGGTTCGTGAAAGGCACCTTTGCCCAGCTGGTTATGGAGTATAGCTTGTATGGGGACCGCTGTGGGTGGTACCATCGGGGTGTCCCATATACCCCTTTGCATTGGGTCCGTAGGGTCTGCTACATGTTAGAAAGGGCTTTTGAAAGACTTCATAGTGTTCCCTGCCCGCTCACCTTGGCAATGTTATAGGAGTTATAAACCCGGGCATATGGGCTACATGGCTTGTGGGTAAAGTGTATAACCTCTACATAGTGTAAATCTATCATGATAGCCGTGCTCACGGTTACGAGCGGCCTGGAAAACTCACAATGTAGATGATCATGTTGTTTAATTGTTAATGTTGATTATTAATCTTATCATGTGGCTATTAATTGGGTTTTGCATAACTAAAGCTAAGTGTTGGTAAAACCTGACCAAGATAAAAGCAACCGCAGTTCAGACAGTGTCAGCCTTTGAGCTTCATAACCCTATGTTACTCTTGTTGAGTACTCTAAGTGCTCACCCTTGCTTCCTCAACCTCATAAGATGGCTATGAAGACTACTGTGAGTATTAGGCTAGTGGTCAACCAGTCGGCGTTCCCTGTGAAATGGAGCTTCATCGCGAGAGTTATCTTTATTTCCGATGTTATGTTTAAGAATATTATTCGTTATGTAATAAGCACTCAATGATGGTACTAGTTAAAGATTTGTCGACTTATGTGTGTGATTGATCTCTAGGCACATATGAGTTATTCACATTCAATTTTATTCTTAAAATTGGGTGTGACAAATTGGTATCAAAGCAAGTGTTGACTGTAGGACGCAAGCCTAGTTAGAATGGTCTTCTTATCTTGTCTTTACCTTCTCTTTTCATGCTTACATTCTTGTATATATATTTTCTCAAACTGTTTATGCTACACTTGACTTATTCTATTGTGAAAATTTTGTTCTAATCTATCTCTATCTTTGTCATGTTCAAGATGTCTAACCTTCGTCGGTCATCCCGCATCAGCACCGGAGGACATCCCCTCCTGAACCTCAATCGCCAATGGTGGAATCTCAGGAAGAACCAGAGGAGGAGATCCAGGAAATCTCCAGTAGCGAGGAGTACCACGGGGAAGAAAGCCCCCAGGCCCCAATACTTCTGATTTCGTCGAAGAAGATCTGCTAGAAGAGCCAGGGTGGATCCGCACTAAGTATATCTGAGGAGGAGCGCACATCCTACCATGGAAGCAAGCATGAAGGACGCCGCGTTCTCTGCATACATGGCCATCCACAACAAATTCAAGGAAAGGATCGCCAACACCCGGCGCCATTACATCCCTCGTTTCGATGCGGAGCAAGGTTGGATAATCACTGAACCTAACGGTGAAGGTGGCCCTGTCCTGAATGAGCTCGTCAACTTCGTTCAGGAGATGATGAGCATGTATGGTCATCTCCTAATAGAAGCAAGGGAGCTGCGCAAGGAGCTTAAGCGCAGTTACCAACAACAAGATGAGCTTCGTGAAGAGTTTGGGCTGCCAACGAACTTCAAGAAGATCAAGAAGAATTAGGACTAGGAGTCCCTTTATAGTTATACGCTAGTTCGTGAGTCGTGTGTGCTAGTGTTCTTCTAAGTGTTTAGTTGTTTGTGCTTATGCTAGTGTGTGAGTTGGTTCTTTGTAATGATTGTTGAGATTGTGGGCCTATCCGCAACACTCATAGCTTAGGTTGGGTTTCTTGAAAGATAATAATAAATAAAGTTGCAGTTTTCGTTAATCCGTCTTTTCAGACCTCCCTGTCTTGTTAATTTTTCCTAATTAATCCTGAACGTCCTAAAATCACCAAAATTTAACTGGAAATAGTAGACTTCCTTATCTTTCCGTGGCCGCAAGAAGCACCTTCATATCTGTTCGGAGTTAAGAGAAACAATTCCTGCAAGTTGATGTTTCTGCGCAGTTCGATATTCTGGACAGATCTGTTTAAACGCAGTTTATGATTAAGTTAATATCAGAATCAGAAAAAGTCAGAGTTACGAAAGTTGTAGATAATTTCTCTATCCTTCCAACCACGTAAGCTTTTCCTTTGTTTGAGTTCGGGAATTTCAGATATGACTGTTTTTCTAGACTGCTGTTGTGCTGAAAATCCAGAAAAGTTGCAGACTCATCTCGTGTCAGGTTTTAAAATCGTTCTTATGTTCTATGTGACACATGTCTCACACCAGGACCAACTCCGGATCCAACACTAGTGGCAATGGAAGTCAGGATGGTAACAACAACAATAACCAGCACCCTCTACCTCCACCACCTGTGATGACTCCAGAGCAGATGCAGGCTCAGATGATGCAGACAATGCAAGCTATGATGCAGTTCATGCAGAACCAACCCCATCAGCCTGCTGGAGCTTCACCTATCAACAAGCGGAGGGAATTTCTGCAAGGACACCCTCCTATTTTCTCTCATGCCAGTGATCCATTGGAGGCGGATGATTGGTTGCGTGCAGTGGAGAAGCAACTCAACATCGCACAGTGCAATGACCAGGAGAAACTGTTGTATGCTTCTGGTCAACTTCAAGGTGCAGCTCAGAGTTGGTGGGAGACATACCAAGATGCTCGCCCCGGCAATGCTCCCGCTATCACCTGGGAAGAGTTTTCCCGGAACTTCAAGGCGTGTCACATTCCAGAGGGAATCATAGAGCTGAAGCAAGAAGAATTCAGGAACCTTCGTTTGGGACAGATGTCAGTCAGCGAGTACCATGACAAGTTCTCGCAGCTAGCTTGCTATGCTCCCAATGAAGTAAGGGATGATGCTGATAAGCAATGTCTCTTCTTAAAAGGGATTTACTATGATCTCCGGTTGCAGTTAAAGGGTAATACGTACCCGAATTTCCAATCCCTGGTGAACCGTGCCATCGTCCTGGACAATGAACGCAGGGAGATGGACAAGAAGAGGAAGCTTAGGGGACAAGCTTCTGGGAGCAACACTCGCCAGCGTCCCAACTATCCTCAGCAGGGTTACCAGCAGAGGTACCAAGGCACATCCAACTTTGGGAACCGTAACCCGAACCAGCAATGTCCACCATCCCAGCAGCAGGGTGGTTACTCAGGACCTCGTCAAGGCTCATCCAGGAGTACCCCAGCAAAGACTAATGTTCCCAATACCCCCATCAAGTGTTTTGCTTGTGGTGAACCCAGACATTTCTCCTATAACTGCCCCAAGAAGCAAAACTCACCAAACCCTCCAAGTCAGAACAGCAACAACCAGAGAGGAAGGTACCAACCTCCCTCTCATAATAGGAGCGTGAACCATGTCTCTACAGAAGCAGCTCAGGAAGCACCAGAAGTGATGATGGGTACGTTCCATGTCAACTCCATTCCTGCTACTGTTCTTTTTTATTCTGGAGCATCACATTCTTTCATATCGCAAGCTTTTGTTAGAATGCATGAAATATCTTTGTTAGCAATGCAAAATCCTATAATCGTAAATTCACCGGGTGGGGTTATGAGAACCGATTGTTATTGTCCATCGGTTACTGTTACTCTAAGGGGGGTAGACTTCAAAGCTCAGCTTACAGTTTTGAGGACCGCTGGGATTGATGTTATATTGGGTTTGGACTAGATGAGAAAGCAAGATCTAGTGATCAAGTGTGATAAGAAGATAGTTGAATTGTCTACACCTACAGGGGGCAGGATCAGCATTGATGTGGTTATGCAACCTCCACTGACAGACGCCATCAATCCGCTTGAGGAGAATGACAACCCAACACATAGGGTTGTGGATGAATTTCCAGATGTGTTCCCCGAAGATTTGTCAGGTATGTCTCCTGATCGTGACATTGAGTTTATAATTGAGTTATTACCTAGAACTGCACCTATAGCTAAAAGACCATATAGGATGGGAATAAAAGAATTAGAAGAACTTAAGAAACAAATTAAAGAGTTGTCGGATAAAGGTTTTATTCGTCCTAGTTCTTCACTCTGGGGTGCACCAGTTATTTTTGTTGACAAGAAAGATGGCAGTCAGAGGATGTGTGTTGATTATCGGTCACTCAATGAGGTAACTATCAAGAACAAGTATCCTTTGCCCAGAATCGATGATTTGTTTGATTAGTTGAAGGGTGCTTGTGTGTTCTCCAAGATTGATCTTCGGTCTAGTTATCATCAGTTGAAGATCCGTGCTTCAGATGTTCCCAAGACAGCGTTCACTACGAGGTATGGGTTGTATGAATATACGGTGATGTCATTCGGCCTTACCAATGCACCTGCATACTTCATGTATTTGATGAAAAAAGTCTTTATGGAATATCTGGATAAGTTTGTGGTGGTATTTATCGATGACATTCTGATTTACTCCAAGAACGATGATGAACATGCTGAACACTTGAGTTTGGTACTACAAAAGCTTCGAGAGCACAGGTTGTATGCTAAAAGAAGTAAGTGTGAATTTTGGTTGAAAGAAGTTTCTTTTCTTGGTCATGTTGTGTCTAATGGAGGTATATCAGTTGATCCTAGTAAGGTGGAAGATGTACTGAATTGGAAACCTCCAACCAATGTCAGTGAGATTTGCAGTTTTCTTGGCTTAGCTGGATATTATAGAAGGTTCATTGAAGGATTCTCTAAGCTAGCTAAACCTATGACCGCGTTGCTTGAGAAGGATGCCAAGTTTGTTTGGTCAGAGAAGTGTTAGGCTAACTTTGAAGAATTGAAAAAGAGATTGACTACAGCTCCTGTGTTGACCTTGCCAGACTTGAGTCAGAAGTTCTCTATTTATTGTGATGCCTCTCGTCTTGGTTTGGGTTGTGTGCTTATGCAAGAAGGAAGAGTTGTTGCGTATGCTTCGCGACAACTAAGGAAGCATGAGTTGAATTATCTGACTCATGATTTGGAGTTAGCAGCTGTGGTTCATGCATTGAAGATATGGATACATTATCTTATTGATCATAAGTGTGACATCTACACCGACCATAAGAGCTTGAAATACATCTTCACTCAAGTACACCTGAATTTGAGGCAACGCCATTGGTTGGAGCTGATCAAGGATTATGACTTAGATGTTCACTATCATCCTGGAAAAGCCAATGTTGTGGCCGATGCTCTTAGCAGGAAGAGTTATGCTAATGAGATTCGGACAATACCTATGCTTGAAGAGTTGTGTGCTGAACTTGAGCATCTCAACGTGAGCATTGTTGCTAATGCTTTGGAGATGGTAGTGGATCCTACACTAGAGAAGGAGATTCGTGAAGGTCAGTTGCAGGATAAGAATCTGCAGTTAATAGTTGAGAACATGAAGGAAGGAAGATCACCAGGTTTCTGGTTAGATGATAATGGTACATTGTGGTATGGAAAGAGGATCTGTGTTCCGGACATCAAGTCTATTCGACAGACGATTCTGCGAGAAGCTCATGAGTCAACCTATTGAATACACCCTGGAAGCACTAAGATGTACTTAGATCTTAAAGAGAAATATTGGTGGGTTAGATTAAAACGTGATGTGGCAGAGTATGTAGCAATATGTGATACATGTCAGAGGGTTAAAGCAGAACATCAGAGACCTGCAGGACTGTTGCAACCGATGAAGATACCTGAATGGAAGTGGGACGAAGTTGGTATGGATTTCATAGTGGGGTTACCGCTTACTCGGAAAGGTTATGACTCAATTTGGGTCATAGTTGATCGCTTGACTAAGGTAGCTCACTTCTTGCCAGTTCGAACCACTTATACGGGAGCACAGTTAGCTGAGTTGTACATGGAAAGGATAGTATGCCAGCATGGAGTTCCAAAGAAGATTATGTCAAATAGAGGAACCCAATTCACCTCGCACTTTTGGAAGAAAGTGCATGAGTCCCTCGGAATAGTGTTGAATTTTAGTTCAGCCTATCACCCTCAGACAGATGGACAGACAGAAAGAACAAATCAAGTGCTAGAAGATATGTTGAGAGCTTGTGCTTTGCAGTATGGTACGAGTTAGGACAAGAGTTTGCCCTATGCTGAATTCTCATATAACAACAGTTATCAGGAAAGTCTTAAGATGGCACCGTTTGAAGCTTTGTATGGACGGAAGTGAAGAACTCCGTTGTTTTGGAATCAAACGGGAGAAACCCAAGTGTTTGGACCAGATGTTCTGAGAGATGCAGAAGAACAAGTCTGAGTAATCAAAGATAATCTAAAGATAGCACAGTCTCGACAAAAGAGTTACGCTGATAACCAAAGAAGAGATTTGTCCTTTGAAGTAGGTGATTATGTTTACTTGAAAGTGTCACCTATGAGAAGTGTGAAACGGTTCAATATGAAAGGAAAGTTAGCACCCAGATATATTGGTCCGTTCAAGGTTCTTGAGAGACGTGGAGAAGTTGCTTATCGGTTAGAGTTACCAGAAAGTTTGTCAGGAGTTCACGACGTGTTTCATGTATCTCAGCTCAAGAAGTGTTTGCGAGTACCCGAAGAACAGTTACCGTTGGAAGAACTTACAGTTAAGGAAGATTTGACCTATGAGGAATATCCGATTAAGATCTTGGAGACAGCTGAAAGAATTACAAGGAGTAAAGTCATCAAGATGTGCAAGGTGCAATGGAATCGATATACCGAGAAAGAGGCCACTTATGAAAGAGAGGAAGATCTAAGAAAAACCTACCCTCAACTCTCTAAGTAAGTAAAATCTGGGAATCTCGGGTCGAGATTCTTTTAAGGGGGGTAGATTTGTAACACCCTAAAATTTGAATTAGCAAATTAGGTTTGAATGTAAATTTAAATTGCTTAAATTTGATTTATTTCAAGCAAATTTTGTGATCATAGAATTAAATAAAGAAAATAATAAAACTAATATCACATGCTAGTGTTCAACTTGTATGTGCATAGCATGCCTCTGCATTTTTCCTTGTGTTGGGTGAATTTGCAAAAGTCAAAAAGGATTTCAAAACCCTTTTGAAAATCAGTTTGAAAATCATTTGCAAAAAAAATAAATAAAAAGAAAAAAACCCTTTTCTCCTCCCTCTCCACTCTTTCGGCCTTTCGGCCCAGCCAGCTCCCCCTTCCTCTCCCGCGTGGGCTGGTCATCCCCTTGGCCTCGGCCCAGTTCCCCGAAGGCCCACGAAGCCACTCTCTCTCTCTTTCTCTCCCACCGACACCACGGCCCCGCCTGTCAGGCCGCCGTCTCCTTCCTCCCCCAAGTCCGCTCCGGATTCTGCCGTGCCGCGCCGCGTCACCGAATCCGCAACCACCGCGCGCGTTCCCCGCTCCCGTAGCCGCGTGGGACTCCCCCTCAGCCCCTTTAAATAGGAATCGACCCCGCGCCGCCGTTCCCCATCTACTCACCTCGTCTCGCCTCGCAGCCAGCAGCAGCGGCCGCCGCCGAGCCGAGCACCGCCGCCCAACCGCCGTTCCGCGTCTCCGGCCGCCGCAAGCTCTCCAACGAGTGTAGCACTAGCTTCCCGTACGCGCGGAACACCTCCCCTCTCTCTTTTTCCTCTCTTTTGTGCTCTGGTTGACCGCGCCGCCATGCACAGGGGCTCCGTTGCCGCTGTCCCTCACCGCCAGCCATCCTCATCCGTCTGCGAGCCCCGACATTGCCCTAGGTGAGTTCGCCTCGAGCTCCTCTTGCTCCTCGACCCGTTCCCGTGCAAAACCGAGCCCCCGAACCCCTTCTTCCCTTGCGCCGGCGAGCACAGGCTCTGTCCGGCCATGGCCACCGCCGTGCGCCGCTCTGCTCCGGTGGAGCACCACCTCTCTCTCCCTCCCTCTAATCTGAGCCGATCAGATCAAATCCGACGGCCACAGATCAAAGATACCCCTTCGTCTGGCGTTTTTGCTAAAGAGACCCTCGATTCTTTTAAGTCTCAACCCGCAATCCTATGGCTCCCTCCAGCTATACGCTTTCCCCTCTGGAAAACGTATTCCTTTTTAGATCTGTTTTAATTCAAAATTAAATGAAAATCCCTATTTACAGATTTGCCACTGACCTTTAAATTCTTATAATTTACTCATTTTTAATCCAAATCGACCCGTTCAAGTTGCGTTAGATTCGTAGTTTTATGCTCTATCCAGTAGTATAGATTTCATCTATGTTAATTACTTTTGAAAATAAAAGTAAATTAATTCTTATAATGCTTTAATCTTGCTCTTTAAAATCTTGTTTAATCTATAGTTTATTCGTTTTAGATCCGTTAGCGTGATTCTCGCGTCTTTGTGATCGTAGTATAGTATAGATCTGTTTTATAATCTTTTCAAAACCTCTTTACTGTTTATGGTGTAATGATCTAAGTAAATCTTTATTGCTTCATGTATGATTGTTCGGATGATTGCGTGGTGATGTTGATCGAGTACAGCCGGTGAGATCTTCGGTGAGCAAGAGTTCTTGGCAGCAGATCAGGACCACCAAGAGCTTTGTGATCAAGGCAAGTTTAACATGGGATCATCCTTGTTACCTATTCACCTTAATTCACCTAGTCATGATTGCATGTGTCTCAATTGATTCCCATTTAGATCTATACCATAGCTTGTTACCTTGTACCTTGTCACCCTGGGTTTTCCTGCATATGGGTAGCTTTGCTATGCTTTACATGATGAATATTGAATCGAATATTGATTAATGATATATGCAACAATGAGATAAAATTGGCTTTTGTAGCAACATGGAATAGGACCCCACTGTATGGCAAAAGCTGGGATTTAAATGCAACCATGAGTGCTATAATGGCTCTGGATTTAGTTAAGTATGAAGTTTGGACTAGCATGCTTGTGGTTCGTGAAGGGCACCTTCGCCCAGCTGGTTATGGGGTATAGCTTGTATGGGGACCGCTGCGGGTGGTACCATCGGGGTGTCCCATATACCCCTTTGCATTGGGTCCGTAGGGTCCGCTACATGTTAGAAAGGGCTTTTGAAAGACTTCATAGTGTTCCCTGCCCGCTCACCTTGGCAGTGTTATATGAGTTATAAACCCGGGCATATGGGCTACACGGCTTGTGGGTAAAGTGTATAACCTCTGCAGAGTGTAAATCTAGCTTGATAGCCGTGCTCACGGTCACGAGCGGCCTGGAAAACTCACAGTGTAGATGATCATGGTGTTTAATTGTTAATGTTGATTATTAATCTTATCATGTGTCTATTAATTGGGTTTTGCATAACTAAAGCTAAGTGTTGGTAAAACCTGACAAAGATAAAAGCAACCGCAGTTCAGACAGTGTCAGCCTTTGAGCTTCATAACCCTATGTTACTCTTGTTGAGTACTCTAAGTGCTCACCTTGCTTTCTCAACCTCATCAGATGGCTATGAAGACTACCGTGAGGAGTACTAGGCTAGTGGTCAACCAGTCGGCGTTCCCTATGAAATGGAGCTTCGTCGCGAGAGTTATCTTTATTTCCGATGTTATGTTTAAGAATATTATCCGTTATGTAATAAGCACTCAGTGATGGTACTAGTTAAAGATTTGTCGGCTTATGTGTGTGATTGATCTCTGGGCACACATGAGTTATTCGCATTCAATTTTATTCTTAAAATTGGGTGTGACAGAATCCCATAGCTTTGGTAAATCTATATTTTCCAAGGGCTATTCCAGAGAATCGTAGAAGATCTAGTTATTAGAATAATTATGAGAAGAATCTCACGGGGAAATAGTTTCCATCGGACTCAGGAAGGACCCAGAAGGCACCTGAAGGAAGCAGGGCCCGAGAGGCCCACCTGGAGGGCCGGGCGGCACCCCATTCGGCCCGCTTGCCACCGCCTTTTGGAAGCTTCCTCCATCACCTCTTAGGATTCATCTCGGCCTACCTAAAGTCGGTTTGATCCTACGGTCGATGTTGATCCCACCGGGCTATAAATAGAGGGGCAGACCTTGACCTCTCCAGGCACCATAATCTACCTACAGAGCAAAATCTAGGGTTTCAATTCTCCATCTAAGTAGAGTAAAGGTTCCTCTAGTTGTCTAGATCTAGTTCTTCTAGTTCTAGTTCATCTAGTTGTAATTAGAGGTGAGAGAGAGAGGACAAAGCTAGGAGGAAACGGATCTATCGGATCTTCCTCAACATTGTACTTTTATAGCATTTGGTTCAGAGCAATCTCTAGGTTCTTCATTTATTATTTCTAAGTATCTTATTTCAGTTCTTACTTTATTCTATTTACAGGATCTCCGCTCGTATTGAGTGCTCTAGTTTACAATTGGAATTAGAGTAGTAAGCGATAGTGTAGACGTGGTGTCTAGACTAGAGTTTACCTAAGTTTACGCCCAATCCCATGGATAGTTGTCATAGCACCAGAGGTGATAGCTCTGTAAGGCCTTTGTAGTCCACCACGTTCGGGTTAGTGTTTCGTAGAGCTTTTAGCAGCCTCTCCCGACTACCTTTTTCCTAGTCTTTATCAAGAGTCGGGAAGGTACTGTTGCTCCAAAGTAGGTAGAGTATTGTGGGCCTCTAATTAGATAAACCCCTTAGAAAACTCTAAAATCTCTCTACCCATTTATCTTATCTATCCTACCCTTAGAAAACTCTAAAATATTTCTTTACCTAGTTATCATTCTTTCATTGGATGTTCTTAGTTTCTCTAGTACACTTCATGTTCCCCGTGGAAATCGATACTCTTTTGGAATACTCCCGGGTGAAAGCTACAGCGGTATCCGTGTGCTTGTGGATTTATCTACGTGTGTTAATTTATACCAACAGTGCATAAGTGCTTGAATCACTTAGTGTTAGCCTTTTAAAGCTTGGAAAGAAGTTTGGAGGTGTTTGGGAAGAAACAGAGGGTCCAAACGCTGGGGTCCTGCTTGGTCCAGACCATCGCGCGTGCGTCCGGAGGCAAACCCAAGCATGTCTATTCTATGAACGGAGGTCCGGGCGTTAAGTGTCGTCTGGATTGGAGGTGCGGACAATTTCCAGAGTGGTTGGGGCTCTCTGTGCTTCTAGAGAGGTGCTCGGACAGTGGTTTGTGTCCGTACATGCGGCTCCGGATGTGGCGTCCGGAGTTCTAGTGCTCTCGGGTGTTTTTGGTGAAATCTCAATAGTTCCAGACGATGTGCGCTATGGTCCGAGGTGGACTATTTAGTGCGTCTAGAGACACGTGGCGAGCTGAGACGAGCGCGGCAAAGAACTTTTTCAAACGGGCAGGTGACCGGACGTGTGGCCATTGGTCCGGACCGCGTGTTTTCACGCGTCTAGAGGTCACGTCTGGAGTTGGAAATAGAGAGGTTGTTTCTATGCTAGTGAAGGGTCTGGACGCTTTCAATGGTCCGGACCCCCTGTGAAAGTAGCGTCCAGAGGTGGTGTAGGAAACGTGAATTGGGGGTAAAACGGCTAGTTTTGGTTGAGGGCCTATATAAGTGTTTTGGCCGGCCCAAGGGGGCAACTCTTGCACTTCCCATTCACTCATACACTTGTGCTTGCTTGAGATTGCTTTCATCTACTCAACTCTTGATAGAATTGATCATTTCATGAGAGATTGAGTGAACCAAGTGCATTGCTTCTTCAATTGCATTCTTGTGGCACTTGGCGATCGTCGTCATCGTGGGAGCTCTTGTTATTCTTAGAGTTTGCCAACTCCTAGACGACTTGGTGCGACAAGGATCGTTGAGCGGAGGAAGGTGTTTGTCTCTGGCTCCTATCGATGGATTGTGAGGGGTTCTTGAACCTTCCCCGTGGGAGTTCGCGAAAGGTATCTCTAGTGGATTGCTCGTAGCTTGTGGAACCCCATCTTGTGTTGGTTTTGCAGCACCCGGTGACGGGTTTGGCGTGTGATGTTAATTAGCGCGTGAACCACCAAGTGGGTTATTCGCTACAACGAGGAGTAGCTTGTTGGCAAACAAGTGAACCTCGGTAAAAATATTGTGTCTCATTGTCTCTCTACCGAGGATTCATCTTGTGATTGTGATTGATTGGATATATATTTATTACTTCTCTCCACATTGGTATAACCCTCCTAACTCTAGCTCTTGCATTTCATTCTTTACTTTAGGCTATTCACCACCTTCTAGCCATTCCTAGACCTTTCAAGTGGTATCAGAGCTGGTACACCGTTTCATTTGAGGCTTAACATCCCACGGTGTTTTAAAATGGCTCGAATCAACAACACCAAGAGGACACCCAAGTTTGATGGCACCAATTATAGCTATTGAAAGGCATTGATGACCACCCATATCAAATCAATCAACCAGAAGATATGGTTGGTGGTTGACAAGAAGTTTGAGGTGGTGAATGAGGAGGCACCCACCGTGGCCGAAGAAGAAACGCTCCAAAACAATGACATTGCTTTGAGTGCTATTCATGATGCAATATATAAGGAAGTTTTTGAGGAAATCAACAACATAGAGAGTGCTCATAATGCTTGGAAGAAGCTAGAAGAGTCATATGAAGGGACTCAATCAATGAAGGGGGCCAAGGAATACATATTGAAGGAGAAGTTTGCAAGCTTCAAGATGAAGGAAGATGAAAATGTGCCGGAGATGTTCAATAGGCTTGAGATTCTTGTGAATGACCTCAAGTCAATTGGAGAGAAAGTGGAGGATAAGGACTTCTCATTCAAATTTTTGAGGAACCTTCCCTCAAGATTTGAGATGCTAGTCACTCTATTGGTAAGAAGTGGATTAGACACAATGACACCAAACCAAGTTCTTGGTGAGGTGATAACTGATGACACTTTTATAGATGACAAGGATAAGATGAGAGAAATCAAGGAGAAGAAAGATGAGAAGAAGGAAGACAAGAATAAGGGTGTGGCATTCAAAGCCACATCATCATCAAGAGGCAAAGCTAAGATCAAGAATGATGAAGGCTCAAGCAATAGTGATGAAGATGAAAAAGAGATGGCTCTATTTGTCAAGAGATTTGGCAAGTTCATGAAGAAAAAGGGCTATAGAGCAAAAAGAAAGAAGAACACCTTCAAGAACAATGAAAAATATAGAAGATGCTTTAAGTGCAATAGCAAGGATCATCTCATTGCGGATTGCCCTCATCATAGTGACAATGAAGATGAGAAGAAGAGCAACAAGAAAGACAAGAAAGAGGCCAAGCAAAGATCAAGTATGATCAGTCAAGCAATCATGAAGGCTCAAACAATAGTGATGAAGATGAAGAAGAGATCTCTCTTTTGACACTCCATCGGCATGCTTCATGGCTAAGTCCACTATGGTACAATCCAATGATGAGTGTGATTCTAGTGATGATGATGATGATGAACCCACTAAAGATGAACTAATTGATATGTTGGAGGATGCTCGGACTCACTTTGACATCAAGAGAAAGGAGTGCAAAGCATTGTGAAAAGAGCTCCAAGCTCTCAAGCAATCCTTTGATGAGCTCAATCTTTCTCATGAGAGGCTAGAGGTAGCCCATGAGAAGCTTGGCAAAGCTCACACTAAGCTTGAAAAGGCTCACTCATCTCTTGTTAAGCAAAAGGAGAAGGAACATGTTCCAACAAGTGACATGGGATCAACTTGTGACATAATTAATGAATCATTCTATGAACCCATCATCATCACTCCAACTAACCCTTCTTGTAGCACTTCTAACTCTACCTCTTCTACTAGTGATGGTTTCACTTGTGATGCTTCACTAATGGTTGACAATGAGACCCTTAAGAAGAAGGTTGGTAAGCTCAGTCTAGCATTAGGCAATGCTTATGGTGGAGACGCCTGCTTGCTTAAGTGCTTGGGTAGCCAAAGGTTCTCTCTTTGCAAAGAGGGATTGGGCTATACCCCCAAGAAAGGCAAGGTTGCATTTGTGACTCCAAAGCCTCACTTTATGAAGAGCAATGGTCGTTTTTGCTCAAGTTGCAAGCAAGTAGGGCATGAAGAGCAATATTGCAAACTAAATCAAAGAAAGATAAAATTTACAAGTGCATCTATTCGCTTTGATTCTAGTTATGTGCTTACCAAGGGCAAGAAAGGTGTGATAGCTAAGTACATGGGTACACCCAATGAGAGGTCAAAGAAGAAAGCTATTTGGGTACCTAAGTCCTTAGTCATTAACTTTGGAGGACCCAAGCAAGTATGAGTACCTAAGAAGAATTGAATTGTTTTGTAGGTCAATTATAAAGCCAGAGGGAGGCATTGGGTGCTTGATAGTGGGTGCACTAAACATATGACCGAAGATTCTACAATGTTCAACTCTATCAAGCCAAATGATTGCAATGGGGTTGAATCTATCACATTTGGTGACAATGGCAAAGGCAAGGTTAAAGCGATTGGTAAGATTGCAATATCCAATGACATGAGAATATCCAATGTGTTGCTAGTAGAGAGCTTGAACTTCAACTTGCTATCCGTAGCTCAACTTTGTGATCTTTGTTTCAAATGCATATTTGGGGTTGATGATGTAGATATCATAAGTGTAGATGGCTCTAACTTGATATTCAAAGGATTTAGATATGAGAATCTATACTTGGTTGAGTTCAATGCTAGAGAAACTCAATTATCAACTTGCTTGCTATCAAAATATAGCATGGGTTGGTTATGGAATAGAAGGCTTGGTCATGTTGGAATGAAGCAATTGAATAGACTTGTCAAGCATGATCTAGTTAGAGGCTTGAAAGTTGTGGTCTTTGAGAAGGATACGCTATGTAGCTCTTGTCAAGTCAGCAAACAAGTTGGAAACACTCACCCTAGTAAGAGCATTATGAGTACATGCAAACCTTTTGAGCTCTTGCACATGGAGTTGTTTGGACCAACCGAATACACTAGCATTGGTGGAAACAAATATGGATTTGTGATAGTTGATGACTTCACTAGATATACATGGGTATTCTTTCTTAGTGACAAGAGTGATACATTTGATACATTCAAGATCTTTGTCAAGAGATGCCAAAATGAATTTGAAACAACTATCAAGAAAGTGAGAAGTGACAATGGTAGTGAGTTCAAGAATACAAGAGTTGATGAGCTATGTGATGAATATGGAATCAAACATCAATTCTCGGCTAAGTATACACCTCAATCAAATGGGCTTGTTGACAGGAAGAATAGGACACTCATTAATATGGCAAGATCTATGCCTAGTGAATACAATGTGAGTGATTCTTTTTGGGCCGAAGCTATCAACACGGCTTGCTACTATAGCAACCGACTCTATTGCCACAAGATGCTTGAGAAGACGCCTTATGAACTATTGAATGGAAGAAAGCCAAATATTGCATACTTTAGAGTGTTTGGTTGCAAATGCTATATCTTGAAGAAAGGTACAAATTTGAGAAGAAATGTGATGAAGGTTTCCTACTTGGTTACTCAACTACAAGCAAAGCATATAGAGTATGGAATCTTACACATGGCATAGTTGAGGAAGTACATGATGTAGAGTTTGATGAAACAAATGGATCTCAAGATGAAAGTGACAATCATGATGATGTGAGAGGTGAACCATTGGCTAAAGCAACGAAGAACATGGACATTGGGGACATTAGGTCGAGGGAAGTGATTCATGAGTAAGATAATGACTATACAGTATGCCCTCCATCCAATGAGCAAATAAATGACAATCAAGCTAGTTCATCCTCTCCAATTCAAGATCAACAAGAGGCTAGTTTATCATCTTTATCCAATGACCAACCAAGTACAAGCAATCAACTTCCAACACTCCAACCTACATCAATTGCAAGGGATCATCCATTGGATCACATTATTGGAGATATCACAAGAGGTGTACAAACAAGATCAAGATTGGCTTCATTTTGTGAACACTACTCATTTGTATCATCTATTGAGCCAACCAAGATTGAACAAGCTTTGCAAGATATTGATTGGGTAAATGTTATGCATGAAGAGCTCAACAACTTCACTAGAAATCAATTTTGGGAACTAGTTGAGAGACCAAAGAACCACAATGTTATTAGCACTAGATGGGTCTTTTGCAACAAACAAGATCAAGATGGAATAGTGGTGAGAAACAAAGAAAGACTAGTTGCACAAGGGTACACTCAAGTAGAGGGTCTTGACTTTGGAGAAACATATGCACTAGCGGCAAGCCTAGAAGCAATTCGAATTCTATTGTCTTATGCTTGTGATCACAACATCAAGATCTATCAAATGGATGTGAAGAGTGCATTTCTCAACGGGTACATCAATGAATTGGTAGATGTTGAGCAACCACCCAGATTTGAAGATGACAAAAAACCTAACCATGTGTACAAGCTAAGAAAGGCATTGTATGGTTTGAAGCAAGCACCTAGAGCATGGTATGAGAGGTTGAGAGACTTTCTCCTCTCTAAGGGATTCATTATGTGCAAGGTTGATACTACCCTATTCACCAAAAAGATTGGAAAGGACTTGTTTGTGTTGCAAATCTATGTGGATGACATTATCTTTGGATCAACCAATCAAGAGTTTTGTGAAGAGTTTGGCAATATGATGGCTATGAATTTGAGATGTCTATGCTTGGAGAGCTTAGTTACTTCGTTGGTCTTCAAGTCAAACAAATGAAGAATGGGACTTTTGTTAGTCAATGCAAGTATATCAAGGACATGCTCAAGAAGTTCAATCTAGATGAAGCAAAGTCTATTAGTACACCAATGGGAACAAATCAAAACTTAGATGGTGATGCTAGTGGCAACATGGTAGATCAAAAGCTATATAGATCAATGATTTGTAGCTTGCTCTATGTGACCGCATCAAGACCGGATGTCATGTTTAGTGTATGTATGTGTGCAAGGTTTCAAACATCTCCTAGAGAGAGTCATTTGAAAGCCACAAAGAGGATATTGAGATATTTGAAGCATACACCAAATGTTGAGTTATGGTATCCTAAAGGGTCAAACTTTGAGTTAATTGGATACTCTAACTCGTACTATGCGGGTTGCAAGATAGAAAGAAAGAGCACATCGGGCACATGTCAATTGCTTGGAAGATCACTTGTCTCATGGTCATCAAAGAAGCAAAATAGTGCGGCACCCTCTACCGCCGAAGTCGAATGCATTAGTGTGGATGAGAGCTACTTTGAATGATTTTGGAGTCAAATTCAAGAAAGTGGCATTACTTTGTGACAATGAAAGTGCAATCAAGCTCACCAACAACCCGGTTCAACACTCAGAACAAATCATATTGATGTCTACCACCATTTCATTAGACATCATCAATTGAAAGGGGACATTTCAATAGAGAGTGTGGGCACCAAAGATCAATTGGTCGACATTTTCACCAAGCCACTGGATGAAAAGAGGTTTTGCAAGCTAAGAAATGAGTTGAACATACTTGATTTCTCCAACATGAGTTGATGCACCGCCACTTATATGACATGCCTCTACTCCAACAAAGCAAGGTACAAGTTGATTGGAAAGCATTCATGCATACTTTTCTAGGACTTGTGTAGAGCATATAGACATCACTCATGCTTCTAGGCTCATTCATACAAAAAAATGTTTTTTATGCTTATATGGTACCACTATTGCTTCTATGATTTGAAATGATCTAGTGGTAGCATATGACATGTTGATGTGCTTGCAATCCTAGTGTTTGATCTATGACTATGAACTTCAAGTGTTTAACTCAACATGGTCAAGATAACCATCTTAGCATGTGTGAAGAAGCTTATCCATGGTTTAAACTGAGTTAAATATCTTGTACAAGTAGTCTAGACCAAACCAAAGTTGAAAATATTCTTTCACCCTATCTCACACTAAGGGGGAGTAAAAACTTGAATACCTATAATTGATCCCACCTTTTTGTGTCAATTGGATGACAAAGGGGGAGAAATTGTGAAAAGATATGATAAAAAGGGAAAAGATATAGGGGATTTGAAAGATAAGATAAATAACAAAGGGGAGAAAATGAAAAATGAAACAATCAATTTTGAAAAGAACACACAAATAGGGGGAGCAAGCCCATGAACACTATTGTTGCATTTGAATGTATGCACCCTCATATGTATTATTGCATATGTAATTCAAATTCAAAATATTCATGCTTGTGTGATGATTGCTATTGATACAAATTGAATGATGATTAATCAACTAGCATGCATAGGTGATAGATAGATAGATAGATACTATATTATCTTTGTTGAACTAATGCTTTCAAGTAAGTGTTAGTGTGTTCAAGTGGTATATAATCTATCATGGTGCTAAGGGTGATTCTAATTCCACACTCCGATGGTATCATGCTTCAAAGGTCTACTCTTATACCTTATCATCATTTGGTAGCTATTTACTCTCCCACAATTTCTATCCATGCATATGTGCAAAACTTGAACCAAACTCATGAAGCACATATGTAGGGGGAGCTAATAACTACAAAACTGAATTTGTGTGACTTGTCCAAATCTAATTTCTTTGAAAAACATGCTTGGACAAGCAACTCAAGTTCAAAATGATTATATTTCATATCTTTAAGAAAGGTTATCATCAATTACCAAAAGGGGGGAGATTGAGCGCCCTCTTGTGTTTGGTTTTGAGTAATTGATGAAACCTACCTAAGTACTAACCTATTGCTCTAAGGGAATATGATTAGATAGGTTGGTACATGCCATGTGATGGAGCTAATGGATCAAGGTGGTGATTGCAAGGCTCTAGCATGGTGGATGGAAAGGAAAATGGTGTCAAGGCCAAGGTGATATAGGAACCATTTTCGGTTTGGTGATCAAGACACCATAGAGGGTGTGATCACATTTAGGATAGATAGTCGTACTATCAAGGAGGGAGCTCTTGTGTTCGATTATGGTTATCATGTGCCACTAGGTTCATTGCATTGCATTAAAACTTGTGAACTAGTGAGGAGAACAAACTTAATTCCAAGATAATGTGAACTAAAAGCTAACACACATGCACAAGTGCTTTAATCACTTAGTGTTAGCCATTGGAAGCTTGGAAGAAAGTTTGAGGTAGTTTGGGCAGAGAAAGGAGGTCCGGACGTTGGTTCGGATGCTAGGGATCTATCTGTTCGGACCATCAGTGATGCGTCCGGAAGCAAACCCTAGGGTGTATGTTCTGTGAGTAGGTGTCCGGACACTGGTTGTCGTCTGGAGTTAAGGTCCGAACAGAGTCTAAAACACTTGGTGCTCTCTGTTGCTTCTAGAGAGGTGTCCGGACACTAGGTATTGTCCGAAGGTGGAGCTCCGGACGCGGCGTCCGGAATTCTTGTGCTCTCGGGCGTTTTTGGGTGAATTCAACAAAATTTCAGACACTGTGTGTGCTTGTTCTAGACACGGACTATTCACCATGTCCGGAGACACGTGGCGGCTTGTGGCGAGCGCGCCAACGGACATATTCAAATTGGCAGGGGTCCGGATGCATGTGCGTTGGTCCGGACCAAGGAGAAGTACCGTTCGGATCTTGCGTCCGGGCATGTTAACAGAGAAGTGATCTCAGCTGAGGAAGGGGTCCGGACGCTCCCAATGGTCCAGACCCTCTGTGAAGTGTGTGGTGTGCGTCCGGAGGTACGTAGAAATGTGAAAATGGGTGAAAACGGCTAGTTTCGGTTGAAGGGCTATATATAGTGTTTTGGCCGGCCCAAGGGGGAAACTCTTGCACTTCCCATTCACTCCTACACTTGTTCTTGCTTGAGATTGCTTCCACCCACTCAACTCTTGATAGAATTGATCATTTCATGAGAGATTGAAAGAACCAAGTGCATTGTTTTTTGATTGCATAATAGTGACACTTGGTGATCGTCGTCATCGCGGGAGCTCTTGTTATTCTTGGAGTTTTCTAACTCCTATATGGCTTGGTGTGACGAGGATCGTTGAGCGGAGGAAGGTGTTTGTCTCCGGCTTCGATCGGTGGATTGTGAGGGGTTCTTGAACCTTCCCTGCGGGAGTTCGTGAAACATATCTCTAGTGGATTTCTCGTAGCTTGTGGATCCCTATCTTGTGTTGATTGTGTGTCACCCAGTTGCGGGTTAGGCGTGTTATGCTTATTAGCGCGTGAATCACCAAGTAGGTGTATCTCTACAACGAGGAGTAGCTTGTTGGCAAACAAGTGAACCTCGGTAAAAAAACATTGTGTCATTTGTCTCTACCGAGGATTCTTCTTGTGTTTGTTGATTGATTGGCTATCTATTGGCACTTCTCTCTGCGGCGGTATAACTCTCCTAACTCTAGCTCATGCACTAAATTCTTACACTCTTGCAAAGTAGAGTATCTTGTTTAGCTTGTGTAGCTTGTTCTAGTTAGTTCTAGTTAGCTAGTTCTTGGGTGCTATAGTATTTCTCTTGCTAGTAACTAGATTTGAAATAGGTGGCTTGCCTAACCTCTAGTACTAGTGCAAACTTGCTTTTTGTCGTTTGTTATTCTAACCTCTTTGCCTAGTGTTGTTGTAGAAAATGTTATTAGGCTATTCACCCCCTTTAGCCATTCCTAGACCTTTCAACACCCTGATTCGCCCGACACATCGAGGGTCGGGAACACCGAAGGGAGGTGTCTCTTGCCTGACCCTGGGCTAATCCCCGCCTTTCCAAGGAGATCCATTCCCCTCGGAAAGTTGCGGAACAAGCCTAACAAGCAGAATGTACGCCTTTCCCAACCACTCTCATACGGAGGCGACTTGGTCCTCTATGATAGGGGCATCTCTAGATCGATGGCATCGTACCGCCGCAATAGCTCCCCTAGAGAGGCACAGTGTAAGGAGTTCCCGCACTATACTACCAACCCCCTACACCTCCATCACATCACGCATACCGCCTCATATCCCCGATTCTCCGCTAGGAGGGATCCCACACCGATACACAAGGACAGGCTTGGCAGCGTATAGTAGCAACCACGTCAATCCACCAAAGGGTGCCCCATGCTCCTCTATGGAAGCGACATGATCACCGAGAGAAGGACTTCCATGCATCACCAGGAGGACGATCCACAGGGATGAGGGGGCCCGCTAGGGCGCCTCCTTGCAAAAGAATCCTAAAGTGGAGTTTTTTGCTTTCTTCTTTTCCTATTTTAGCAACAATTAGAGAGGGCCAACCCACCTGTAACCACGTCCTCCTTGACCTATAAAAGGAGGACCCAGGACGAATAGAGGAGGACTCTCCCTCCAAGACACGCACATGCTCACACAACACCAGAGACTCGGGAGCCTCATCCCTCTCTCGACTACTTGTACTCCCAACTACGAGCACCCTGGTGCGGAGTAACACGAACCACACCACCCATTGGATGTAGGACATTCTTTCCCGAACCAGTATAAACCCTTGTGTCCATTCCGCGCAACCATCTGACCTAGATGCGTAGATATAAATTTACTAGTAGGTGTTCCATACCCCCCGGAACAGAACATCGACACTACTCTAAGTGTCTATCCAACTCCAAACGACACTTAGACCTAACTTATGCTTCAACCTTGTCGCCAATTCTTTGAAAATCAAAACGAATCCATCTTGGGGGCATGAGTACCATTGATCGCCCAATCAATTTCCATTATTATGATCTAACTCACACTTTTGACTCTACAGAACACATGTTAGTCATAATAATCTTGCATTATCGTTAATCACTAAACCTCTAGGGTCCTAGATGCTTTCACTAGGCAACATCATGTACGAACGATGATATGGAGACCTCAAAATTTCATTTGGTAGCCTCTAAGGCTCACAAGGAAATAAAGAGAAACATCAGCAAGTTGTAGTTGTACGTACCGTTGTAAAACTTGAGGAGGCATAAGAGGTAGTTGGTGGCAAGATCTTGGCTGAAGTCGAACTCGATGGCAAGGTCAAGCAAGTAGCGTTGTATCCGTTTTCCATGCCCTCCATGCGTGCTAGTCCATCTCCACGGCGTGAAACTCTAGCTGCACCGAAACGTGCGGGTCGTGCTAACTGTGGAAAGGAGAAAAAGTAAATTACGGATGGCTATAGTAGGTGCGTACACGGTGTGTGGGTGATGGGTACACGCGGGCGGTATGCTAAAGGGCAGGTGAGAGAAAACAGGAGCGCAAAGAGCGTTGTAGAGGAAACACACCGTCAATATGTGGCAGGTTGTTATCTAGTGTTAGATGAAAAATCAACACATCCAAAGGAGGATGCCTTAGGTGGATAGGAAATTTTTAGGTGATAAATATTTTTTAATTTCTTCGCTCTTTTATAGTAATAGATAGATATACGTACATGAAGCTAGTTTCTCTTTTTTTTCTTTTCCTTTCTTATAGTTTCTTTTTATAACTGTTTTTTCTTTGTTTCATGTTTTTTATGTTTATCTATTTTTACTTTTCTTTTTATTTTTCTTATACTTTTAATTTATTTTTATTATTCTTTTCTTTTTTTTATTTTTTCTTATTCTTTTTTCTTTCCTAGCTTCCTTTAGTAGCTTTTCATGTTCAACTTTTAATCTTATTTTATTTCTTTATTCTTTGAATTGTCTTATTTTTTACTTTTTCATGGATGTTTTATTATTATAATTTTTATTTATTTATTAGCATACATGTGATATTTCATTTTTTATTTATGTACTTTTAATGTTTACATAACACATAACATATATGTATGTGATATTCACTTAGTATGCATGCAATGTCCCTTAATATATTTTATGATATTCAAGTGGTATACACGTGATTTTCTATGATGCATTTTGTGGTGTCTAGTAGTATACATGCTATGTTCTAGGATATATTTTTTGATGTTCACTTATTAAATATGTGGTGTTTGGAGGATATTGTGACAAATGATTGAACCTACCCATTATAGACTGATTCCCTTGCTTTAAAGCCAAGAATTCATCTAACTTCATGGCCATCACGCCATCAGGAATATAATGAGCTCTGCAGGTGCTTGTGTTAGTGGTGGGCGATAAGTAGGACAATAGTGGTTTATAGGATGATATATTACCTTCTGGCGGTTTTGACCGCAACCAGGAGATCCAGATACCACATTTTTCTTCTTCGCCTCATGATGCTAATGATACTTTTCTTCTGAAATGTACTTTTGAATTTGGAAAGGGCATACATTGAATTTACCCCTTTTTAAATTAGTCCTTATTTTTCATAAGAACATGAAAATCTTTAAAAAATAACTTTTTTAGTAGTAACAAGAGCTACAACCTTTCTTAAGCACTTATACCCAAATTTTGCTTATATTTTGAGTTGACCATTCAGGGTCAAAATATCCCCCTATGGAAACTAGGATTTCTATACTTTGAGCAAACATATATATGCCATACAATGCATATGATAACATTTCAAGTTTTAGTGTTTAAACACCAGGTGGAGATTTATCTACAAAGTTAGTGGAGCAAATGTGCGCTGACAAGTGGGGCTAGACTAGGTCGACCAACCCCACCCTGGCCCACCTATCAGTTGGGCTTCATCCTATCAATAGGTCACGAGGTATAGGGCCTAGTAGAGTTGGTCTGGTGGCGATTGGATCGTGTTTTGTTGTTGTTTTTGATAGAACAGGAGAGGCTCGAGGAGCCTCTAGTGAAAATTTATTGAAAAGCAACCATGGAGATTATAGAAAGGTTCTAAAACAACAAATACAAAACAGTCAGAGCTGAGAAGATAACAGGAGAGCAAGGTCGTTCAGGATACAGAAAATGAGAGAAAAAAGATCAAGTCTATTAAACAACTTGCTCTAACCATGACTCAATAGCAAGAAAGTATCTTTTTAGATCTCCAAAGGAGTTGCTTGAAGGTGATTTTAAAAATCTCCAGCCGACGAAGACTGCTAACCATGATTCCTCTGAAAATGTAGTCGTCATTTCTAACCGTCCAAATACTCCAGCACATAATGATGATTACTTTCATGTAGAACTTGTTGTGAAGTTGTGACTTGAGGCTTTCAATAATGTGGCGCAATTGTCCTATTTTTTACGTAAATTTAGTTGTATTTATAAAATCACCAAAACTTGTGGATATACTTAGTTCTAGACCACTACAACTTTGTTGGTGATTGATGGTTTATGATTAATATTATTGACCATCAAGCGCCTTAAAACATAACCTTTGTTCATCCCTAAGAAAAACATAAATTTTTAATTTTTAAACAATGGATTAGAAGTTGCTACTATGCTTTGCATTTTAATAGTACCAAACATACAACAAAATATTTCTCTTTTGGATGAAAAATAGCAATATTGAAAATTCACCCATATTACCTTAGTCCTTCATGGGGCTTATGACTTTTTCCTTTGTCTCGAACGGTTGAAAGACAAAACAACTTTTGATTTGGGAACTATTTTTCTGATTCCGTACAAGTTCGAAATTGGAGGTTTTGCAATATTTTCACAAGAAAACTTAATGTCCTCATATGTCACTCAAATGGCGTATGATTCGTTACCAAAGCATATTTAAATTGTCTTTATCTTTCCTACTTCTAATGACATATGTGGAGTTTTGGGTAGGATAAAAGATGCAACATAGTTACCTTGCATATGTTATAAAGTCAAATTCCAGATTTATAGGAGAGAAATATCATATTCTTAGATTCAGATGTGTATGTGTGTGGATATATTTGGTGGGTAACCTAATTCTACTATGCTCCTTGAAACATGTACTCTCTTTATTAGAACTTGAAATATTTTTGTGAATATGGGCTATCTTTTAGTCATATTTTGCTTTTTTCTTTTTTTTTATTATTTGGACATCTCTGTGCTCATTTTTTATAATATACTGTGAAAGTTTATTTGTTATATAATAATTAAACTACTCGGTAGTCCTGGGTATTCAGTATTGACAAATGAATCGGTCGGTTCGGTACTTCAGTTTCTACATAAATTTGGTTCCTCAAAAATCAAGTACGGATTGGTTCCTTCCAAAAATCAGTACTAGAAAATTCGTTTTTGGTATTTTCAGTTTGTTTTTGGTGTTTATCCAAAAGTATCGAACTGATCATAGAGTCATGTTCAAAAGCCAATTTTGATATGAATTCATAGAGAATAATAGTGTCAAATACATACATTTAAAAGTCCAAAAGACTACAAGAATAAAGTAACATAAATACATGATATAATAGTATCATACAATCAATAATATAACAACATTCACACACAACACATTCTATATAATTTGGTAAATTCGGTTTATCAAGGTAAGGGTTTCCGGGAATTAGGAGTTGAATAGGATGGAAAAATTTGGTTTTGGTACTTATGGTTCAATTCTCGGTATTTTTTGGCCTGGCCTACTACTCGGTGTTAACCCTATAAAAAAATTGTTCGGTATTGCTCGTTGTGGTTGATTCGCAGCCAGCATTACTTACAATGCAAACTCTATAATACAGTCTAAGCATATTCATTACCTCGAAGATATCATATACTTGGAGTCTAAATAAGACTCAGAGTCTTATTTTTTTTTCTCTCTCTTCAATAAATATAGTACCACATCAGCAAAATACTATAAATAAAAGAGTAATTAATATACTTGGACTCTATGACAAAGTCAGCATTGTGAGTGCTCTAAGTGCACGCAGTAACATTTATATAAAAAAAGTTACCATGTATATATGGTTATTATTCAATTTTGTTATTAAAATGTGACAGTTACGGAAACTTTTCTTTCATTTGATCGTATAATAAATTCTTGATCAGCGGAGTGTATTTGGAAAAATCCACAGCACAACCCACAGGACATGACGCCACAAAGGGTTCCCCAAGCCTGCAGTGACCCGAGTACCCGACATACTCGGTCTGTTCGTTTGACAGGATTATGCACTGTTCTGGCAGGATTATGTACTGTTGGATGGAGAAAAACACTGGCTGGGTTTATGTCGGCCGAAAAGCCAAGCAAACAGGCCGACTATAGATAGAGAATACTATGTAAGCCGCTGGAAGCTGGTGAGAGCATCTTGGCAAGCAGGATTAGCTGAACTCAGCTGGGGCGTGGTGGTGATTTGTGAATGATTGCTTGCCATGTGTGGGACAACCAGATCCTGCGCTGCCCAGCCCAGCAATCGCCAAGTCCATTACTGCCCACCGGCATCGTCCTCTCGCCTCCCTCTGTTTCTGTAGGCTGCGGCGTACATACATACAGCAGTCTAGTTAGACTAGTCCTCTTCTAGTCGCCTCTACCCCGTTGTTTGCATCTCCCCGTCGCGCCCTCCGCCGCGCCCTCGCGCCCTCCGCCTCCTCCCGAACAAAGCGCTCGCCGTCGCGCTGCCTTCCTTGCCGTCCACCGCAGGCAGCCGTCCTAGGACTCGTTGGTCCTCCCCTGCTGCCCTTCTACGGTGGAGGAGAGGAGCGGAGCGGAGATCCAGCCGTTTTCCGGCTGATTTCTTCTTCTTCTAATTGGTAAGCCTGCGTTGATTCCGCCGTGTCGTGATTTGTCCGGACGGTGCAAATCCAAATCTTTCCTCGCCACCGAATTCAAATTCAAATCTTTGCTGCGAGATTCCGTCCCGGTCGTCTCAAGTCTATACGCGTCTCTTGTTGGACTAACTCGCTTAGTTAGTCATGGTTTCGAGATCGGCTTCTTACTCTTTGACAGAAATAACAACCAATTTTTTCTTTTTTCCTTTTGAGCATCGTATGCTGCTTAATAATTGTTCTATTCGGCAAAATAACCTGGTTGGTAAGAAGACCTGATTTTTTTTCTCTCTCTCTCTCTCTCTCTCTCTCTCTTTTGGCTCAATAACTACAGCGGGGCAAGTTCCGTCGATAGTCGATACTGCTTGGGCTGTTGAGCTAATATTAAGTTCCTGCTGCCAGCAAAAGGAGAGCGTCCGCAGCTCCTATGGCAAAGCCTCCCATTGGCCGTAGGTATGTTCACTACCACTTCCACAAACTTCATTGTCATGGTAGAGGCTGGAACTTAATTTGTTCCCTTATCTAAAAAAAACAGGGTAGCTCTTGTCTAGCTGTAGATTTAACTGCTAGTGTACCTAATGTCGGACAATTTTCTGTCCTCGTTGCCGCTCATTGTTATTTTACTGCCAATATTTGTCAGCAGCAGCATGCCAAGATCGAATGAGGGTATGCGGCTCATATTTTCGGCAGTTGTAGGTGTCATGCTGGGTTACCTGTTTGGGATCTCCTTCCCTACAGTCAACATAACCAAGGTAGAATTGCACACTTGCCTGTTTTTCTCTCTGACATACTTGCTTTAGAGAAGGGGGGAAAACACTAATCTAATGTTGCTTGCAGCTTCACTTCCCTTCGAGTATCATCTCCTATATTGAAGATAGGAACTCTGGCATCACAACCCAGACATTGTTGAACCATGCTTGGGCATCTGCAAACAATCGTAAAATGAATAGTTCTGAATCTAACACTGATGAAATTCCCAAGGTACTTCAACACACCACTACCTTCTTGTGTTGCTATATTAGCTTTATACTTTTTATTTATTTTTTTTTGCACCAGGGGATACTAGCTGTATACTTGTATTGGCCTAAACTAGGTCTCGTATTTTATATTTTTTTGTGCTCCAGTCCTGATTGTTCTTTTGTATAGAAATGTTACTGCTGTGTATCTCATCACAATGTAAGTGTTAAGTTTAACAAGCAAAGTTTAAAATAGCGGGCTAAGCTCCTTAGCGGCTGCCTCTCACAAAGGCTAAGAAAGGCTATAGCGGGCTAAGCCATTTAACGGCTGAGAAAAAAACATCAACCATTAAGTAATTTTACACATAATATATATAGAAGATAAAGGCATTACAATATCAATCAGTTATTCAATTCACCATGAGCATGAGATAACACTACATCAATACCATTCGAATCTAGCAGCCCAATACGTAAAGAATCTTGCCTTCGCTCTGTCGCAACAACAGCGACAGGCACTACCGCTTGCATTGCCGCGCCAGCTGCAACAGCAAAAGCCGGTGCCGCAGCTCACCGCCGCCCGCACTTCCAACACCCTCTCCGGTCTTGCATCCTCGCCGCTCGTCGGTCACAGCAGGAACAGCACCTGGCGGCGCCGCCGGCCGCTAGCACTCACGCGAGCTCTGGAGGAATGTGTCGAATGGGAAGCTTCCCTAGTAGATATCCCAGCAATTTGGGCTGCGCGTGATTTGGGACGGTGAAAAATGAAAGCCCACGCAAATAGCGGCGCTACGTGAACCTTGATTTAGCGGAAATAGCGCGCTATTAGCCGCTAATAGCGGGAAAAACAATTTAGCGTTAAATCTGCCTTAGCTTCGCGTCCGTGCTGCTGAAACGCTAAATCCCGCTATAGCGGCCGCTAAATCCCGCTATTTTAAACTATGTTAACAAGTATGTGAAAGCTGTAAATCTAGGGTCTTTTTTATGCCAGAAGGTAGATCAACTATTACTTAATTATCTTCAAGGGAACTGTGATAGTTGGTGGCTCAATTTTGGACTGTAAACAATACTAACCAATGATATTTGACCTTCACTCCTGCATATAACTTATTTATCTTAACAATAGATAGCTTAGGCTCTTACTTTCTGTTTTTCTCAAAATGATCACACAATTATGTGTGCAGATTTATGTTCCTACAAACCCAAAAGGTGCTGAGAGACTTCCACCGGGCATTGTAGTGTCTGAAACAGATCTTTATCCCCGAAGACTATGGGGTGATCCTAGTGAGGTTCGTGGTTGTTAGCCATTTTTTTCAAAACTGCCTTGAATTGCTTTTTTTAACCTCTTTCATACACAATCTTTGTTCTTAAACATATGCCATTCATCAGGACCTTACTAGCGAGCCGAGGTATCTTGTTACTTTTACTGTTGGTATTGGGCAAAAGGCAAATATTGATGCAGCAGTCAAAAAGGTAACTGACAGACTGGCACCTTACATGCTTAAGCTCGGTGTACTGAACTTCTAAATTCTGGGACTGATGTACACTAGATCCACATCGTGATTAAACTTCTAATCATTTTATTTGAAATGAGCATGTAGTCCTTTCTTCCAATTTCATGTAAGTTTCTTATATAGTTTTCAGACAAATTCACCATTATGTTGTTCCATTATGATGGTCGGACTACTGAGTGGGATGAATTTGAGTGGTCTAAAAGAGCAATCCATGTGAGTGTCAGGAAGCAGACAAAATGGTATGTTATTGCTATAATTGTACAGTCTCTTTTCTTTACCCCTGACAATAGAATGTTGACTTCAATTCTGGTGATGTGCTTCTTGTGTTTATATAAGGTGGTATGCAAAACGATTTTTGCATCCCGATGTTGTTGCCAGATATGATTATGTTTTCATCTGGGATGAGGATCTCGGTGTAGAGCATTTCAACGCAGAGAAGTAAGCACTACATATGTGTTCTTGTTTTCTTTCTGTTCAGCTAGTGTTCATTTTGATTAAGATGTCCTTCCTATTTTTACAGGTACATTGAACTTGTTAGAAAGCATGGGCTGGAAATCTCTCAGCCTGGTTTGCAACCTGATAAAGGACTAACATGGCAAATGACTAAACGGCGTGGTGACCAGGAAGTTCACAAGTGAGATGGGAATTTATATATTTTTTTTAAATACTTAATGATGTAATTTCTAGTAATATCAATGTTTTAAATAGCGAGCTAAGGCCAAGGTGTTTAGCGTTTTTAAACCGTAATTAGCGGACTTTAGCGGCAAAATTGTGCATGAACGCAAATAGCGGCACAATTTTTTTCAAGCTATTTCGGGCTATAGCGGCAAAAATAGCGGGCTATTTTTTTCCTTGAGTAATATGTTTCCTTGTTACACAGAGTAACTGAGGAGAGACCAGGCTGGTGCACTGATCCACATCTACCACCATGTGCAGCGTAGGGCCAAATTTTTGTTGTGTATTTAATTGTCACTGTCTAATTATCATTCTAAAAGTTCAATTTTGATGTGCAGATTTGTTGAAATTATGGCAACAGTGTTCTCCAGAAATGCATGGCGCTGTGTATGGCATATGATTCAGGTGAGGTAACATGACATGCCAAGTCATTAGTTTGTCTAAAGTGGAGTATGCTTATGCACTGTTTTGTGCAGAATGACTTGGTCCATGGATGGGGTCTTGACTTTGCTCTTAGAAAATGTGTGGAGGTATTCCCTGCCATTATTATGCATAATATTTCACCTTCCCATTTCTTTACTAATCCAAAGATTAGCTACACAGTTGATGCCTTTCTTCTCACAGGATAGCACATAGCAGCATCAACAATTATATGATTACCAACTTAATTAATTTGCTTTTGAACTTTAGATGATATATGCACGTTATACTGAGCTGGGACTCTTTTACTTTATCTTTAATTATATAGCCGGCGCATGAGAAGATTGGAGTTGTTGATGCTCAATGGATTGTTCATCAAGCAGTTCCTTCACTTGGGAACCAGGGCAAGTCAGATAATGGAAGAGCACCATGGGAAGGGGTAAGGCAGTACTTGTATTATGTTACTTGTTTTTTTTCTTTCACAGTACATATTTTAAATGCATGAATTTTGACTGTTACGCACCCACTATGTGTCCATATGGATTCTGTTTAACTGTTTAAACTTGGATGTCCACCACAGGTAAGAGCACGCTGCAGAAAAGAATGGGGGATATTTCAGACAAGGTTGGCTGATGCGGAGAAGGCTTATTACTTGGAGCAAGGCATCACACCCCCGAACTCAACAGTAGTTTAGATGAATACATGCTCCTCACATGCCATGGCAAGGTTTCTGTTGTGGGAACCTGCGGCAAACTGGCATGTTCATCGAAGCTGCTGCAGCCCAGGGCAAATCCATATTTGTACATTCGAGGTCCCACGAATCGCCATGATTAATCTTAGCGTCGTTCACTTGGTTTAATGTCATTTTTTGGTTAGTGAGACTAGCTGCGATGTAAGTAGGAGATATAGCAGGCACCGTGATGATACCCATTTGTGTATTAATGACCTAATGCAATATGGATGTTGATAATCCTTTTTCCAGTTTCAGTATGTAAATTGTTTGTTCTAGACCAGCTGTGTGCAACTGGGCCATATACTGCGTTGAGCTAGTCCATTTGAAGAACCATGAAGGTTACGTTCAACTAGAACTGAAAGCAAAATTTTCAAAGTCAGAGTAATCCCTGCATGACATTTGACTAAATTATCCCTGACTAGTCCAATTCAGAGTCAACATAAAAGCAGATTCATCCTTGTCTCTCAAAAAAAAAAAGAAGGGCAAGTTCAAGTCAGTTTCAATAGAGGGTTTTACGTTGATTGTGTCATGTCATCTAGATTAAAATAAAACTCGAATGGAGCACTCATTGCAAGACTGTCATGTCATCTAGATTAAAATGAAACTCGAATGAAACATTCACTCGAATGGAGCACTCATTGCAAGACTGTCATGTCATCGTCATGTCATCTAGATTAAAATGAAACTCGAATGAAACATCCACTCTCAATGTAAAGTTTCATTCCTTAGTTTCATAGACATTGTTTATGACTCATAGAGAGTTGGTAATCGTGTCAAAAGAGTTTCTATCCTCAAGAAACTTATTTCATCTCTCTTTTTATTAAACAGTGTCATGTCAAAAAAAGTGCATATGCGACATCCTTTTAAATGCCAATGAACTTCCATTGAGACTCGCTCATGAAAGGTTTCGGTCTTGTGGAAACTGGAGTTTAACAAGGATAAAGATCTAACCGGTGACCAGGGGTGATAGCTTCCCAAAGGAAACTAACAAGTTGCACACCCAACGTCATAAAATATCCGTGACCAGGGATGTGGTGACACCTTCCAGGACGATATTAGGTGTACTACGCAATATTTCTCACCAACCAAGATGAGACAAATTTGTTGTGGCTGTCGTATGTGTGGCGGCGTGGCATGTGGAATTAACCCTTTCCTTAATTAGTTTTTTTATTGGGGCTTGAGCTGTGGTTAGTTTTCTAACCTCTAAGAACAAAGTTGGTGTCTCCAATAGTTATTGCCTTATCGATGTCATTTTTTATGAGAGAATTATAGATGACATTTTGACAACTAATTTCTGTCTAGTATATGAGAACATCGGTGCACTAAATATAGTACATAAATCAACTTAAATATTCAAAAGTCCTTGTCGAATAACACTTAGGATAGTCTGATCTTCCCATCCTTGTTCATGATAGACCTCCCTTTCGAGTAAAATTCAGCGATCCTCAAAGTTATCTAGGTCCTAAAATTCCCTAAATGTATTTTTAGTCTTCTGAAATTGTCACGGCTCTCATCTAGGTCCAAACAAGCGAGGTTCCACTATTCTACATGGCATGTCATTCAATGCTCGTGACTTGACAAATGGGACCCACGTAAGGCTCAACCTTAAACAATAGTATCTTTATAGTTTTGAGTTTCAAAGATATATTTATCGTGTATCAATGTTTTTCACCTTAAAAAAATTATGCCATTTTGTATTTGTCGGACAAACATACTCTCTATATGAAAATTATAGCTAATCCAATATGTACATATTATAGTTTTGAGTTTTGTCATTTGAGGTATTAAAATGGTAAAAAGTAATATAAAGTTTTAGCACATTAATCGTGTACTAATGCTCAATGCCTTAGAAAAATATAGTTTTCTTGTACCACATGAGATAAAAGGAGGGAGATGGCTCCCATGTGTTAGCAAGTGGAAAGAGATAAAAGTAGAAGAGGCTTTTATATTAAAATACAACGCATTGCAACTGGTCCTAATGTCTTCACTAGCGTAGAAAATGTCATGCCTCAGGTTTACTCCAAATCATAGTGGCATGGATCCAAATAGGTGAATAGTCTCAAAACTGAAACACTTATCATGGTACCAATCTAGTTAATACTAGAGTATATTGCATGGACTCAATTATTATGTTTATTATATAGTAGCATAGGATTACTTTACATCCCTATGTCAATAAAATTATTAGAGATAAAAACCACCGTGTACTCTTTAGAGCAACACCAACAGATCCACCAGTTGGGCCTATATAGCGAAATATTGGTATCAAAAGTACAAATAGTGCTCCAGTAGAGGTCCTACTAGAGCCCTCAAATTTGAATGGACATCCCCTGCCATCAACACTCATCCCTAGGGGCTTAGCTTCATGCCTCCATCCTATAAAAGTAGTGTTTGGTTAGGAGACAAGCTAGAATGAGATGGACCTATCTCTGGTTCGTGGGATGAGACGAGCCCATTTGCTATTTTGTTGAGGAGGGACGAGACAAACTTATTTTTTTGTTTAGATCAGAAATATCAAAAGTGGAGTAAGCTATTGACAAGTGGGGCTCACTTGTCGGTTTTGCGTTGTTTTTCTCATTTTCTTCTCCCTCTCTTTATCTCTTCCATCCCCAGCCACCCGAACTCGCACCACGTCTCCTCCGCAGACAACCTCGGTCGTGCGCCACCCATGCTTTCCACGGCGAGCCCACTACATGCCGTCTTTACTAACGAACCCAACCACACGCTGCCATGCGCCTCCTCTGCCAGGGAGCCAGCGGTGCGCTGCCCTGCACCTCCTCCATTGGCGAGCTAGGCCACATGTTGCCCCTCTTCGTCAATGTGTGGAGGTCATGGAAGTCGCACGCTGCCCCTCTTTGTCAATGCGTGGAAGTCCCTGAGGTCACGCATGGTGGAAGGCCAAACCTAGAACTTGTGTGGCGCTCGTCTTCTTCGTCAACGACCACCACTTCTCGATTCCTCTTTCTCCAAGCTCACCACATGAGTGTGCAATTACCAATCCCACCTTTGGTGACTCACAATGGCTTTAGTTGTGCGCGCTCCTATTCTTCTGCCGTGTGGATCACTGGTGGTTTCCCATCCATTGGTGGCTTCCCATCCTCCTGTGTGGATCATACTAGGACCACTGGTGGCTTCCCATCCTCGTGTGTGGATCCCTTCTGACAATAGTGCCCTAGGCAACGTCTCTTCTCTCCATGGTGTGGATCTCACCCATCGTGAGACTCTTAGGCCAGTCTCAATGGACATTTCATTGAGGTTTCATGCACATAAATATGGTGACACCTCAATAAAAATGGAATCTTTGCATGATTTGAGAAGGAGAGAGAAGACAATCATTTCATGGTGGTGAAACGTTCCAGCGCTGTTTCCAACGACTTGGAAACCGCACGACACTCGCGTTGAAGGGAAACGTTGCATCGAGTGGATCCCGTGTGCGCGCCTCCCTCGTTCCATCCCGGCCCCTTCGCCATCCTTCCCGTGCCCTGCCCAATCCTATGGCACCATTCTTCTTCTTGCTGCACAGGTTGTAGTTCTTCTTCCCGCTCCCTTGCAATAGAGCTGAGCGCCCATGGATTCACTGCTAGTTGAGCATTTCGGGCAGCACGCATGTAGTAGTGGAGGGAAAGGGCGATGGGGTGCCAGCTGAACTCAGAACGATGACACCGCCACCAGCTCCGTCGACAACTCGACCCGGTGGCCGGTGCCGCCACCGGTTCCGCTATCGTCGACAAACTCGACTTCGTTGCCACTGCATCCTATGGCACCACGTTCGCCTCAAGTAGCAGGATGGGGACCTGAGCCAAACTTCCCCCAAGATCCATGTTGGGTAGGCACAAATTCCAGATCCGAGTCTTGTTGGCAGTTTGATCTTTATTTGTCCTTCGATTTGTGAAGTGTCTAGCTACTAGCTTGTCCTGTAGTACTAGAAGAAAACTACTTAAACTCTGTTGCCTTCTGATTTCGCTAATAGGACGACGCCCAAATTTTCCATGGTTGATTCCATAATCAAATGCTCGTGGAGCTGGTTTGCAATGTGTATCACTACCGCATCTGCGATTTCTTTTTGCGGAACTGCAGATTTCTTCGTTTGCAAGTGGTTTTTGTTTGTTCTGCAGAAGACTGCAATGTAAATACTTTCACTTTGAACTGCTGGTCATACGATGGCTACAAAGCATACGATGCATAAGATCCCACCATTTTACAACAATTAAATGTTTTACTTTACTTTGGAATTGGTGAAATGAAACATTCCACTATGAAGACTAATTTCATTCATTGTTTCGTTCCGCTCTAGCTGATGTGGTGTTTTGAAAACCATGTAGTGAAACTAGACATTGAGACTGGCCTTATCTATACATTCCCCGTCGGTATCCCTCGCTCCATAGTATGATCTCGCCTAGCGGCACATGGCGGCTTTCTCTCCCTCCTTGCAAGGATCATGCGTAGCAACACCAGATGGCTTCCCCTCCCTCTCCATCGAGAATTGAGCCCTCATGGCAGGCAGCATAGCATTAAATTCCGTGCCTTGATCCACCGGATCCAACGGGCTCAATTCGCCACTTTTCCCTACTCCAAGTCGGCAAGTCTGTTGTGCAATCTGAATCCAGCAATGCACGCACGACCAATTCCGTGTTCCCATTAAAAATCACACCAAGTCAAGAGATATCTACTACAAGACTGCAACTGTGGAATCACTGAATTGAATCAGCCAACAACTCCTGACTCCTGAGCAAGACTGCAACCTTTGCTGGTTACTTGTGAAATAGTACTAGCTAGTAGCTGTGTACAAGCACCAACCGCGCGCTTTGAATTCCAAGTTTTGAGTACAATCCGTCCGATATGATTGAAGCCAAGGGGCTGCTACCTCTCCTCTTCTTCTATGGCCTCCACCTTGCATCCGCCTTTACCGCCGGCGACAGCAGCAGCCACAGCGACGACGGCGGATTTGTCTACTCAACCTTCGCAGGCGCGAGCCTCACCCTCGACGGCGCGGCCATGGTGACGCCGCGCGGCCTCCTCCAGCTAACCAGCGAGATGACGTTGAGCAAGGGCCACGCGTTCCACCCGACGCCGCTGCAACTCCGCGGACCTCTGGGCGATGGCCAGAAGAAGGCGACGGCGGTCCGGTCGTTCTCGGCCTCGTTCGTGTTCGCCATCGTGCCGGTCACCCCGGGCCTGGGCGGCCACGGCCTCGCGCTTGTCGTCGCCCCGTCCAAGGACCTCTCCACCGGGATGGCCAGCAACTACATCGGCTTCCTCAACAGCTCAAGCAACGGCAGCGTGAGCAACCACATCGTCGCCGTGGAGCTCGACACCATCCAGAGCCCCGAGTTCCACGACATCGACGACAACCACGTCGGCGTCGACGTCAACAGCCTCGTGTCCGTCGACGCAGCCAGCGCCGGCTACTACGACGACCGCACCGGCGAGCTGAGGAGCCTCACCCTGGCCAGCGGCGAGGTCATGCGGGCGTGGGTGGACTACGACGGCAACGCCACGCGGATCGACGTCACGCTGGCGCCGGTCGAGACAGAGAGGCCCAAGAAGCCACTGGTCTCGGCCACGGTCGACCTCTCGACGGTGATAACCGCCGACGTGGCTTACGTAGGCTTCTCGTCATCGACGGGGAAGCTGAGCACGCTCCACTACGTGCTCGGCTGGAGCTTTGCCGTGGGTGGGCCGGCTCCGGCCATCGACATGGCCAGACTGCCACCGCTACCTGACAGAAGAAACTCAGGATCTCGGTCGTCGTCCAAGACACTTGCGATAGCTCTTCCGGTAGCCGTCGGCGCGCTTGCCATCGTCGTCGCCATGGCTGCCTGCGTCCTTATCGCCGTGCGGCGGCGCCGGTACAGGTACATCGAGCTGCGCGAAGACTGGGAGATCGAGTTCGGGGCGCACCGGCTCCCGTACAAGGATTTGTTTGACGCCACCGATGGGTTCAAGGACAAGAACTTGGTTGGCGTGGGAGGGTTTGGGAAGGTGTACAAGGGGGTGCTCCCCACCTCCGGCATGGAGGTCGCGGTGAAGAGGGTGCGGCACGAATCGGAGCAGGGGATGAAGGAGTTCGTTGCCGAGGTTGCTACCGTCGGCCGCCTCCGGCACCGCAACCTCGTGCAGCTGCTTGGCTACTGCCGGCTCAAGGATCAGCTTCTTCTGGTCTACGATTACATGCCAAATGGTAGCCTCGAGAAGCATCTCTACACCCACGATGATGCTACTGCACTGAGTTGGGCACAGAGGTTTCAGGTCATCAAGGGCGTCGCGTCGGGCTTGCTCTACATTCATGAAGAGTGGGAGCAAGTTGTGATCCACCGAGACGTCAAGGCCAGCAATGTTCTCCTCGACAGCGAGATGAATGCCCGGCTAGGTGACTTTGGCCTTGCAAGGCTGCATAGCCATGATGCTGCTGAGCTGCTGCATACCACCGTTGTGGCCGGCACCTTTGGTTACATTGCTCCAGAGCTGGCGCTGACGGGTAAGGCATCCCCTCTAACCGATGTCTTCGCCTTCGGCGCCTTCCTTCTGGAGGTCGTAACAGGAAGAAGGCCTGTCGAGGAGACAATAGATGGAGATAGAATCTTGCTGGTTGACTGGGTGCTCGAGCATTGGCGTAAGGATCAGTCACTCGTTGAGGTAGTGGACCCCAGAATTCAAGGAGATTATGACGTGGATGAGTTAAGCCTGACATTGAGGGTGGGGTTGCTGTGCTCACATCCATTGGCCAGCGTGAGGCCAAGCATGAGAACAGTGATGCAATACCTAGCTGGAGACATGCCGCTTCCAGAGCTGATGATGCCGACTCACATGGGCATGAGCATGCTGGCGTTGTTGCAAAGCCAAGGGTTCGACTCATCTGTCATGGCCACTTCATTGTCTCTGTCATCCTCCATGAGGAGCTCAGCAAGTACTCTACCCTCCCAAAAGGGAGATGACGAGAGTAACGTACTTGTTTCATGAAACCAAGATTTCTTAGGATCTACTATTCAGCAAAGGACATACACGTACAGATTAGAATAGAAGGTATAAATTACCTTGCTTCTGTTTCTCTCTCCCATCTCTTCGACAAGAAATTTTATATTCGCACTGTAGCACTGTTCATATATGTGGTACGTTTTGTCCAGAACCGTGTGCACTGACTCCACTAATCATCGAACATTTGCCTCATTTAAAGTTAGCAAACCATAAGACTGACATCCCCTACTTTCCTTTCCTTTTATTTATTTATTTTGGAAAAATGTTTCTGTAACTTTCCATTTTTATAAAGTTGGGTTCCAAAGGTCATGTAGAAAAGGATGCAGCTAAAATACGGCCGGCCGTAGCTTGGACTATCCGCACGGCCTTACCGTTTTTAGTAAAGTAGAACTATTATATTCCTTTTTTGGCAATAATGCAAATAGCTGGACTGTGTTGGCGCATGGAAGAAAGTTTTTCCACCGTTTCCATGCTAGATTGTCGGCTTGCGCAACCCAAGCCCAGACACTGACCACAATTATTATGAAAAAACAGATACAGACCACGGTTATTATTAAAAAAAAGGCAAATCAGGCTTAGACATACGCTTTTAGCTATTATAGGTACACGTTCACTAAAAAGAGGCAATGTATATCGAAAAAAATACATGTAGTAAGCTTCCCATCTCAGAAGAACTAATTTGCACAGCTTCACTGTACATGGCCTACAGGCTACATCTTGTGTCTACATGACCTGCATCCTGCATATTAAACCAAAAATAGGATTTGTCATAAATTTGTTACTAGATGGAGATAAAAAAAAAGTTGTATATGTTAAAAAAAAACCAAAACCTTAAGTTGCCTATTTGAGAAGACATTATTGTCTGAAAATACTAGTATTATTATTTAATTAAGGTGTCTATGTTGCCCAAATCAATATTATTATTGGTGCCTTGTGTTAAAAACATAAATATCATTTGCACTAACACATTAGCTTTACATTGTAGGTGACGAATGACACTGAGCATTATGAAATTTAATAGCCCTACACCAGAATTAGACTATAATTTCTGAGATACAATATTTCAAGAGCCAACAGATGTAGCTGACCCAATATTTTGCACTCAATACCAAACCAACAGGATGTACCAAATGAAATTCATAACACTGATTGAAACTAAACAAACTACAAGCCGAGTTACAACTCATGATCACATCAATTTTGGTCCAATTGAACTACCAATGGTAAACTAAAAACTGCAGAGGAACATTACCTGAACTGAACTATTGTTAGATAGCTGACATTTCAGTAGAACTGATGTTGGTGCTACAAAATTATCAGCACTCAAAGAGCTAGTAGATCAGGCAAAAAGATAAATAAATCAATACAGACACCAAGCAACTACAAAAAAAACTAGGGAGAACATGGCAAGCCACTCATCAAACCTGCAGCGCGAAATTGATGCTTATCTTATCCAATAGTGGCCTAGTTGAGGCTGCAGGTGCTATGACCTGCAGATAAAAACTGAAGCAACCAATCAATAGAGAAAAACAAGGATCCGAAAAAGCACATCAAGCTGCATTTTCTTAGGCAATGATGTAGTGGATTGTATTTTCTTAGGCAATTTAAGTCTCATTTGTTAGGCAACAATGTCTTTCTTAATAAGCATTTTATGTATTTAAAAAAGCAAGTACAGTGCTTGTGTACATTTGCATTATTTTACCTTGATCTTGGCACAATATTGTCTCATCAGAGTACATTTAGTTGCCTATTCCCAATGAAGTTCAGTAACTAATCAATGCACATGTAGTCACATCAATTAGTGGTATCATGCAAATTAGGAAAAGCAAAGTTGTACCACATATCTATGCACATCCTAACAATTTCAAAGAGCAAAAAATGTCCTCACACATAAGCAATGATCGAATTCAGGCAGCAGATTATCAAAAAAGTAGCAGGAATGCCCCGCAACACAGACTGCACAGGAATGATCTTCAAAATTCAAATTGATAAAGCCTTGGGGCATACCACCGATCTTGAAATTGATGAAGCCTAACACAGACAAACAAACCACTATTCCTAAAAAGAATATGTGTGTAACAAAATAGTGCATTGAACTGTTTAAAATACATGTGTAAAGATGTAGCAACTGGGGAAAAAAGTCAACTAAAAGTGCTAGGAGATATTCCTGGAGCCTCTATTGGTTGCTGCAGCAGTAGCAGATTGTATTTTGTTGGGCAATTTAAGTATCATTCACTAGGCAATAAGGTCCTCCAAAATAGGCAAATTTATGTATTCTGCAAAAGAAAAAAAAAATATGGTGTCTGTTCTCATTTATTTATGCATAGCATCTATGCTTGTAACCTGCCAGAAATGTATTCAAACAGAGCCAAGGTGTGGTGTGCTTAAGTAAAAAAACAATTGTATGTAGAGAAACAGCCAAGGTGCTGATTATACAAGGGGTGAGGCTGAATTTTCTGGCAAGCTATTGACTACTGAAGACAAATCAGTAGTTAATCCAGATAATAAGCATGTAAGCTTGGACTAACACACAACATAGCACATGTGTGGAGGTGAAAGCAATGTAGTATTTTTTTTATGTCACTATTAGCACAGCTGGAACATAAGCTAGAGACCATTCCCGGTAGCAGCCTCTCAATGCATCATATGATAGACGGTGGTCAAGAAAGAAAGAAATTTTAATTGTACAAATAACTTTTAGGGTTCATATTTCAGAGTTAATTAGCCCAGCTGAATCTATCCAGCAAGAATACATAGGAAGAACATCCTATAAATTGGTAAACCTCATAATAATGCAATTGCATATAGACATCAAATAGGCGGATGGTCGTGTCGTTCCGAGGAAATAATGGAAGTACACTGGAAAAGATTTTGTAGCAAAAAAATAGAATGGATATGTACCTTCATGGTAGCATCATCTTCCAAAAGCTATGGCTGCCTTTTGAAGCTTGTGTGCATCAGCAGGAGGTCCTGTTGGGAGCATAACAGCTGTACTGAAAGGTTAAGAACATTAAAACATAAACTGCATTAGGGGGCATAACAGCTGTTGCTAGACTAGTTAGCTGATTTCTATCAACTGTGAATACAGGTAGCTGCTGTGTGTGTACTAGTGTAGGTAGCTGCAATAATTTTCATGTATGAAAATTCAATTTCACCAAATGCTCGCTACTGATCCTGATGAAAACCTGTCAGTGTAGTCCAATGGTTTTTTCAGTTTGACATCAGTATTTTATATGTGATATCTGTGGTCTGATCCTGCACTACTGAATGTCTTCTGAGAGCTCATGCTGAACTATCTGATCGTGCACTACTGAAGGTTATCTGTCTTCTTCCAGTGAGAAGCCACTTGCAAGGCTGAAGACTATCTGATTTTTTTTCTATCTATCTTAGTTTACTATCTGTAGTTTCAGTGCATGCTTCAAGGCCTATCTATCTTAGTTTACTATCTTTAGGGACAAAATGTTGAACTGCTCTATGCGATAGCTGAGGGCTGTATGAACTGCTTGCTGGCAGTCCTGCTACTACTAGTATGTTATCTGAACAATCGAATGCTATTTCATTTTATCTTACTTGAGTGTGTGAATGGCTACACAATCAATCGGTGCATATGATCCCATCAGTGTACTGTATAGAGTAATTAAATGCTTTACTTATAGTTTTGGAATTGGTGAAATGAAATGCAGCATTGTGAAATCTAGTTTCATTCAGTGTTTCATCTCACTCTCGCTGACATGGCATTTTTGAAACCGTGTGATGAAACTAAACATTGAGACTGACCTGATTGAGCAAATGTTGTTGACACTATGATTAGTGATGCTAGCTATCGTACTCTCATTAATCTCCATCCAAGCTTATCTTCTAGATGTCAGATATACCAAGGCACCTACAACATGTACTACATGGCGCATGTGTTCGTGTTGAGGAGGGGAGGGGAAAGAAAGAAATTCTCTCAAGAAGCAATAACAAGCTAGTGAGAGAGCGTGCACAGAGGTGCTCGTCCCATGTGTTGCCTATCATCAATCCACCCCAACGGACGGAGATGGGGATGGAGAGGGAAAAAACAAAGGACGGAAGAACAGCTCGGCAGCTCGAGAGTGACTCAAACTCCATCACAAGGGGGGACAGAGGCCAATAGCAACCCATCATTGCCGCAAAAGCAGAATCTGATGACACCGCGAACAACGCAACGAAGGAACCAGACAACCACCCAGCCCACCGAATTCGACCCATTAACCCCAAATCTGACCCGCCGCTGAGGGACATCGCAAATGAATTAAGGTAATAAAACATGATGGGTGGAGATTGCGCTAGCTGCTTACGATGAGGGATATGATGGAGGCGATGGCGAGCGCGAGGTATCTGCCGAGGTAGGCGTCGAAGATGAAGGCGCCGATGATGGGTGCGAGGCTGGCGGTGCCGTTGAGCCTGTTGAGCATCGTCGCCGCGTCCACGCTACACACTCGCAGTTCCCCGCCAGCCGCGTCGTTCCGTGCCCCATAGATCCGCGGGCACAGGACACGGCGGTGGTGCTAGGCCGGCGGATCTAAGGGGTCGCCGGCTCGCTGGGGACGAGATAAAGGAGACGCAGATCTGAGGCGCAAATAGCAAATAGCTTACGGTAGGATTGGGAAGCTCGGTTTCGCGCACCGGGAAGGGGAAGGAAGGCGGGGGCGGACAAACCTGATGTGTGCTTGTCGCCGGCGAGCAGCCAAGGGCCCGACGAAGCCCCTTGGCACCTAGCGCAGGGTGGGGGCGCAGGTCGCAAGTCGTCGCGGGAGCTCGTTTTCGCATCGGGAAGAGGAAGGGAGGCAGGGGCGGACAAACTTGGTGGGGCTCGTTGCCGGCGAGCGACCGAGAACCCGGCGAAGCCCCTCCGCACCTGGCGCGGGGGTCGCCAGTATCGAGCGGCGAGAGAGCTAGGGACCACGCGGGCTGAACGGGGATACTAGTGCGGCAGTCCAAGTCTGGGGTGTCTCAGCGGCACGACACTCGTCTCACGTGTCGGTCAATCCAGTTCTTCAGATCATCAACCCATCTACCGTCCGTGCCCAGCGATAAAAAAACGGAAACGGCCGGTTGGAATATAGTCTTTACGTGTAGAAAAATTGTTAAAAAATACTCCCTCCATCTCAAAATATAAGACTTTCCAAAAATCTTAGAGAATCAAAGTATCTTAAGTTTGAAAAATAATTATAGAAAAAATTATAAAGATTTATAACATCAAATAGACATACTATAAAAATATAATTGATAACGAATCTAATGATACTTAGTTAACATCATAAATGTTATTATATAATCATATAAGTTTGGTCAAAGTTGAAATAGTTTGTGTCGGATACCTGATAATAGGGTACCTTAACACAGCGCTTCGCGAAAACAAAAATCATCCCTGGGACACGTCGGCCTCGCCCGAGCCAAGTTACGCCTGCCCAAAGCCGGCTAGGACAGCAACACCCCCTTGGAGGACCTTCCGTCCGTCTGAGTTAGGGTGACGTCATCCGTGACACCATCCACTCTTGGGGCTTCTCCGCCTCGCCCGAGCCAGGGCGACGACCACCCCAAAACTGGCTAAGGCAACAACATACCTCCGGAGGATCTTCCGCCCCGTCCGAGCTGGGATGGCGTCTCCTCGGGGGCTCTTCCGCCTCGTCCGAGCTAAGGCGACGTCATCCGTGACATCACCCGTTCTCAGAGGTTCCTACGACCCACTGTGCACTTTAACCCATAGTCAAAAGGTCCACAGTACCGGTTCGTACTCAGGGATGGGGGTAAAAGGCATGGATCGCCATGCCTACCCCTGTTGAATCCTTGCGGTACAAGCTCCAGTACTGCCCAGACCTATGATTGACACTTGTCATCCCTCCCGCGGACACTTGAACAGGGATCATGACGTACTCACCCTGTACAACGGAACGCGGGGGTGCCTGGTCCTATTCTGCCAACCTCCGCTCATGCCCAAATGCGGCAACAGGGGCGTCAACGACTACAAGGCGTCTGGCTACAGTTACCCCAAGGACGCACAGGACTCGGACGCCGCGTCTACAGGCGCAGTCTTCCCTAGAAAGGAGGGCGAACAGGAACCAGAGTGTCCCCCAAGTCAGCAGCCCACGCCGAGCCCACGTTTTCCTCTCTCTACTGTACTCCTCCATCTCTCCCTGCGTATAAAGGGGAAGAATGGACATCCAATCCCTCTCTCAACACTCTGTACTCATTAACACACACTCACACTCGTCTCCACGCGAGCTCTCACCGCGAACCTCGAAACTTATACGCACGAGACCTGGGAACCAGCTTCCCTCTCTCACCAAAGCTTGTAGCTCCCCTCTACGAGCTTTCCACGCTCGGTAATTCGACCCCGCAACACACTGGACGTAGGGCGTTCGTGCCTGAATCAGTATAAACCGTGTGTTCTCCGAGCGTAACCATCCGATCTCCGACACGCTTAGAAATTTACTCGTTGGCCGTCTAGACCCCGTCATTTTAGACACCGACAGTTTGAGTATTCATGATTCTTGGGATGTCTTATAATTTGGGACGGAGAGAGTACAATGAAAAAAATATGATTAGAAGTTATGGTGATAACCGACAAGTTATATACGTTCCGCAAAATATTATGCATAAAAGTTATGAATATAACTTTTTAAAAATGAAAATTTGACGAAACGTTTTGTTCAAAAAAAAGAAAGTCACAGGGTTGGCTTAGCTCTTGCTGCGCAGAGCTCTACCTATATAAAAATCCTGTGGATTTCCTACAGTTGGTTATCTGTAGCTCTAGAAAATCTTGATCTGGAGCTGCAAGCACCTCAAGTTCATTTACATATATAATTCACTTGATTTAATTAAAACAGTGCCAAAAGAAGTGGGTAGGGGCCTCAATTTCTTGATAATCTTGGTAGCTTGGGAGGTCTAGAAACACCAAAATGCCTGTTTGAGAATTCCAGGCCTGACCGTGCTCAGGACTGCGAGCATGGGTGGGCTCTGGTGCTCTAGAGGGTGGGCTCTGGTGCTCTTCAAGCTCCAAGATCAGCTCATGCCTAGATTGCTCGGCATTGGGTTTTAGGCCTATAGTCGATGGTCGTTTTTCCAGGGTGTTAGTGTACTTGGGTATATTTTTTCTACATTAATAAAATGACGTTGTAACATTCTTGCTTGATTCAGAAAATAAATAAATATATGAACCGGTTTATTAATTTTAGTATATAAAATACAGATGTAACATTAGATCTTAAAGATAGAGCTGTGTCACGCACATAGTCCACATTTTAAGTCTAGCGAACGTTTGCTAATTTGGATTTGGGCTCCACTGTGTATATAGAATAATTTTCAAGATTCTAGAAAGATTCTCAAGAGTCATAGGAAAATTGGTAGAATTTATGGGGTAGAGTGGGACTCACGGAGAGGCGTGGAACAGTGAGGCTTAGACCTTATTCATCAGCATTACTTTTCACGAATTAATAGTTTTTTTTCTATAACAAATCAGTATAAGCTAAATTTAAGTAAAACGAAAAGAACCCTAATCTAAAGGGGACAAGACAAAGAAAAGAAAATACACCATTAATACTACATCACTATTACCCCGTCAGGTCATCGTAAAGTTTAAATTTTCTATTTGAACCGTTCAGTAACTCAATGCAAAGACAAAAAGATAGTAATGTCTCCGTTTCAAATTTTAAGTAGATTTTCTAGCTAGATACACAACTTTGTTCTAAATTCATATAAAAATCTATGTATATAGAAAAGAATGACTTACGATTTAGGATGAACAACTAATAACCGTTTAAAATTTAAGTCATTTTAGATTTTCTAGATACACAACTTTGTTCTAAATTTGTAATAAAATCTATGTATATAAAAAAGAATGACTTACGTTTTAGGATGGACTACTAAAACATCTAACAACAGTAAAAATACAGCCTCGTTGTCTTGGCTGCTTCCTCTGACTACTCCATTTCCACCCATCGTCCATCAACAACAGCCCAGCTTCAAGAGTCATCGGGCTCTTCTCGTTCATGCAGCAATACCCCTTCACTAGTACATAGAAGCTCTACACCGGTGGTAGGGCGAAGAATCATGTCCCTATTGGTTTCGGTGATTAACGACAAATGGATGTTATTATGGCTAATGTGTGTTTTGCAGAGGCTATGCGTAGCTTAGCCATAGTGACTCACTACAAGAATATCCTACATCCATGACGTTTTGGGGAGGACGATCTTAATTTTGGTCACGGAGCTAGGGTCATCGATGATAAAATTATGCATGTCGTCATGAATGATTGGTTTGGCCGTCAACCCACTTGTTCATCCATGACGAATTGAAAAAAATCGTCACACATATGTTCTAAACTTCGTCATAGATGTGAAACTCAATAGTTCCAACGTCAAGGTCCCACCTGTCAGTTTTTGTTTTCGTCATAAAAAACTCAAAATTGCTAAAAAAATTTGGGATGCCTGGGAATCAAACCCGGCACCATAGGGTTGTGAAGCAGCTAGGCTAACCAGTATGACACAAGTTTAGACGTGTTAAGAGGAGGGAACTTGTTGACGCTAAAAATGGGGCTTCTGGCGTCAACACTGAGTAGAGTCTGCGGAGACCATGCAGCAGCAGAGCTTGATCTCCTGGACCCCTTAAGCGGCTCAAGCCACTTCGATGATCGATTCCAGGCGTGCCAGTCAATTTGACCTACAATTGGCAAGGAGATAAAACATCAAATTATGGAACCTGTCGGTTGTTGCCAGACAGTTCCATGAGTGTGCGACTCTCATATAGCCGATGAATGTAGGAGGTTGACTAAAGAGTCAACTCCGAACAAGATTAAATATAACAATGGTGCACGAACGACTGTCACAAGATATCAAGCGTAAGGTACATAAATAGCCGATCATGCGGTGAGATTAAGGTAAAGATGTGATGCATGCAACATTATCATCATCGAACTACCAAATCTACTAAGTATACCGGATAAAGATTAACCATCAACAGAGTTGTGTTCCCATACAACCATGATGACAATTAACCCGATAACCTGACCAATCTACTAGCATTGGGGTGTTTCCATGCAACCATAAAAGTAAAGAATCAAACCACGTCTATTATACTTAACATATCCAATAGATCGGAACGACAAGGTACACACATCGTATGATTGAAGCATGACCAGATCAACTATACTAGCCGATATGGGATCCATGAAGCTTGAACAAGATCCATGTATTCAACATCGGACGGATCTAAGTCTGAATAGAAATAACTCAACACATATGGCATCGGGGTTCATAAGATGCAGTCGTACCGCATATGTTGAGCCAGATCCACCCACACTCAAATCAATCTAATGACCGGATACATGTCTCGAACCCGCAACACGTAACAACTGCACCTAATGAATTAGCCGATATGATCTTAGATCTATCGCATCTCTGAATATAAAGAAAGAATGCAACAGAGGCAAATATATCTATATAGAAATAAAGCGCATGCCAATTCATTAGATGAGATTGGGCATGATATTGTAGCAATAAATTAAACAAAGCATAACAGACAATATCGATAACTTGATGAATTTATTAGATCGCCAATCTAATAGAGCCGATAACTAGCTTGAAGCCATGATTCATGTGAGATTGAAGCAATACAGCCCCATGAACAATAGATTCAAACCGACAACTAGCTCTTATCGAGCTTGCACGAGTTACACAATACAACCGTACAAACGAGACATGAACCAAGGCTAAACTTACAAGCAAACCGGAGGTCGATCTAGTCGATGTAACCCAATCCGTCGAAGGTTCATCGAAATCTACTCTACTCCTACTCCTAGGGGTGGCCGAAGGCCGGAAACTAAGGACTAAGTTGTGTATTTTATTGATTGGATGTCCTTCTCATTCCCTATGCCCTGTTATTTATAGATCATAGCGTATACCCTAACCGGCCGTCACGCAAGTCCTAATAATAAGGAAACAAATCCTGACTTGGGCCTCAATTCATTCCATCGCCGAGAATGCCGTGTGCCGACCGAAAGATCTCTTCATGATCTCTTATTTCCTTAGTCGATCTTTTGGGTCCATCTTAGATGTTTCCTCCGAAGGCCTGCTAGGGGGCCCATGAGTGCGTATCTGGTCATACCAAAATATGGTGTTAACACATGCCCCAAAATTTTGGGATAAACTCGTTTTATTCCAAATTCCTTCAGAAATCCCAAGAGTCGCACCAACAGTCGGATCGCCTTCCCAAAATATCTCTGCACTGTTGGGAAGTGAAACGACCAACCTCTCTGCTTCTGCTAACTTCACGCCACAACACGTCCTCGAATCGGCTCTTCATCCCCGTAGTGGATCTATATAATGCTATGTGCCCCCCGGGCTTCCATACTCATTCATAGCCATCTCATACTGTAACCTTCCGGAGCCTCCAAGGTCCATCAAGAAAACCCCAATGGCTGGAGGTGATAGCCGCGGAAAGCGCCCGGCCAAAGAACCTTTGCCGGAGATTTCTTCCACCCGCCGATGCCTGCGCACGACTCGGTGACCGATCCTTTATGTGCCTCCAAGCTCTCCTCCTGGTGCGGTCATCACTCATCCACTAATTTGTTTCCCATCTTCAGATCTTCAAGTAGTGGTGAGTCTTCAGCGTCTGACTCCAACCACGGTGGTGCCGATCTGGCGGCTTACCAATCTGTGATGGAAGAACGATGACGGCTGCGCGGAGTATACTCAGAGTCAACCAAGGAAATAGACCGTCTCCACACTTTGTCCGATGCACATTAGGTGGCTTTGGCCGCCACCGAAGATGAGATTGCCAATACCTACGAGGCATTGATTATCCAAAGCTGACGGTCAAGTGGTAGGTAATGCGTATTTATCTGCCTTAGTTCCCCATGCTTCTTCTTCATCTTCTGATTCGACAGCACTGATGGCGCAACTGGAGAACCTACGTCGCATAGCTTCTGCCGCCGCCACCGTCGTGAATGCCCCAGGCGATGTTCTGAACCAGCGTCTTCAGGATATCCCGCGCCGGATCGAGGAGATCGCCCTTCATGGCGTCCGCCATGGAGCTGTCATGGCCCTTATTGCCGCTGAGCCGCCACCGACTATCGACTCCCAGAGATAGCACCCGGCTTCCCCAGACAAGAGGGACCCCAAGACCATGAAGATCTTTAGGAAGCCTTCCAGGAGCACAGCGAGGCGATAGTAGATATACCCCGTGCCGAGGACATTGTAAACAAAGTGTCTCGACAATTAGTTTGTATTAGGCATGAATCAATACAACAACCTCGAAATGCCTAGCGTACCTTATGATGATTGCCACAATTTTTATTTTTGTGTTCATCCGAATGAGGCTACCACTTCGTGCTCTCGACATCATCGAGCTCCATGCGAGTCGCGGTTAGCCGATCCATATCTCCCTATCCAAAATTCTGATCGGCTACTTAGCCGATTTCTCCTGTAGCGGACTTTACTTCAGTCCACCAAACAAATACTTCCTTCATTTACGCCAGTGTCATCAGTCAGACGTCCCTGAAGTGGTATCCAACACATATCTCTCTTTCCTTCATCTTACCGAAACACCCCCATGGCGAGCCTCGGCGAGCGTCCCGTGATCAGCTCTTCCGGTAGCGCTCTGCAGCCGCCACGACACCAGCTCTTTAGGTAGGCAATGGTTAATTCCTCATGTGATTTATTTTGTTGGAGGCCTAACCGTTTTCAGTACTAGCGTTGGTGAGCCGAGCTCCATCCCCACTGCGTCGTTCTCGGATAACGACTTGTAGGATCTCTTCCAAGGTATCCTGGTGGATAGACGCCTTCTTCAAGAAGAACACGAAAGGTCATCTTTCCTAGAGAGGGAGCTGATGTCGGCCAAGACCACTATCGCGAACACCCTGACGCTTCAGGATTCCCTTAATGCCAAGGCATGAGGTATGCTTCTAGACTTTGTAACTCATCAGATGATTGCAGACCCTGGTCACCACAATTTCAACCAATCAGATCCGTACTGACCACATCGGCTGTCTCAACTGATATACTCTTCTAGTGTTCTGACAGAACTTGCCCGTATTTCCGACACGATAACCGTGCTGGCGGACTCCCTCCATGCTTATGGCTCGACTCCAGAAGAGCGCCTTGCCCAAGTGTCGGTGCGCATCCGGGACCTGGTCTTCCATTCTGTCGCTTACAGAGCCAACTTTGCTCTCTCCGGAGCAGAGGCCACCGGTGCAGACATCTCTGGTGTTGTAGGTCCAGGCTCCACTAACACCCATAGAGTGCGTGATTTCCTTGAGATGATGGGAAGATTCCAACCAATGGGACAGTCCGTCGCAGAGGTGATGCCCGTGGATGAACTGATCGACTGCTTGTCCTTGGAATAAGAGTTGATTCTTTCTATAAACATCCCGTGACTATAAATTTCCGGCGAATGTGGTGTCTTCAGTCATGCTTGAACTGCGCCCCACTCTTTTTATTATTGTTTTTGTTCTAAAGGCGATATGTTGTATCAGCTGTCACCAGCTCCGAGCTAACCACACGCTGCGCCGGAGGCGATATGAGTTATTTGCTTCTCATCTTGACCGCCTACTGACGTGTTGGTTCATACGCTGGGGTGGCGCCTCTGAGATATTTCCTTCCAGAACTCAACGGACCTCACCCGGGACGCTTCTCGCGACTTGGTGTAGGTTTTCTTGGCTTGGTATTTCATCTAGTGGCGAATCTAGGATTTTGTCTTAGGGTATGCCTTCAAAACAATTTCCTATGAAATTCGGTAAATCCATTTAAACAATTCGGTAATAATTATAAAATTAACAACGTGATTTGATATATATGCATAAGTAACATAATAAGGCTTAAGTTCATGGATTAGGTTCAAACCAAAATATAGTACAAAATAGTTCAAAGGCCATACCCATGATTGAAATATAGACATAAAAGATAACCGGTGACTTACCATGCTTTTTCTGATTTTTAATGTATAAACTTGATTTTTTTTTAAAAAAAGTATGAGCAAAGATTAAATCTCACCTCAATTCCGGATTTCCGATCACAAATTGCACGTAAGCCTCCACCGCGGTTGCCAGTGCGGACGACGTGCGGCCAATCTGGCCGACTGGCCGTCTGGGACTTTGGATGTGGTGTGATTGTAGGGAACTAGGGACGAGAACCACTGGATGCTCGTGCTCCATATATCGGTGATTTCCGATCTGGCGTATCCGCGTATCTCCAGCGTTGAAGATCAGAAGATGAACTGTCGATTGTTGAATAAACCGATACAGCGAACCGGGATGCCTCTATTGAGCGGTAGACAATAATCACGATGCGGCGCAATAGACGATAGAAGCCGAGGCATAGTTCCTCACTTCCCTCTCCCGTCGCTGGTGACATGGGCTGCGTGGGCCTTTGCACTCCTGTTGGTCTGCGGGCTGCCTCTCCACGTATGGCTCTCAGGTATTTAGGTGAGTATTTTTTTTTCTTTTTTATTAGAAATACTTATGTATACATGCTCACACGCCGGAATTACAGGGCCCTGTAGCTTTTTTTTTGCGGTAAAAGAAAAATTATATTATATAATAGTTGGGTATATCAACATATTACAAACACTCTGAATTAAATTAGATATATCCAGAAACTAATTTTCATCTAAAATATACCCACGCCATGAAAAATTTCAAATCTCAAAACCAAACCTGTTTGACGCTTCGTATAGATGATCGCACAGGCAAATACTCGACACCAGGAATAGCGGCAAACCTGAGAACAGATGCCCAACGAACGACGCCCAATATTCCAGTAGGCGGAGTTGAGAAACTTCTTCTTTCTCTTGTCTTCCTTCTCCTTTTTTCTGCCACCGAAGAATGAGAAAGACGAATCTGAAATTTATTCTCCCTAGTCCTTCATCGTGGCCACATCTAACCACGAAAAAACGGAGAAGAGACCGGAGAAAATTATTCCATGACGACGACATCATCTCTGCCTTGATGTCGCCGTCCGGAAACAAAGATCTCCATGTCGCCATGTCGATGAAGATGGTGACATCAAAGTTGTCGCCCTCGTCTTCAACGATGCCGCCATGGAGAAGACGATTCCACCCTTCTCCTTCACCATTGCCGGAGAAGAGGAGAAGGAGGAGATAAAACTCCAATACCAAAAACTTTGACATGGAGAAACCTAATCCTAAGGACTCGATCTACTGGAGAAACTTATTAAAAACAATGGATCCTCACTCCCTTCAGCCCCTGGCGAGATACCGGAGGGGAAGGGAGGGGGACGAGCTGCGACGACAGAGGGCGGGGCGCGAGCTGGCGGGCGGCCGCCTTACGAGACTATTCGAGGAAAAAGGCGAAAAAACCCAATCAGATCTATGATGATTTCACAGTGGCATACTCTGTAGCTCCGCCACTGATTTCATCCATCGCATCTAATATCCTTAGCTCCAATGGGCGAGATGGATCTCCAAACCACAACCCCCTTTTTCTGTCGGTATTCGTCTTAGCTTTCATACGCCTGTTTGATGCTGATACGAGAAAAGAGACCAGGCAACATGACAACATCCGTTCTGCTCCAACGTCCGTCCTTGTGTCACCGTAGGCCGCACGGTTGGCCAATACTCGACCGAGAATTTCTGGGAAGATTTACACTTGTCTGGTCATCGGTAGTCATTGACTCAACTGGAGAAGCATACTTGCCCCCCGAGACGATGATGTGATGACTTCGTCACTTCGGTTCTGCTCGCAAGAGAATCTATATGGAATGGCACCGGCGAAACACACCCATCAAACTGATCCCTCTTTGCGGTAGTTAGTGGTGAAACCGGCCACCTAGTAATTGCCCCGAGAGCGCGCTTGCGAGGCTCACCCCCGAACCATGTTTCCTTGCTCACCCTAGGGTGGTTCCGAGATCTTCAAGGCGCTCTCGGCGCTCCTTGTGCCTTTGCCGCCTCGTCGTGGACTTTGCTGTCCAGCCCATGAAAGATGTAACTCATCGCCTTCTGATAAGTGGTGGTCGCGCGTCACCCCCGCCGAAGGTCTGACTGTACCCAGCGTCACCATCCGTAAACTTGTCACTTTGTGGCCTGACGCTACATCTACTAGCACATCGGCCGCCGGCGCTGGGTACTCATCCATTGGGGCAGTCTCACTCACCCCGTCCTCTTACGCACAGGGATTGTGTTGATGATCCATCTGGCACCTCCGAGTGATCCTTGCTTTGTAGAGCTGAGCGACTTCAGCCTTCGCATCAGCCATGGCTCCATCTTTCTTGGGTCGCCACCTATCTTAGCCGATATTTTTTTCTCGATTGATAGGTGATGCTCGACCGGCTTCTGGTTCAAACTAGGTGTTGACACCGTTTTTCAGCACGTGTCAAATGAGCTAAGGCTTGACTGGTCAGCGGTCATTCTCCATCGTCATCGGGAAATCATGAGCCAGCATTGCCGATGGGAATATGCTACGGAAGGCTAAGTGTGTTGCCGATGGAGGCTGGATGCTCCTTGTTGATAAGGTCAATTGGTGAAGTCAAGTAGCCTGGACTGTAAAGTTGCTATTGCTGATTACCGATGAGGAGATGTTGCCGATTGCTAATGAAGGGTCATTGCCGACTGCCGATGAAGAGTGGTTGCCGATTGCCGATAGGGACATTGGTGAAGACAGTTACTAGTACAAGGTCGCCGATCGGGAAGTATTGCCGATGCCGATGGGCATGAGGTGCCGATGAGTACATCATAACTTAGCGTTTGATGTCAGCAGAAGGCTACTGGTGGTCAAAGAAGGAAGGTGCGGATTGAAGGGATCTGCCGATGGAAAGTTTCCATCGAAGAGAAGTATAAGGAAACTGGTGTTTTGTATTAGTATTATTATTATAATAATTTGAGTCCGACTCTTGCATGAGTCGTTTATTTTCCTTTAAAATAGGCGTGTTTGTTTAGGAAAATAAATATTGTTATCTGGCTCCTGCGTGAGTCAGTTTCCTTAAAGTTAGGAGTTTGTTTTAGGAAGGATACGTGTCGTATCTTTGTACAACTCTCCATGCGGGAGTATAAATATGTGCCCGAGGGCTACGGAAAAGGAATGAATCCAATATCAAATAAACCAATTTCACTCTTATTCTACTTTTTATCGCAATTTACCCTTTTTGCATTAGTTATAGCTTTTAACGAGTTCTTCAAGCTTCGACGGGCTGCATCACCTTGATCTCCGTCAAATCCTTGCAAGTTCCGCGTGGGAGTACCTCTGAGCTTTGGCATCCGGACGCATCGCTGTTGCCTCGTTCAGCTCTGCTCTAGTTATCCTAATCAAGCCTCAATCCCAGCATTCGGGCGCATCGCTGTTGTCTGGATTGGATCTTGTTCTAGTTATCGTCCTTGTCGATTAACTGGTCAAATCGACTGGCACGCCTCCGGATACAGAGCTTTGGGTAATAGCCCGAGGTGTTCGCAGATCCTGACGCTTTTTGTGTCAACACCTCTTTTGGCACGCCCAGTGGGACCCGATTATACAAATCTACACATCTATCATGGGTGATCACGCCGACGTCAACCAGAGGAACGTCATTGAAGTCTTTGAGGCCGATCTGAAAGATGATCAGAAGCAGGCCATGGAGCGGGCTATGGAGGAATACAAGCAGTTATATCTCAAATCCTTCAGCCTCAGCAGGAGCGGCGAAGCAATCCAGAAGCAAGACCCGCTGTTGCCACGACAGGTCATGTACAACGCCAATCCTGGTAAGCTACAGGAGATGGTTAATACCGCTGTAAGTCAAGCATTAATTAGCCACTCCAATGTGCTATCCAATACTGTCTACAACGCTGTTACGCAATCATTCAAGGAAGGACATGCACCGCGATATGTCGGTCCAGCGTATCATCAACCTGGATTGGCATCTACAAGTCCATCGGCAGCCCCAATGGCGTCTTCCACTCCTGTGGAACCGTCCGCCGATGTGGCTACATCGCCAAGACCGAACCCTGGCGGCGTCACCAAGCTCAACACAGATCCAGCGGCGTCGGCAATTTCAGGACCAGCCCCTGTTAACTGGTGGGGATACGGTATGCCTCCAAATCTATATGCTGGTTCTGATCTGGTGCAGGGAGACAGTTCAGCCTGGAGGAACTCTACGGCATCAGCAACACAGTCACAGCCGATGGCCCCTATGATGCACAACTCTGCGCCTGCTCCAACTGTACAAGTGCCATCAGATGATCTTCAAGTAATCCCTAAAGTACCTCTGATGCCACCATCGGCAAGCTCTGTGCCGATACAACACATTATAACCGCCGACAGTCAATCCCTGGTGGCAAATTCAAGCTGGAGTGCCGGTTCCCCAAGGTAATCTGGTGATTGATTGCTCCAGAATACAAGAGCCACGTGCTCCGGTCAGCTATCATCCATCGGTAAGTCATATGCCGATGCTTTATAATCCTGGATGGGTCAACCAACCGCTAGCTCTGCAGCCTGGCATGTCAATGTATCATTATGGAGGCCCAGTGAATGCTCAGAGCGGACCATCGGTACAACAACCGATGAATACAGGGAATCAGCCTAATCTGCCAAGTGTGCAAGACTATCCATCAGTAAGTCAACCGATGCATAGTGTTCAGATGACTGGTGTTGCGCCCGTGACTACTTCGCATCATCTTCAAGAGGCGCATCAGCCGGCTCCACCAGTCAACAACCAGCTAATGAGTCGGCAAGAGCAGGATGCATATTGGGTTGGTAAGATTGCCGAAGTTATGAAAGAACAATTCAGCATCAAACCCAAGGTCAATACGTACTCTTATCGGACTCCGTATCCTCCTGCATATGACTTGATTCCTCTCCCAAATCGGTACAAAGTGCCCGATTTTACCAAGTTCTCCGGCCAAGACGACACGCCAACAATGGAGCACATCAACCGCTTCATTATCCAGTGCGGGGAAGCTGCCAGCAGGGAGGAGTTAAGGGTGAGGTTGTTCTCTTCATCATTGTCTGGATCGGCATTTACATGGTTCATATCACTGCCCCCAAACTCTGTAATCACATGGGCCGATCTAGAGAGGCAATTTCACAAGTACTTCTTCGTTGGCATACATGAGAAGAAGCTCACCGATTTGGTCAAAATGAGGCAACGCAATGATGAATCGGTAGAAAGCTTTGTTCAGAGGCTACGGGATGTGAAGAACAAGTGCTACAGTCTGGTGCTTGATGATCGGCAACTGGCAGATTTGGCCTTTCAAGGATTACTGCCACACATCAAGGACAAGTATGCATCCCAAGAGTTTGAGAGCCTAAGTAACCTGGTGCAAAGGATTGCCGATAAAGATATCAAAACCTTTGAACCCAGGAAGACTTGGAACAAGAAGGTGACCTTCATCGGGAAGGAAGAAGACTTTGGATCGGATGAAGAGCTAAATGTCGATGCAGCCGAATGGGTGAAGGATAAGAAGCCTGTGTCTTGTCCGTTCGACCAAAAGGAGACTGAAAGGTTCACCTTCGACATCACCAAGGCCGATAGGATGTTTGACTTATTGCTGCAAGAGGGGCGAATCAAGTTGGCGCCCAACCAAGTAATTCCATCGGCCGAAGAGCTCAAGAAGATTAGGTACTGCAAGTGGCATAATGCAACCTCACACAGTACCAATGACTGCAAAGTATTCAGGCAGCAGTTGCAGTCAGAGATCGAATCTGGGCGTATTAAGTTTGAAAATTCTAAGGTCCAGAAGCCGATGAAGATTGATCAGCACCCGTTTCTAAACAATATGGTGGAAATCAGTGAAAAAACTAGAGTGCTAATGTCGGAAGCTGCCAGGAAGAGTTCATCGGTAGACCCTAACTACCAAGTACCTGAGCGCGACGCAAGAAGGTTTGCCGATGATAGAAAGGGTAAGAAGGTTGCCGATGAAGGCAGCAGTGCCAACAGGGCTCCTGCAGTTGTAATCACACACAAGCAGCCAAGGCGAGATCATCAACAATCACGTGAAGAAGAATATCGACAAGAAGAAGAGGAGCATCGGGAGTGGCTTCGACATAGGGACCACTGGAAGTGTCCTTTCTTCGTTCATTGCTGGGAAGAAGGCATCAAGCTACCCACTGCCAATAATTGTCCAGAGTGTAATGGATATTACGCTGCCGATCGGTCAGGTAAGAGACCTTGTCTTGATGATCAGGCACCCAGGTACGCCAAGCCGCTTAGAGGGAACAGATCGGCACATGACCGACTGGGGGGCAAGCTCAGTGCCCATGACAGGCTTGGCAGACGTGTTGATCAAGGGGAGCTGGGGGAGATGGCCAATGCTAGAGTACCCGATGAAAAGATATTCTCCAGAGATCCCAACATCGGAAGAAATGCCGATGTAAGCAGTAGAAAGCAGCACCGGCCCGTCTGGAAGACCAAGCTTCCTCCATGGTGCCCTAAGGGTTTGACCAAGACCTAGAAGAGAAGGATTCAGCTCCAGCGCCGTGATGACCTGTACGACGATGCAGAACCCTCAAGGGAAAAGCAATGGAGGCCAAAGCGCAAGGACAGGGACCCATCGGCAGACATAAACATGGTTGTCATGTTGCCGATGGAGTTCATGGCATCCATCAGTGATGATGAAGAGACTGCCGATATGGCGCAATTGGTACTGGATCCGATGACGGCTGTCTTTGAAAAGCCTGCCGATGATGAGAGGCAACATCTGAGAGCTCTGTTCGTTAAGGGCAAAGTGGACGGGCAGCCGATGACGAAGATGCTGGTAGATGGTGGCGCGTCGATCAATATAATGCCATATGTCGTGTTCAAGAAACTTGGGAAAGGCGACCAGGACTTGGTCAAGACCGACATGAAGCTCAAGGACTTCGAAGGTAATGTGTCGACGGCTATGGGAGCCGTATGTGTTGACTTGACCATCGGTAGCAAAACTTTGCCGACAACATTCTTTGTGATCAGCGGCAAAGACACCTACAACTTGCTGTTAGGAAGGGATTGGATCCACGCCAATTGTTGTATTCCTTCCACTATGCATCAAAGTCTGGTACAGTGGATCGGGGAGATAATTGAAGTTGTCCGAAGTGAAGCCCCATCTACTGTGGCATCGGCAGAATTGGAAACTTATGAGCAGACTAGGTGCATATCTGGTGAAGCCTGGGACAAAGAGTTCCTTAAAGTTGCCGATTACCGCATCAAACCGATCCAAGCAGTCGGTCCTGAAGAAGAGTTTTAATGGATCGGTTTGCTGACAATGGAAAGCTGGGGCAGGGCTTTACGTCCGCCGATGACTTGCTTGAAATTGACATTGGCGATGGTAGTAAACCTAGGCCTACTTTTATTAGTGCTAAGTTAGATTCCCAATGTAAGCAGCAGTTAACCGATTTATTAAAAGAGAATAAAGAATGTTTTGCTTGAGATTATATAGAAATGCCTGGTTTAGACCGATCAATAGTTGAACATCGGTTACCCATCAAGTCTGGTTTCCAGCCACATCGACAACCTGCGCGCCGATGCAATCCTACTATTTTACCCGACATCAAGGCTGAGATTACAAAGTTAATCGAAGTTGGATTTATTCGGCAATGCCGATATGCCGATTGGATTTCTAATGTGGTTCCTGTGTATAAAAAGAATGGAAAACTTCGTGTTTGCATTGATTTCAGGAATCTTAACAAGGCTACGCCGATGGATGGCTACCCGATGCCCGTTGCCGATCTGCTGATCGACGCTGCTGCTGGACATCAAATTATTAGCTTCATGGATGGTAATGCTGGGTATAATCAGATATTCATGGCTGAAGAAGACATTCCAAGACTTCTTTCCGATGTCCAGGTCACGTTGGCTTGTTTGAATGGGTGGTCATGACCTTTGGCTTAAAGAATGCCGGTGCTACTTATCAGAGAGCAATGAATTTCATCTTTCATAAGTACATCGGCACAATAGTTGAAATCTATATTGATGATGTAGTGGTTAAGTCTTGAGACTTCGGGAGGCATCTTGCCGATTTGCGAAAAATATTGGAGTGCACAAGGGAGCATGGGTTGAAGATGAATCCTAACAAGTGTGCCTTCGGCGTATCGGCAGGACAGTTTCTGGGTTTCATGGTGCATCAGAGAGGCATTGAAATAGGTAGAAAGACTATTGATGCAATTAACAAGGTAGTTGCTCCTACGAACAAGACTGAGTTGCAGTCCTTGATCGGCAAGATTAATTTCATCAGAAGGTTTATATCTAATCTATCTGGTAAGATTAAATCCTTTAGCCCCCTGTTAAAGTTGAAAGCCGATCAAGAGTTTACATGGAAAGAAGAGCAGCAGTCAGCCTTAGAGGAGATTAAGCAATACTTGGTAAATCCTCCAGTCTTGGTTCCACCTCAACACAGGAAGCCTTTCAGGTTATATTTGTCTGCCGATGACAGTGTTATCGGATCAGCCTTAATTCAAGAGTTTGAAGGGAGGGAATGTGTAATATATTACCTGAGCAGAAGGTTGGTGGATGCTGAAACCAGGTATTCGGCCATAGAGAATTATGCTTATGTTTATATTTCTCTTGCATTAAATTAAGACATTATTTATTGTTGGCTGAATGCACTGTTATCTGCAAAGATGATGTGGTTAAGTACATGTTATCAATGCCGATCTTGAGTGGACGAATCAGTAAGTGGATTCTGGCACTTTCAGAGTTTGACCTAAGGTATGAATCGGCTAAGGCTGTCAAGGGTCAGGTAATGGCCGATTTTGTTACTCAGCATTGTAACATGGTGAGCTCTGTTGAGATTGCTCCTTGGACTTTATTCTTTGATGGGTCTACGTGCAAAGATGGAGCAGGTATCGGTATTCTCTTGATTTCACCCCAAGGGCAGAAGTATGAAATCTCGCTGCCGATTGTTGCTACTTCGACAAACAATCAGGCTGAGTACCAGGCTCTACTTAAGGGGTTAGAATTACTCAGGGAAGTACGCGCCAATGTTGTTGAAATCTTCAGTGATTCCATGTTGGTGATTAACCAATTAATCGGGACATATGAATGCCGAAGTGAAGTTTTGATTGCAGCCCATGAACGGTGTTTGCAGTTGTTAAGAGAATTCAAAGAGTATCGCCTTGAGCACATTCCGAGGTTGCATAATGAAGAGGCCAATCGGTTGGCGCAGAATGCTTCAGGGTATCAGCCGATTCAAGAAGTCGCCACATCGGTAACGTTTGCCGATGACTGGAAAAAGGAGATTGCTGATTACTTAAGGGACCCATCTAGGAAAGTTGAGAGACGTTTAAGGTTCCAGGCCACTAAGTACGTGCTCCTCGACGATGAATTGTATTATCAGACCGTTAATGGAATCTTGCTCAAATGCCTTAGCAAAGAGGAATCAAAGGAGCTAATGGGTGAAATCCATGAGGGTGTGTGCGGAGCACATCAATCGACATTCAAGATGAAGTGGATGATTAGGCGGAATGAATATTATTGGCCGACAATCCTTGAAGATTGCGTCAACTATTTCAAAGGGTGCCAGGACTATCAGAAGTTTGGTAATGTGCAAAGGGCACCTGCATCGACAATGAATCCTATATTCAAGCCTTGGCCATTCAGAGGATGGGCTATTGATCTCATCGACCAAATTTATCCACCATCGAGTAAAGGGCACAAGTTTATACTTGTTGCTACCGATTACTTTACTAAATGGGTTGAAACAATTCCTTTGAAGAAGGTGACATCGGCAAACATGGTGGATTTCGTTAAAGAGCACATTGTTTACCGATTTGGTATTCCTCAGACTATTACTACCGATCAGGGAACTATGTTCACATCGGGAGAGTTCGATGAGTTTGCTGCTAGCATGGGTTTCAAGGTGTTAAACTCTTCTCCTTATTATGCCCAGGCTAATGGTCAGGCTGAAGCTACTAATAAAGGGGTTATCAAGCTTATTAAACGCAAGATTGAAGAGAACCCTAGAAGGTGGCATGTGGTGCTAAACGAAGCCTTATGGTCATATCGGATGGCTTGTCATGGTGCAACCAAGGTTTTGCCGTATCAGTTGGTCTATGGACACGATGTTGTCCTGCCTTGGGAAATCAAAACTGGTTCTAGGCGATTATCTTTTCAAGATCAACTAACGACCGATGATTACACTACTCTGATGAAGGATGAGTTAGAAGATTTGGCAGGTCATCAGTTGAGGGCATTGATTAGCATCGAAGAAAATAAGAAGAGGGTTGCTAGATGGTATGACAAGAAAGTAAAGGCAAAGGAGTTTGCCGATGGTGATTTGGTTTGGAAGTTGATTTTACCAATTGGGACTAAGAGCTCTAAATTTGGAAAGTGGTCCCCTAATTGGGAGGGTCCTTATCGGGTAAAACAGTCTGCTCCTGGTAATGCTTACATTTTGGAAACTCTCGAAGGAGTTGCGTTCTCTAGAGCAATCAACGACAAATACTTAAAGAGGTATTACCCCAGCATATGGGTTGACGCATAGCATGCTCGTTTGGATGCCGATGAAAGAGAAATTATAATACATCGGTAAAAATGTGTAAGCGTTATATTACAAGACCCAAAATCAAGTATCAGAGTTACATTCTTGCTGATACAACAAACAAATTACAACAAGGAGTGAATGGCTGATATCGCACGCAGGCGAATCTGTTCTATCTCGTCCATCTCCTTGGCGTCGGCATCGGCAGAGCCCTCGACCGACTTGATCTTCTTATTCCACAAGATGGCTTGTCAGGCATTCTGGTCCCTTTCTTGCCTCAGAACCCTGATGGTATCGGATAATTGGGTTTTCTGCTGGTTGGCTGCAGTCAGATCCTCCTCGACCTTTTGTAACTCGGCCAACAACTCTTCTTTCTTGGCCGATAGCCGGGTGATTTCTTGATCGAGGCCGTGGATAGAGACTTCTGCTTGGCCGATGCCCTTGTGCTTTTCATCGGCAATGTTTTTGAACTTGAGCTTCTCTTCCTCGCTCTTGGATTGGGCAGCCCTATCGGCAATGCGACGGGAAAGCCTCTGGTACTAGGTTTGTTTGCTTTCAAGGAAGGTTGTCTGGAAAAGGATTTCTGCCATATCGGCAGGGAGATGGCCTTGGATATCCTTGAAATCAATCCTTGCTGCCGATGAGTCCTGAATGAGTTGGGATGTGTCTTGCAGCAGCAGGGAAAGCAATGCTTCAAGCTTGGTTTTGATTTCTACCGATAGAGCTGGGACAGAACTCTCCTCCTCCTCGTTGTCTTCGGGGATGTTGACTGCGAAGGAGAACAAGCTGTCCGCTCGAACGGGGCCTTGGCGTTCGTCTTCATTCTGGAGGTTAAGACTGAAGGAGAAGAGACTGTCCGGAGAATCCTGAGCCTAGAGACAGAGGAGTTGAAATATGCTGATTGTAAAATTATACTATGAGTCTTAGGATAATTGACTTACCGTCTTGAAGCGGATCTCCTGCCTAGGACTTGGCAGACTGGATGGTCTAGCCTGATCTTGGACATCGGCAGAAGTTGCCGATGACTGGGCCTCTGCTGGAGAGGCGGCCGATGCCGATGGTGCTGGTGGTGTTATTGCTGGCGTCGCTTCTGATGTGGTGGCTGGTTCTTGTGGTGGCGACGCCGTTCTCTCATCGGGAGCCTCAGCTGACGGTGTCGATGCCGATCTTACCTCTGCTGCTACGACGGGTGGAGTTGTCTCTTCATTGGGAACCTCGGCCGACGGTGCCGATACCGATGTTGCCTCCGTTGCTGCAGTGGGTATTGTCTCCTAGTCGGGGACGTCGTCCATCGGTTGATCAGGCACAGCGGCCGATGGAAGTTCCGCTGATGACACACCGGCAGTTGGTGCAACTGGAGCTGACGGGGTTTCTGCCGATGACGCGCCGACAGTTAGTGGCGCAACTTGGGCCGGTGGCGAAGGAGAAGCCAGCCTTAGGCGCCTCTTTTTCGTTGGCGCAGCAGCAGGGGAACCGACCCGCTTTGACGAAGACCGGGGGGCATCGGCAGCAGGGCTGGAAGGTGCTTGTCTGCTTGAAGCTGCTGCCGATGACCACAGTGCCTGTATACAAAGTGAGTTATACAAAATAGAATGTTGCCGATAAAAAAGTATGTAATCGGTACGGGTAAAGATGGGTTTACTGCATGAACCTGCGTCAGGGCAGCAGCAACGGCCGATGTAGCTTTGGCTTTTATAGGTGTTGGCGTAGGTACCTGTTGAGGCGTGAAGGCAGCTAGCGAAGGAGCTTTGTTGCCGATGATTGATATTGGACCCATTATCCGAAGATTGAAGGGTCTGCCACTGTTGCTCGTTGTGGGGATCGGATCATCGGCCTGTCAAGCGCAAAAAAGGGTTAAAGTACTGATGACGGAAGCAAAGTAGTAAGGAACGCATCGGGATAAAAGACTTACTGCGTCATCGGGGATAATGTGATCGGCGTCAATCAGGTGCCGATAATAATGCGACGACTTGGCAAACAGCTGGCACCTCCACTCTTGCCACCAGGACTTGTACTCATTCGTGATGAAGGAGGTTGGTGACTAGGAAGACAAGTCAATGTCTGATATATCGGCATCGGGAGGAAGATTGACGACCTTATTCCAATCTAGAGCACTGGAAATTGTCTGCCTGGGCCTTACTACTTTGGAGTAGCAGAGCTTGATCGGTAGTTGGTCAAACGCCAGTTGTCTCGCTGCGGCCGATGGGTAGTAGAACTCATAAGATGGAGGGGCATTCTTCCCAGATCCGAAGATATTCACTGGAATAGCTCGGGGAGTGATGCTGGCCTTCATAATTACTTGGTTCTCAGGCACGTTCCCATCGGTGAGGTTGAATAGCAGTGGGAACTGATTGTTTGCATCGACATATGGCCACCAGAGCCGTTCTGTGGAGGAAAGTCCATTATACAACTTCTGAAAAAATGAGCCGAACTGCTCTGTATCGGCATTGGTCCCTGGCAGCACTATGATAGCCTCTCCAAAGTTGAGTGGAGGGCGAGTTGCTGATTCATTATCCCTGTACTGGTAGTTTTCCGATATATCCCTCGGGAACTGTTGGGCGAATAGGTCAAACTGAAACACCTTCTGCATATGGGCGTTCAGCCACATGTTAATGAACCACCAGGGACCTCCAAGATTGCCGATGGGCTCTCCTAGCAGTAATCTCTGGGATACCTGATGTAGAAGGCGGTTATACCGATCCAAGGAGGTATCTGCCTAAGGGAAGTCTTGTCCCATCGGCAAGTAGCTCAGCTGCGGGGAGGTACATAGTGGTCGGTCTGACTATTTTGCCACAGAAGACGAATTTTTCTAGCCACATGTTCAGAAACGTGGCGTGGTCCCGTTGGTTTACCAATCCTGTCTTCTGGTATTCATGGATGTAACCTGTCCAACCGTCGATGTTCCTAGTGTTTACCTTGTGCTCGGCCTTCCTGTTGAACAGGGTGAGAGTATCGGGAGAAGAGATATCTAGGCCGATCAACATGTAGACATCGGCAAGGGTGGGGGTGGTTGGTCCGTGACGGAAGAGGAAGGCATTCATAGTGTCTGACCAGAAGTAAGGGGCAGCCATCAGCAGGTTTTCATTTTTCTCCATATCGGCAATGGAGAGCCTGATGCATTGGTCCAAGTTGCGCTCTTGCCGTAGGCTTGCTGTGCCCTAGCTACTCTGAGGTACTAGTCTTTCCACCCCTTGGTAGGCTTGGGCCATGAGCGGAAGGCGTCCTTCCATAGTCCTAGACCGAAACATTTGGATCTGAATGGTACCCGATTGGTTTCTGCATTGATCATGAAGGTGGGATCCGGATTGCCCATGGGGCCTAGGCAGCTAAAGTTGGAACCAGCAAGCGGGATCACTACCTTGTTGTACAGTTCCTAGGGTTCGAAGGAGAGAAGAAAAAAAAATCAGAAAAGGAACGGGGATAAATCCAGATTTATACGAGAAAAGAACCAGCAGGAAGTTGGATTAGGAAAAGAATAGGTCTCACCTTGGGGATGTCAACTTGGATCGCCATTAGAGTCAAGGGAGTGCTTGCGGTTCGTCCTTGGATTGCGGAGAGGGACTGTTGCTCGAGTTCGTGTTCTTCGGAGGCGCCGGAGGTTGAAGACGAAGGCAGGGAGTGTAAAAGTGAAAATGGACTCGGGTAAAAAGTAGTGTGGATCCCGGTAACTTTTATAATCCTGTTCAGAGGCATTTTGGGGTTCCGTTTCACATTGTGCAGGAATGTGGAGAGGCCCGCGGTAGATACGCACGGTGATCGAGGTGGTCTGCAACTGTTTGTGCTACAATCGAGGGATTTTACTATTAAATTGCGGTTCCGCACGCGGGGATCGAGGAAACTGTGCATTTATCTCGAAGGTAACGGCTACAACAATGACTACAGTAGAGAGAATTTCAGCACGTAAAGTATTATACGCTCCGAAACTGGGGGGCATGTGTTGACACTTTTTTTCAGCACGTGTCAAATGAGCTAAGGCTTGACTGGTCAGCGGTCGTTCTGCATCGGCATCGGGAAATCATGAGCCAGCATTGCTGATGGGAATATGCTACGGAAGGCTAAGTGTGTTGCCGATGGAGGCTGGATGCTCCTTGTTGATAAGGTCAATTGGTGAAGTCAAGTAGCCTGGACTGTAAAGTTGCTATTGCCGATTGCCGATGAGGAGATGTTGCCGATTGCTGATGAAGGGTCATTGCCGATTGCCGATGAAGAGTGGTTGCCGATTGCCGATAGGGACATTGGTGAAGACAGTTACTAGTACAAGGTCGCCGATCGGGAAGTATTGCCGATGCCGATGGGCATGAGGTGCCGATGAGTACATCATAACTTAGCGTTTGATGTCAGCAGAAGGCTACTGGTGGTCAAAGAAGGAAGGCGCGGATTGAAGGGATCTGCCGATGGAAAGTTTCCATCGAAGAGAAGTATAAGGAAACTGGTGTTTTGTATCAGTATTATTATTATAATAATTTAAGTCCGACTCTTGCATGAGTCATTTATTTTCCTTTAAAATAGACGTGTTTGTTTAGGAAAATAAATATTGTTATCTGGCTCCTGCGCGAGTCAGTTTCCTTAAAGTTAGGAGTTTGTTTTAGGAAGGATACGTGTCGTGTCTTTGTACAACTCTCCATGCGGGAGTATAAATATGTGCCCGAGGGCTACGGAAAAGGAATGAATCCAATATCAAATAAACCAATTTTACTCTTATTCTACTTTTTATCGCAATTTACCCTTTTTGCATTAGTTATAGCTTTTAACGAGTTCTTCAAGCTTCGACGGGCTGCATCACCTTGATCTCCGTCAAATCCTTGCAAGTTGCGCGTGGGAGTACCTCTGAGCTTTGACATCCGGGCGCATCGCTGTTGCCTCGTTCAGCTCTGCTCTAGTTATCCTGATCAAGCCTCAATCCCAGCATCCGGGCGCATCGCTGTTGTCTAGATTGGATCTTGTTCTAGTTATCGTCCTTGTCGATTAACTGGTCAAATCGACTGGCACGCCTCCGGATACCGAGCTTTGGGTAATAGCCCGAGGTGTTCGTAGATCCTGACGCTTTTTGTGTCAACACTAGGCATCTTGTAATCCCAAACCAAACATTCCTTGTGTTTCAGAATAATCCTCTTCGAACCTTAGGACTTGGTTTGGTTCTGTCGTGCGCCGGCCTAGGCTTGTCGCCATCTAGCTTGTTGGCCGACGTAGGCCTCTTGCCCAGTTTGTCCTCACCCTTGCCTGTCACTCCTCATTTAAGCCGACTGCTCAGGTAAGCTGTTGACACATAATGTTGAGAGTAGTGAGGTCTTCTTGCAACCTTCTACCCGAAAAACAGTCGAAAGCGTAATCCTCCAAAACCCAGTGAGCAGGGCAACAGTTGCTATGGAATGGAATGACCTCTAGTTCGTCATTGTCCAACCATTGTACTACTACCTGGTGCATTGTGGACGGGATGCAGCAGTTGACATGATTCCAGTCCCTGCCCAAGAGCAAATTGTATGAGCTGTCTCCATCGATGACGAAGAAAGTTGTCAAGCGTGTTTTACTGCCAACTATCAACTCCACCTACAGAACCCCTTTTGCTTCAGACTTCCTCCCTCCGAAGTCGCCAAGCGACAGATCTATGTCGAAGAGCTTCTTGGATTCCAAACCCAGCTTTGGGATGATGTGAGCTGGCATCCGGTTGATCGAGGCACCGCCATCAATTAGTATCCTTCCGACAAGCCTCTCGTTGATGTATCCTTGGATGTATAGTGCCTTCAGATGCCTATGCTTGGTGGTCTCGCCGAAGACCACCTGGAATTCACGCATTAGCGTACCGGTCTGTCCTCCAAACTCTGACTTGTAAAAGTCGGAGTAGACTTCTGTGTCTACCGGTGTTTTGAACTCCACAGGCAGGAAGAAACTAGCGACGCGACCTGCTGCATGGCGACGCCACCTGTCAGCCCTCTGACATCGGAACCTCCTCTTCTGAGTTTTGGTCAGCCCCCCTGGGCCTCTGAGATGCTTGGTGCCCATCAGGCTGGCCTGGTCGAGACTGAGCGCGGTCTATACTGGCAACTTCAGTGTTGGGCCAACCACGAACACCATCTTTGCCGACACGCCGATTCCCCTTTTCATATTCCACTTGTCCCTAAGTGAATCGACCGTCATCTTGGAGCCTTCTGTATTCTTCGAACTGTTCGTTGCACCCGGGACAATTATCCCTGGTAGGCAACTCCAGATCCTTGTCGAGGCAGTACGCGAAGAACGAGCAATTCTCATGCACGTCGATCGGCTCCACAGCTCTGGAATGCTCTGCTAGCGGTTTCTTCTCTTTGTCTTCTTCACTTTGACGCCTCCACCTTGCCTAGGCAGTAGGTAGATAGTTGGCGCCGGGTGGATCGACTATCCCGTTGAAGACGAGTCAGGCCCTTTGTCTCTTCATCATTCATAGGATTTCCTCAAACTCTTCTTAGGTCACCAGGGAGTCTCGACCGAAGGCCCTTAGTCTCTTGTCTCGGGTCGGGTGTGAAGCTTTAGCTTTGCCCTTGTCCATGTTTGGCGATTGTGGTCCCACTGGGTGTGCCAAAATGTGTTGACGTAAAAAATGGGGCTTCTGGCGTCAGCACTGTGTAGGGCCTGCGGAGACCGTGCAACAGCAGAGCTTCATCTCCGAGACCCCTTAAGCGGCTCAAGCCACTTCGATGATCGATTCCAGGCGTGCTAGTCAATTTGACCTACAATTGACAAGGAGATGAAACGTCAAATTATAGAACCTGACGGTTGTTGCCAGACAGTTCCATGAGTGTGCGGCTTTCATATACCCAATGAATGTAGGAGGTTGGCTAAAGAGTCATCTCTGAACAAGATTAGATATAACAATGGTGCACGAACGGCTGTCACAAGATATCAAGCGTAAGGTATGAAAATAGACGATCATGCGGTGAGATTAAGGTAAAGATGCGATGCATGCAACATTATCATCATCAAACTACCAAATCTATCGAGTATATCAGAAAAAGATTAACCATCAACAGAGGTGTGTTCCCATGCAACCATGATGACAATTAACTCGATAACCTGACCAATCTACTAGCATTGGGGTATTTCCATGCAGCCATAAAAGTAAACGAATCAAATCACACCCAATATACTTAATAGATCTAATAGATCGGAATGACAAGATACACACATCGTATGATTGAAGCATGACCAGATCAGCTATACTAGCCGATATGGGATCCATGAAGCTTGAACAAGATCCATGTATTCAACATCGGACGGATCTAAATCTGAATAGAAATAACTCAACACATATGGCATTGGGGTTCGTAAGATGCAGCCATACTGCATATGTTGAGCCAGATCCAACCGCACTCAAATCAATCTAATGACCGGATACATGTCTCGAACCCACAACACGTAACAACCGCAACTAATGAATTAACCGATATGATCTTAGATCTATTGCCTCTCTGAATATAAAGAAAGAATGCAATGGAGGCAAATAGATCTAGATAGAAATAAAGCGCATGACAATTCATTAGATGAGATTGGGCATGATATTGTAGCAATAGATTAAACAAAGCATAATAGACAATATCAATAACTTGATGAATCTATTAGATCGCCAATCTAATAGAGCCGATAACTAGCTTGAAGCCATGATTCATGTGAGATTGAAGCAATGCAACCCCATGAACAATAGATTCAAACCGATAACTAGCTCATATCGAGCTTGCACAAGTTACACAATATAGCCGTACAAACAAGACATGAACCAAGGCTAAACTCACAAGCAAACCGGAGGTTGATCTAGTCGATGCAGCCCAATCCATCGAAGGTTCACTGGAATCTACTCTACTCCTACTCCTAGGGGTGGCTGAAGGTCGGAAACTAAGGACTAAGTTGTGTATTTAATTGATTGGATGTCCTTCTCATTCCCTATGCCTTGCTATTTATAGATCATAGCGTATACCCTAACCGGTCGTCACACAAGTCCTAATAATAAGGAAACAAGACATGACTTGGGCCTCAATTCATTCCATCGCCAAGAACGTCGTGTGCTAGCCGAAAGATGTCTTCATGATCTCTTATTTCCTTAGTCGATCTTTCGGGTCCATCTTAGATGTTTCCTCTGAAGGCCTGCTAGGGGGCCTATGAGTGTGTATCTGACCATGCCAAAATATGGTGTTAACAGAACTTTATCTTCTTATTAGAGTTTAATTAATTCATAGAACCTAGCGGCAAAACCGTTCTCCTCATCACTCATTCGTGCCTAAATCAATACCCTCCACCAGCACCGCCATCGCCACCGCCACCGCCACCGCCACCGCCGCCGCAGGTCCTCCGGCGGACCTCTCCGTCTTCTAGGTCTGGCGTGACGCTAGCTCGCACGCGCATCTCTGGTGGGCCGCTTGGACTACAAGCTTGGCCGCCGCCGCCGCTGGTGCTCCGGTTGCGCTAGTGGGCAACCTTCATGCACCATGCCACAGTGGGGATCATCCTAGGTGAAAGTTCTAGGAAGGGCTAGAGGGGGGGGGGGGTGAATAGCCTATTAAAAAATCTACAACAACACTTAAGCAAACTTGTTAGAATAAAACATGGCGTAAGCAAGTTTTCACTAGCTCTAAGGGTCGGCAAGCCACCTACTAAGTCTAGTTACTAGCAAGATAGATACTAAAGCACACAAGACTAGTTAGCAACCTAGAAGGCTCTAAACAAGCTACACAAGCTAGAGAGCTACTCTAGTTTGCAAGAATGTAAAGAAGGTAATGCAAAGCTAGAGTTAGGAGGGTTATACCGCCGCGGAGAGAATACCAATCAATTAATAGATAACCAATGAGAATCCTCGGTAGAGAGACAATGAGACACAATATTTTTTACCGAGGTTCACTTGTTTGCCAACAAGCTAGTCCTTGTTGTGACGATTCACCTACTTGGAGGTTCACGCGCTAATTGGCATCACATGCCAAACCCATCACCGGGTGCCGCAAAACCAACACAAGATAGGGATCCACAAGTCACTTGCAATACACTAGAGATGTCTTTCGCGAACTCCCACGGGGAAGACTCAAGAACCCATCACAATCCACCGATCGGAGTCGGAGACAATCACATTCCTCCGCTCAACGATCCTCGTCGCTCCAAGCCGTCTAGGAGGTGGCAACCTCCAAGAATAAAAAGAACTCCCGCGACGACGATGATCACCAAGTGCCACTAGTATGCAATCAATCAAGCAATGCACTTGGTCCACTCAATCTCTCATGAATATGTCAAGTGTATCAATGAGATGAGTGGGTGGAGCAATCTCAAGCAAGCACAAGTGTATGAGTGATGTGGAAGTGCAAGAGGATGCCCCAAGGGTCGGCCATACCACCGTATATAGCCTACACCCACACACTAGCAGTTTCCACTCAAAACAGGCTTCTCTACGTGCCTCCGGACACAGTTTTCACAGGGGTCCGGACCATAGGCCGCGTTCGGACCCTTCACTAGCCGAGCACCAACGGCTCTACTTGAGCCTCCGGACGCTGCCTCCGGTCGCACCTAAGGTGCAGTCCGGACCAACGCGTACGCGTACGGTCAGGCCCCCTTTTGAACAACTCTGTTTCACGCCTTCTCCTCTGCGCGCCACGCGTCTCCGGATGCTACTGCAGCTTGGGTCCGGACCCAATGCCTCCTGCGTCCGGACCCCAGCAGAGAGCTCCCAAGAGCCTTAGAACAACGTCCGGACAGTGGAGCTCTCTGCGTCCGGACAGTGGAGCTCTCTGCGTCCGGACAGTGGAGCTCTCTGCGTCCGGATCATTTTAAGGCTCTTGGGAGCTCTCTGCTGGGGTCCGGACGCAGAGAGCTCCACTGTCCGGACACAAAACAACGTCCGGTCCTCCTGCCATAGAACAGCCTCCCTAGGGTGTGTGTCTGGACGCACACGCAATGGTCCGGACACACCAAGACTCTAGCGCCCGGACCTCCAAACCGAGTCCAAACAGCTTCCAACTTTCTTCCAAGCTTCCAAGGGCTAACACTAAGTGATCCCAACACTTGTGCACATGTGTTAGCTTTTAGTTCACATTTATCTTGGAATTAGTTGGTTGTTTCACTTGGTTCAATTGATTTTAATGCAATGCATATGAACCTAGTGGCACATGATAACCGTAATCAAACATGAGAGCTCCCTCCTTGATAGTACGACTATCTATCCTAAATGTGATCATACCCTCTATGGTGTCTTGATCACCAAACCGAAAATGGATTCCTATTTCACCTTTGCCTTGAATCCTTTTCCATTTCCTTTGCACCACCATGCTAGAGCCTTGTCATCATCACCTTTGATCCATTAGCTCCCTCACATGGCATGTACCAACCTATCTCATGATTCACACTTAGAGATCAAGGTTAGTACTTTGGTAGGTTTCATCAATTACTCAAAACCAAACACATGGGGACTCTCAATCTCCCCCTTTTCGGTAATTGATGACAACCTTTCCATAAAGATATGAAATATAATCATTTTGAACTTGAGTTGCTTGTCCAAGCATTTTAATCAAAGATTTTAGATTCGGACAAGTCACACAAATTCGGTGTGATAGTTATTAGCTCCCCCTACATATGTGCTTCTAGAGTTTGGTTCAAGTTTAGCACATATGCATAGATAGACAATGTGGGAGAGTAAATAGCTACCAAATGATGCTAAGGTTTAAGAGTAGAACTTTGAAGCGTGATACCATCGGAGTGCGGAATTAGAATCACCCTTAGCACCATGATAAGCTAGAGATCAAGTCAAAGCTAGAAACCCCGTGAGATCAACATTAAGAGAGGTTTCTATACCACTTGAAAGTCACTACACACCTAGCCTACCACCTATGCATGCTAGTTGATCAATCAACATTCAATTTAAGTCACTAGCAAGCACCACACAAGCATAATATTTGAATTTAAGTACTTGTGCAACAATACATATGAGGATGCAAACATTCAAATGCAACAAAGTGTTCATGAGCTTGCTCCCCCTATATGTGTGTTCTTTTCAAAAATGATTTTTCAATTTCTCCCCTTTATCTTTCATTTCTCCTCCCCCTTTTGGTCAACTTTTATATCTTTTGACAATTTCTCCCCCTTTGTCATCCAATTGACACAAAAAGGTGGGACCGATTATAGATATTCAAGTTTTACTCCCCCTTAGTGTGAGATAGGGTGAAAGATTATTTTCAACTTTGGTTTGAACTAAGCTATTTGCCTAAGATATTTAATTCGGTTTAAACCATAGACAAGCTTGTTCACATATGCTAAGATGGATATCTTGCCTATGTTGAATTAAACACTTAGGTTCATAGACATAGAGCAAACACTAGGATTGCAAGCACATCAACATGTCATATGCTACCACTAGATCAGATCAAGTCATAGAAGCTATAGTGGCACCATATAATCATCAAAACCTTTTTGGTTTTCATGAATGAGCCTAGAAGCATAAGTGATGACTATTTGTTGTACACAAGTCCTAGCAAAGTATGCATGGATGCATGGCAAACAACTTGTACCTTGCTTTGTTGGAGTAGAGGCATGTCATATAAGTGGGGGTGCATCAACTCATGTTGGAAAAATCAAGTATGTTCAACTCATTCCTTAGCTTGCAAAACCTTTTATCATCTAGTGGCTTGGTAAAGATATCGGCCAATTGATCATCGGTGCCAACACTTGTGATAGAAATGTCCGCTTTCAATTGATGATCTCTAATGAAATGGTGGTGGACATCAATATGCTTTGTTCTTGAGTGTTGAACCGGGTTGTTGGTTAGCTTGATTGCACTTTCATTGTCACAAAGCAATGACACTTTCTTGAATTTGACTCCAAAATCATTCAAAGTAGCTTTCATCCAAAGTATTTGTGCACAAGAACTCCCCGCACTAATGTATTCGGCTTCAGCGGTAGAGAGTGCCACACTGTTTTGCTTCTTTGATGACCATGAGACAAGTGATCTTCCAAGCAATTGACAAGTGCCCGATGTGCTCTTCCTTTCTATCTTGCAACCCGCATAGTCCGAGTCGGAGTATCCAAGTAACTCAAAGTTTGATCCTTTAGGATACCACAACCCAACATCTGGTGTATGCTTAAAATATCTCAATATCCTCTTTGTGGCTTTCAAATGACTCTCTCTTGGAGAAGCTTGAAATCGTGCACACATGCATACACTAAACATGGCATCCGGTCTTGATGCGGTCACATAGAGTAAGCTACCAATCATTGATCTATATAGATTTTGATCTACCATGTTGCCACTAGCATCACCATCCAAATTTCCATTTGTTCCCATTGGAGTACTAATAGACTTTGCTTCATCTAGATTTAATTTCTTGAGCATGTCCTTGATGTACTTGCCTTGACTAACAAAAGTCACATTCTTCATTTGTTTGACTTGAAGACCAAGGAAGTAACTAAGCTCTCCAAGCATGGACATCTCAAACTCTTTGGCCATCATGTTGCCAAATTCTTCACAAAACTCTTGATTGGTTGATACAAATATAATATCATCCACATAGATTTGCAACACAAACAAGTCCTTTCCAATCCTCTTGGTGAATAGGGTAGTATCAACCTTGCCCATAATGAATACCTTAGAGATGAGAAAGTCTCTCAACCTCTCATACCATGCTCTAGGAGCTTGCTTCAAGCCATATAATGCCTTTCTTAGCTTGTACACATGGTTGGGTTTCTTGTCATCTTCAAAACCAGGTGGTTGTTCAACATATACTAATTCATTGATGTACCCATTGAGAAATGCACTCTTCACATCTATTTGATAGAGCTTGATATTGTGAGCACAAGCATAAGCCAATAGAATACTTATTGCTTCTAGCCTTGCCACCGGTGCATATGTTTCTCCAAAGTCAAGACCCTCTACTTGAGTGTACCCTTGTGCAACTAGTCTTTCTTTGTTTCTCACCACTATGTCATATTGATCTTGTTTGTTGCGAAAGACCCATCTTATGCCAATAACATTGTGATTCTTTTGTCTCTCAACTAGTTCCCAAACTTGATTTCTAGTGAAGTTGTTGAGCTCTTTATGCATAGCATTCACCCAATCAATATCTTGCAAAGCTTATTCAATCTTGGTTGGCTCAATGGATGATACAAATGAGTAGTTTTCACAAAATGAAGCCAATCTTGATCTTATTTACACAACACTTGTGATATCTCCAATAATATGATCCAAAGGATGATCCTTTGCAATAGATGTAGGTTGGAGAGTTGGAAGTTGATTGCTTGTACTTGGTTGGTCATTGGATTGAGATAATGAACTAGCCTCTTGTTGATCTTGAGTTGGAGAGGATGAACTAGCTTGATTATCATTGAGTTGCTCATTGGATGGAGCATGCACTAGAAGGTCATTTTCTTGCTCTTCATCCATTTTCCTCAGCCTAATGTCCCCAATATCCATATTCTTCATTGCATTAGCCAATGGTTCACCTCTCACATCATCATGATTTTCATTTTCATCTTGAGATCCACTTGTTTCATCAAACTCCACATCATGTACCTCCTCAACTATGCCATGAGTAAGATTCCATACTCTATATGCTTTGCTTGTAGTTGAGTAACCAAGCAAGAATCCTTCATCACATTTCTTCTCAAATTTGCTCAATATTGCACCTTTCTTCAAGATATAGCATTTGCAACCAAACACTATAAAGTATGCAATATTGGGCTTTCTTCCATTCAATAGCTCATAAGGTGTCTTCTCCAGCATCTTGTGGCAATAGAGTCGGTTGCTATAATAGCAAGCCGTGTTGATAGCTTCGGCCCAAAAAGAATCACTCACATTGTATTCATTAAGCACAGATCTTGCCATATCAATGAGTGTCCTATTCTTCCTCTCAACAAGTGAAGGACCGGAAATGGCGACCAGAGGGGGGGGGGTGAATGGGAGCCTCAAGTTTCTCTCGAAATATTCGGGCCACTCTTCCCAAAAACAAACCCAACAAGCAATCTTACTCCACCAGCAAGATCACGACCCTAGAGAGGGTGGATACCTATGGTGATGACCAAGAGGTACAATGGATCTTCCGGAAACCAAAAACTCAAATCGAGACACCGATAGTGTGGTTCTCAAACCTTAGAGAGAGAAGAAGAGAGATCACCCAAAACTACTTATGAGAACTGGTCTCACAAGTGCTTCATCAAGTTCCCTGCGTGATTATGAAACCAACGCAACAAACAGAACTCAATTCGGAGTCCGGATGAGGGAGAAACGGCCAAAACAACGACGAAGAAAATCCTGAAAAACCTTGCTGGAAGGGCGACGGACGCTGGCGACGGACGCTGCAGAGGGCGACGGACGCTAGTCCGTCAGGAGAGTCCGACGCTCAAAAAAACAGCCCGAAACAGCCCCAGCGACGGACGATCGCAACGGACGCTGTCGTCAACATTACGTAGCGTCCGGCGCCTCCGACGGACCGTCCGACGTCAAACTCTGGAGCGTCCTACGCCTCCGAAATCTGCACAGTGAACCCGAAAATCGTTTTCTCTCCTCCAAATCCTCCCAAAACTCAACCAAATGAACTCCAACTGCAACCAAATTTTGTAGGCATGATTTTTTGTGCAGATGGGGAGCTACCCCGAAGAAATCATCTCTCAATTTGGAGAGGATAAACGGGAACACTCGGATTTGGGGGAGAAAAGGCAAAACGAAGAACACCACAAAGAAATCGCCCGATCTACGCACTCGTGTGGTTTGAGGAGAAATCCTTCGGTGCAAAGATGCTCCTCACGAATACGAACAACTTGGTTCAAGTGGTTTTTGCAAAGCTACTCTCAACAAAGAGAAATCATCTCGGGAAAAAGAGAGAGCAAAAGCAAAACGGGAAGAACACAAGCGAACCAGGGACACAATCACGAAATCGAAGCCACCATGGCTTACGGAGGTTACGGCCTCCGATTCCTCGCAACAATCACAAGTTCTTACACTGGTGACGCGGTGGATCTCAAGAAAGAAGAAACTAGGGAAGGGAAAACCTAGGAATAGGTCGGAGAAAGCGTAATGCAAGAGATGAGGATGAGGATGAGGATACCCCTTCATCCTCTATTTAACGAGGCTTTGGCTATTTCCCAAAGACCCCCTAGATACAAGACCGAATTACCTAGCCCTAAGACATTGTAATCCAAGTCGGTAACTCTCAGCCACTCATTTGAATGGACGGCCCCGCTGATTGTATAGCAAGTAAAACTATCCCTAGCAAAGTTCATACAACAAGCCAATGACCCAACTGAATGTTTTTTTTTCAAATTTCAGAGTTTTGCAGCCAATTTTCAGTTTTAGGCACATTAAATTGTATGCGAGTGGTTGTCAGCAAAGTGATGCCACTGCTTACCAACCGGGCGAAGTCAAAGGACTTGACACACCGGTTTTGGTCATACACGATACCGCTCAAGTATCGACCCATATGGGAAGCAGTCTCGAACACAACGGTGAAGTGCTCACAATGCAGACCCAACTCGATCTTTCTAATTCACAAAACAGAGAACAATTTCGTTTTAGATATTAATCATGGTGCTCAAAGGTACTGAATGAAACAATGAAGAGCCATAGTTACAAGCTATATACATTACAACCAAGAAGGATCTTCAAAAGCCTACACATGCTAGTGCCATTTCAGAGGTGACATGGGGAATTTAAATTTAGTTTTAAGGCTTTTCTAACTTAGCTCTATTGCATATCATATAGATCAAAAAGAGTCTAAGTTAGGCAACACCATAGACACATAAACCACCTCAAACAGAGCATAGATTCATTATATTGGCTATAAGGATGAAGCTTAAAATGAACTATTTCACAAATGCAAATGAGATGCACAATGCAATGACACCAACTAACACTAACAAGACACCAATTTAGAAGAAGGACAAAGAAAAGACAAAAAGAACCAAAAAGACTATGATACACAAAACTTTCCTCCTCTAAAAAGGAAAGCAAACACCCAACTCGCCCCGAAGGCGAGAAAACGCAGCTTGATCCAAAGGCTTCGTGAGAATATCCGCAAGCTGGTTTTGGGTCTCGACATGCCGGAGGTCAATGTCGCCCTTCTCGTAATGATCTCGCAAGAAATGAAAGCGGACCTCAATGTGCTTGGTCATTCAATGAAGCACGAGATTTTTGGCCACACTAATTGCACTCGTGCTATCACAAAGCAGATGCACCTTAGTAAGCTCAAGACCGAAATCTCTCAAAGTGGCAATCATCCAAATCAACTGTGAACAACAACTAGCTGTGGCAACATACTCAGCTTCGCACGTCGACTGTGCGATGCTAGACTGTTTGTGAGAAGACCAAGAAACCAAAGAAGACCCAAGAAACTGGCAAGTCCCAGAAGTGGACTTCTGATCAAGTCGGCAACCGGCAAAGTCGGCGTCAGAATAACCACAAAGCTCAAGAGAAGAAGAGGTGGAAAACCAAAGTCCAAATTCGGGAGTGAAGCGCAAGTACCTCATGATGCGTTTCACCGCCTTCTTGTGCGAAGTCCGTGGGACGCCTGAAAGCGTGCACACAAGTAGACGGCGAACTGAATGTCCGGCCGAGTCGCTGTCAAGTACAGAAGCGACCCGATCATGCTTCGGTACTCCGTCTAATCCACCGCCTCTCCTTCCTCGTCCGCATCCAAGGCAGTCGTAGTCGACATGGGCGTCGAGAGGGGCTTTGCCTCACCCATGTCAAACTTTTTCAAGATATCCTTCGTGTACTTGCCTTGGTGCACAAACGTCCCTTCCCGGGTTTGCTTGATTTGCAACCCGAGAAAGAAGGTCAACTCTCCCATCATACTCATCTCAAATTCCCTGCTCACAATATCTGCAAACTTGGCAACAAGAGCATGAGAAGAACCACCAAAGATGATATCATCCACGTATATTTGGACAAGGAGAGTGTCTTTGCCTTGCTTGAGAAGAAACAACGTCTTATCTACCGATCCCATTTTAAAGCCCTTAGCCAGCAAAAAGGTTTTTAGCCTATAATACCATGCTCTAGGTGCTTGTTTCAAACCATACAAAACTTTGTGAAGTTTAAAAACATGGTTTGGAAAATTGGGATTTTCGAAACCGGGAGGTTGTTTAACATAAACTTCCTCCTCTATGTAGCCGTTTAAGAAAGCACTTTTAACGTCCATTTGAAAAAGTTTAAAACCCTTAGAAGCCACAAAAGCTAGAAGCATTTTAATGGCTTCTAAACGAGCTACGGGAGCAAAGGTTTCCTCATAGTCTATTCCCTCCTTTTGACAAAAGCCTTGAGCTACCAATCTAGCCTTGTTCCGCACTACCACCCCATCCTCACTTTGTTTTTTTTTGAAAACCCATTTGGTACCTATAGGGTGGCAACTAGGTGGTGGAGGAACTAAGACTTGAACGCGGTTTCGCTCAAAGTTTTCTAACTCCTCATGCATGGCATTAACCCAATCCAGAACCATCAAAGCGTGTCCAACATCTCGGGGCTCAAAAGAAGCGACAAAAGTCGAATGAGCAAAGTGAGAGAGATAGGACCTAGACCGCGTGACTCATCGGTCTATGTCGCCGATGATGTTCTCCGGCGGGTGCTGCCGCTGGATGTGGCGGGGAGCCTGCCTGGACGAAGTGGCCTTCCCCTCGACAGCAGCTGGAGCTCCCTCAGGTGCAACGGGCACTGACTGAGGAAGCTGCTCGAACGGCCCCCATGTAGAGGAAGTAGTAGGATCGGGACCGTGAGACGAAGTGGACATCGCAGGGTCGACGGGGGCAGCCAGTGGAGTTGGCTCGGGATCACCCCAATCGGCATCATCCTGCTCCTCCTCCACAAAGATGCTAGTGTTCATCTCATCATCACCTGCAAGCTCAAAAACAGTGGAAACACAGGGCATAGTCTCATCGAAAGTAATTTCATAAGTCTCCATCACTCAGTTAGTCTCAAGGTTAAGTGCATGATAAGCACGAGAGTGAGTAGAATAACCAAGAAATATATCGTTAGAAGACCATGATTAAAATTTGTCCAACTTACCACCCTTTTTGAGGATGAAACACTTGCACCCAAACACCCGTAGGTGACTTACCTTGGGTGGTCTCCCAAATCGCAGCTCATAAGAAGTATTTTTCTTGAAAGCTCGGAGGAAAATGCGATTGGAGACATAGCAAGAAGAACTGAGTGCTTCGGCCCAATACCGCCTAGGAGTCCTATGCTCATCGAGCATCGTCCTAGCCATCTCAACAAGGGTCCGATTCTTGCTCTCAACAACACCATTCTGCTGGGGAGTGTGAGGTGAGGAAAACTGATGGTCGAGTCCCAAAGAAGAGCAAAGAGATGCAAAGTGAGCATTTTTTGAATTCTGGGCCATTGTCACTGCAGATAGCTCTCATGGCATTCTTAGTAAGCTCATTTTGTAATCTCAAAATCAGGTCTCGAACCAAAGGAAAAGCCTCATCCTTACTCTCCAAAAAGAACATCCAAGAGTATCTCGAGTAGTCATCAACGACTACAACCACATACCACTTCCCTCCTTGTGACCTGACCCGAGCTGGACCAACTGTGTCCATGTGTAAGAGCTCGCTGGGTCGAGTGGTCATGATCTCAGTCACAGGAGGATGGGAAGCAGCAACCATCTTGCCATGTCTGCAAGGATGACAAACCAAATCTTTCTCGAACTTCAGCTTTGGCAATCCTTGGATAAGGTCCATTGAGATAAGCCTTGCAAGCAAGTCAAAACTCAAATGTCCCAATCTCCTATGCCACTTCCAAAGCTCGGATGAAGAACCAGCAAGAAGACAACGAGAAGGTCCAGAAGAGATAGAAAAATCTGCACGAAAAACCTTCCCGAAGGGAAAAATCCGGCAAACAAGATCACCACGAGAGTCCAAATTCTGAGACAAATTTGTCTTAAAGCTCACATCAAAACCGTCTTCAAGGAGTTGCGAAATTGACAAGAGGTTAAAATGCAAATTCGCAACCAAAGCAACATCCTTGAGGACAAAAGATGAATTGACTCGGATCGACCCTCGGGACACAACCTTACCTTTACTCTTGTCCCCGAATGTAATGTACTCGGTGTGGCGCATGGGGTCGAGGCTGGAGAACCACTTGGCACTTCCAGTCATATGGCGTGAGCATCTGGAATCCACAAGCCAAGTCTCCTCCAGTCCTCCTTCCTACATCAATAAAAAGACATAGGGTGAGCAAACGGACCAACACTGGGGTTAGTAAACTGTGAAGGATACCAGTGTTGTCCCACTTACCCAAAGAATGGGTTAGGAGAAAAACCAAACATCTCCTGCCCCACGTAGGGATTGCGATCACCACGATAGGGAAAACGTGGTGCGCTAGAGAAGGGTGGAGTAAAGCCACCGCTACGAGGCCCGTAGTCGTATGGGTCACGACCGGTACCCCGCCGAGCACGACCACCACGTGGTCTCGCCTCCTGAGGCCTAGCACCTTGAGGCATTGTACCTCTAGGCCTAGTAGTGCGCCTCCGAACTTCCGGTCCACGTGCCCCAACTGGTGGGTGGTACATGTCCTGGTTGTTCAACTCAAACTGCCTCCGATCATCTCTCCTCCTATAGAAAAACTCAGCCAAATGCCCATCCCGCTCACAATACTCACAATGGTACCTCACCGCACTCTCGGTAAGCACTTTCTTGTTGGGTTGGGTGGCTCTAGCTTTCTTAGGAAGGGGATCACTAGAGATGTCTGGCAGTGTGTCAAGTGGGTTGCGAAGATGGTTCGGTTTTGCAATCCATGCTTGCTTCTGTGGAGTGGTTTTGGGTGGCTCTTCAAACACACCATCTCTTATAGGAAACTTAGAGGGGTTGGTAGGCTTAGGTGGAGTGATCTTGGTAAGCTTGGGAGTTGTGGTGGGTTTCTCATTCTCGCTCAAACCACTGCACTCACCGATCTTACCGAACATGCTATCGTCCTTCCCACCTATAGCAAAGCCTACTCCCGTGCTGCCAGCCCTTTTGCATTGGCTAAGCATCATCCCCAACTGCGGCTCTCGGCAAGACACCCAGCTCAAGATGGACCGAAGGTTTGTGTTTTCTTCCTCGGTACGCATCTTGTCGTGTCTGCACGACGCGATCTCAAGCTCCAAAGCCTCAAAGCGATCCGACTCCCTAGTGCTATCTGAGCTGACCTTCTCTAACACAGCGATCTTAGCATCTCTTTGTGCCAGCTCAGAACGCAAGCCTAAGCAAGACTTGCACGCACCAAGTAAGTTAGGCCTAGCCTTCAGCTCACTGACCTCCTCAAGTAGAGTGCCATACTTGTCCTGGAGAGTGACAAGACTATACATGTGGATGGCACAAGCATCACACTCTACCTCCTCGGTAACCACCACTGACGCCTTAGAAAACTCTAGCTCATGCAGCGTGCTAAGATACTTAGCCTTGAAATCGTTCCTCTCGCACGCGGCACGCTTGAGCAAAGCATCCAGACTCATCAAGGTTTTGTTCAAAGACTCAATCTCGAGAGAGAGGGATGCGATGGTGGGTGGTACCTCGGGTGTGTCGGAGTCGTAGTCGTAGTCGGGGCCATCCTTGCGCTTCCCGACCTTGCCTTCTTCAATCGCCATGGTGCAAAAGCCACCGTGCTTGGCGTCAGCGTAGAAGTATAGGCCATTGAGCTTGTCCTCAACCTTTCCCTTGGACTCATCATCGCTCAAAGAAGCACCTCCGTCGGAGGAGGCATCGATGTCGCTGAGGAGGCGAAGAAGGCTCGGTGCTTGGCCTTCACTTTGTCGATCACCTTCTTGGAGGACCTTCGGTGGTAGCCACCCTTGGGCTTGTGCTTGTCCTCGAAGTGGTGCTCGCGCTTGTCCTTACGCTTGGTGAAGTTGCCCGCAGCTTTCTTGGAACAGTTTGCGATGAAGTGATCCTCATCACCGCAACGGTAGCACCCCTTGGCTGAGCCACCACGCCGACGGTTCAAATAGTTGTTGTGGAACCGTGAGAACTTGGTGATGACCAAAGCCAGCTCATCATCTCCAAGAGCCTCCACTTGATCCTCTGTCACAGAAATCAAAGACAAAGCGAACAAAGAGTGTGATGGGTCAAAGGAGGAAGAAGACGTACCGCTCGGGCCAGAAACCAACCCCATAGATGGTTTCGATGGGTTTTCAAGCTTGGCCCGGGTCTGGTAGTCAATCTCTGAGGACTTGAGCTTGCTAAACAGCTCATCCACGGTCAGGGCATCATAGCCCGGTGACTCCTGAATGGCAGCCACCTTCATCTCCCACACCTTCCGATCAAGAGCATGCAAAAGCTTGATAGACATCTCATGATCATCATAAGGAAAGTTGGCTCGATTAGCACGCATCTTGTTGATGATAGATTGGAAGCGAGTAAACATCCCATCAACAGATTCGCCAGCCAACTGAGAAAAGTTCTCGTACTCTCTACGGTACGTGTCGAAGAGTCTAGACTTGATCTGAGTGTTACCCTCATGATATCGCACAAGTGTTTGCCAGATCTCCCGTGCCGTAGTGAGACTCGAAACCGTCTCAAACTCAGGAAGAGACAAACTCGAGAAGAGGATGCTACGAGCTCTTGCGTTTGACGCATGTTGCGTGATTTGCAGCTCATTAATCCGAGCGCTAAGAACCACGTAGTCAGCACTCTCACAAATCTCCCAATACTTCGTATCAAGCCCTTGGAGGTAAGCGAACATGCGCACCTTCCAATAGGCGAAGTTTGTTCTATCGAAGAACGGAGGTTTGCCAGCACCTCGCTCCATGTCGCCTTCACGGATCAAGAACCGTGTAAGGTGGATTGATCCTTATCCGGCTCAGATACCAATTGAAGGACCGGAAACGACGACCAGAGGGGGGGGGGGTGAATGGGAGTCTCAAATTTCTCTTGAAATATTCGGGCCACTCTTCCCAAAAACAAACCCAACAAGAAAGCTTACTCCACCAGCAAGATCACAACCCTAGAGAGGGTGGATACCTATGGTGATGACCAAGAGGTACAACGGATCTTCTGGAAACCAAAAACTCATACCGAGACACCGATAGTGTGGCTCTCAAACCTTAGAGAGAGAAGAATAGAGCTCACCCAAAACTACTTATGACAACTGGTCTTCCAAGTGCTTCATCAAGTTCCCTGTGTGCTTACGAAACCAACGCAACAAATGGAACTCAATTCGGAGTCCGGACGAGCGAGAAACAGCCAAAACAGCGACGAAGAAAATCCTGAAAAACCCTGCTGGAAGGGCGACGGACGCTGGCGACGGACGCTGCAGAGGGCGACGGACTGAGTCCGACGGGCGACGAACGCTAGTCCGTCAGGAGCGTCCGACGCTAAAAAAACAGCCCGAAACAGCCCCAGCGACGGACGATCGCAACGGACGCTGTCGTCAACATTACGTAGCGTCCGACGCCTCCGACCGACCGTCCGACGCCAAACTCTGGAGCGTCCTACGCCTCCAAAATCTGCACAGTGAACCCGAAAATCGTTTTCTCTCCTCCAAATCTTCCCAAAACTCAACCAAATGAACTCCAACTGCAACCAAATTTTGTAGGCATGATCCTTGTGCAGTTGGGGAGCTATCCCGAAGAAATCATCTCTCAATTTGGAGAGGATAAACGGGAACACTCGGATTTGGGGGAGAAAAGGCAAAACGAAGAACACCGCAAAGAAATCGCCCGATCTACGCACTCGTGTGGTTTGAGGAGAAATCCTTCGGTGCAAAGATGCTCCTCACGAATACGAACAACTTGGTTCAAGTGGTTTTTGCAAAGCTACACTCAACAAAGAGAAATCATCTCGAGAAAAAGAGAGAGCAAAAGCAAAACGGGAAGAACACAAGCGAACCAGGGACACAATCACGAAATCGAAGCCACCATGGCTTACGGAGGTTACGGCCTCCGATTCCTCGCAACAATCACAAGTTCTTACACCGGTGACGCAGTGGATCTCAAGCAAGAAGAAACTAGGGAAGGGAAAACCTAGGAATAGGTGGGAGAAAGAGTAATACAAGAGATGAGGATGAGGATGAGGATACCCCTTCATCCTCTATTTAACGAGGCTTTGGCTATTTCCCAAAGACCCCCCTAGATACAAGACCGAATTACCTAGCCCTAAGACATTGTAATCCAAGTCGGTAACTCTCAGCCACTCGTTTGAATGGACGACCCCGCTTCCTGCCGGGAGTTGCCGTCGCCTCGACGCAACCTCCAGGATTCCGCCACATGCCATCCTCGCTTCCTCGGAAGCTCCGCCTAGGTTTTGAGGCCCAAACCCAGGAAACCCGCCACCGGTAGCTTTGGGCTCAACTACCGAACCCCGAGTTTTGCGGCCCAAACTCGGAAACCGACGCGGATGGTTTTGAGGCCCAAACCACCAAACCACTCGACGCGAGCCACCTTGTCTTCGCCAGGTCAGACTCCGAGTCCCCTGAGCCTCCGCTCGACTCGCGCGTCCACCGTCTTGACTCGGTCAACTCGGTCTACCTCCATGTCTTCTCGCACTCGCCGGTGCCAAGTACTAGCCACCACAGCTAGTCCGCTGGCACTCATGGTCCCTCAGTCCAAGCCCCGCTTCCGCCCTTCATCGCTCTTAGTCCATCGACACGGCAAGCCTCTACACGACCTTCTCCACGCCATTGACCACTGTCACTAGGCATAGCGCCTGCACACCACAAGCCGATAGACAAGCACAGACTTGCTTTCACAAGGGATTAGGTTAAGCCACTCAAACTGAAACACTCACGTGTTGGACGATCACTCATCATAAAGCTGAACATACATGGGTACTTATCCACTATGTGTTCGCAATCTCCTCCTTGATGAGTGCATTGTCAACACAAGTGCAGCCAAAACGGGATCACTTGAGAGAAGCAAGGCAAATTCAAAACTTGGTTCCCAAAGACATGGGTAACGACTCAACACAACCAAGCAAAACAAAGCTAGCCCTCAAGAAGAGGTAGAAACGGGCTCAACACCGCTAGCAAGACCAAGATACCAATCACAAACTCTCAAAGCTCAGAAAACCAATTTAAGCACTAAGGGAGCTCAAAAGATACCAATTGAAACCACTTACGTCCCTTAATGCTCAAGAAACAATCGAAACCTGTCGGAGCCAACAAAGCAAGCTAGACCCTCCAGAAGAGGCAAAGGCTCAACACATCTAGGAAAAGCTCCCCCTGGGCAAAAGCACACTCAAGATACCAAATGAGCTCTAAACCAATGAGATGCACTCTTTCTCCCCCTTGGACTCTTTCTCCCCCTTGCAAATAGATGGCTGAAAATGGAATGAAATGCACATCTCTCCCCCTTGTTGACACATGTAGCTCATCAAACATCAACAACTCAAGATCCGGCTACAAATGCCATGAAATGCAAAATGATTGCAAAAGCTTCATACTTAAAGCTAAGACAATGAATAGATGATCTAAGTGATGTGATCCTGTGAGAATAGGAAAAGCTCTACGTGCCCAACAAAGAATCAAGTTGAGCTTAAGATCACTTTAGAATCTATTTTAGAGAGCATTACATGTGTGAGCAAGGAATGGGTATCACCTCCTAGAGACAACTAGACATGGAAAACAAGATAGGATCTATCTCAAAGAAATCTCATGTATAGCAAGTAAAACTATCCCTAGCAAAGTTCATACAACAAGCCAATGACCCAACTGAATGTTTTTTTTTTCAAATTTCAGAGTTTTGCAGCCAATTTTTAGTTTTAGGCACATTTAAGTTGTATGCGAGTGGTTGTCAACAAAGTGATGCCACTGCTTACCAACCGGGCAAAGTCAAAGGACTTGACACACCGGTTTTGGTCATACACGACACCATTCCAGTATCCACCCATATGGGACGCAGTCTCGAACACACGGTGAAGTGCTCACAATGTAGACCCAACTCGATCTTTCTAGTTCACAAAACAGAGAGCAATTTTGTTTTAGATATTAATCATGGTGCTCAAAGGTAGTGAATGAAACAATGAAGAGCCATAGTTACAAGCTATATACATTACAACCAAGAAGGATCTTCAAAAGCCTACACATGCTAGTGCCATTTCAGAGGTGACATGACAATCATTTGGCTTGATAGAGTTGAACATTCTTGATTTTCCGGTCATATGTTGAGTGCACCCACTATCAAGGACCCAATGCCTCCCTCCGGCTCTATAATTGACCTACAAAAGATTCAATTCTTCTTAGGTACCCATTGTTGTTTGGGTCCTCCAAAGTTAGTGACTAAGGACTTAGGTACCCAAATAGCTTTCTTCTTTGAGCTCTCATTGGGAGTACCCATGTACTTAGCAATCACACCTTTCTTGCCCTTAGTAAGCACATAACTAGAATCAAAGTGGATAGATGCACTTGTAAATTTTATCTTGCTTAGATTTAGTTTGCAATGTTGCTCATCATGCCCTACTTGCTTGCAACTTGAGCAAAACCGGCCATTGCTCTTCACAAAGCGAGGCTTTGGAGTTGCAAAGGTTGCCTTGCCTTTCTTGGGGGTATAGCCAAGTCCCTCTTTGCAAAGGGAGAACCTTTGGCTACCCAAGCACTTAAGCAAGCCTGTCTCCACCATAGGCATTGCCTAAGGCTAGAGTGAGCTTACCAACCTCCTTCTTAAGGGTCTCATTTTCAACCATTAGTGAAGCATCACAAGTGAAGTCATCACTAGTAGAAGAGGTAGAGTTAGAAGTGCTACAGGAAGGGTTAGTTGGAGTGATGATGATGGGTTCATAAAATGATTCATTGATTATGTCACAAGTTGTTCCCATGTCATTGTTTTAAACATGCTCTTTCTCCTTTTGCTCAACAAGAGATGAGTGAGCCTTTTCAATCTTAGAGTGAGCTTTGCCAAGCTTCTCATGGGCTTCCTTTAGCCTCTCATGATAAATATTGAGCTCATCAAAGGATTGCTTGAGAGCTTGGAGCTCTTTCCACAATGCTTTGCACTCCTTTCTCTTGATGTCAAAGTGAGTCTTAGCATCTTCCAACATCTCAATTAGTTCCTCTTTAGTGGGTTCATCAACATCATCATCACTAGATTCACACTCATCATTGGATTGTACCTTAGTGGACCGAGCCATGAAGCATGTCGATGGAGTGTCAAAGAGAGAGATCTTGTTCTTCATAGCAATGCTTGCAAGAGCCTTCTTCTTGCTTGATCTCTTCTCATCATTATCACTTGAGTCATCATCATCACTTGAATCACTATCCCAAGTGACAACATATGATCCTCCCTTCTTGCTCTTCTTGAGAGTCATCTTGTTCTCTTTCTTTTCTTTCTTCTTGCCCTTCTTTTCTTCTTCATTGTCACTATGATGTGGGCAATCCGCAATGAGATGATCCTTGCTATTGCACTTGAAGCATCTTCTATCCTTCTCATTGAACTTGTGTGACTTCTTCTTTCTTCTTGCTCTATATCCCTTCTTAATGAACCTGCCAAATTTCTTGACAAATAGAGCCATTCTTTCTTCATCATCATCACTATCACTTGAGCATTCATCATAGCTTGATTCATCACACTTTGCTTTGCCCTTTGATGATGATGTGGCTTTGAATGCCACACTTGATGAGTGTTTGGGTGTCCCGATCTTTCGGTGGAGATTGATAACTACGATTTGACCGGAGAGACGTTCACGATCCGACTACAACCATCCAAGGACGCTGCGCCTTAGCGATCGATACACCAATTCCAGCAGTTGCTCACGATCTTGTGGATCACAACCAACCAAACCACTAGAGTTATTCCTGCAAGCAATAGAAGAACAAGCAAGAACAAGTAGAACAAGCACTCAATTGCAAATAAGAGATGAAGGATCAGATGTGATACACATGAAGGTGGGGTTCTGAATCAAGTAGAACGGATGGTCTAGTCGACACACGCGTCTACAAGGAAGTAGCAGCAGCTAAACTTTCATCTAAACAAAACCCAATCTGTTTGTGGCGGCTCTAGGGGGATATAAGGAGGAGGGAGGACGACCACAAGGGTCCTGGTGTCGTCCTACAACCCTAGGATGAGTCCCTAATGGACTCAACTTGATACACGGGCCATCGGCCCAAAATAGGGTGACACAGCACCGTTGGCAGAAAAGATCTTGGTATTAAATTATCTACTGCGCACGCATCTGATAGGATATAGGTATGAGTCCGGACCCATTGGAAAGTAGACTTGATAAGCTTTCCAAAAATTGCTAGAACGTCCCAATCGGAGTTCGTATGAAGTCGTGGCAACCGTCGCAAGTTTGGACTCTTCTGCAGTCCGAATTGAACTTTCCAAAACGTGTTGGAATTGGACTCTTTGTTTCCTTGGATCCAATGTGACGTGGTGGCCTGTTGGAGAACGTTAGGAACACTTGGATTTGGTCCCCAATCAACTTCATTGACCATCCATGCTTTCCATATGCAATCTAACCCTTCCTTGATCCATGTAAGCAATTCTGAAAATGAAAACATACACACTTCATAGTGCAGCACCCATTCATCAAATGTAACAATGATAAACCTCATATAGAATGGTTTCACCTTTGGTTGGCATGGTTATATCTAAGCCGGTGATGTTCTCATCATTCTCCCTTTCTTGACAGCAAACCGTCCTCGGTTTGACCACTGTCGGAGGATGTGTTGTAGATACAAGAAAACCATACTCCCATTCTTGATAGTTATCCTGTTTCTTTAAAATAAAACTAGGGAAGCTTGACATGGCATGGTTATTGTTATTGCATACTTCTAATTGATTAGTTCTGTTCACTATAAAAGGAGTTTGTATATTTGAGCAAATGTAAATTCGGTTTACCATATACTCATCTTCATAATTATATTTGCCAATATCATGGAAACTAACATTAGAAGAACATGACAATTCACATCTATCAGTCAGATTATTCTGCAAATATTTAAGCTCGCAAAGATCATCGAATTCAATATATCCGATTGTATGTAAAGATGACAACAATTGAGCTTCTTCATTTTCATTTACAATATGAACATCATGCTTGAATTCAGCACTCATTAATACAGAATTTGTTGCTTTATTCACTAGTTGTGGTATGGATATAAGTGATGCACTATCACACAACTCTTCTTTGTCACAAGTAAAATCAAGCATATCAAAGTGTGACAAAGGAAAATCAGCGACCAGTTCAACAATTGATTGATCTATAATATCATGATTAGTTGGCAAATTTAAGTCAACTAAAGTATTCTCACCTTGATTTAGTTTACAAGCATTTGACATACCTTGGATGCTCATCTCAATTGGTGTAGGTGTAGCCAGATTCATGCTCTCTTTAAATGTTTCACCTCCTATCTCAAATTGATTGTTGTCGACATGTATATTATCATCTACTTCCTGCAAATTGTCAGTAATAGGAGAGACAAATGCTTCTATAGTATTTGTATGTTCCCTTTGTAGATTTACTTCAGCATCACAAGCAAGATCAAACAACTCATCAAAATTCTTATAATGTTTATCAACAAGTATATTCTGAATTTCCACATTAAGACCATGCAAAAATCTATGTTCCAGAAACTCATCGGTTCCTTCTAAGCCACAACGTAGCAAACCCAATTTTAGTTTCTCTAAATATTTTGCTACAGTTTTGTTTCCTTGTTTTATAGATTTCAAGTTTCCATTCAAAATTTCAGAATAATAGCTAGGAACAAAAACATCTCTAAAATGTCTTTTCATATCTTTCCATGATTGAGGAGCTTTATCAAATCTACAAAGGTGTTTCCACTCAGTTAAAGCATACTTAATAAGAACACTTGAAGCAACTTTAACCTTTTGTTTTTCAGATAGATCATACTTTTTAAATTCCTTGTCTACATGTAGCTCCCATTCAATATATGCATAAGGATCATAGTTTCCTTCAAAAGAAGGTAGTGCAGATTGTAGTTTATCTAGCAAAGCATCACATACCTCGTAAGTAGCAAGCTTATCACTTGTCATACCACTAGCAAAGTGATTCGAATATGCAACCTGATTATCTCCTAATTTCATGTAGTTTCCTGCCATGATTAGAAGAAAACAAGAAACATACACAATAATATTTATGTCCCTATCAACTAGTAGGATGTGGTTGTTGTAATTCTCTCACTCTCAACTTGATCAAACAAATTCTTACAAGTTCTTACCCAGCAAAACAGGGGTTGCAGCAACCAGCAAGTCGGAAACCTTGGATGTAGTGTATCGACACCGTAGCAACAACACCTGTCAAGCTGTATCCGGATATGTGGAGCTATAGGAGGGCTCAAAATAATATGGAAGGAAGTACTAGCACCACATTAGTCACAAAAGCAAGTTGAGAAATTGTTCAACGGAGGTACTGTGCTGGTCCTAGGCTAGACCGTGCTAGAGATGCGAGCCTAGACACAAATAAAGTCACAATATAGCAGGAAAAAGGCACAAGAACAGCACACTCTCCTTCTTTTCCTCCTCTCTTGTTTTTCTTTTTTTTTTCTTTCTCTTTCTCTTCTTTTCTTCTTTTTTTTCTATTTTCCTTCTGATTTTTTTTTCTTCTTTTCTTTTACTTTGCACAACTATAACAAAATTGGATCTTGACAAATCAGATTCCAATAAGCAACGTAACAATGTGTTTTTTTTTCTTAAAGAACTAGCAATGCTGATAGTTTCTTGTGTGCCTAAATTAGATTTGGATGTGAAAAAAAATGTGGATAAATATGGTGCAGCGAAGATGTATATGGTAGCAACGATTGCAAAAGAAATATATATGATGTAGTGGAGTTGTATATGGTGATGGTAAACACAGCGGATATAGTGACCAAAACGTGACAAGAACTCGAAACTCTAAAAGCCTAACCCTAAGACCAGCAACACGACTCAACCGATGTAAACCAAACTCAACAAGCCCGAACTAATCAATACTAGTAAAAGGCTCAAAAGGTCTATGGGATTATGGGAAACGAATCTACTATTTTTTGTTGGCTTTTTCTGGACTTTAGGAAATTAAAAGCAAACTGAAATCTCTCACCGATGAAACCAGGCTCTGATACCACTTGATGAGTGTTTGGGTGTCCCGATCTTTCGGTGGAGATTGATAACTACGATTTGACCGGAGAGACGTTCACGATCCGACTACAACCATCCAAGGACGCTGCGCCTTAGCGATCGATACACCAATTCCAGCAGTTGCTCACGATCTTGTGGATCACAACCAACCAAACCACTAGGGTTATTCCTGCAAGCAATCGAAGAACAAGCAAGAACAAGTAGAACAAGCACTCAATTGCAAATAAGAGATGAAGGATCAGATGTGATACACATGAAGGTGGGGTTTCGAATCAGGTAGAACGGATGGTCTAGTCGACACACGCGTCTACAAGGAAGTAGCAGCAGCTAAACTTTTATCTAAACAAAACCCAATCTGTTTGTGACGGCTCTAGGGGATATAAGGAGGAGGGAGGACGACCACAAGGGTCCTGGTGTCGTCCTACAACCCTAGGATGAGTCCCTAATGGACTCAACTTGATACACGGGCCATCGGCCCAAAATAGGGTGACACAGCACCGTTGGTAGAAAAGATCTCGGTATTAAATTATCTACTGCGCACGCATCTGATAGGATATAGGTATGAGTCCGGACCCATTGGAAAGTAGACTTGATAAGCTTTCCAAAAAGTGCTAGAACGTCCCAATCGGAGTCCATATGAAGTCGTGGCAACCGTCGCAAGTTTGGACTCTTCTGCAGTCCGAATTGAACTTTCCAAAACGTGTTGGAATTGGACTCTTTGTTTCCTTGGATCCAATGTGACGTGGTGGCCTGTTGGAGAACGTTAGGAACACTTGGATTTGGTCCCCAATCAACTTCATTGACCATCCATGCTTTCCATATACAATCTAACCCTTCCTTGATCCATGTAAGCAATTCTGAAAATGAAAACATACACACTTCATAGTGCAGCACCCATTCATCAAATGTAACAAGGATAAACCTCATATAGAATGGTTTCACCTTTGGTATAGAAGTGGTTGGCATGGTTATATCTAAGCCGGTGATGTTCTCATCAACACTCTTCTTCTTCTCGTCCTTCTTCTCCTTGTATGAGTGGGTGGAGCAATCTCAAGCAAGCACAAGTGTATGAGTGATGTATAAGTGCAAGAGGATGCCCCAAGGGCCGGCCATACCACCTTATATAGCCTACACCCACACACTAGCCGTTTCCACTCAAAACAGGCTTCTCTGCGTGCGTCCGAATGCAGCTTTCACAGCGAGTCCGAACCATAGGCCACGTCCGGACCCTTCACTAGCCGAGCGCCAACGACTCTGTTTGAGCCTCCGGACGCTGCCTCCGGTCGCACCCAAGGTGCAGTCCGGACCAACGCGTACTGTTGGATACCTGATAATAGGGTACCCTAACACCGCGCTTCGCAAACAAAAAAATCACTCCCTCGGGGGCTCCTCCACCTCGTCCGAGCCGGGGTGACATCAACTGTGACACCATCTATTCACGGGGGCTTTCCGCCCCAAACTGACTAATGCAGCGACGCTCCCTTGGAGGGCCTTCCTCCTCGTCCGAGCGGGGGTGACGTCATCTGTGACACCCCCTACCCTCGGAGGCTCCCCACCCAAACCGGCTAAGGCAACAACACTCCCTCAGAGGATCTTCCACCCCGTCCGAGCCTGTACGACATCATCCATGGTGTCATCTACCCTCGGGGGCTCTTCCGCCTGGTCCGAGGTAGGGTGACGTCATCTGTGATATCACCTGCCCTTGGAGGCTCCACCGACCCGCGGTGCACTTTAACCCATAGTCAAAAGGTCCACAGTACCGGATCGTCCTCAGGGATGGGGGTAAAAAGGCATGGCTCGTCATGCCTACCCCTGTTGAATCCTTGCGGTACAAGCTCCAGTACCGACTGGACCACCGATTGACGCTCACCATCCCTCCGACGGACATCTGAACAGGGATTAGGGCGTACTTGTCCCTATACGACAGAACACGGGGTTCCCTTGCCCTATTCTGCCAACCCCCGCCCATGCCCAAATAAGGAAACAGGGATGTCACCGATTACAAGGCGCCTGGCTACAGTTGCCCCCAGGACGAACATGACCTGGGCGGCGTGCCAACAGGCGCGGTCTTCCCCGGAAAGGAGGACGAACAGGAACCAAAGGCGTCCCCCAAGTCAGCAGCCCACGTCGGGCCCACATTTTCCTCTCTCTCTCTATTGTACTCCTCCATCTCTCCCTACGTATAAAGGGGGAGAATGCACCTCCAATCCCACTCTCTGAACTCTTTCAACTCATTCGCACACACTCATACTTGCATCCCTCTTACGCACGAGACCTGGGAATCTGCTTCCCTCTCTCACCAAAGCTTGTAGCTCCCCTCTACGAGCTCTCCACGCTTGGTAACACGACTCAACAGCAAACTGGACGTAGGGCGTTCATGCCCGAACCAGTATAAACCTTGTGTTCTCCGGGCGTAACCATCTGATCTCCGACACGCTTAGAAGTTTACTCGTTGGCTGTCTAGACCCCGCCATTTTAGATATCGACAGTTGGCGCGCCAGGTAGGGGACTTTGCATGTCACCCGTATTTTCGAGTATCGGATGGCTTCTCGCCACATTTATTTGGCTCCAGGCTCCATTATTCGTTTTGGTAGCCTGGACTTCCAGTGTCACGGGCAGGGGGGGTGACCTGGTCCTCCGTCGCCCTACAGCATCCTCTGAGGTAGCCGTGGACGCCATCTCGGCATCCATGGCCCACCTTGGCCTGTCTCCCTCCGGGAAGCAAATCGCTCAGGGGACAGCCTCCCCACGGGCCGACTACCCCAAGTTCAAGCGCCAGCTTGACACGCTGATGGGTCCCCAACCGACTCAGGAGGCCCTACACAACCTCTACTTCGCATTCACCAACATGATGGTGCAGCTCGCGGGAGGACAACCGCTCTCTCTCGGGCTCATCGACGCGCCCGTCCCGAAGGTATTACCACACGGCATGAGGAATGCCGCCGCGTCCTATTCAGATATGGTGGCTGCGGGTTTCCATGCTGACCCTACGGAGGGGACATGCATCGGGCTCGCCTCCCACCACCTTCGGTCCGTCTCTGACCTCCTCATGAGCTCGGAGGCAACCTCCTACACCGACTCCAGCCGCGGGAGCGTAGACCCCTAGGAGCCCCTGTACTTCGAAGGTCTAGGGGACAAGGAGGCCTTCTATGGTTTCCTGCACTCCAGTGACTACTTGCTCGAGTCTAACTCGAGCGACCGCAGCACCGGCCGCGACCGCGAATGCTTCATGTGCGACACCCCACCACCCAGAGCGGTTGTCGACCCCACTCTCCTCGAGGACGTGGATGAAGACGGAGTCCACACACCCCTGCACGAGACGGGCGCGTCGGTGCCCATCCCATGGGACGATCCACAACCTTCGGATCCCCGGCAACGACAGGTGCACGACCTCCGCGAGATGGAGCGACAACTCGCGGAGCGCCAACAAAAGGTGATGTTCGAGCGTGAACAACTCAAGCGCGAAGCCACTAGGCCCCCCGGAGAGCCTCGCGCTCGAAGGAAGGCCCGAGCGGTGCACCAGCGCATCATCAACGATGAGCACGGCCCACCGCAGTTCACGCGGGCCAGCCTGAACATCGCGGCAGCAGCAATGCTCCTCCACAACCTCCCAGTCGCGGACACGCCCGAGGGGAGGCTCGCGCATGACGAGCTCAAGTCCCTTCGGGGGCGCACCGCGGCTCAGTAGGCCGAGAGTTCCGCGTCGCGGAGACGCGGGCTCAGCACCGGTCATCAGACCGACGCGACGCCTAACGACCGTGAGGGGTCAGTCCACTAGGGCCCCACGAAGGACGAACGCCGATGGCCGACGGTTCACGCCCGCGTGGGCGACAAGCGACGTGTGCGACACGCTCGACGCGCGCAAACACGCCAAGCAAGATGGTGTAAGTAGGGGCTTCCACGTCCGTCGCGGTGGCCGCTACGACAGCGATGAAGACCGGCCTCCAACACCGGAGCCACCAGGACCCTTGGCATTCATTCATTCTATCCGCCGCGTACCTTTCCCGCATCCTTTCCGGCAACCATCAAACATCGTCCGATACTTAGGGGAAACGAACCCCGGGCTCTGGCTCGACGACTACCGCCTCGCTTGTCAGGCTGGTGGCGCAGATAATGAAATGTTCATCATCCGCAACTTGCCACTCCACCTCTCGGACTTGACCTGCACGTGGCTCGAACACCTCCCTCCCAACACCATCGATGGGTGGGACTCTCTGCAACAGTCCTTCGTCGGGAACTTCCAAGGCACCTATACGCGCCCAGGATACCCCTAGGACCTCTGCAGCTGTAGGCAGAAGGTGGATGAGTCCCTCTGGGACTATATCCGTCGCTTCTCCCAGCAGTGCACCCAGCTCCCGACCATGGCCGACGCGGACGTAGTTGGGGCGTTCCTCGCGGGCACCACCTGCAAAAAGCTGGTCCACGAGCTATGCTTCGGGCGAGGAGGCGGTCGGTGCAATATTCCACCCCGACAAGGGGAAGGGTAAGGAAGAAAAGAACGCCAGCGAAGGCGGCTCCAACCGCGCCCAGAACAGGAACAAGAAAAAGGGCAAGCCGCAATGCGACGGCGGCGACAACGTTGTCGCGGCAGCCAACCGCAAGGCTCCCCGTCCCCAGGGCGGCAAGAAGGTGGGAAAGTTCGACGACATGCTCACCAAGCCATGCCCATACCACAACGGGCCAGTGAAGCACACGCTCCAACAGAGCGACATGATGGCTCGGTACTTCAAGGCCGTCCCTGACAAGGATGAGCCCAAGCAGTCGGAGGGACAGGACGGGGACGGGGGTCACGAAGACTCCTACCCCCACGTCAACAAGTGCCTCATGATCTTCGGGGGCTCGGAGGCCTACAGATGCAAACGCCGGCAGAAGGAGCAGCGCGAGGTCTTCGCGGTCGCCCCAACGACTCCGGCTTTCCTCAACTGGTCAGAGTCCGACATCATGTTCGGCCGTGACGACCACCCTAGCCACAACCCCCATCCGGGCCGTTACCCACTCGTCATGGACCCGATCATAGGGCATGTGCGCTTCACCAAGGTGCTGATGGACGGGGGCAGCAGCCTCAACATAATGTACTTCAACACTTTCGAGGCCCTTGGCCTGCGAAGGGAGAGGCTCCGAATCTCGGGGGCTCCCTTCCAGGGAATCGTCCCCGGAAGACAAACGATACCCCTAGGGCAGATCGACCTGCCCGTCACGTTCGGGGAGCCGGACAACTTCCAAAGTGAGATCCTTACCTTCGAGGTCGTGGCTTACCGCGGGACTTACCACACAGTGTTCGGAAGGCCGTGCTACGCAAAGTTCATGGCCGTCCCCAACTAAATTTACCTCAAGCTCAAGATGACGGGGTCGTGCGGCATCATCATAGTCACCTCCGACGTCAAGGTGGCTTACCAGTGTGAGGTGGACTGCTATGAGAATGCCATGGCTGAGGTGCGCATCCAGGAGCTGGTGGCGGCGATCGAGGCCGCTGACAAGATGGACGTCGACCCCTAGAGCACGAAGAGCTCGGACGCCCAGAGCACCAACAACTATGTTGTTTATCTACTTTTACTAAGTACTCTAGCACATTGTACATACGCATGTAATCTCCTTTAAGCAAAAAGTTCAAGGAATAAAAGCTAGGGAACTCTCGTACCAATCACTTAGCAAGGAGCAATCCCGCCGCGCGCCAGAGCACACCTCGCTCAGGGGCTGGAAGGGGGAACCCCCTGTTTTTCTCTCCAAGAAACATTTTTGCGCAATAATCCGCATTCTTTTCCCGCCGAACAAAAACTTCGCCTTCCCCAGCCAAGGGAGAAAATCGCACCGGACCGTGGCAATGGGCCGCGAGGTACCTCGATTTCCCGGAGCCAAGTACTTCCACCCACCTGCCCATCCAAGCAGATCAAGTCTCTTATCAGGAAAAGCAAAGCCAGTAGACCAAAACGGAAAAGATGCGGAAACTAGGAAACAAGCAAACTTAAAACAAGATCACTAGGGAGCAATAAAAAACTTATCCGAGCCCCTCCGGGGTGCATCGTACCAAGGCACAACTTAAATTGTTTTTTATAAGGGCCCTCGGCCCTGACTACTAACCACGCAGGGTCACTCTTCCGGCGGTGGCGGGAACACTTCTTCTTCGAACTTGGCGGCCAGGGTCGTCGCGGGTTCCTCCGTGGCAGCTTCAACCTGGTTGAGCAGGTCCTACGAGGCATCCAGGGGATAACCCTCGCTGACAAGCATAGCAGTCACCACGTCGTAGAGGCAGGCGGCGATCGCCATCGTGCGGTGGACTCTGATGCGCAGTGCCTCCCGGATCCGCGCTTGGGTCCTGGCCGCGTCCGGACCACCCTCGATGGCTGGCACGCCAAAGAGGTCGCACGCACCGTGCACGGCCTCACGCAATGCCTGTGACTCCTGCGCAGCAGCACACAGCTCTGGGGCGACAAGAAGGGAGACTCAGCCTCCAAGCGAGAAGATACATCATACCAAGATAAACGTACCTCCATTTTCCCTCTCCAGGCCGTGGATCGTCGCACAGAGCTGTGAGGTGGCCGTCGTCATCTCGCCGACCTGGGTGGAGAACGCCAGGATCCTCTAATCAGCTTCGGCGCTGCGCTCCTGCGCTCTGGCCGAGAGGTCCTCGAAGCGGGCCACGGCGTCGTCGCGTTCCCGGCGGCTGTTGTCGCGCTAGAACCGCATGGTGTTGCGCTCCTCCTCCATGGAGTTCAGCGCCGAGACGGCCCGGCGCCACGCCTCTGCCTCAACATTGCGTTCGGCGGTCCGGCGCTCAACTTCAGCCTGATGCGCCGCGCGCTCATCCGCCAGCATCTTGCGGACGACCTCGACATCGGTACGTGCCTCGCCCCGTTCCCGCTCAACCCGCATGGCGTTGGCGGCACTTTGGCGCGCCACCGCTTGGGCGTCCGCCACCCTTGATTTTGAGGCGGCCAGCTGCTCCTATAGCTCCACCGCGCGGCGGCGAGTCGCCACCAGCTCTTCGGCGTCGTCAGCCTCCCCGGCGAACGACCACGACCCAGGGTTTCACCGTCCGAGTTTGTGATGGAGGAACTCGGACTTCTCGGCGCTCATCGCCATCAGGATCTGCACTGATGGAAACGTCAGGCAATCGACCTCGCAGGGCAACACTTACGGCTGGGCAGCCTCCTACATTGCTATGATGGGTGAAGTCCTCACGAAGCGCCACGACCGCCCTCTGGATCAACTCCACTGCGCGCCATGAGGTGATCATGCTCCTGACGGGAGGCAGCCACGCGGTTCCAGTGTCGGAGCTCGCGATGGTCATCCAGCAGGAACACTGGCTCCCCCTGGTTCCCCCGGTCGGCCCATGCGATCGGGTCGTTGTCCCCGAAGGCACGGCGGTCGGGACCCAGCCGACGCAGCGCCCCAGGGGCAATGTTCCCCCCAACGCCAGCCACCTTGCCCAGCGAGGTCGCGCTGGACTGGGAGAGGACGACCATCCACGTGCGGGCAGCTGCCACCTCCTCTTCGGTAAAGGACCGGGGAGCCACCGTGTCCCGGGCCGGCATGTTGGGAGGAAGGGGACTGCCCAGGGGGCCCTCCTCGCTCGCCCCGGTCACCTCAACCTTGCCCTCTAGCATCGTGGCCACGACGTCCGTTGTCCCGTCCACGCCATCAAGGCCGCCCTCAGCGGCCTCGCCCGCCGTGGTCACAACCGCTGCGTCCTCCGTCATCGCGACCGGCGGAGCCTCCTCGACATCCATAGCCATGGCGTCACCCAGGCCATCCTCCTCCCCGGAGTCGTCGACGACTACCACCTCCGGGGGAGAGGGCGACACGACAGCCGCAGGGCCAGCGCTTGCAGGGGTCGGCGGCGTCAATCCAACAGCGGCGCCATCGTCCGGGGTCGCCATGCCCCCGATCACGGCGACGCTAGTCAGATCAAGGACCGGGGCGGCGCCGGTCTGTCCCTCGCCGGCGGACGGCGCTCCCTGGCACAGCTTCTTCCATCCCGCGTGTGCAGTGCCAACCCTGAGACGCCCATCAGGCACAGTCAAGTCCAAGCTAACTTCTTTCTTCAGAAAAAAACAGAGAAGGACATCAAATATCACAGACTTACCGAGGGGAGAAGACACGGACGCGTTTCCGCTTCAGCTCCGCCGTGCCGCGACCAGCGGCGCCTGAACCGACGCTCCCCTCGCCCCCTCGGAAAGGGCGGAACGGGGAGTGCCCGGGGCATCGCGCGCAACGTCACTCCCAGAACCCCGGGGGCTAGGTGTGCCCCGAGTGTTCTCACCGGAGGCACCTCCACCATCAGCGCATCCCCCGCGGGGTAGCGCAGAGTCCCTGTCGCAAACAGCACCAGCATCACCTCAGACAGAGGACGCATGTCCTCTTCATTATCATCATCATCGTCGTCGTCATCACCGTCTTGGTCGCCGCTGAGATTCTCCCAGTCCTCGCTGGACTCCGTGGGAGACTCCTCCGGCTCTCCCGCTTGGCGCTGCCTGGCCCGCAACATGTCCAGTTGCGTACGCCTCCAGGCCCTGTCGGCCTTCTTCCTCCTCCTCTCGGCGGCATCCGCCCGTTCTTGAGCGTTCCGCTCCCTGTTCGCCTGCCGCTGTGTCGGAGGAACGAGAAGGGGAGCGGCCGTGTGGCGAACCATCGAGCAGGGTGTTAGGGATATAACCTCGGCATATCCCCAGGGACCTTTTTGGGCCTGCCGACCAGGAGATGGCCCAGCCTACGAGGCCTTGCGACACGCGGCCAGCCCGTTGTGCTCGCTAAGGACTCCTAAGAAGACTTGCTCGCCAAGGAAGATCCTAGTAGATAGACTCGGATCCCTTGCCATAGGGAACCGATCGTAATCTGTTAGGATATGGAAATTGTAACCCTGCTCCTCGGCTATATAAGGCGAGCAGGGACCCCCCTCAAAAGACCCCAGATAATCTCTCTTAGATCATCTACAGATCTTGTAACCTGATATACAAGATCAATCTAGCCACCAGAACACAGGACGTAGGGTATTACTGCAGTTTGCCGGCCCGAACCTGTCTAAATCACCGTGTCTACGCTCTCTGTGTTATGCTTGATCGCCGTCGCCACACCTCCGCCTCAAAATCTACTACTGTGGGGTACAACCTAGGTAGACTGGGACGCATATTTCGTCAACAGCTGGCGCGCTTGGTAGGGGTGTTTGCATCGACTTCATGGCTCGTCAAGCGGTCACCTTCCCAGATCCGACGGTCCTTCCGGGGCCCGCCACCGTGATCTAGATCGGATCTATGTCTTGGACCATCGGATCCGCGCCACGCGGGGTAAGTTCACCACCATCTCCGTGTCATCCCGCCATACCGATGTACCACCCACGCAAGAACGTCAACATCGACGACCTGATCGACGCCGTTGATCGCGCCAATGCCGGAATCATCAGCTGCATCGACCTCGTCCAGGCGGCGTGACGCCGACTCCCAGGTCACCACGGTCGTCGACCACGCCGCCATCGGTCTCCGCCGAAGACAATGGTCACGATGACCAGGAACACTCACCCCTCCCCAATGATGCCCTATGGGCTCAGTAACCAGGCCGCTATCTTCCAGCGCCAAACACATCGACTGATCTCCGACCAGATTCCCCCAACACCCATCGTGAACACTGTCGTCATCTCCCCGATCTCCAACGACTCCGACCAGGCAGTATCTCTCGATGGCACGGTCTCCTCAGCCTCGGTCGCCTCCACGAGGCCCGAAACGCCCGGTTCATCCGGATCGACCAGCGACATCCCAGAGTTCCCCCAGGTTTCGGGGGGATAGTTTTTCAAGTCTCTACCGACAGCGTCCCATGCAACAATGAGACGAAGGCCGATCGCATCGCAAGGGAACAGAGCAACAACGAGCGCACATGACGACGCGAACGGGAGCGCGTCGAGCAAGAGAAACGAGACGAGGAACACCGCGAACGCGAACAACTTGCACGTGAGCAGCGTGTGTGAGACCAGAGAAATGTTGGTCACATGCCAGGACGTAATCTCTAGAATGACTTCGACCGGATATGTGACATTCCGATATACCCAACTCCAAGCGCCAACCTCGCCGCGGCTACATGCGAGCTGCCCAAACTCCTCCCTACGCCCGAGACAGAGAAAATAGGAGCTCACCTCAAAGCAGCCGTGGTCCTGGTGAATAAGGCAGCCCACCCGTCTGAATTGTCTGATCAGTCTCACAACAGAAACCACCCCAGAAGCCCCCTACGGGAGTACAGGCAAAGATCCCCGCCACGTGACGGTGAAGCACGCGACGATGCTCGGCGTGAGCGAACGCCAGAGCAGGCACGTCGTAGCCCTCCGAGGGAGTACAGGCGAAGATCTCCGCTACGCAATGGGGAGGAACGCGGCTACCCGCGACGCAGACGAACACCAGAACCAGCGCGACGAAGCCCTCTGAGGGAGTACCGAGGTAGATCACCACGGCATGACGGTAATCCACGACGCGGCCTAACACCACCACCCGTCGGAAATTTGCGACCTCTTTCCCCTCGCCTGTGCGCTGTCCGATGGCCAATGAATTTCAGGGTAACATCGGTGGACAAATACGACGACAATATAAATCTAGAGCAATGGGCCTCCACCTAAGAGATCGTCGTATATGCTTCGAGACGAAACCAAGATGTGATGGCCAACTACCTCCCCGTGATGCTATCGACCACGACCAACAATTGGCTCCAGAAGATCCCCGAAGGCAAGATCGATAGCTGGAACAGCTCAAACAAATCTTCATTAAAACATACAAAGCCATGTGTGTCCAGCCGGGAACGCGTTACGACCTGGAAAATGTCCGCCAGAAGAGCAATGAGAGTCTCCGCGAATACATCAAGCGTTTCTCCGATAAGCGATTAAGCATCATGGATATCTCTGACCCAGAGGCCATCGCCATCTTCTCCAACGGTTTACGCACCGACGAACTCAGAAACAAGCTGGCATGGAACATACTAACGACCATAGAAGAGCTCATGACGATCGCGAATCCTTACGCCAACCAAGATGACGCCGCCCGAAGCAGGGAGACCAGGCGACAATACTCCCGCTCCCCGGAGCGCGGAAGGGATAGGGACCGCCGATTAGACTACCGCAACGATGGAAGACATGGTGATCACCGGGACTACAGATCGAGCAACTCAGAGCGCTACCCGCAGAAGTACGATTACAGACGAGACGATCGTTACGTCGCTAATACAAATGCCAGACCAAGAAAGAACTACGATGAAAGCTACGACAAGATTCTCAACGGCCCATGCCCCATACACAAGAACGCCAAGCACTCCATGCGTAATTGCGACCTCCTCGAGCAGGCGGTGAAAGGAAGAGGCGACAAGAGGGCAAAGAAGGACGATCCCGACAAGGGCAAACATCAAGAACCACCAGCACCGGAGTTCCGCCCACCATCAACAACGTACTCCATCTTCAGAGGCGTTGTGGTCGTTGAAGCAGAAAGGAGACGTCGCCAGGTACGCAAGGATGTTTACTCGGTAGCAGCAACAGGCGAGGGCGCGGACGACACACGCCACCTAGACTGGTCAGAACAGCCCATCAGCTTCTCTGGAGAAGACGAGTGGACAGACTTCAGGTACCCTGGTCGCTTCCCGCTCATCATTGATCCGACCATCGCCACGTGCCATTTCAGGAAAGTACTGGTCGATGGCGGCAGTGCCCTCAACATCATATTCGCCGATTCCTTCCGCCAACTCGAGTACTCCAAGAAGGACCTCATGCCTACGAACTTCTCCTTCTGGGGGATCATCCCCAACAAGGCATCAACACCGGTAGGCCGGATCACCCTCCTTGTGCAGTTCGGCAATCAAGACCACTTCAGGGTGGAACACATCACCTTCATCGTCGCCGACTTTGAAACAGCCTACCACGTGATACTGGACTAACCAGCGCTTGCCAAGCTCATGGCGGTTCCGCACTACACCTACATGGTGCTCAAGATCCCGATGCAGCAAGGCATCCTTAGCCTTCGAACCAACCTCAAGATCGCATACGAGTGCGAACAGCAAACGATAAACGTCGTCGAAAAGCCTTGTCTCCCGGACGCGTATAGCCCAGAGGGCAGCGACAGCCCGCCCGCGAAAAAGCAGAAGGAAGCAGAAGAAGCAGCGATCACTCCCAACTCCGGCGGCGAACGAGCATAGAGGTCGATAGCTCCGAGCAATGCAAGACGCCCTAATATAATCCTAATTCAATAAAGTTTGTACTGTTCTACCTCCAAACAATGAATAAAGGTGCTTTATCTCCATTGTATCTCATCTAACCAAACCTGTTATGAAACGCTCACGGCGTACGTCAATCTCCACAAAGCGCTCACGACGCACAAAGACCTTTGCGACGCGCTCATGGCGTAGATTAACCACTCCAAAGACACTTACAACTACCCTCACCGCAACAACACCGATAACACACGACGACCATGACAGTGCGACTACTAACGATCGACGACCTCTCCAAAACACTCCCATAGTGTTCGACAACCTCTCCAAAACGCAACACGACGTTTCTCCAAACAGCCTGGCCATAACCAGAAAGCTCCCGAAGCTGGTCTATCAATGGGTCATAGCGAATAGAAGTGGCTACCCTAAGCACTACGACCACATTGACAGACCTCCTAAGTGATACTTCCTCATAAACCGAGCGGTGTCATTTAGGTCGGGAGCCATGAGGCTATGCGCCCAGAATCTATATACGACCACGGTACGGTCGACGACTCTACAAGCAGCATGGCTATTCGCCCAGCGTCTGCAGAAACGGTTGCCACAGGCCATAGTCACGCCACGATTAGTCCTCTCAGAAAAAAGACTTGACCCTGGTATCATCCAAAGCGTGCATGATTTGTTCGCCCTCTGCGCCGCGGGTTGCCAGCAGTGTACCTCCATGGGAGTCCTTATGTATCCTACACGTGAAGTGGCGCTAGCCCTACGATCTGGAGCATTTGAGACCCAAGGCAGAACGACTCATCGCTACGGCTCACGACTAGCGGGCACGACGGGACATACAAGTGAAACAAAAGCTCACCGCCCAGATATATTACAGCTTTGTAGTTTTCACTTACACGTCCGACCAGTCGTATCCAAGATACAAATCACCGTTGTCTTGCAGTAAACTAGAGCATGGTAACAAAATCGACATTGGAGAGACAACGTCTACTGAAAAGTTATTCCAGCAATTACAACGTCATCCTACTGATGCGATAAGCGACCACCTCACAAATGTTCCTAGTCCAAAGATCAAACTCGTGTCGAATCTGACATTCCAAGCTACAGTACATGATGATCCAAGGTGTATTATCACCCCAGCGGCGACACTCGCTCTAGGAACACTGATGAGGAGCGACGACCAAGACTAAATCCAAAACATCCTCCGGCGCACAAATACCCAGAGACCGCCTGATCCTGTGCATATCATCATGAGAGCGGTCCCGAAGACGACGCAAGAATCGGTCACAAAAACGACCATCTTGCAGGGCACCTCCACCAATAGAATCAAGGATACCACGCGCCTCCGGATTCACCGAATCGGCATAAAACAGCATCATGGCCCTGAAGTACATAGCAACATCATCTCCAGCGACCACCGCACTACCGATAAGATCCCGCCCGACAGGGTCTCGCCGGAACACCATCAACCGCTCCAGGCCACGGAAGAACAAAGCCTCACGATTATCGACATCAAGAAAGCGCTGCACGCAGGCAGACTCCAGGAAAGGGTAGTAGGGCCAACAATAGTCCTGAACGCGCCGAAGAGACACGAGCCAAATCGTCGAAGCATCATCGCAAAAGCGGCAAAAGAGACGGCAGATTGGGCGAATCTTCACATACTCACGCACATTGTCGCCATCGCCGATCACAAGAAGAAGAACCCGGAAGACCAAGTCCTCCAGCAAAGCCGGCAAGGCGGAGGAACCCTAGCATCTCCATCGACCAAACCCTAGCATCGACGAACTCTCCACCAACAACCCAAACTTTCCACAAGACAAGAGCGAAGATCAGCGAATAAGGTGGATTAGAATCCCCTCAAATCAGCAATAATATATGGCACCGAATCGCCGGCTATTAGAATCCCAAACAAGCTAAGGCAAAGAAACGCGACCCTTCCCGTTCTGTCAAACCGCCAGGGTAGCCTTTATACCAAGCGGCGCGGCGCTTCGACTTCCAAGGTTTTTGGGAAACCACAACGATCGAATACAGAACCGCCACGCCAACCACCTTTTGCGCCGCACAAACGGGCCGATAAAACCAGACACAAAATCACGGCCCATTTAACCTTGTTTACCTTTCGCTTTATGCTTTGTGGCTAATTATTCCTTTTAAACAATGCTACAGTCCCTGGGACTGGACGCGTGTCTATCTCATTTTTTACGCAGCAGCAGCAGGGCCTACAGTAACCCGACCGACAAGGATGATAGGGTCGCCCGCACAAAAACTCGGGGACTCCGTCCATAGCAACTACTTAAATGTTGATCGCGTCTCCGACCAGGCTCGGGGACTTCATCCAGTCCCACATCGAGCAAGGCTCGGGGACTGCGACCAGGGCACCAGAGAACAACGCCTGGAAGGACAACACCCGGGGACTGACACCCAGGGACTGCGAATAAAAACCAAAAGACCCCGATACAAGAATCTCTCTGAGCTCCTTCCATCAGGCTCGGGGACTACGGGTATTCGAAGTCGTTTTTGCAAATTTATGCTCCAATCTCTATTTATTTACTTTACACACTACTTTATAAAGCATGGAACCACGTGCATACTTCACCTGCTACCATGCTCGGGGACTAAGTGGGTACACTTCACCTTGCGGTGAATGTACTGGTCTTGTTCACAAACAACGCTCTGTTGTTTTAATGTGCGGTTTTTGCAGAGCCTAAGTGGGTACACTTCACCAGGGAAAGACCTTTCAAAAGTTTTTTCTTCTTGAGCATGTCACATTCTTCCAGCAAGCAGCCGCAGCATCCAGCAAGGCGACCAACTCGCACGCCAAGTTACGACGTTCTCGACTAGATCGACCTGGTCGGGAGACCTCTCCGAGCAGCACCTCGACCAGCCATGCTGGTCGGGACTCTACGACGACCACCCCGCATGACGGCGACCAGCCGGACGCCTCTCAGGATGACGCCGCGGGCTCGCCAGAAGAATATAACGTGCTCGGGAACTTGTTGGGGATATAACCTCGGCATATCCCCAGGGACCTTTTTGGGTCTGCCGACCAGGAGACGGCCCAGCCTACGAGGCCTTACGACACATGACCAGACCGTCATGCTCGCTAAGGACTCCTAAGAATACTTGCTCGCCAAGGAAAATCCTAGTAGATAGACTCGGATCCCTTGCCATAGGGAACCGATCGTAATCTGTTAGGATATGGAAATTGTAACCCTGCTCCCCGGCTATATAAGGCGAGCAGGGACCCCCCTCAAAATACCCCAAATAACCACTCTCAGATCTTGTAACCTGATATACGACATCAATCTAGCCACCAGAACACGGGACATAGGGTATTACGGTGGTTTGCCGGCCCGAACCTGTCTAAATCGACGTGTCTACGCTCTCTGTGTTACGCTTGATCGCCGTCGCCACACCTCCGCCTAACAATCTACTACCATGGGGTACCCCCTAGGTAGACTGCGACACATATTTCGTCGACACAGTGCCCCTATGGGAAGGATATTAGGAGACGCACAGGCGGGTTAACACTACCAGAGAAATGCGACACAGGAAGAAATCAACGCCACAATACCTAAAACTCACCAATGAGACAAACGTAGGGTCCGGGCGCATTGGGGGGCAGCGGTTGATGTCGTCAGGTGTGAACGTATTCCCCAGCAACCTCCTCATGAGGGCTACCGTGTGGGCAAAGCTCAGCTCTTCGTTCGCCTTGGCAGACCCCTCCCGCGACACTCCGGGCACCATGTCGTTCAGCGGCTGCGCCCGCACCATAAGCGGGAGCACCCGGCGCTGAAGGAACTACGCGACGACCCCAACCCATGGTTTGATCCATATGTGTATGTGGAGTGAAAAGATGAAATCAAACGAAAGATAAAATAGGACCAAAGGGTACTAGTTAAAAGCTACTGTTCCCCGGCAACGGCGCCAGAAATGCTTGTTGGTATTTCTTATGACTATTGGATAGATCTGCAAGCGCACAGATTATACCGATGTAGCACTTCATCGGGAGTATTCCAGGTATCGTATTTTCCTCAGGAAACAATAGTGATCTAACTAGGATTAAAGATATGTCCTATGATGGTCAAGGGAGACTATGATAACTGGGTTGAGAGGTTCAAGATAGCACAGATGTCTAACAAGGGATAGCTGGTTATACCGGCCTTATCGGCCTTTCTCTTGCAGGAGGCGATGGGATAGATCAGAAAGAGGGCAAAACTCTAATCGGACCACGCCATCATGTTGTATTGAGGCCCTACCTTTTAAGAACTTATCTTATACACGTGGTGGAATACAAAGACTAGATAGAGCTGTCACCTTCTACTAGCATCCACAAACAATCCGTGCGATAAGCGCTTTACAAAGGCAAGATTAAGCTTAGACACCACGTCTACACTAATCTTACTACTTTAACCTTGGCCTAAGATTAAAGCACTTCACTTAGAGCAAAGCGATGATCAAGCGTGAAAAGTTGTATAACAGCTAAACCAGATTTAGAACACTGAATACTATAAAGAACTCAGAAGAAGTCACTTACAAGTGCTAAACTTACAAGAGACTCGCATCCGCTGAGGAAGAAGTCCGGAGAAGATTCCCGATAGACCCGGGCTTTCTCTAGAAGGCTCCTCACTCTCCTCCAACTAGCATAACACTACTGAAGAGCTCTGCTAAGAGGCTAGAGAGTAGTTTCTCCAATGAGGCATGAAATGAATAGGGAGCTCTAGGGGTCTATTTATAGCTAGAGGTGGAGTAGGGGCTACTCCGTGCCACGTCAGCGATCCGCGTCACCTTCATCAAGCACCGTTGGATCCAACAGACCTCATAACCACCTAAGCATCAAGGGTGTTGATTTCCATCATGTGGGGCGTAGGTAAGTCGGTTGGGGAGTGAAACCGCCTTGGGGGGATTCGGCCGAACCCCCCCCCCACTGGCATGTGAGCCCTACCTGGTCTTCTAGAAGGTGAACCAATACTCAGGGGGCTAAGTGGGGCCTGGTTGGCGTCACCTTTGGTTCGGCCAAATGCCTATAGTGGGCTTTGGCCCACCTCTGCCTCCTGGGTACTGGTCCCACCTGACACATGTCTTGGATGTTGGTTCTGAGTTGCGTTGTCACATTAATCTTCTTGATGTGGGCCCACTGGCTCCCAAAAGACCCCATTTGTCATTACCTGCATCAAATAGTCAAGGGACATATGGAACCAATTATTTGGCACAATATATTCAGGTTATGCTTGTTTCCCTTTGGAAATGAGGATGTTGACGATATTTTGATGGTGACAAAATAGCTCTTAATTACCGTCAACAAGATCCCCATACTTACCTCTTTGCTCGTCCTCGAGTAAAGGTTAAAAGATAACAAGTCTATGCTA